>CAKXYN010000076.1:11927500-12527500 GCA_935064755.1 Tragelaphus eurycerus
TGCTCTCACTTCCTTGGTGATCTTTATTCTCATGACTTTAAATACTGTTTATAGGCTAATAACTTCAAATTTAAATTTGAACTCCAGGCCTTTATATATAATTGTCCATTTGTCTATTTTCTCTTCAGTGTCTACTAGCTAACTCATTCACCATCTCTGTCAGGGTTCTCAATTTGTTGTACATACCTTCATTCTTTCAATTGCTTAGGCCTTTTAACTTAGGAACACAGTTTATCCCTCTTTGAAGGCAGAGTCTATAGATATGGACATAGATAGTTTTATAAGAGAAAGTTAAAATGTATGAAAATTTTTTAATTCTCAGGAAGTAAAGTCATCCTTCTCTTTACTCTCCTCTCACATGTGATTCTAACACAGAGACAAATCCTATTAACGCTTCCTTTTTAATATTGCCAGAGTCTGACTGTTTCTCACAACCTCTAATGCTATCACCGTGATCCAAGTCACCCTCATTTATCATCTAGGTTAAGGAAATAGGCTCCTGACTTGCCTCCTTGCTTCTTCACCTGTGTCTGAATTTTCCCCATTCAGTAACCAGAATGATTATTTTCAAAATCAGTGCACTCAGGAACCTTCTGATTGCTTCCCATGTCACTCAAAAGTTGTCACTATCAGTGGCCTATTTGGTTTGGCTTTTAACTATCTTTCTATCCTCATCTGACATTACTTACCTCTTGTTTGCCTTTTTTTTTCTCTTAACCTTTTTGCTATGGGCTCTGATTTGCCTTTTATTCTTCTTGGAATACTCATCCCCTACATATTCACATGGCATACTCCCTCATGTCTTCAGATCTTAGCTCCAATATCCCTTTATCAAGAGATGTCTCGAAAAAAAGAGCAACCCCTCTTTCAACATTCTTTCCTTCTGTCTTCCAAAGTCTTATCACCATCTGATAAGTAAGCAAGGCCAGAACTTGGCATATAATAGATACTCTGATTGTTGAATGAATGTTTAAGATCTTAAAATTTTAAGAGTTAGTAAAATTCGTTTGTGTTAGTGAGAGTAAGATAGGATTATGGGTGGAATATGGTAGTAGAAAAATGTAATATGCTTGTTATATTTCTATGTTGAACATTTATCGTTTGGTTCTTCTCTAGAAACTTGGAACAGTAGGACTGGGACATGCGTGTTGAAATCTGTAATTTTTCTGAGGCATGAGTTTAAAAGTGTTACTGTTTTTAACTTGGTTTGGGAATGAATTACTTACTAGTGAGACTAATAATTAGCACCTCTATCTTAATGATGTTTTATTCCCTACCTAAACTACCTAAGGGCTTCCCAGGTGGCTCAGCAATAAAGAATCTGCCTGCAGTGTAGGAGACAGATTCAGTCCCTGGTCGGAAGATCCCATGGAGAAGGAAATGGCAGCTCTCTCCAGTATTCTTGCCTGGGAAATCCCTTAGATAGAGGACCCTAAGGGCTACAGTCCATGCATGGGGTCTCAAAAGAGACAGACACGACTTAGTGACTAAATACAACATTAAATTCCCTACCTATTAAATGGGGGAAATTACATGCTTTAATATTATTTGAGAATGTTTAGTACTTGTAGATTTTAAGGGTAACTTAAAAAGGCATTCCTTAAAAAAATTAAAACCTCATATAAGGCCAAGGTAATAACTTTAAATCTTTGAATCATGCAGGGAATAAAATACATAAATGAACAAGTAAACAAGCAGAGGAACAAAAGAGTAGGAGTTTTTTTAGTAAGGTACATACTTGCATGTGTAAATCCATGTTTCTGAGGGAGCATGTAGAGTATGTTGGGGTGAAGATAAAAGGAGAAAAGACAATGATACTGTTATTGAATGAATGAATGTTTTGAGAATATGCATAGGACACCAAGTTAGATGGAGGAGACAGGTTATTTTTCCTAAAATAGATAGCTAAGCTCCCCATCTTTATGTATTTTTACTTTTGTGGAAAGCTTCCATCATCCAATAAATGCAAAGATCTGTATTCTGAATGTAATAATATATTTTCCTTTGTTATCCCCATTTCACCTACTGAAACAGTTTTTGGTTTCTCAGTACTACCCTTGACTTTCTGATTGTTCCTTTGGTAACCTGTCAGTTCTCACTCACTTTCTTATCCATCTTATCTACTGTCATGTCTTAACCTGTCCTCTCTATGAAGAAGTCCCAACTTCACCTTAACTCTAAATTCCTATTTTCAGCTGGCTGCTGGACATCTCTACTGATATATCACCAGTATTCCCTTTCCTGTTTTTAGGTGCTCATTTTTTGCTTTTTGGTGTTACCATCCTTATATTTAGATTTGCTTATTCTTTTATTTGGAGAAGGCAATGGCACCCCACTCCAGTACTTTTGCCTAGAAAATCCCATGGATGGAAGAGCCTGGTAGGCTGCAGTCTATGGGGTCACTAGAGTTGAACACAATTGAACGACTTCACTTTCACTTTTCACTTTCAGGCATTGGAGAAGGAAATGGCAACCCACTCCAGTGTTCTTGCCTGGAGAATCCCAGGGACGGGGAGGCCTGGAGGGCTGCCGTCTATGGGGTCGCACAGAGTCAGACACGACTGAAGCGACTTAGCAGCAGCAGAAGCAGCAGCAGCATTCTTTTATCAAAAATTTATTGTTTCCACTATGTGTCTGTCAGTGTACTAGAAGATCCTAGAGAAACAGGAATGCATGAATAAGATATGATTTTCTATCTTCAAGGAGGTCTCAGTGATTGGAGAAACAGAAAGAATAAATTATAACTATGATCAATGCAGCAATGGAAGTATATACACAATCCATTAGAAAGAGGGGGTGCAAATCCTTTAAGTATTAAATTCTGGCAGCTTCTTCCTTAAAATTTTTTTCTCTCAGAACCATCTAAAAATAGCTGGATTGGGAAAGCAGGGATTTCCTGATAGTAATAGATATTCTAGTAGATCCTGTTAGAGGTATCATAGAATAGATTCCTAGAAAGTTGGATCAGACAGCTTTCCAACTGAGCATGTGATTTTATACAATTCCAGGTTCCTGGAAAGCTAGGTAAAGCTCATTATGATTGACAAAGAAAGTGCTCAGTCAGAGTACTTAACCAAATATTCCTGTGGTAGTAATTTTCTTCAGGATACATTGTAGGAAGTATTATGTTCTCTTAATTGTATACATATACTTGTATTCAAGGCTTTTGAAAAGTTGCCCATCTGCAGCAAGTCAACACTAGACATATCATAACAGGTAGTGACTAAGCTCCCTATATATGCTAGGTTCTTAGGAATTTAATGATGAGTGAGGAACACATGGTTGAACAGAGGAGCAGAATGTAAATATCATATTATTTACTATAGTGTGATAAAGTGTTACCATAGAGTAACTTTGCTTGGGGAAGTTAGTCTTAGAGACTTTAGACCTGAGTTGTTATCAATAAGCAGTTTTCTTGGGAGGGACATTGCAGGCAGAGGAATAACATCTACAAAGACAGTGTCCTGAAAGGCATGTTGTGTTCCCTAAATGGAGTGGCTGAATTATAGATGGGGTTGGGTGGAGTGTGGGAGATAAGACTGCAAGGACTGTATTATGAAGGGCCTTTAAATCATAACTGTTAATAAAACTTTAAAAACAAGACTAATTCATATCCCTTTAACAGCACTTCAAAGAATATACACGTTAAAAGTTAAGATTGATATTCTAGTTTATATTCAGTTTAAGTTCCAGTACCAGTTTCATTTCTAGTTTATAGTAAGGTATATTATATATATGTGGATAGATGAAGGAAAAAACACATCTTCTTGCACTTAATCTAATTTTCTTTTTTTAAAGCATCCTATAAAAACTGATCTTCCCTGTAGCTCAGATGGTAAAGAATCTGCTTGCAATGCAGGAGACCCGGGTTCAATCCCTGAGTTGGGAAGATCCTCCGGAGAAGGGAATGGCAGTCCACTCCAGTATTCTTGCCTGGAGAATACCATGGACAGAGGAGCCTGGTGGGCTTCAGTCTGTGGGGTTGCAAATGGTCAGACATGAATGAGCAACTAACACTACTACTATAAAAATTAGTCCTGAGTTTTATGTATTAATACCTTTGACTTTAAACTGAACTTTGATTTGAAAAGAGTGCAGTTTTCCCTGCATATTTTCAAATTTTGTTAAAAAATCGAAATCTGTTAGTCTTCAATGTATTATAGGCAAAAGGCATACTAAAATGAAATACTTTATATACACATACATGTCTAACTAAATAACTTTGCTGTATACCCAAAACTAACAAAACATTATAAATTAACTACAGTTTTTAAAAATGGTTTTAAAAAAGATGAAACACAACATTTTATACATACTTATTTTGGGAGACTACAGTATATATAGCACAGTGGATGGAAGTGCAGGTTTGGCTCTAGAGTCAGACATACCCAAGTTTGAATCCCATTTTCTGCTTCAAGCTGTGGGACTTTAAGACAATTATTTAAATTCTCTAAACCTGTTTCTTCATATATTAACAAATGAGGGCAATGCTAGTCCTTCTTCATAAGGTTGTTTGAGAACTAAATGAGATAATGCATGTAAAACACCCAGCTGAATATCTGGAACCTAGTAACCACTTAGTATTTGTTAGCCATGTTACTGGAACATTTTTTCCCAAATTATATTTGTGTTTTATAGTAAAGAAATATAATTTGTGTTGTTTTTAATCTGATTTTCTCTTCTTCATTTTTTCTTTATCTATTTAGTGTCTTTTTCCTTGGAGCCATCCTTGTAATAACAGCGACTTTCCTATATGGTTATGATCCCAAACCTGCAGGAAATCCCACTAAAGCATAGTGGTAATTTATCTGGTTTTTCACAGTGGTGCACTGGGAATCTCAACATTAATGCTGCACAGAGGACTTCTACAGATTCTAAGAGAAAATATCATGCTGAATCTGATCATAATGTTCAAATGGTTTGAAAATATAAAAGTTTAAGGATAAAATATGTAACAAAATGCCTATTGCATCTAAAAATCAAAACTTGAAAGTATTTCTAGGGATTAGAATAATTACTAGAGGAAATTTAAAATTTGAGTTTTTTAAAAGATATTATGTTTTTGATTGCTGCAGAAATATTCTATGCACTCTTTGAAACAGCACACAGCAAGTGTCAGACAACAATTTTGCAAATTATATATATTTAATTTTATTAAAAGTTTTTTATCTTATTCTTTCTGTACAGATATATCAAATAACATGGATATTCAAAGTTTGAACATTATAATTATCTATAAAGCTGTGAAGAAATAGTATGATTTGAAAACCATTTTCACATATCTCAGATTTTTATATTTATACAGAAGATTACTAAACAAAGGATTACTATATGTTGCAAATGTTCAAATGCATAAAAATTGATAAAGTAACTTTCTGGGTCTGATTTGTCAGAGAATAAAATTCATACTTAAATTTAATATAAAGAAATATACACATCTGTTTCTCCATCTAAACTTTAAGATCTTTTTAGTGCTTTGAAACTGCTGAATGCAATCCATTTGTTCCTGTGCTAGATAGTAGCCAGTGATTTTTACATTAATGGAGTTTTGTCCTTTATCTCTTTTTTTTTTCCCTTTATCTCTTAATTGTATTTCTTTTCTGTACATTGGATAAATCCTTACTATTACTTTAAAATAAATTTCTCTCTGTGTTAATTTCCATTAAAGTTTTAAAATGTAATTTAAAGGGGTTAAATACTCATTTAATAATTTAAAATAATAATTATTGTCTAATGTCTCCATTTGGAGAATTTTAAACTATCAAAGCATATACTCTACACAACTAGTGTTTTTAGATGACGATTTTATTCACTGATCTATAACTGATGACAAAACAACCAAATATATAATAGTATAGACATGAATAAATTGAGACCAGAATGACTTAGACATTCCAGATTGCCATGATATATTTTAAATGGCACTATATAAATTCAAAGTGTTCGGAAGAACTTCCTATGGCTCTCATAAACCCACCGTTCCTAGGAATATGCCGATCAAATGTCTGAGAGAGGCAGCCAAATTCTGAACTCCCGTTTTGTGACCTTACAAAAGCTGCCAAGAGCGAGCCACAACTTTGCTTTGCAGTAGTGGTTTATTTTCCATTTCTTTTGCATTTGATTAGCACTGGAGTTGAGATTACAAATTACATGAGTTATGGTTCAGGGAGAAAAAATATAGCAGAAATGATCAAATGAATTGGTGGGCACAATTTCTAAAATTAAAATAGGGGGTTAATTTATTGTTGACTAGAGACAGAATTACCTATTGTGTATATAGAAGTATTGTACTTTATTTTTTCCTTCATGCATTATGTATTTTTAAAAAGTCTCCTAATTGTATAAAAACTGTAAAAAATAAATATTTTTATATAATTCTAATGGATTTTGTTAAAATTTGGCTGAAAATACTATGTTACAATCTGTTGGCTAGTCTCGGCTAATTAGGACTGGCTGTGTTACTTTGCTGAGGCAAACCTAGTCTCAACAAGACACAGGCCTAATATATTCCATACAGAGTTTTTTAAAATGCTTAAAATTACAAAGTATTTTTACTTAATTTGCTGGTAATTCCAAATTGGTACCAAGCAAACTTTCTGGAATTCTGACTTACATTTTTCAGTGACTACTTTTTAGAGTATTTATTAAATAACTTTACTACAATTTGAGAATGGTGTTTTTAGACTATAACATTCAGATTTACATTTACTACTTAATGCTAAGAGAAATCTAAAACCTGTAATGCAGAGAATTCAAGACTAAATATAAAGATTTATGTTCAGCTTACACTGAAGTGTTGGGTACTTATGTATTAATCTGATATGCATTCATCATTAATTGTGAAGTCAAGCTTAGTCTCTCCCAATTTTAACACTTCAAAAAATGATACAAGCAAATTATTGGACGTCAGACGTGTTAGTTATAGTAGTAATATATTTTCAGGTTCCCCAAAATAACACAATTTTCAAGATTCCCTCCAAAGTTTATAAAATGTAGTCAAGAGTTTGGAGAATGGGCAAAATAATCTAAAGTATATTCTCAAAGCAAACTTATTAGACAAGCATAATTTATATTTTGCTTTTCTAGTAGGTTGGAATAGAGAATTGGTTGTATAGTCTATAGTTTTTGATCCATAAAGAAATAACCATATTTGAAACAGTGGACCCGTGTCCTAGAGCACGTCATATGTACACATAATGCCATTTTCTTCTGTGTGTGGTGCATGTTTTGATGACCTCCAAAAGCCTTATTATGTCAACCTTCTATAATGATGATTCCTTGATTATTTAAATTCTTATACTTTTTAAAGTTTACATTTATCTCTCAACAACTTTGTTCATTTTAAAGAAACGTGCTAACGCATGGGAGAAGAGTGCCAGTTGATAGTTCTACAAAACTTTAAAACTATGGTATTTTGGAAGAAAAGCTTGAAATGCAACATACAGATGTAATCAACACAGTAATATTACCAATTCTTTAATAAGTGATTTTTAGAGAAGTCGTAGACTACTTTTACAGTGGAGAATGTAGTTTAGACATGCAAAACTTGAATGTTTACATGAATTTATATTGAATGTCACAGTTTCATAGAAGGAAAGGTGATTTGAGATTTAAACTAGATTCCAAGGAGACAGAATCTGAGTGGAAACTAATAGACTTTGTGCTTAGTAGACCTAGTGTAATAAGACTATTCCTAAGAATTGATAAACTTTTCCTACACATCAGATTATTAAACTTTAACATGTCATTGTATAGTCACTCATCTGAGTTTTGTATTTAAAAACAGGGTTTAGCATCACTCATTGTATTTACACATTCGTTGTTATAATATTTAATTACATGTGAATGTATGCTCTACATGATAAAAAGTTTATAAAAGTTATTTATGCTATATTGAAAATCATCTTAAGAATCTCCCAGATATGTAGCATATTTAAAATACTTATGCTATGCTATGCTATGCTAAGTTGCTTCAGTCGTGTCCAACTCTGTGTGACCCCATAGACGGCAGCCCACCAGGCTCCGCCATCCCTGGGGTTCTCCAGGCAAGAACACTGGAGTGGGTTGCCATTTCCTTCTCCAGTGCATGAAAGAGAAAAGTGAAAGTGAAGTCGCTCAGGCGTGTCTGACTTTAGGGACCCCATGGACTGCAGCCTACCGGGCTCCTCTGTCCATGGATTTTCCAGGCAAGAGTACTGGAGTGGGGTGTCATTGCCTTCTAGGACCAAAGAAAAAGCACCTTTATCAAAATCTGGTCCTGTGTGCCTTGCTTTACCAAATACCTGGCTTTTCTTGAGGATATTACTGTAATTCACAATTTTGGACACATAGGCAAAATTAGGATGTTTTAAGAATAACTATAATTCAATGTTTTCATTGTTTCAACATTTGCTATTTAAATTCATTATCTAACAGAATATTGAAATAGGTATATTGTATGAATATTAATAAATAGAATTTATTTAAAGAAATTATGGTACCATTGCTCCATCACTGAACTTTTTAAACTTTAACAATTGTATATAACTCTCATTTTGATTTTTTTCTTATTATAAGATATAATTTACTGTGATTTTAAAAATATTTTTTAAATGATTTGGATTCCAAATTTGTCATTATATGTATTTCATTTGTTTAAAAAGATTCTTTTGGGTTTGGGGTTGTGATTTGTATATTTAAATTTTTTATGGACATAATTCAAAGGAATGTATAAATTGGTCTTTTGTTTAAATGACTTTTTAATGGATAAATTTCTCTTTGTCATTTTTTGGTATCCAGTTATTTTCTATTCTCTAGATTTCTGAAAATAGATTATTTTCATAACTATGTAAATTTTTTCTTATATTTCCTTGTTTTCCTATTCACCTATGTCTGACTTAACCATGAATTAGTCTTTCCATATATCAAAAATGACTCCCTGAGGCCTTTCCTACCTCTCTGGTTACTTCCTTTTTACTATGCTTTTCCTTTTTACTATGCTTTTCCTTTTTACTTTGCTCTAGCGTGAAAGACTGGATTTTATTTAAACTAGTTAGAATTTCTCTACCTGTATGATTAAAACAGTTTAAAACTTTTTGCTTTAAACAAATTATCTCTTTTGATAGCATCACAGTTAAGAGATTACAGTAATTGGTATATGTTTTTTTCATAATTTCCTTTTTTTGGCTGTGTTGCATGGCTTGCAGGATCTTAGTTCCCCAACCAGGGATCAAACCTATGCCCCCTGCAATGGAAGTGTGGAGTTCTAACTACATGAGAAGCACCAACTGAAAATCTGTATATTTGTACTGGAATACTTCTGTTGAAAGTATATCAAAATTCTTGAATCCTATGCTATGCAAATATGCTTCATAATCTAAATCTTATAGATACCACTGCTATTCGGCAGATTCAGATAGTGACCAGTATTAGTAATCATAATTGTCTTTCTTACTGTTCTTAAAGAGAATTTTTTCCAAAGCAGGATTGATTACCTACACATTATACAAGAGAAAATATCAGAGGAAATAAACTGACCTCAAATCCCGAAGATTTGAAATTCTACTCTTGTAGAGCATCTTGGTGACTATAAATTCAGAGGTTTCCCTAATTCACGTAGGTCCAATAATTCACTGGAAAGACAGAACTCACTGAAAGCTATTATATTCACAATCATAGTTATTCCAGAGAAAGGATACAAATTAGAACCAGACAAAGGAAGAGAACATTGGACAGAGATAAGGAGGGGTCTAAATTCTAGTCATCCTTTCCAATTGTCCATTCCTGGTGAAGCCTTGGACAATGTTGTATATATACTCCTAGCTAAAATCTACGATACTCCATGCAGAGTACTGCCAACTGGGAAAATTCACTCATGAATTTCATATTTTTATGAAATTGGTTTTCATATTTTTACCAAAGTTTTATTATTTGGCATGCTTGATTGATTATTTGATCACATAGTTGAACTCACTCTCCAGCCCTGATCCTCCCTGGAGAACTAGCAGACCTCAGATACCAGGGTCTCATGTTAGCATAAATTAGCTCATGTAATTTGAGGAGCCCAACATGAATAACAAAGCCACTAATACTGGGACCTCCTGAGGATGTAGGCCAGAACTTTTTGGGGGTAAGACCAGATTGCTTACCATTCGTCCCTAATATACATTTTTCTGAATTGATGAGAATGACACAAGCAGTGACAGTTGTTTATAGAGATTGTGCGTGCCACATGCATGTCTCTTCAGTCATGTCCGACTCTTGCCACCCTGTGGACTGTAGCCTACCAGCCTCCTCTGTTCATGAGATTCTCCAGGCAAGAATACTGGAGTGGGTTGCCATGCCCTCCTCCAAGTGTTCCTCCCAACCTAGCGATCGAACCTGTGTCTCATGTCTCCTGCAGTGGTAGGTGAGTTTTAAGCCAGCTTTTTCACTCTCCTCTCTCACTTTCATCAAGAGGTTCTTTAGTTTCTCTTTGCTTTCTGTCACTAGAGTGGTACCAACTGCATATCTGAGCTTGTTTATATTTCTCCGGGCAATCTTGATTCCAGTTTGTGATTGATCCAGCACAGCATTTTGCATGATACACTCTGCATATAAGTTAAATAAGTAGGGTGACAATATCCTTTCCCAATTTTGAACCAGTCTGTTCAAAAGGTTCTAGCTGTTGCTTCTTAACTAGCATACAGGTTTCTCAGGAGGCAGATAAGGTGGTCTGGTATTCCCATCTCTAGGAATTTTCCACAATTTGTTGTGATCCACAGTCAAAGGCTTTCAGGCTTTCACTAGTCAGTAAAGCAGAAGTTTTTTGGAATTTCCTGGCTTCCTCTGATTCAGTGGATGTTGGCAATTTGATATCTCGTTTCTCTGCCTTTTCTAAAGCTAACCTATACATCTGAAATTTGTATGCAGGTCAGGAAGCAACAGTTAGAACTGGACATGGAAAAACAGACTGGTTCCAAATAGGAAAAGGAGTACGTCAAGGCTGTATATTGTCACCCTGTTTATTTAACTTATATGCAGAGTACATCATGAGAAACGCTGGACTGGAAGAAACACAAGCTAGAATCAAGATTGCTGGGAGAAATATCAGTAACCTCAGATATGCAGATGACACCACCCTTATGGCAGAAAGTGAAGAGGAACTAAAAAGCCTCTTGATGAAAGTGAAAGTGGAGAGTGAAAAAGTTGGCTTAAAGCTCAACATTCAGAAAACGAAGATCATGGCATCTGGTCCCATCACTACATGGGAAATAGATGGAGAAACAGTGGAAACAGTGTCAGACTTTCTTTTTCTGGGCTCCAAAATCACTGCAGATGGTGACTGCAGCCATGAAATTAAAAGACGCTTACTCCTTGGAAGGAAAGTTATGACCAACCTAGATAGCATATTCAAAAGCAGAGACACTACTTTGCCAACAAAGGTTCGCCTAGTCAAGGCTATGGTCTTTCCTGTGGTCATGTATGGATGTGAGAGCTGGACTGTGAAGAAGGCTGAGCACCAAAGAATTGATGCTTTTGAACTGTGGTGTTGGAGAAGACTCTTGAGAGTCCCTTGGACTGCAAGGAGATCCAACCAGTCCATTGTGAAGGAGATCAGCCCTGGGATTTCTTTGGAAGGAATGATGCTAAAGCTGAAACTCCAATATTTTGGCCACCTCATGCTAAGAGTTGACTCATTGGAGAAGATTCTGATGCTGGGAGGGATTGGGGGCAGGAGGAAAAGGGGACGACAGAGGATGAGATGGCTGGATGGCATCACTGACTCGATGGATGTGAGTCTGAGTGACCTCCGGGAGTTGGTGATGGACAGGGAGGCCTGGTGTGCTGCGATTCATGGGGTCGCGAAGAGTCGGACACCACTGATCTGATCTGATACATCTGAAAGTTCTTACTTCACATACTGCTGAATCCTAGCTTGAAGGATTTTGAGTATAACCTTTTAGCATGTGAAATGAGTGCAAATGTATGGTAGTTGAGCCTTCTTTGGCATTGTGTTTCTTTGGGATTGGCATGAAAACTGACCTTTTCCAGTCCTGTGGCCATTGCTATTTTCCAAATTTGCTGACATATTGAGTGCAGCACTTTCACTGCATCATGTTTTAGGATTTTAAATAGCTCAACTGGAATCCATCACCTCCACTAGGTTTTGAACCCGGGTATCCTGCATTGCAGGCAAATTCTTTACCATCTGAGTCACCAGTGAAGCCCGGGGTTATCTTTAGGCACTCACAAAGTAAGCATTGTTAAAGACCTTTTTTTTTTTTTTTCTACTTAAATTTTCATCAGCTTGTCATTAAAAAATAATGTTTGAGTATATAAAAGTTGAAATAATTGTATGCCAATTTGCCTTCCACCTGAATTCAACAATTATTAACATTTTGCATACTAGCATTATCAGGACACTTTACTCCTAAAATAAGGACATTTTTTCTAATTAAATTCAATCCCATTGTCACACTTAAGAAAATTTAAGTTGATTGTACCATCTATATTCATATTCAGATATTTCCAATTGTCTCAAAAATGAACTTTTATAGGGTTTTTCTTGTTGTGATCTATTCAATTAAGGTTCATACTTTCTATTTGATTGTCTCTTTTAGCCTGGAAGAGACTTCTTCATACCCTGATGGCTTTTTTTCCTTGTCGTGACTTTTTGAAGAATCTGTTACTTGACATTATCCTTGATCTGCCTATATGCTTGATTTGTTTTCTTTATTTTCATTTCCTTTGAACTGGAAGTCTATAGATTTGATTAAATTCAGGTTAAATGTTTTTTGAAAGAGCATTTCATGGATTATCTTATAGGTTTTATATTGTATCATATCAGAAGACATGCAATTCTGGGTTGTCTCATTATTGATGATAATTGTTTCAGTTAAGATTATGACTAACAGATCTTTCCATTGTAAAGGTTATTTTTCTCCCTTTAGTAATAGTATTCTTTAGGGTAATATTTTGGCACCATGAGAATGTTCTTTTTTCTAACAGCCTTTTATTTAATGTCTCTAGCATCAACTGATGATATTAATTGAATTGTTTATCACATTGAGGTGCAAAATGATGGTTTAAAATTTTTAATTCTCTAATTTTCTTTTAGGTTTACTAGTTTGTTCTCTATTTTAAAAAGACTATTTTCCCTCCTTCCTTTTTCCCAAAGTCCTCTCTTTTTTCAAGAATCAGTGTTTTGTTCTTCAATGTATTAGAGTCAGTTACATCATAGTTCTTTTTGATGTTCCTACTGTGAGCCAGTAGCCAGTTAAGGCACTGCAAACTAGCTTCTGTATCTTTTAGACATGACTGCATTAGTCTTTGAATTCTTCCTTTCTTCAGGTATAACACCATGTCCCAGACATGCCTTGTACTCATCATGTTCCAAACCTGGGGAATATTAGCTATCTCTTCAAGAGCCCTATCTATTCCGTTTTGGGGGAAATGAAATTTTAACTCCCATTTGCTTCTGGGCCATATTTCAGTGGGCATAGCTAGGAAATAACATTTTTAAGAATTCATAAATTCAAATTGATGTTTACAATTAAAATTAAGCATTACAGGCTTTTTTATTATTTTATAAGCTCTATACAGTCAGCAAAAACAAGGAGCTGACTGTGGCTCAGACCATGAACTCCTTATTGCCAAATTCAGACTTAAATTGAAGAAAGTAGGGAAAACCACTACCATTCAGGTATGACCTAGATCAAATCCCCTATGATTATACAGTGGAAGTGAGAAATAGATTTAAGGGCCTAGATCTGATAGAGTGCCTGATGAACTATAGAATGAGATTGGTGACATTGTACAGGAGACAGGGATCAAGACCATCCCCATGGAAAAGAAATGCAAAAAAGCAAAATGGCTGTCTGGGGAGGCCTTACAAATAGCTGTGAAAAGAAGGGAAGTGAAAAGCAAAGGAGAAAAGGAAAGATATAAACATCTGAATGCAGAGTTCCAAAGAATAGCAAGAAGAGATAAGAAAGCCTTCTTCAGCGATCAATGCAAAGAAATAGAGGAAAACAACAGAATGGGAAAGACTAGAGATCTCTTCAAGAAAATTAGAGATACCAAAAGAACATTTCATGCAAAGATGGGCTTGATAAAGGACAGAAATGGTATGGAACTAACAGAAGCAGAAGATATTAAGAAGAGGTGGCAAGAATACACAGAAGAACTGTACAAAAAGATCTTCAAGACCCAGATAATCACGATGGTGTGATCACTGACCTAGAGCCAGACATCCTGGAATGTGAAGTCAAGTGGGCCTTAGAAAGCATCACTATGAACAAAGCTAGTGGAGGTGATGGAATTCCAGTGGAGCTATTCCAAATCCTGAAAGATGATGCTGTGAAAGTGCTGCACTCAGTATGCCAGCAAATGTGGAAAACTCAGCAGTGGCCACAGGACTGGAAAAGGTCAGTTTTCATTCCAATCCCAAAGAAAGGCAATGCCAAAGAACACTCAAACTACAACACAATTGCACTCACCTCACACGTTAGTAGAGTAATGCTCAAAATTCTCCAAGCCAGGCTTCAGCAATATGTGAACCGTGAACTTCCTGATGTTCAAGCCAGTTTTAGAAAAGGCAGAGGAACCAGAGATCAAATTGCCAACATCCGCTGGATCATGGAAAAAGCAAGAGAGTTCCAGAAAAACATCTATTTCTGCTCTGTTGACTATGCCAAAGTCTTTGAGTGTGTGGATCACAATAAACTGTGGAAAATTCTGAAAGAGATGGGAATACCAGACCACCTGATCTGCCTTTTGAAAAATTGGTACACAGGTCAGAAAGCAACAGTTAGAACTGGTCATGGAACAACAGACTGGTTCCAAATAGGAAAAGGAGTACGTCAAGGCTGTATATTGTCACCCTGTTTATTTAACTTATATGCAGAGTACATCATGAGAAACGCTGGACTGGAAGGAACACAAGTTGGAATCAAGATTGCCGGGAGAAATATCAATAACCTCAGATATGCAGATGATACCACCCTTATGGCAGAAAGTGAAGAGGAACTCAAAAGCCTCTTGATAAAAGTGAAAGTGGAGAGTGAAAAAGTTGGCTTAAAGCTCGGCATTCAGAAAACGAAGATCATGGCATCTGGTCCCATCACTTCATGGGAAATAGATGTGGAAACAGTGTCAGACTTTCTTTTTCTGGGCTCCAAAATCACTGCAGATGGTGACTGCAGCCATGAAATTAAAAGACGCTTACTCCTTGGAAGGAAAGTTATGACCAACCTAGATAGCATATTCAAAAGCAGAGACATTACTTTGCCAACAAAGGTTCGTCTAGTCAAGACTATGGTCTTTCCTGTGGTCATGTATGGATGTGAGAGTGGTACTGTGAAGAAGGCTGAGCACCGAAGAATTGATGCTTTTGAACTGTGGTGTTGGAGAAGACTCTTGAGAGTCCCTTGGACTGCAAGGAGATCCAACCAGTCCATTGTGAAGGAGATCAGCCCTGGTATTTCTTTGGAAGGAATGATGCTAAAGCTGAAATTCTAGTACTTTGGCCACCTCATGCGAAGAGTTGACTCATTGGAGAATACTCTGATGCTGGCAGGGATTGGGGGCAAGAGGAGAAGGTGACGACAGAGGATGAGATGGCTGGATGGCATCACTTTCTCGATGGACGTTGAGTCTGAGTGACCTCCGGGAGTTGTTGATGGACAGGGAGGCCTGGCGTGCTGCCATTCATGGGGTCGCAAAGAGTTGGACATGACTGAGCGACTGATCTGATATTTTCCTCTCTTCTCTTGCAGTGAAAATGATGATTTTGAGCAAAAATGTATTTCGTTGTGCTGTACGCTGTGCTTAGTTACTCAGTTGTGTCCGACTCTTTGTGACCCCATGGACTGTAGACGTCCAGGTTCCTCTGTCCATGGGATTCTCCAGGCAAGAATACTGGAATGGCTAGCCTTTCCCTTCACCAGGGGAATTTTCCTGACCTAGGAATTGACCGGGGTCCCCTGCATTGCAGACAGATTCTTTACTAGCTGAGTTACCAGGGAAGCCCATAATTGCTTATATGTTTTACTTATAGCTTATGTTTCAGCACTACAATAGCAGTATTACTAATGGTAAACATACAAAATAAAATTTAAGATCTCTGCAATTCTCTGTCCTTAGAATAATAGCCCACTAAGAAAGTGTAGTCAGAGTACAGTGTTCAAAAGTTAATGGAAATTACTCTTTTCTCTACATAGTTACGTTATCAATGTGATATAACTAATTTCATTTGTTTTTGTTTGTATTCAATTTTGTATTTTTAAAAAATTTTTATGGTTTTTGAATGTGAAGCATTTACATGGCTCAAAGTTAAACCATGTAAAAAAGTTCACTGAGAGTAACCTAGCTGTCATGCCTATGCTTCTACTCCATTCCTAACCACCTCTTATAGGTAATTATTTTCATTAGTTGCTAGTTTATCTTTCCTATGTTTCTTTTTAAAAAATAAATGAGTGTATATATGGCTGTATTTACTCTATTTCTTTCACTATGTGGAGTGTTCCTTGCTTTTAAAATTTCTTTTTATCTTTAGAACATAAAAAAGTTTTTATGTTCTAATGGTTCACATTTATACTGATAACATTTTATGTAATGCTGTAAAAGACCCCTTTTTGCTTTTCCAAGCTTCTACTATTGTTTATCATCCTATGTATTTATTTTTTTTGGCCACACCACAGAACATGTGAGGTCTCAGTTCCCCAACCAGGGATAGAACTCAAGCCCCTGCAGTGGAAGGTGGAGACTTAACCACCAGACCAGAACGTTTGCTGTTTTAGATGATATACTTTGACTCCCATCTAATTGCCTTTGTGACAACCAACAAACTTATTCTACTCTTTCTCCCATCTTACCATATTTATTTAGTTGCCTTATTTCTATTTGAAATTTTTAGAACATAAAACATTTACACACTATTTTCTCATCCTAGTTTGTGTATTTGTTATAAAAGTCAATAGTATACTAATATACTTTATAAATATATTTAATGTACTTAAACATATTTAAGTACATTTAATACTCTTCAATACTTTAGCCAAAGGCTCCCGAATCAACTCTTTGCAACTGGATGAAACTTTTCTAGTTAAGTTACTCAAGGAGGGCTTTTAAGTACAATAGTCCTCAGGTTCTAGCATGTTTAAACTTTCTAGAGCCTAGACACTCTTAAGTACAGCTTGACATACTATAAGATCTTTGGCTCACACTATGTTTCCTCGAGTTTTTTTTCTTTTTTTTTTGAACTTTGGGGGAATTTATTGAGAGCAGCTTTCGGGTACCAAGAGGATGCTCGGCTTTACTCCATCTCTGGCAGGTGTCCTGGGTGGTGGTCCCTTGAAGGTCACTACTTGGTCGGCCAGACTGCAACTACCACGATGGCCACGAGCAGCAGTAAAATCACCATTATCATCCCACAAGACGTGGACTTCCTGTCCACCAGATTCACACGCCTGGTTGCAGTGCGAAGTTTCTCATCGGTATTCTCCACCAGATTGGTGAGGTCATCAATTATCTCGTTTTGCTCATCCAGCTCGTTCCCAATTTCCTGCCCCATTTGTTTCTGGCGACTTATGATTGAGGAAAGGGCATCGAGGCTTGCGTCCTGTTCTTGGATAATTTTCTGCTGCTGTTGCCGGATTTCATCAAAACCCAAGCCTCTGGTCTCCTCCGGCTCCTCCAAGAGCCAAGGGTTGGGTGCTCCTCGCTTGGCCCCTCCAGTCATCAGGCTGGACCTGATAAGATCGGGTTCTGCACCCTCGTTCTTAAAGGAGGCCAGAAGTAGTCTCTCTCGAGTTACAAGATCATTCAAGAGGTTCTGTCTTCGGTCTCCTTCGAGCTGTGTTATCTGATGTGTTGCCACAGCTCTTAGCAATAAGTCCTTCAAAAGGGCGATCTTTTCCTTCAGTTTCTGCAACAAAGCTCTGATTGTCACGGTAAGCTTGGTTGTATTTTCACCATTTCTTTCATACTGATTTCGCTGCTGAATTTTCTCAGCAATCTCTTGTGCAATTTGGCAGGTAGAATCGTAGGTGGAGAACCAGGGGTCCGGGGCCATGGTGCAGTCCGAGTTTTTTTTTTTTAAATGTTGTTCCATTGTTGTGTTGCTTGGTGTTATTTTCAAGAAGTCTGGCACCATTTGATTTTTTTCCCGCTTTGGAAAAAATGCTTTTGTTTGTTGTGGTTGTTTTCCTGGATGCCCAAGTAATTTTTTCCATGTCATTTTCTTATCCTTTTTAACTCTATTTTTCTTCATAGCTGATTGTATTCCTCTCCTCCATATTTCTTACTTTCATGTTTTTAGAAACCCTGTAATTTAGATTTCACATTTTGGATGATTTTATTTTTTCAGTATATTGCCTGAGTTTGCTCAAGTGTCATCTTCCTATTGAATTTTTAACTCAATTCTTTCACATCTGCAATGTGAAAGATTATTTAATGATATTTAATTCATATTGGAGTGATATACATACTTTTACTCTGTTTCATATTTTCTAGAGGGTAATATTTTCTATTAACTGAAAAGTCATTTTCTGTTTTTTGTTTTTGTTTTTTTTAAAGAATAGGCTTTTATGGGGTGGGGCTTTGGTGGCTTTTTTTGTTCTTGATGAAACAGGATTTTCTTAAGTCAGCTAGAGCAGGTAGTTCTACAGAAGCAAGGTGACTGTTTCATAGTTAAGGAGGCCTCTTCTGTTCATATGACAAAATGCAATTTCTTAAATACAGGGCACATTTAGAGGGTTGGAGAAGGAAATTGCAACCCACTCCAGTATTCTTGCCTAGAGAATCCCATGGACAGAGGAGCCTGGTACTCTACAGTCCATGGGGTCGCTAAGAGTCTGAGCGACTTCACTTTCACTTTACTTCACTTTTTTGACTGCACTTTCACTTTAGGGGGTTGGATTCTGTAACACAATCTTGTTTCTTTAGGAATATTTAGCTGCAGCCACTTGCTGTTCTTTACCAGGGATTTCTCTCATGAAAGGGTCTAAGGAACTTTCCAAACATAGGTTTTTTGCCTGTTTTTAAGTCTGATTCTTGACTTTCCAATTAATTTTGGGAACTTTAATATCCTTTCAAATCATTCCTTTTTGCATATGTTAGCTAATGCTAGATTCTGTTGACTATCACCAGAGAACCCTAACTGACATGTCAACCTCTCAATGTAAAGTCTGAATCTTCATGATCCAAATCACATATAACGCCACAAGAATTATATATTCACAATAAGTCCGGTAGAACAAGACTCATCTCTCATGTTAACTATTACAGCTCTTCTAGCACAATGCCTGGGACATTCTGGACATTCAGTGTGTGTTAAATTTTTATTATTATTTTTTTTAACAACAGCACTTATTACAATTTGAAATTATCTTCCTTTTGTGTTTGTTTTATAGCCTATCCCCCAGTATAATTAAGCTCTATGCAGATAAATACCATGTCATTCATCGATGTATCTCAAGTGTCTAGTAAAAGAATGACAAACAGAGGTACTCAAAATTTTTTGAATGACTTAATCAGTTCTTAGGATGATAAAACTGGTACAGCTGGATGCAGGATCATTTTAATAAAGAGTAGCCACACAAAACATGGTCTTACCAGGCTTCTTCATTCATCCAAAACAAGCTCCTAGGTATTTAAATTATGAAATCTATCTCATCTTACTTTCTCTAAAAAGTTTCATGTCAATTTCCATAAGAGAACATTTTAAAACAAATGTTGAGTTTACTTATTATAGTAACACATAACTTGAATAATCAAGCTAAAATGCCTTTCTTCTTCCTTCCATGGAAATTGATTTGCTTTCCATTTCTAGTAAATTATTAAAATAGAAAGGAAAATTCAATAAAATTTAAGCTTACAGAAAAGTTGCAATAATAGTACCAAGAACACACATTCCCTTTACCCTATGTATTAGTTATCTATGCTGCTGCTACTGCTAAGTCGCTTCAGTCGTGTCCGACTTTGTGCGACCCCATAGACACCCCAAGCCCACCAGGCTCCCCCATCCCTGGGATTCTCCAGGCAAGAACACTGGAGTGGGTTGCCATTTCCTTCTCCAATGCATGAAAGTGAAAAGTGAAAGAGAAGTCGCTCAGTCATGTCGGACTCCTAGCGACCCCATGGACGGGAGCCTACCAGGATCCTCCATCCATGGGATTTTCCAGGCAAAAGTACTGGGGTGGGGTGCCATTGCCCTGGACCAAATTACCCCAAGTTTTAGTGGCTTAAAACAAGTACTTTTTAATCTTACAGTTTCTGAGAGTCAGGAAACTGGGAGTGGCTAAGCTGGGTGGTCCTAGCTCAGGGTTTCCTGAAGTCACAGTCAGGATGCTGGCAGGGGTTCTTATTGTTCTGTCATTCAGTCGTGTCTGACTCTGTGACCCCATGGACTGCAGCAAGCCAGGCTTCCCTGTCCTTCACAGTCTCCTGCAGTTTGCTCAGACTCATGTCCATTGAGTCAGTGATGCCATCCAGCCATCTCATCTTCTGCCACCCTGTTCTCCTGTCCTCAATCTTTCCTAGCATCAGGGTCTTTTCCAATGAGTCGGCTCTTCACATCAGGTGGCTAAGGTATTGCAGCTGCAGCTTCAGCTTCAGCATCAGTCCTTTTAATGGATATTTAGGGCTGATTTCCTTTAGGACTGACTGGCAGGGGCTGCTATCAGTCAAAGCCTTGATCAGGACTGGAGGACTGGCTTCAAGATGACTCACTCATGTATCTGTTGATAGGGGGCCTCAGTTCCTGGACACCAGGATATCCCTACAGGCTGCTTAAGTGTCTTCATGACATGGCAGCTGGTTTCCACTAAACTTGTGTTCTGAGTGAATGAAAAAGAGAGAGCTAGCAGGAAGATCGGAGAAGGCAGTGGCACTCCACTCCAGTACTCTTGCCTGGAAAATCCCATGGATGGAGGAGTCTGGTAGGCTGCAGTCCATGGGGTTGCTAAGAGTCTGACACAGCTGAGCAACTTCACATTCACTTTTCACTTTCACTTTTCACTTTCATGCACTGGAGAAGGAAATGGCAACCCACTCCAGTGTTCTTGCCTGAAGAATCCCAGGGACAGGGGAGCCTGGCGGGCTGCCATCTATGGGGTCACACAGAGTCGGACATGACTGAGGCGACTTAGCAGCAGCAGCAGCAGCATGAAGATGCAGAGCCTTTTATGACATAAGTCATTACTTAGCCGACAAAGTTTTGTCTAGTCGAAGCTATGGTTTTTCCAGTAGTCAAATGTATGGATATGAGAATTGGACCATAAAGTTGAGCACAGAAGAATTGATGCTTTTGGAACTGTGGTGTTGGAGAAGACTCTCGAGATTCCCTTGGACTGCAAGGAGATCAAGCCAGTTGATGGTAAAAGAAACTCCTACGCATCAGTCAGTTCAGTTCAGTTCAGTCGCTCAGTCGTGTCCAACTCTTTCTGACCCCATGAATCACAGCACGCCAGGCCTCCCTGTCCATCAACAACTCCCGGAGTTCACTTAGACTCACGTCCATCGAGTCAGTGATGCCAGCCATCTCATCCTCTGTTGTCCCCTTCTCCTCTTGCCCCCAATCCCTGCCAGCATCAGAGTCTTTTCCAATGAGTCAACTCTTCGCATGAGGTGGCCAAAGTACTAGAATTTCAGCTTTAGCATCATTCCTTCCAAAGAAATCCCAGGGCTGATCTCCTTCAGAATGGACTGGTTGGATCTCCTTGCAGTCCAAGGGACTCTTAAGAGTCTTCTCCAACACCATAGTTCAAAAGCATCAATTCTTTGGTGCTCAGCTTTCTTCACAGTCCAACTCTCACATCCATACGTGACCACAGGAAAAACCATAGCCTTGAGCAGACAGACCTTTGTTGGCAAAGTAATGTCTCTGCTTTTGAATATGCTATCTAAGTTGGTCATAACTTTCTTTCCAAGGAGTAAGCGTCTTTTAATTTCATGGCTGCAGTCACCATCTGCAGTGATTTTGGAGCCCAGAAAAAGAAAGTCTGATGCTGTTTCCACTGTTTCCCATTCTATTTCCCATGAAGTGATGGGACTGGATGCCATGATCTTTGTTTTCTGAATGTTGAGCTTTAAGCCAACTTTTTCACTCTCCTCTTTCACTTTCATCAAGAGGTTTTTTAGTTCCTCTTCACTTTCTGCCATAAGGGTGGTATCATCTGCATATCTGAGGTTATTGATATTTCTCCCGGCAATCTTGATTCCAACTTGTGTTTCTTCCAGTCCAGCGTTTCTCATGATGTACTCCGCATATAAGTTAAATAAGCAGGGTGACAATATACAGCCTTGACATACTCCTTTTCCTATTTGGAACCAGTCTGTTTTTCCATGTCCAGTTCTAACTGTTGCTTCCTGACCTGCATATAGGTTTCTCAAGAGGCAGGTCAGGTGGTCTGGTATTCTCATCTCTTTCAGAATTTTCCACAGTTGATTGTGATCCACACAGCCAAAGGCTTTGGCATAGTCAATGAAGCAGAAATAGATGTTTTTCTGGAACTCTCTTGCTTTTTCAATGATCCAGCAGATGTTGACAATTTGATCTCTGGTTCCTCTGCCTTTTCTAAAACCAGCTTGAACATCAGGAAGTTCATGGTTCACATATTGCTGAAGCCTGGCTTGGAGAATTTTGAGCATTACTTTACTAGCGTGTGAGATGAGTGCAATTGTGCAGTAGTTTGAGCATTCTTTGGCATGCCTTTCTTTGGGATTGGAATGAAAACTGACCTTTTTCAGTCCTATGACCACTGCTGAGTTTTCCAAATTTGCTGGTATAGACCTTATATATACACACATGTTAGTTCCTAACTATTTAAGAGTAGGTAGCATGCATCCCACTCCAGTGTTCTTGCCTGGAGAATCCCAGGGACCGGGGAGCCTGGTGAGCTGCTGTCTATGGGGTTGCACAGAGTTGGACACGACTGAGGTAACTTAGCAACAGCAGCAGCATGCATCACCGGGCTTCCCAGCTGGCACTAGTGGTAAAGAACCCGCCTACCAGTGCAGAAGACATGAGACCCAGGATCGAGCAATGGATCCGAAGATTCCCTGGAGGCATGACAGCCCACCTCCGTATTCTTTCCTGGAAAATCTCATGGACAGAGGAGCCTGTGGGACGACAGTCCACAGGGTCTCAAAGAGCCAGATGACTAAAGCGACTTAGCAGGCACACACACAGCATAGCATGCATCACATTCCTTCACTTGTTAAGACTTTCAGTGTATATTTAAGGAAAATAATATTCTTTTATATAACACAGTACAGTCATCACAATCAAATTTAACATCATGATACTTTAATCTGAAGTCCACAGTCCACTTGTGACAGCTATCCTTTTTCGCAATTTCTCAAATTGATTTTTAAACAACCGGGTAAAACAAGTAGTGGGCTACAAAGGGTGCCCTCAGTTCAGTTCAGTCGTGTCTGACTCTTTGCGATCCCCACGGACTGCAGCACGCCAGGCTTCCCTGTCCATCACCAACTCCCGGAGTTTACTCAAACTCATGTCCATTGAGTCAGTGATGCCATCCAACCATCTCATCCTCTGTCGTCCCCTTCTCCTCCCTAGGTTCTATCAGTTTTTACTGGCAGGGAATAAAGAAAAGGTCCCATCTGGGGCCAGGGTGCTGCTGGAAACAGGCTTGCTTCAGTAGAGCTCCCGGTATCCCTCAGCCGCCGCCCGTGCCACCCAAATGAAAACTCATTTTATCTCCATTCTTTCAGTTACCCACGATTTATGGAAAACGATTTCAACGTCTCCTTCGGTTCCAGTGTTGGTCAGAACACAGTGGGAGTCAGCCCTGATAGCTAAGGACGCCTGGTTGAAATTCCAGTATAACTGTATATCAGCAGTATTTCCTCGAGCATTTCACATTCAGAAACTTAGAATTCTTCCTCGGTTAAGGGCTCTATCACGGCCCCCAGCGCCCAGGGTTGCGGTGAGGCCTGAACGAGTGAAGGGCAGAGGACTCCCTACACAGGCCGCCCGCCCGCAGGTGGCCCCTTCCGCGCGCCGCCCCCTTCCCTCCCGGCCTCCCTCCCAGCACCGACCGCCCAGCGGCCGAGCAGGCGGGGCGCGTCACGTGGGCGGGGCGGGGCGCACTCATCGGCCGATCGCACGATGTGACGCGCCGCCGGAGGCAGGCCGGGCCCTCAAGATGGCGGCGGGTGCCCCGAGCGGCTCGGCCCGGCAGTAGTAGCGGGACGGCACTCGCCGCTGGGGCCGGCCGCCCCAGGAGTGGCTGCAGCAGCACCAGGAATCGAGGATGGTAAAATGACCCAGGGGAAGAAGAAGAAAAGGGCCGCGAACCGCAGTATCATGCTGGCCAAAAAGATCATCATTAAGGACGGAGGCACGGTGAGCTGGGGTACCGAGCCGGGGAGCGTCGGGCCGGATCTCTTTCTGCTCCCGACGCGGCCGCCTGCAGTCGCCGCTGACTGCCCCACCGCCTCCGGGGGGCAGGTATCTCGGGCTCCCGGGTCTTTCCTCTCTCGCCCCGGCCTGCGGCCTCCGGGACACATCCTCCCGGATGGAGAAGGCTCCCGCCTCTCCCGCACCTGCCGCCTTGCCCTCCGGCCGCCGCTGGAGGCCCTGCGGCCTCGAGCCTACGCGCGCCGCCGCCGCGGGCAGGAATCGACGCCGGGCTCCGCCGCCCGCCGCGCCCCCTCGCCTTCGCAGCCTCGTCAGCGCGTCCAGGCCCCGCGAGGCGGTGGCCGCTCTCTGGAAGCGGCCGGTAGCGACCCCTGCCCTCCCGTATGCTGCTCCCGGGGTTGCATCTGGCGCTGCGACCCCACTGGGGCCCCGTAGTGCGCTCGCCCCCTTTCTCCACGCCGTTCGGGATCAGTGCTCCTGCTCTCGGCTACGTCTGGTGCGGTAAACAGTGTCCGAAGGTGGGCTCTGCTCCTCGCCGTCCGCTGTCGGGACTGTGACGGAGGACACCCGGGGCCTAGACTTCAGTGTGTAGTTTTCAAAGAGTTACCACCTCGATAGAGTTGATCATGGCCTGAGGGTTAGAAGACCTTAAAAAGGAAAACAGATTGAGGACGAGAAAATTTTTTTTTTTTTTTTTTTTTGCTTTTTAGAAATAGTGTCGTCAGAATCAACTTTAGGCATTATGCTGTTGTTAACCGGCAGGGTTGATAGACCTTTTAATTGAAAATAACTCACCTTTTTTTTTTAAATGCTGAAAATTCCTCGTTGCTCCTCTCAGGTCTTCGCTGCATTCTTTAATATCAAGTTCTGAACTGGAATAGGAAAGTGAAAGTCATTTCACTTTTTCGAGAAATGTGCAGGAATGGTTCCTTTTATTCCGTGTTTGTTTGGAGCCCTCCATTGCTAGCACAGTGCTAAATGTGTAATTAGGCCACCATTGAGGATTTGCTAAATTAATTTGAAATCAGTGACAACTTGGTTTGGACATGTCAGAATATGGCCCAGTCAGTATGCTAAAATTTAGAAAGCCTGGGATATATGTAGCAATTACATTATATACCTTTGAAGGTGAAAGTGAAGTTGCTCAGTAGTCTCCAACTCTTTGTGACCCCTATGGGCTGTAGCCTACCAGGCTCCTCCGTCCATGGGATTTTCCAGGCAAGAGTACTGGAGTGGGTTGCCACTCCAGGGGATCTTCCCCACTCAGGGTATCGAGCCCCGGTCTTCCGCATTGTAGGCAGACACTTTACCGCTGAGCCACGAAGGAAGTCTGTATACCTTTAGTAGCTGTCAAATCTATAGATGTCGTAGCTTTGACATTTGGTGAAAAAAGAACCTTTGAAATTCAAGTCCTCAGATCTCATGTTTTAATTAAACATTAAAAACATTTGATTACATCAGTTATGAATTGACAAACTTGGTTAGAACTTCATTGATGGGAGAGAAATGGGTTGAAAAAACACTGGTGCCTTTACCAGTCATAAGGACTTAATATTTTAATTTCTTCATACAATCAACAAAATAGAAGCAGCAAAGAATTGTATTTTGTAAAAGCAATTAATATTTAAGATTAATATTCTTTCTAAAAGAGAAAGAAGCTTTGTTCAGGAAGCATACCTCCTTTTTCCTTGTTCAATTTTGTTACCGCTCAAGTTTTTTTTAACTCACTTTATAGCAATTAAATCTTGTGAGATTTGGAACAGGTTTTTTTTTTTTTTTTTTTTTTAGTCTTGGTATTTATTAAAGTTGTGAATTTGTAGTTTCCTTTTGGACACAAAACACAATTTTTACCCCAGCAGTAGGTTTTTAAGAGGGCATAGAGAATAAATGAACGCTTCTTTTGAGGGATGTGCACATGGGGTGTCATCATTTGTCATTTTTGTGCCCTTGTGCTGCAGTTTCCATTCTCAGAGCCCTGGACACCTCTTTAGAATAGAGACTTTGTTTATGCATCGTTCAATCCCACAGGGCCTACTGTGTGAATTTAAAGTGATATAAACACATTTAGAGTGATTTTTAAAAATGAGTAGCACAGTCTAAAGATCATTTTTTACTGTAATTTTATTCATTCCTATATATAATCAGGGGATATTTCTGTTTCTTGACGTGCCAGGGTAATTTTTTTCCACTGTTTGTATTTTAATCTACTCTAGCCATAAGTGAAAATGCATAAAATTATTATAATCATAAAAATTGTTTTAAAATCACATTTGTTTTTTTTCTCTACTTAAAATTGATCAGGTTACTGTTATGAGCACCTTGGTGTCTGAGACTGTATGGTCATACATGACAGGCTCTGAACAGTGTTTCACATCCCTGTCCAAGGGATTCCCTTCCATTTTCTTCCTAGTGTTCAACAATGTTAAGATTATTTTGCTTTGTCCCCTGCAAATGGCATCTTTTTAAGCTTGATCAGCCAGTTGTAATGTTGGTAAAGCAAACTTAGTAATGAGTTGTTAATGATTTATCAAAAACGTAGCACCTATTTGTTGTAGTTTTTAACAGTTGAAGAAGTGAACCTTTCTAAACAAGCCAGGTTAATCATAAGTTACTAAATGTTTTTCTTTTCTTGAAATTGTATTTCAGTTGGCTCTGAAGCCTAGGTAAGACTGACTAATATGTTGTCTATTTGAGTAGTATGCAATTAAGGTACATTATATGAGTGTGTGATTCTATATCAGGAGTTCTTAACTTGGGTTTGTTCACCCTGAAGTTATTTGTAAAATTTTCTTTGTACATCTCTCTAGGGAAATTCCATACAGGTTTCATACTTCCTGAAAGTTTAAGAACAATTGTTTTGTATGAAAACAATGTAAGTAACTAAAGAATAGTTTCACAGGTTAAATTAAATAAATATTTTCTGGGCTTCTCTGGTGGCTCAGTTGGTAAAGAATCTGCCAGCAATGCAGGGGACATGGGTTTGATCCTGGATTGGGAAAATCCCCTGGATGGGGGCTTGGCAACCCACTCCAGTATCTTTACCTGGAGAATCGCCATGGACAGAGGAGCCTGGGAGGGCTACAGTCCATGGGGTCGCAAGGAGTCGGGCAAGACTGAGCGACTGTCGGTTATCTAGTGTATACCGTTTTACTGATGAAAGTAACTGTGATGTTATTGGTGAATTTGCTTTTGGAAGCATTTACATGGAGAATTGGGCTTCCCAGGTGGTTCATTGAGCAAGGAATCTGCCTACTATTCAGGAGATGCAGAAGACATGGGTTCGATTCCTGGATTGGGAAGATCCCTTGGAGAAGGGCATGGCAACCCACTCCAGTATTCTCGCTGGACTATGCCATGGACAAGAGGAGCCTGGTGGGCTCCATGAGGTCAAAAGAGTCGGACACTACTGAAGCGATTGAGCAGGCACACGTAGGATTACTGGGTTTAGTTATGTTTTAATGTATGTAACATTTTGCTACATCTCTTATTCATTGCAGACCACTGAGGAGAGTTAAATTAAAACTGCATTCTGACATTTTAGAATGCTTCCAGTTTTGTTGTTAAATCATTACTATGTTTTGTTTTTAGTCACTAAGTTGTGTCAGACTCTTTGCAACCCCATGGACTGTACACCACCCCACCCTACCCCCAGGCTTCTCTGTCCGTGGGATTCCCCAGGGATGGAACCTGTGTCTCCTACATTGACAGGCAGATTCTTTACCACAGAGCCTCCAGTTTGTTTATAAGTAGTCTTGGTAGAGCCTAAGAGTTATTTACATGAGTTATTTGTATTAGCAAAGATAGAATTTTCCTTATGATTTTTGAAGTTTGCTTGTTTTTTATTCTGATTTTTATTGTTTTGTGAATACAGAGACTACATCTCTGATAAAGTGAAAAAATGTAGTTTTTTTCACAAGTAAATTGGTAAAATGACTTTAAAGATCGGATAGAAAGTAAAACACATGTGAATTGATTTATTAGAAGTACCTGACAAAAGTAGAATTGACATTTCAAATATGCCCAGAGATGCAGAGTACCAGATTTTTATTCCTGATTTCTCTGATTTGAATCACAGTAAATAGGAGTCAAAAACCATTTCAGGAGTCTGGCCCTAAGCTCTGATCCTTTGTACTCTTCACCTGCTAGGGTGACTGAAGGAGTTGCAGAATAACTCTCTGAACCCCCAGAGAGCAGCCACTGGTTCCTAGAGTGCAAGTAAGCCAGGAACGGGGCCATGGTGCCTTTCAAAAAGCAGTTGTTCTTTGATATCACTAGCCTTTGCCTAGAATCTTCAGGATGTACACATGTCCATGGCAAGCTTGTGACAGGCAGAACCATGAATGATTTACCTGTCTACCTCTGTGAGTCAACACTTGCTTTAGGGTAGTAAATAAGTAAGCAGTTTTCTCCATTTATATTTCCAGTTTGTCTTCCTGTAGGTTGAAAACCTGCTTCCCATCATCATCTGTGGAAATTCACTTATAGTTAAGTGTTGAAGTTTAGGAAAAAGAATAGCTTTTCTCCAAAATCATTCTGACAAGTATATATGATTTAAATTTTCAATTATTTAAAAGCTCAAGTTGTCTTTTAGCATTATTTTGAATTGGAAGTGTCAGTTAAAGTAACAGTTGACCATTTCAGCCAGGGTACATATATCAGGATCCCTAAAATGGGTTCATCTCTTTCAGTGCCAGATCGCAGTAGCTTGTTCTTAATAATAGCTCTTTTTTCTCAATAGTGTGTAAATACAGTTATGAATTCTACCACAGGAAATACTTCTTCGGGAGTCCTTACCAAGAGGTGGTCGATATTTCATCACTTAGCTATATAAATTGAGTAATCAGAGATCACACTAGGACCATTCTTGAGCTTCAGCTCTATCCTAGACATTGGTGACAGTTTGAGTTTGGCGTTAATGGTTTTGTGTTTTGTTTTGTTTGTTTTTAATTTTATTTTACCTTTTTAGTGAACTTTGTAGTTATTTCAACTGTGTAACACATTCATGAGGATAAGCATTTAATGTAATGATGATTTAACTTGATTTAACAGCCAGCCACATATTTTCCTCTTAAGAATAGAGAGTGCTGTAATAGATTGTCATGTTACTTATCTTTTCAAAATTTATCTCAAAACAGTACAGTCATGGGACTTCCTCTGGTGGTCCAGTTGTTAAGATTCCATGCTTCCAATACAAAGGCTGTGGATTGGATCCCTAATTGGAGAACTAAGATCCATGTGCCATGTGGTGTGGCCAAAAAAATAAAAAGCATATGTAGCAATAACAATCTTAAGCTGTAGATCTTTTTTAATTTTTTTAAGAGTAAAACTTGATCTCACTATATTCTTGTCGAATATTTTAAGTGCATTTCATTCTATTTAGGAACAGTCTAACCCATAACCTCTTCACTTCTCTGATAATATACAAATATTGAATAGCTCTTTAAAATTGATTCATAACATGTCAGTAAGTAATTTTAAAGTCTCACTGCAGATTAAGCCAAAGTGACTTAATTAGTATGCATGCTTGCCAAGTCACTTCAGTTGTGTCGGACTCTTTGCAACCCTATAACCTATAACCTGCCAGGCTTCTCTGTCCATGGGATTCTCCAGGCAAGAAAACTGGAATGGGTTGCCAGGCCTCCTCCAGGGGATCTTCCTGACCCAGGGATCGATGAAACCCACGTCTTTTCTGTCTCCTGCATTGGCAGAAGGGTTCTTTACCATTAGCACCACCTGAGAAGGCCCTTAATTAGTATAATAGTGTCTTTACATGTTTACAATGGTTTATACCTTGAGGAAATTAAGGATCAGTTTTCTTTTTGTGACAAATGTAGTGAAACTTACCTTGCCTGATTAAAGTCACAGAAAATAAGAAAACACACACAACATGATACCAGATACTAGCAGTAAAGTCTTATTTCCTCCAGTTATTCCAAATGTGTCAGGATCCTATGAGAGCAGCTTTACAGTTACAGTATTCTCTTTAGGAATTTTTTTTTTTAGTATTCTTCCATGAAAAGTTCCAGGTTTTAGATGTCTGTGATTAAGCATTTTTGTGTCTGTGTGTACACACAGGACTTTTACATTATTTTAGTTATGTTTTGTTTTATTGTCAAGTTAGTTATGTTTTGCTCAGAGAAAATTCAGCATTTCTTTCTGAAGATTTGTTTTATCCTCAATATTGTTTATTTTTGTTTGTTGTTGTGGCCACGCTGTGAGGCATGCAGGATCTTAGTTCCCCAACCAGGGATCCCCAGCCATGCCCTCTACAGTGGAAACACAGTGTTGTAACTACTGGTCCTCCAGGGAATTCCCATCTTCTTCATTCTTGATTAGTAGCTTCTCGGTATTCAATTTTAAGTTCAAAATTATTCTTCTTTTTTGGTTTTTGTCACTTTTTTTCCAACTTTTATTTTGAGAATTTTCAAAACTACAGAAAAGTTGCAAAAATAACATAATGAATATTTATTTGGCGCTCCCAGAGATTCATGATTCAACAGTTGTTCACATTTTGCCACATTTGTTTCTCTATGCATTTTTTTTTTTCATTTTTTTTTTCTGAACCATTTGAACTAGTGGTAGACATCATGATACTTTATTCTTAAAAGTATCACCTGAGAATAAGGATATTTTTCCAGTAGTCATGTATGAATGTGAAAGTTGGACTTAAAGAAATCTGAGTGCCGAAGAATTGATGCCTTTGAACTGTGGTGTTGGAGAAGACTCTTCAGAGTCCCATGGACTGCAAGGAGATCCAACCAGTCCATCCTAAAAGAAACCAATCCTGAATATTCACTGGAAGGACTGATGCTGAAGCTGAAACCCCAATACTTTGCCCATCTGATGTGAAGAACTGACTCATTTGAAAAGACCCTGATGATGGGAAAGATTGAAGGCGGGAGGAGAAGGGGATGACAGAGGATGAGATGGTTGGATGGCATCGCTGACTCAATGGACATGAGTGAGTAAACTCTAGGAGTTGGTGATGGACAAGGAGGCCTGGTGTGCTGTAGTCCATGGGGTTACAAAGAGTCGGACACAACTGAGTGACTAAACTGAACTGAGTTGAACCACATAACTACAATATAATCACCACGTTCAGAAATTTAACATTGATAAAATACTCTTGGGTAGTATATAGTCCATAGTCACATTTCCCCAATAATCCTAATAACTACTTTATAGTCTTTTTTCGATGTAGAATTATTACGTTTAGTTGCCATGTATCTTCTGTCTAGATTAGCTTTTTGTTTGGTTTTTAAGCTTGCTGCTGCTGCTGCTAAGTCGCTTCAGTCGTGTCCGACTCTGTGCGATCCCATAGACGGCAGCCCACCAGGCTCCTCCATCCCTGGGATTCTCCAGGCAAGAACACCGGAGTGGGTTGCCAGTTCCCTCTTCAATGCATGAAAGTGAAAAGTGAAAGCGAAGTCGCTCAGTCATGTCCGACTCCCCGCGACCCCATGGACTGGAGCCTACCAGGCTCCGCCGTCCATGGGACTCTCCAGGCAAGAGTACTGGGGTGGGGTGCCATAAGTTTTTAAGCTTAAAAAATATCAATTGATTTTTTTTTTTTTTTAAATAGGTCGTTTTGAAAAAAGAGCCTCAGTTTCGCTTATTCTTATGCTTTTCTCACATGGTAACATCCATTTAACAAGTAGGATTATAATGCCCAGTTACTAGCGGACTTACTTCTTTCTCCTGGCCAAAAACCCGTATAAGTCCCTGATTCATTGATAGGACTGTAACATAAGTTATTACAATCAATATTCTCCATAACAACTGCTGTATTCATAAACTCGTATTTATTGGGCAATTAGACTTGGAATTTGAGAATTAGATGAGGATTTAGATAGGAAATTAATAGTTTACCCCCTAATTGGTAAGAGAGGTAAAGTGACTTACTTAAGTCATCTGATAGCTTTTAATGACTCTCTTGATAAGGGTTATCTAATCCATGAGCAGAGATGGCAATGGCACCCCACTCTAGTACTTTTGCGTAGAAAATCCCATGGACAGAGGAGCCTGGTAGGCTGCAGTCCATGGGGTCGCAAAGAGTCGGACACGACTGAGCGACTTCACTTTCACTTTTCACTTTCATGCATTGGAGAAGGAAATGGCAACCCACTCCACTGTTCTTGCCTGGAGAATCCCAGGGACACGAAGCCTGATGGGATGCCATCTCTGGGGTCGCACAGAGTCGGACACGACTGAAGCGACGCAGCAGCAGCAGCAATCCATGAGCATGAAATACCCTTTCCATCTTAGGCATTGGACTATGCAGAGAGATACTAAAATGGTTAAGATTGGATCCTTACTCCTAGGTGAGTAACAGTTTGTGATGATAATACATGTGTTGCATAACCACTGAAACTAGTGTAGCTCCAGACTTGAGCTCTTCAGTTGCCTGGATTGACTGCTCCATCTCTTACTTGCTATATTGGACTCTAAAGTGGAGATAGTAATATGTAACTTGAAAGGTTAGAGGGGTAAATAAGACTATGAATGTAAATCATTATAAGTCTTCAGTGATTTTTATTATTTTAATCTCGTGTATGTACTGTAAGCCCATGTGAGAGATGATACAGTATTGAACAGTGGAACATCAGAGGAGTGTGTGTGTGTGCGCTCAGTCACTCAGTTGTGTCCGACTTTGTGACCCCATGGGCTGTAGCCCGCCAGGCTCCTTTGTTCTTGGGATTCTCCAAGGCAAGAATATTGGAGTGGGTTGCCATGCCCTCCTTCAGGGGATCTTCCTATCCCAGGGATCCAACCCATGTCTTGGGCATCTCCTGCATTGGCAAGTGGATTCTTTACCTCTACACCACTTGGAAGCCCCATCAGAGGATAGAGGATGGGGATGCAAATTTCATTAATGGATCTATTGCCCTTTTAACAGTGTTTAAATACAGTAACCATATACTGAATACCTAAAGTAATAGGTAGAGGAGGCTTACAGAGTAATTCATTTCATTTCTACAGACACTTACTAAGCACTTGCGTGCTGTGCATGTATTGCATGCTCTAGATTGTAGAAGAATAAAGCATAGGGCCTGCCTCAGAGAGCATGAGCATGAGAAAGGTAAAGTTTAGGTTAAATAAAATGAAACAGATACTTTACAAAGCAAAATGCAACTGTGAAAGTTATCAAATGTTAAAGGATAGAAGAATAAGTAGATTTTTAAAAGGCTTCGCCAAAAGCCTACGTGATGAAATGAAATATAAAAGTATGCTTTGAGAAATGGGAATTAGATTGGAGAGTGGATTCAGGGTTAAAGGGGTTTGTCCCCTAACTTCTGAGTTGAAGTTAGAAGTGACTGCCATGGAACCATGTCTCATGCCTCCATAAGAAAGAAGTTACTCAGCTGAATGGACTTTTGATACAGTAATAATTATGTTTTTAGGTGGAATATCTTAGCATTTGGGGTTGCGTATGTGTTAGTTTATCCAGAATTTTTCACATTATACCTCTTTAATTCTTTCAAGAATCCTCAAATATCATCTGTTGATATAATCTCATTATGCTGAACCTTGTACTCTTGATACTATAAACATTAGTCAGATCAGATCAGATCAGATCAGATCAGTCGCTCAGTCGTGTCGACTCTTTGCGACCCCATGAACCGCAGCACGCCAGGCCTCCCTGTCCATCACCAGCTCCCGGAGGTCACTCAGACTCACATCCATCGAGTCAGTGATGCCATCCAGCCATCTCATCCTCTGTCAGCCCCTTCTCCTCCTGCCCTCAATCCCTCCCAGCATCAGAGTCTTCTCCAATGAGTCAACTCTTCGCATCAGGTGGCCAAAATACTGGAGTTTCAGCTTTAGCATCATACCTTCCAAAGAAATTCCAGGATTGATCTCCTTCAGAATGGACTGGTTGGATCTTCTTGCAGTCCAAGGGACTCTCAAGAGTCTTCTCCAACACCACAGTTCAAAAGCATCAATTCTTCGGCGCTCAGCCTTCTTCACAGTCCAGCTCTCACATCCATACATGACCACAGGAAAGACCATAGCCTTGACTAGGCGAACCTTTGTTGGTAAAGTAATGTCTCTGCTTTTGAATATGCTATCTAGGTTGGTCAGATCTAAATATCTAACTGAAATTAGTCAGATATTTTCCCTCTAACCTGGCTGTTAACCCTCTTCCCCTGGTCTTTCTCCTCAGCCCATGACCTTTGTATTCTTTCCAAATTGTCCTAGAATTTTGATTATGGATTGCTATTCCATTAAACCTTCCAGCCTTATGTCAAAAGTCCTACTTCGACCTACTTGTAATTCAGACTAGCAAAATTTTTAAAAATTTTCATTTTTTAGATCTTATTTACTATTGAATTATTTAAAACAGGATAGATAGATATGTATATAATAACAGCTCTCAAAATTATCAGTCCCTTGGGCAGAACTATCTCTCCCCCTGCCCTGCTTAAAATTTAGATTAATCAAGAAGTTTCTACAGTTTTTCCGTACCATCTACACATACACCCACACACACTTTTTTCTCCCACCTCTGGGAGAGAGAAGGCTGAGGGCCAAGCAACAACTACCTATCTTTTCCATTAGTTACACAGTGTTTCTCTTAGATAAATAAAATTTGCCTCTTTAGTCAGTATGCTAAGAAAATAAAATAGAACAATATAATAAATTTTTTTCATAAAATCACTACCTAATATAAACACTATTAACGTTGAATTTTTTTTTTTTCATAGTTAAATTATTCTACATACACAATTTTATATCTTGCTTTGATTTTTTTTAATTTAACATTTCATAAACATTTTACATTCATTATAGATTATCCATAAATAGTTTTTCACATTATTCTGTGATTTATATACCATGATTAATTATCAGATAGATCAGATCAGTCGCTCAGTCGTGTCCGACTCTGCGACCCCATGAACTGCAGCATGCCAGGCCTCCCTATCCATCACCAGCTCTCGGAGGTCACTCAGACTCACATTCATCGAGTCAGTGATGCCATCCAGCCATCTCATCCTCTTTCGTCCCCTTCTCCTTCTGCCCTCAATCCCTCCCAGCATCAAAGTCTTCTCCAATGAGTCAACTCTCGCAGAGGTGGCCAAAGTACTGAGTTTCAGCTTTAGCATCATTCCTTCCAAAGAAATCCCAGGACTGATCTCCTTCAGAATGGACCGGTTGGATCTCCTTGCAGTCCAAGGGACTCTCAAGAGTCTTCTCCAACACCACAGTTCAAAAGCATCAATTCTTCGGCGCTCAGCCTTCTTCACAGTCCAGCTCTCACATCCATACATGACCACAGGAAAGACCATAGCCTTGACTAGGCGAACCTTTGTTGGCAAAGTGATGTCTCTGCTTTTGAATATGCTATCTAGGTTGGCAATTTGATTTAATTATAGGATGTATAATTAGGTTGAACATTTAGATTTATATATTTCCTACTATAAGTGATGCTGCTATGAACATTTTTATGGTGAAACTTTTTCTGAATGGTTGTTTCTGTGATAGAATTTTATGAGCTGTTTTATAAATTGTTTATATTCTTTATAGTGTCTTAAGTGCTTTTGTATTGGTTTTCATGAATGCTTTACCTAGTTAAGATATTAATCTTTTGCTTTTTCTTGCATCTTACTTTGTTTTCTTTAAATTCAGCTAATGCTGTCCATGTTTTTCTCAATATGCCTAAAACAAATTGATCTTTTTTTCTTTCCCCTTTCCTCACTGTCCAGCTGACCAGGCAGAAACTGAAATCTTTTCATCTTCGATCTTCTCTACCCTCCCCTGCTACATCTAGTCATCCCCAAACTGAGTCCTTATACTATCTCTTAAATATTTTTTGTATCTATACAATTTGCTGGAGAGGGCAATGGCACCCCCACTCCAGTGCTCTTGCCTGGAAAATCCCATGGATGAGGGAGCCTGGTGGGCTGCAGTCCATGGGGTCGCAAAGAGTCGGACACGACTGGGTGACTTCACTTTCCCTTTTCACTTTCATGCATTGGAGAAGGAAATGGCAACCCACTCCAGTGTTCTTGCCTGGAGAATCCCAGGGACCGGGGAGCCTGGTGGACTGCCGTCTATGGGGTCGCACAGAGTCAGACATGACTGAAGCAACTTGACAGCATACAGTTCGCTCCATCCCCACTACCTCTGTCTTATTTCTCTGATATGTTTTCCCAGCACTGTCCTTGAGTGATTAAGTCTGCTTCACTGAAGCAGCCACTTTTAACACACTTATTTTCTTCTAGGCTTTTGGCTCTATGTGTATATTTATACACATTGTCATGTAATTATCATCTTACTTTTTATTAGCATTTCCCAGTTTTCTAAGAAACTCAGGTGTTCTTGAGATACGTCTTTTATATGACAGAAGGATTTCATGGTCACATTTGGAAAACAGTGCATACTGTAGCTTTCTGGAGATTCAAAATATGCATTAGTGTGTTAAAGGCCCTGAGAAGTTCTACATATTCTAATAGGTATTGAATATATGTGATGATGGACAAAACTAGTTTGGAGCTTACGAAATCCTATGGACTTTTTTCCTAACCTTGTCTTACTATACTTGTTGTATTTGGTACTGGGCATTATTCTTTCCTCTCTAAAACTGCTCCTTTGTCACCTGTGACACTGTATTCTCTTGATTCTCCTGATATTTCTCTGATGGCTCCTTCTTTATTTTCATGAGTTCCTTTTCCTCTGCGCAATACAGTAGACCCATGAATGTGGGTTTGAACTGCATGGGTTCACTTATATATGTATTTTTTTTTTTTTTTTTAATAAATACGTACTACATGGTCTGCAGTTGGTTGAATCTGCAGATGGGAGAGCCTGGATACGGAGGGCTGGCTGTAAATTTATACATGGGTTTCTTACTGTATGAGGCCTGATGCCCCTAACCCCTGTACTTGGTGATTCCTGACTAAGCTAGTCCACCTGTCTTTTCACACTTTATCTCACCTTCTGGTGGTTTCAAACATCATATTTGCTAATGACTAATTGTTTTAATCAGCCCTCAAAGGACAATAGAAATGTTTTAAGTACAAGGTCTATCTCTTATATAGAATCTGAAGTAATTTTGAGCCTTCTAGGGGAAGACAAGTTAGGAAGCTACCAGCCTCCACTAGTAGACAACCAAACTAAAAAACTGAAGTCGTCTTGACTCTCCCTCTCACATTGTCAGATTCTCTCAGTTTCAAATCCTGAATTCTCATATCCATTTCCTCCCCTCCAGCGTCCATGCCACACCCCTATTTCATGCCTTCGTCACCTCTTGTGTGAACTGACTCAAATAGCTTGCTTCTGCATGCAGTTTGCTGTTCAGTTACATCCTTTAGGAAAAAAATCACCGTGATGTATTGAAAAATTCAGGTCTCATCACACAATTCTCTTGCTTAAATACCCTTAAGTGGTTTTCCTGTATCTAGAGTGAAGACAAGAACCTCCTTAACAAAGGATAGAGTCATCTCTTCCGTCTTCCCTTTACCTTTAACTGCCATGGCTGTTGTTTACTTCATCTGGGTTTTTTCCTCTAATGTAATTGTCCACACTACTTCATTGTCTTGCAGTAACCTTTTCTTGGTTCCTAACTTGTATGAATTTATATCACTTTTATTGCAGTTTTGTATAAGCAGATGATTATAATGAAACTTCTTCCTCTCTAGACTGAACTCCTTGAGATCAAAGAGTGTGTTTTACTTCTATCACCTCTGGTACTCTTGTTTGTTGAATGAGTCTTGTACAAACTCATTCCTTGTCATGGTCCTTCAACATTTATGTCTCCCAACTCCCACTCCACCTCTGTTGAATCTAATTCCTCAGCTGCAGGTTCTACTAAGGGAGTTTCCAGGTACCTAAATTCTGCAGGTTGGGAGAGACGTCTACTTTTTTCAAATGATGTAGCACCATTTTTAGTGTTCAGAGAAATCCAAGCAGTGTTAATACTTTGCACATAAGACTGAGTATGTTGAATATGTTGCAGGAAGAGGAACCCCTTCTCGGGTCCAAGAGTCTATATTCTTGTCTAACACTGGAAATGAATTGCCTGAGGAGACACACGTGGTGACAAAGTAAGAGATTTTATTGGGAAGGGGTGCCTAGGCAGAGACCAGCAGGGTCCGAGAACCCAAGAAAATTGCTTTGCCACCTGGCTTTCAGTCTTGGGTTGTTATGGTGATGGGGTTTGTTTTCGGGTCATCTCTGGCCAGCCATTCTGACTCCGGGTCCTTCCTGGTGGTTCATGCATCGCTCAGGCAAGGTGGATTCTAGTGAGAAGGACTCGCAGATTGGTAGGACATGGGCTGATGTCTTTGTTCTTCTTTTGACTTCTTGCACATTCTTCTGATTGGTGATGACTTGTTAGTTTGCATTCCTTACCAGGACCTCTTTGTTAAGACAGCTTATGCAAGTGACTGCTATCTTGCCTGGCCAGGGTGCCTGGTGTCAGTCAGTGTTTCCTCTAACAAATATATTTTTAAAACTTAAGTATGATATTGTTATATGTATTGATTAAACTTGTTTTTCTTTATACAAACTTGTCAGTGGAGACCAAGTTAATGTTACAGGTCATTTGCTTTTCTGTCAATTTAATATTTTCTTTAGAAATACAAAATCCAACAATTGAAGTAATTTTTTAAAATATAATTTTATTTACTTATTTTTGGCTGTGCTGAGTCTTAGTTGCTGTGCAAGCTTTTCTCTAGCTGCTACACGAGGGGGCTGCTCTCTAGTTGCAGTTGACAGGTTTCTCATTGCAGTAGCTTTTCTTGCTGTGGAGCATGGGCCTTAGGGCATGCAGGCTTCAGCAGTTGTGGCTCCTGGGTCCAGAGAACACACTCTGTATTTGAGACACATGGGCTTAGCTGCTTCACAGCATGTGGGATCTTCACAAATCAGGGATCAAACTGTTTTCTTCTGCATTGACAGACAGATGCTTCACCACTGAGCCACTAGGGAAGCTCTGAAGTAATCCTTAAGATACCTCTAAGCCACAGTGTAAGATGCTGCTAGCAGAAGCAAAAGGCAAAGGAGAAGAGGAAAGATACACTCATCTGAATGCAGAACTCCAAAGAATAACAAGGTGAGAGAAGAAAGCCTTCATCAGTGATCAGTGCAAAGAAATAGAGGAAAACAATGGAATGGGAAAGACTAGAGATTTCTTCAAGAAAATTAGAGATATCAAGGGAACGTTTCATGCAAAGATGGACACAATAAAGGACAGAAACTGTATGGACATAACAGAAGCAGAAGATAGTAAGAAAAGGTGGCAAGAATACACAGAAGAACTATATAAAAAAGATCTTCATGACCCAGATAACCATGATGGTGTGATTGCTCACCCAGAGCCAGACATTCTGGAGTGCGAAGTCAAGTGGGCCTTAGGAAGCATCACTATGAAGAAAGCTAGTGGGGGTGCTGGAATTCCAACTGATTTATTTCAAATTCTAAAAGATGATGCTGTGAAAGTGCTGCATTCAATATGCCAGCAAATTTGGAAAACTCAGCAGTGGCCACAGGACTGGAAAAGGTCAGTTTTCATGCCAATTCTTAAGAAAGGCAATGCCAAAGAATGCTCAAACTGCCGCACAGTTGGACTCATCTCACACGCTAGTAAAGTAATGCTCAAAATTCTCCAAGCCAGGCTTCAGCCGTATGTGAACTGAGAACTTCAGATGTTCAAGCTGGTTTTAGAAAAGGCAGAGGAACCAGAGATCAAATTGCCAACATCCACTGGATCATCGAAAAAGCAAGAGAGTTCCAGGAAAACATCTACTTCTTATTGACTATGCCAAAGCCTTTGACTATGTGGGTCACAACAAACTGTGGAAAATTCTGAAAGAGATAGGAGTACCAGACCACCTTACCTGCCTCCTGAGAAATCTATATGCAGGTCAGGAAACAACAGTTAGAACTGGACATGGAACAGCAGACTGGTTCCAAATTGGGAAAGGAGTACATCAAGGCTGTATACTGTCAACCTACTTGTTTAACTTATATGCAGAGTACATCATGCGAAATGCTGAACTGGATAAAGCACAAGCTGGAATCAAGATTGCAGGGAGAAATATCAATAACCTCAGATACACAGATGATAACACCCTTATGGCAGAAAGTGAAGAGGAACGAAAGAGCCTCTTGATGAAAGTGAAGGAGGAGAATGAAAAAGCTGGACTGAAACTCAACATTCAAAAAGCTAAGATCATGGCATCTGGTCCCATCACTTCATGGCAAATAGATAGGGAAACAATGGAAATAGTGACAGACTTATTTTCTTGGGCTCCGAAATCACTGCAGCTGATGACTGCAGCCATGAATTTAAAAGACACTTGCTCCTTGGAAGGAAAGCTATGACCAATCTAGATAGCATATTAAAAAGCAGAGACATTACTTTGCCAACAAAGGTCCATGTAGGCAAAGCTTTGGTTTGTCCAGTAGGCATGTATGGATGTGAGAGTTGGACCATTAAGAAAGCTGAGCACTGAAGAATTGATGCTTTTGAACTATGATGTTGGAGAAGAGTCCCTTGGACTGCCAGGAGATGCAACCACTCCATCCTAAAGGGAATCAGTCCTGAATATTCATTGGAAGGACTGATGCTAAAACTGAAGCTCCAATACTTTAGGCATCTGATGCAAAGAACTGACCCATTGGAAAAGACCGTGATGCGGGGAAAGATTGAAGGCAGGAAAAGAAGGGGACGACAGAGGATGAGATGGTTGGGTGGCATCACGAACTCAGTGGACATGAGTTTGAGCAAGCTCCAGGAGTTTGTGATGCACAGGGAAGCCTGGTGTGCTGTAGTCCATGGGGTAGAAGAGTTGGACATGACTGAGCAACTGAACTGAACTGAAGTGTAAAGCTGATTTTGTATTGTCTTTCCTGTGTGTATCAAACCCAAGATCTCTCACATACTGCTCAGAACTTTTCTGCTTTTGAATCATGTTGGTATATGTTATGATTCTTGCAACATAATTCATTTATGTTTTGGAATCAGTGCAGTAGTCTCATAACTTTCCTTAGTTTTGCCCCCTTTTAATCTGTTATACCTTTGCCAGGATGATATTTTCTTAAAACTTTCATCTGATCACGAGCCTTACTTAACATCTTTTAGTGGCTCCCTATTGCCTTCACGACTGAAGTGACTTACCTTACCTTACCTATTGCCTTCAGAATTGAGCAGACTCCTTAGGCTGGAAGTTCGCCCTGTGTGCCTCTAGCTGGTCTCTCAGTACTCTGAGCACACAGCCCATGCTCTGGGTGTACTGAACAGTAGAGTCCTGTGATTCCTGCTCTCAGGCGTTACCACCATTGCACAAAAAGCTTCCTTGACTGCTGCTCTCCTCCTGCCTACTCCTACTCATCTACCTCCTTTCCATCCATTCAGCCTTCCTCCTGGAATGTTCTGACATTCCCATCCCCAGCCTGGACTTCCTGTTCCCATTGCATATGGTGTTTAAATATAGTATTTATTTGTTCCTTTGTCTGCCTCCATCATCCTGAGGACAGGGACAGTGAATGTCCCGATGTTTGGCAGAGTATCTATTGCATGTATGTTCTCCGTGGATATTTGTCGACTGTTTGTCTACTGTTGGTAATGCTGGAGTACACTGTTAACTTTTCAAACTCTTGTTTTTGTAGCCTCAAGGAATAGGTTCTCCTAGTGTTTATCATGCAGTTATCGTCATCTTTTTGGAGTTTTTCGCTTGGGGATTATTGACAGCACCCACCTTGGTGGTAAGTAATCCTTTAACTTATTTTTCACTGACTTTAAAATCTTTTTTCTTCAATTTGGTGGGTGGGGAATGGAATGGCTTTTTTACCTTTCCGAGGTAAATTCTCCCACCAGTGTCGTCAGCCCTTTAGTGTACTGTATTTTACTGCTTTAGTTGTCTTTTCCAGCTTTCACTTCTCCCTTACTTTTTCATAGGGCTTAGGTGGGTGTGATTTGTCTGATGAATACTGGACAAATTTAAGCTGGGGCTCAGTCCCCACTCTGCGTAGAGTGGAAACGATTCTTAGGCTTAGGAAAAATGATGTCTAGCCCTGAATCACTCAGCATTATCATTTTGAGATTCATATCTCTAGTTACATTTTCGAAATATAAATTTCTTTTAGTTTAGGCCAAGTATCTAGAGGTGACCATCTAGGGAGGTCATTCTTTCTTTAACACTAAGCTGATTTTGCTCAAATATTCCCAGGTTTAGAATCTTAGAAAAAACCTCTCTGTAAGGTTAAACATCTTAGGTAATAGCTAGTTTTCTCCTATCAGTGTAGAGGAGAGGAATGGAATGAAGGAAGAAGTAGTTACAGTAGAACTCTGTAACATCTTGAAAAGTGTAATCACAGCTTGCCAAATCCCAGAAGAACAGATTTTTAAGATAACTTTAAAGAGATACTTTCTTATATTTTCATATGCCTGTGTATGGATATCCAAAAAAGACTTTTATAAAAAGTTTATTATAAATAAATTGAATGATCATATAAGGATAGTTTAAACTAGTCTCAGAAAATTTATGTTCCATATTTCTTGACATATTTATTATATGGTTAAATAATCATTACTGTATCTACATAAAACACTGATATCTAACAGTTACTTTGAATATACAAGGCATATTTACAAATACTGCTAAAACAAGTTTCAAAAGAACATGAAATCTCAAATAAATATAATTCCTTTGGTAATAAACCATGCTTTGCAAGTTATTACAGTTCCCTGAATGAATGACAGTTCCCTGACATATAATTTTAAGAATTCTGATTTGATTATGTTTTGAAATCCTTTCTTTTTAAAAAGGAAACAATTCATTTACCTGTAATGGGCGATCAGTTTTACAGAAATGAATTTTCAAAATAATTGATAGGTGACATTTAAATGTCTGACTTTTTTAAATTTAATAATTTCTGATGGGAATTTTTCAGATAATTTACACATTTCCTGCTGTCGTAATCCATGAGCACTGATCTGAAGCTTTATCATATGATGCAGGTTCATTATGACATTTGTATGTACTTTATACTGTAATAACCTGATGTCAGGTGCTACTGGGGTGCTATAATAACTGTTCTCTCACAGTGTTTAAATGTCTGTTTATTTGGTTGCACTGGGTCTTTGTTCCTATGCGCGGGCTTTCTCTGGTTGTGGTGAGCAGGGGCTACTCTTGGTTGTGGTGCCTGAGCTTCCCATTTTGGTGGCTTCTCTTGCTGCGGAGTGAAGGCTCTAGATATATAGACTTAAGTAGTTGCAGTTCGAGGGCTCTAGAGCAACGGATTATAGTTGTGGCACACAGGCTTGGTTGCTCCATGGCCTGTGCAATCTTCCCAGGCTACAGATCGAACCCATGTCCCCTGCACTGGCAATTAGATTCTCATCCACTGTACTGTATTAGCTTTCTAATATTTCAGTGTGCTTATTTATAATCTACCAATTTAACACATCAATCTCTCTGGCCGGTGTTTAGTTTAAAGGACTTGAGCTTTGTAATAGCAAGGAGTTTGTATATATTTATATTATGATGAGTCCAGGCACAGTCTTAAGCACTAAAAATACATTATTATTATTAATCCTTAAAGGATTTCTTTGCAGCTGAAGATGGCGAAGCTCTACACAATCAGAAAAAAACAAGACCAGGAGCTGCCTGTAGCTCAGATCATGAACCTCCTTATTGCAAAATTCAGACTTAGATTGAAGAAAATAGGGAAAACCACTAGACCATTCAGGTATGACCTAAATCAAATCCCTTACAATTATACCATGTAAGTGAGAAATAGATTCAAGGGATTAGATCTGATAGGCAGACTGCCTGAAGAACTATGGATGGAGGTTTGTGAAATTGTACAGGAGGCAGTGATCAAGACCATCCCCAAGAAAAAGAAATGTAAAAAGGCAAAATGGTTGTCTAAGGAGGCCTTACAAATAGCTGTCAAAAGAAGAGAAGTGAAAGGCAAAGGAGAAAAGGAAAGATATACCCATCTGAGTGCTGAGTTCCAAAGAATAGCAAGGAAAGATAAAGCCTTCATCAGTGATCAATGCAGAGAAATAGAGGAAAACAATAGAATGGGAAAGACTAGAGATTTCTTCAAGAAAATTAGAGATACCAAGGAAAGAAATTTCATGCAGAGATGGGAACAATAAAGAATAGAAACAGTATGGACCTAACAGAAGCAGAAGATATTAAGAAGAGTTGGTAAGAATTCACAGAAAAATTATACAAAAAAGATCTTAATGACCCAGATAACCATGATGGTGTGATCACTCACCTCAGTTCAGTTGAGTTCAGTCGCTCAGTCATGTCCGACTCTTTGTGACCCCATGAATCGCAGCACTCCAGGCCTCCCTGTCCATCACCAGCTCCCGGAGTTCACCCAGACTCACGTCCATCGAGTCAGTGATGCCATCCAGCCATCTCATCCTCTGTCAGCCCCTTCTCCTCTTGCCCCCAATCCCTCCCAGCATCAGAGTCTTTTCCAATGAGTCAACTCTTTGCATGAGGTGGCCAAAGTACTGGAGTTTCAGCTTTAGCATCATTCCTTCCAAAGAAATCCCAGGGCTGATCTCCTTCAGAATGGACTGGTTGGATCTCCTTGCAGCCCAAGGGACTCTCAAAGAGTCTTCTCCAACACCACAATTCAAAAGCATCAATTCTGCAGCACTCAGCCTTCTTCACAGTCCAGCTCTCACATCCATACATGACCACAGGAAAGACCATAGCCTTGACTAGACGAACCTTTGTTGGCAAAGTAATGTCTCTGCTTCTGAATATGCTATCTAGGTTTGTCATAACTTGTCTTCCAAGGAGTAAGCATCTTTTAATTTCATGGCTGCAGTCACCATCTGCAGTGATTTTGGAGCCCAGAAAAATAAAGTCTGACACTGTTTCTACTGTTTCTCCATCTATTTCCCATGTAGTGATGGGACCAGATGCCATGATCTTCATTTTCTGAATGTTGAGCTTTAAGCCAACCTTTTCACTCTCCACTTTCACTTTCATCAAGAGGCTTTTGAGTTCCTCTTCACTTTCTGCCATAAGGGTGGTGTCATCTGCATATCTGAGGTTATTGAGATTTCTCCCAACAATCTTGATTCCAACTTGTGTTTCTTCCAGTCCAGCATTTCTCATGATGTACTCTGCATATAAGTTAAATAAACATGGTGACAATATACAGCCTTGACGAACTCCTTTTCCTATTTGGAACCAGTCTGTTGTTCCATGACCAGTTCTCACTGTTGCTTCCTGACCTGCATACAGATTTCTCAAGAGGCAGATCAGGTGGTCTAGTATTCCCATCTCTTTCAGAATTGTCCACAGTTTATTGTGATCTACACAGTCAAAGGCTTTGGCATAGTCAATAAAGCAAAAATAGATGTTTTTCTGGAACTCTCTTGCTTTTTCCATGATCCAGCGGATGTTGGCAATTTGATCTCTGGTTCCTCTGCCTTTTCTAAAACCAGCTTGAACATCAGGAAGTTCATGGTTCACATATTGCTGAAGCCTGGCTTGGAGAATTTTGAGCATTACTTTACTAGCGTGTGAGATGAGAATTGTGCGATAGTTTGAGCATCTTTGCTTCTTTGAGATTGGAATGAAAACTGACCTTTTCCAATCTTTTGGCCACTGCTGAGTTTTCCAAATTTGCTGGCATATAGAGTGCAGCACTTTCACAGCATCATCTTTCAGGATTTGGAATAGCTCCACTGGAATTCCATCACCTCCACTAGCTTTGTTCGTAGTGATGCTTTCTAAGGCCCACTTGACTTCACATTCCAGGATGTCTGGCTCTAGGTCAGTGATCACACCATCATGATTATCTGGGTCGTGAAGCTCTTTTTTGTACAGTTCTTCTGTGTATTCTTGCCACCTCTTCTTAATATCTTCTGCTTCTTTTAGGTCCATACCATTTCTGTCCTTTATGGAGCCCATCTTTGCATGAAATGTTCCTTTGGTATCTCTGATTTTCTTGAAGAGATCCCTAGTCTCATTTGTTTTTCGTACTTGAATTTTTTATGATGATGAAATGATGAGTTGTGGTTATGTGGGACAGTTGTCCATATTATCATAGTCATAATTCTTTACCTTTTTAAATTTTTTACTTTATTTTTAAAATCAATCATTCTCTCAGAAAAAATAAGTTTCAAATATTATTGACTGTTAAGTTTACAGTTTTATCTTTCTAATTCTTCTTTCATCTTTATATACATTTTTTAAATTGGCAGTTTTTATGCTCTTTGTTTTTTAGTTGTTTGATGGGGCAAACCTTGGCTGAAGAGATTTAGGCAAACCAGAGATTGAGTTGTAGAGTTTAGATGTATGTAAATTGGCAGAGATTGTTAAACTCCAGGTATTGAATCCTCCTGGTGTTTAGGCCTTTGGGCCTTGGAACTGCAAGAATCTTTGAAATATCGCTGAAGAAATTGTACACGAGAAATCTATATATACACAAACCTCTATATATTATATCAATGTATGTTACTTTATTTATTTTTTTGCTGTGCCACGCAGCTTGGGGGATCCTATTTCTCTCACCAGGGATTGAACCTGTGCTCCCTGAAATGGAAAATGCAGAATTCCAACCAATAGACCGCCAGGGAATTACTTATATGTTACTTTTTAAATAATCAGTAACATAATGTGTGCCTGTTGTAACCCTGTTGTAAAAATATAAAGTATAAACATGTCAGGACAGGCAAGTTCTCCTGAAGTCCTATTTATCCCTCCAGGCACCCTTCAGTTAGGCAGTTGTAGCTTCAGGTCATGCTTTACCAGCCCCCGTGGACTGCAGCACAGCAGGCTGCCCTGTCTTTCACCGTCTCCTGGGCTTGCTACTCATGACCAGGGCTAGGCTCAGGCATATGTATTTTTTAGAAGTGATTCTCATATATCTAATATACATCACTAATTAAGAAGCAATATCCCAATCCCAAAGAAAGGCAATGCCAAGGAGTGCTCAAACTACCGAACAATTGCACTCATCTCACACGCTAGTAAAGTAATGCTCAAAATTCTCCAAGCCAGGCTTCAGCAATATGTGAACCGTGAACTTCCTGATGTTCAAGCTGGTTTGAGAAAAGGCAGAGGAACCAGAGATCAAATTGCCAACGTCCGCTGGATCATGGAAAAAGCAAGAGAGTTCCAGAAAAACATCTATTTCTGCTTTATTGACTATGCCAAAGCCTTTGACTGTGTAGATCACAAGACACTGTGGAAAATTCTGAAAGAGATGGGAATACCAGACCACCTGATCTGCCTCTTGAGAAATCTGTATGCAGGTCAGGAAGCAACAGTGAGAACTGGTCATGGAACAACAGACTGGTTCCAAAAAGGAAAAGGAGTACGTCAAGGCTGCATATTGTCACCATGTTTATTTAACTTATATGCAGAGTACATCATGAGAAATGCTGGACTGGAAGAAACACAAGTTGGAATCAAGATTGCTGGGAGAAATATCAATAACCTCAGATATGCAGATGACACGACTCTTATGGCAGAAAGTGAGGAGGAGCTAAAAAGCCTCTTGATGAAAGTGAAAGTGGAGAGTGAAAAGGTTGGCTTAAAGCTCAACATTCAGAAAACGAAGATCATGGCATCTGGTCCCATCACTACATGGGAAATAGATGGAGAAACAGTAGAAACAGTGTCAGACTTTATTTTTCTGGGCTCCAAAATCACTGCAGATGGTGACTGCAGCCATGAAATTAAAAGACGCTTACTCCTTGGAAGGAAAGTTATGACCAACCTAGATAGCATATTCAAAAGCAGAGACATTACTTTGCCAGCAAAGGTTTGCCTAGTCAAGGCTATGGTCTTTCCTGTGGATGTATGGATGTGAGAGCTGGACTGTGAAGAAGGCTGAGCGCCAAAGAATTGATGCTTTTGAACTGTGGTGTTGGAGAAGACTCTTGAGAGTCTCTTGGACTGCAAGAAGATCCAACCGGTCCATTCTGAAGGAGATCAGCCCTGGGATTTCTTTGGAAGGAATGATGCTAAAGCTGAAACTCCAGTATTTTGGCCACCTCATGCGAAGAGTTGACTCATTGGAGAAGACTCTGATGCTGGGAGGGATTGAGGGCAGGAGGAGAAGGGGACGACAGAGGATGAGATGGCTGGATGGCATCACTGACTTGATGGGTATGAGTCTGAGTGACCTCCGGGAGCTGGTGATGGACAGGGAGGCCTGGCGTGCTGCGGTTAATGGGGTCACAAAGAGTCGGACACGACTGAGCGACTGATCTGATAGTAATTCAGTGTAGGCTTTAAAAAAAGATTTTGCTCATTTTGAGACTTTCTTTGCAGTTTTTTGCTCTTGACTTTATTAGCAGTCCTCTTTGCTCTGTTCTGGACTCCTACACTCCCCAATGCTGGGGCGTGGGGAGAAGTGAGTTCTGAGGTAGAAGGCACCAAGCTGTAGCACTTTGTTCTTTTTTCCAAAAATCTGTTAACCTTTAAACATTTTACTTCTGCCTCATGAGTTTTGAAACTGATCATAAATGGTGCCTGCTGGAATAGCTCTTAATGTACAACTAAAAAGGGAAGAGGAGAGTGAAGATATAAGTGGGTTTATTTGTATTTTATGTTCGTCTCTGTTCCCATACACAACTCTCAAAAATTATAGAGCTTAAGTATTTCAGTTTTCAAAGATACTCTTTGAATTAACTCATTTAACAAATAACCAAACTTAAAATGTATTAGTTATAATAAATATTTGGTTTTGGATTTATAATAGCCTTTGTTTTAAAAAGTAAGGTGAAGTTAAGAGAATTTATAAAAATATTTTCATGTGTTTGCAGTTATCTTTGAGTTTGAAGCTCATAGAGCTTATAGAGCATTGTTCTAAAATACAGTTGAAGAACACAGAATACAGTCAAAGAACAAAATTTGTGTTCTATGTAGCAGGCCTCTGCAGGAGAGGATGGTGAAGTCTCCATGAAGGGGATGTATGTTACTTACATAGGAGAATTTTATACTGACAAATACTTTTAAGAACTCTAATCTTAACACTTTGAGAGGTTATGACTATATGGTTGGTTCATCAGATCAGATCAGATCAGTCGCTCAGTCGTGTCCGACTCTTTGCGACCCCATGAACTGCAGCACGCCAGGCCTCCCTATCCATCACCAGCTCTCGGAGGTCACTCAGACTCACATTCATCTAGTCAGTGATGCCATCCAGCCATCTCATCCTCTGTCGTCCCCTTCTCCTCCTGCCCTCAATCCCTCCCAGCATCAGAGTCTTCTCCAATGAGTCAACTCTTCGCATGAGGTGGCCAAAATACTGGAGTTTCAGCTTTAGCATCATTCCTTCCAAAGAAATCCCAGGGCTGATCTCCTTCAGAATGGACCGGTTGGATCTCCTTGCAGTCCAAGGGACTCTCAAAAGTCTTCTCCAACACCACAGTTCAAAAGCATCAATTCTTCGGCGCTCAGCCTTCTTCACAGTCCAGCTCTCACATCCATACATGACCACAGGAAAGACCATAGCCTTAATGGTGTTCAAATAGTGATTGTTGGTTGACTAAATAATATACATTTAGGTTAAAATAATTAACAACAGTAGGATCTATAATGCTAAGAAGTGGCTTCACTTTTTCAGTGGATTGATGTGGCTCTAGACATATTTGATGTTTCAAACTGCTAGATGCATAATCTGTGTTAAGGAGCAAGACCCTGGACTCCAGACCTCCTGCGTTTCTTCTGTATAAATGTCTTAGTATTCTTTGCTGAGAGATAGTTTCTATTTTAAATTGGTTAAGTCAGTTTGCATGTTATATTAAGTCATTTTGAAGGCAGAATTTTTAACCTGTTAATTATGAATGTTTAGTGAACAGTTACTATATAAAGGCACTATCTATGAGGCACCAATGCATATATAGTAGATATAGTGCCTGTCTGTCCTTAATAAGTTTGAAATATAATTGAAAAGAAATATTTATTAAATACCTTAAGAGAGAAAAAGTATAAGAACGAACTAACACAGAAGTGTTAGTTGATCAGTCGTGTCCAACTCTTTGCTACCTCATGGACTATAGCCCACTAGGCTCGTCTGTCCATGGGATTCTCCAGGCAAGAATACTGGAGTAGGTGGCCATTTCCTTCTCTAAGGGACCTTCCTGACCCAGGAATCCAACCTTTGTCTTCTTGTATCTCCTGCATTGGCAGATGGATTCTTTACCTCTAGTGCCACCTGCGAAACCCCTTACAAAGGTGTATGTGAGAATGTTGTAATTGCCTATTATATGATCCTAAAGGAGAAATAGATTGTTTTGGATAAGAAAGTTTGGTAGCAGTGTGGAAGATTTGGAGGAAGACTCATTGGAAAAGACCCTGATGCTGGGAAAAATTGAGGACAAGAGAAGGGGGTGACAGAAGATGAGATGGTTGGATGGTATCACTGACTCAATGGACATGAGTTTGAGCAAACTCAAGGAGATAGTGATGGACAGAGAAGCCTGGCATGCTGTAATTCATGGGGTTCCAAAGAGTCAGACATGACTTAGTGACTGAACAACGATGACAAAGGGGAACAAACATTTAAGATGGACAGGATATCATGTATAAAAGTATGAATATTGGAAAGCACAGGAATATTCTAAAAGCAGTAAAGAGACCAGATTGATTAGAATGAAAGATAGCTTGGCAAAGTGAATTGTTATCAATAGGATTTAGCATATTGTAAAATTTCTTGTAGGTATTCATTATGTCCTTCAGTCTTTCTAATACCAAACCCATTCTTGTCCCTAAAAAAAAAAAAAAACTGGCTGTTAGTAGTAACTGGAAGAAAAGCAGATTTGAATTATGAAAGGTTTGGGGAAGCTATGGCCAGAGCAAATACTGCTAGCCTATTTTTTTTGTAAATAAAATTTGATTGGAACAACCATGTCTATTCATTTACATATAGTCTGTGGCTGCTTTTACTGAGTTGAGTGTTTATGACAGAGGCTGTGTGGCCTGCAGAGTTAGAATAAACTGAAAATATTTACTCTCTGGTCCTTCACAGAAAAAGTTGGCAGACTCCTTCTTTAGATCCATGAGTCTTTACTATAAATAACAAATAATAGGATTTCTAAACTACTAAGATTTCAGGCATATGATTATTTGTTGTGGAGGGTGGGACAAGGGGAGCTGACTTGTGTATTGTAGGATGTTCAGCAGCCTTCCTAACCTCTACCTAGTAAATGCCGGTAATACCTTTCCTCTCCCTTTCCACTGCCACCGTCCTCCATCCCTCAGGTTGTGACAGAAATGTTTCTGACGTTGCCAGGTGTCCTTTGGGGATCAAAATCACCCTCGATTGAGAATCACAAAATATATGAATACCATAAAGGTGGTTTTTTTGCATCTTAGTGATTTTGAATAATAAATATTTCTTAATTTTATTTTTGTGTGCTTTGTTGCTCAGTCATGTCTGACTGTAGCCCACCAGGCTCCTCTTGTCCATGAGATTGTCTAGGCAAGAAGACTGGAGTGGGTTGCCATTTCCTTCTCCTGGGGATCTTCCTGACCCAGGGATTGAACCCAGGTCTCCTGCATTACAGGCCGGTTATTTACCTTCTGAGCCACCTGGGAAGCCCAGTTTTATCTCTAGGTCTGCTTTTGGCAATTAAAATTTCTCTTATTTATTCTCCTAGTCTTCTATCTTAGATAATACACGTATCTGTAAAGGGAGTTGTAAGTCAGTCAGTTATATGTAGGAAGCAGGATAGCATAGTGAATAAAGCATGGACCTTCAAGCTTGACTTCCTGCCTTACTGTGATGTTGGATAAGATATTACCTCTGTATGTATCAGTTCTCCAATAGGGCTGTTATGAAGAATTAAAGGAGATAATGTGCTACAATGTGCAATTTAATGCCTTGTGATATAGTAAATGCCATGTAAATGTTTAGTATTATTAGTATTTACTCATAGTGTCATACAAACCTAAAAATTATATGAAACAAAATTCGATTGTGTTATGAAGAGGCAGTTTAACTTTTACTAGGACTAAAATGTAGCATGAGCTTTTTATTGTGTTTTTATTTTTTAGGTATTACATGAAACCTTCCCTAAACATACATTTCTGATGAATGGCCTAATTCAAGGAGTAAAGGTAAGATCAGTCCTGTATATATACATATGTATATGCATGTACACAAACATGCACACATACACTTATATATATGTAATTCTGCCAGTCCATTATGCTATTAGATCAATCTGCTAAGTGTTAATTTTTACAATTGGAGTATATACCTCAGGGGATTGCTTAACACTTTTTAAATGAACTGAGTTTTAAATCGATTTGGCTCAGATATAGCCAACTATGTATAATAATGATAAGCCACATCATAACATATTTCCCCTGTGTTTTATGTGTTGGCATTTTCATTGTGGAGATCTGAACACTTTTGTAAACTAGCAACAAGAATATATATTGAAGAGAAAAGAACTATTTAAAAAATACATGAATATGAAATATATTGTTATGGTAAAGTATTGATTATTGTACATTTTCTTTACTGTTGATTCCCTGTGATCAACAGGTTTATAAACAGAAAATAAGCATATAATATTCCTTCTAGAATTGCTAGTGTAGAGTTGTAGTCAAAAATTCATTATAACATTTAGTATTTAATGTGCTACCAAAGCCCTGCAGATGATTCTGGACAGTCTTGGGAATTTTCAATTATGTACAGACAAGAAATAAGCTTCTTATCTAAAATTTGGTGATGTACTTATTTTAGAAATAGACTTGTTTAAAATTCTTCTTTAAAATGATTTATTTTTGGCTCATCAATATACATAGTATATGTATTTTCTTCATTTAACTTTTTTTTAGGGTTTGTTGTCATTCCTCAGTGCCCCTCTTATTGGTGCTCTTTCTGATGTTTGGGGCCGAAAATCCTTCTTGCTGCTAACAGTATTTTTCACGTGTGCCCCAATTCCTTTAATGAAAATCAGCCCATGGTATGTACACATTGAGATTATAGCAATTAAATATTAACTGTTAATTGTTTTCTGAATATTCCCTCATTTCTTTCACTTTTTTCCATCTTATTTATGTAGGTTTTAAATGTATTTTTCTAATACATTTATTCTTTGATACAGATAAAATATAGTAGCTGAATAATACAGCTAATTAAAAATATAGTAATAAGTAATAAAATATTTTGAACTTTGTTGCCACTATAGAAAGCATGTAGACTACTAGCTAACCTGCTTTTGGATTTCATAGCCCAAATTTCAAAACAATATTTTAGGGATTGGATACAGTTGGTAACTTTTAATTTTCTTAAGTAGAATGTTTAAAAAAAAACCCACGCAGTTTATCATGATTATCTGTATTAATTAGGAAGAGACCTAGTTATATATCAGTTAAGTCCCAAATAGTAGTTTCTTAAAATCAGGGAAACTCACTGCTAATTTCTCTGTCTATGTGAAAGAAGTCTGGAGTTGAGCAGTTCAGAGCTGATATGGCAGGTCCTGGAAACCAGACTTTTTCATCTTCACGCTCTGCCATCCTCTGCTGTCACCTTGCTGTCCAGGATGGTTGCTTATGTGAGTTCCAGCTTGTCACCTTCAGGCAGCAAGGTGGAAGGAGAGACTTAAGAAGAGCATATCGCCTTCTTTTACGGAAACTTTAGAATTTTCACCCAACCCCTGCTTGCGTCTTTTTGGTCAGATTTCAGGCACATCCTAGTTAAGAGAGAGACTGGGCTCTTGGCCACCTTGATTAGAATCAAAAGTCTTTCACTGGGGAAGAAGGGAAGGAAAACTCAGAATGAGAATGATTTTCCCAAGATAGTAGAGCCCAGTTTAGTTGTAGATATCTGTATTAATTCTTTGACTAACATTCTTTGCCACTTGAGTATTAATGTTAGTTACTTCTACATCATAGATGGGCTGCATTTCCATGGTGTATCTAGAACCAGGGATATTTATGGGGCAGGATCTTCCTTTCTCATAGGTGAGATATTACCCTAAAGGCCAAACCCCTAACGAATGCTAATCATGTAAATGAAATCTTACTAAAATCTAGGGCATGAACAAATTATTTGCTGTGAAAAGCAGCACGTTAGAAAAAAATCTAGTAAGCAGTAAAGTACTGGTGGCATGGTATTTTGAAAGTGAAGTATAATTATACTTGACTTTAAAAACTGAAAGTCATCATTACAGCAGAAACTTCTTATTCTCAGCAAAGGATGTTTCAATCATGAATAGCAAAATGTAGTTTGCTTTTTAAAATGGCTTTGGTTCATTTTATAGTATTTATATTGGACACTGCCATATAGGTTTCTTCTATATATATGGAAACTGAATTCTTTGTTTTGGCAACATTTGAAGAGCTAAAGATAACTTAAGCAAAAACATCTAGTTTGTTATATATAAACTTAAGGTAATAGAAACTGAGGAACTAACTTGCCCCCTCAGTTTTATTTACTAAATTTTGTTTTTTTGTGTAGTGCTGTGATGGGAAATAAGATGAATTACAATAAACTCTAGTTTTTTGCTATTTTTAGTAGAAACAACAACAAAGCCAGTTAATAAAAGAACAAAGCCACTTACCCAACAGTTGGGTAAAAAATTGACCTGAAAACATTATCTAATTTTAAATATTCCTGCACAGTAGCTGAGCTGCTATTGAAGGCCCGCTTCTAGCCCAATGTTTTTGTAATATCTGGAGCTTACGATTGATAGAAGGATTAATCTATGAATTGTCTACTAGCTGTTGACTGAAATTAGCTGTTCTTACATTAGTTCACTTATAGAAATGAAGGTAGATCAAGGTAATGGTAATTGTTCTAACCTTTTCTTGTCAATTGTCTTTTAATCCCAGGTGGTACTTTGCTGTTATCTCTGTTTCTGGGGTTTTTGCAGTGACTTTCTCCGTGGTATTTGCATATGTAGCAGATATAACCCAAGAACATGAAAGAAGTATGGCGTATGGCCTGGTATGTTTAGTCTAATACCTTTATTTGCTGAAAAACACCCCATATTGTCTCATATTACAAGGAGTACAGCCTTTGCATTACAAGATTTTTTTGCATCAATACATTTTATAAAAATCATCTATTCAGATCAGATCAGTCGCTCAGTTGTGTCCGACTCTACGACCCCATGAATTGCAGCACGCCAGGCCTCCCTGTCCATCACCACCTCCCGGAGTTCAACCAAACCCACGCCCAGTGAGTCAGTGATGCCATCCAGCCATCTCATCCTCTGTCGTCCCGTTTTCCTCTTGCCCCCAATCCCTCCCAGCATCAGTCTTCTCCAATGAGTCAGCCCTTTGCGTGAGGTGGCAAAAGTACTGGAGTTTCAGCTTTAGCATCATTCCTTCCAAAGAAATCCCAGGGCTGATCTCCTTCAGAATGGACTGGTTGGATCTCCTTGCAGTCCAAGGGACTCTCAAGAGTCTTCTCCAACACCACAGTTCAAAAGCATCAATTCTTTGGCACTCAGCTTTCTTCACAGTCCAACTCTCACAGCCATACGTGACCACAGGAAAAACCATAGCCTTGACTAGACGGACCTTTGTTGGCAAAGTGATGTCTCTGCTTTTGAATATGCTATCTAGGTTGGTCATAACTTTCCTTCTAAGGAGTAAGTGTCTTTTAATTTCATGGCTGCAGTCACCATCTGCAGTGATTTTGGAGCCCAGAAAAATAGTCTGACACTGTTTCATGATTAGATAGCCAGAAATGGGATGAGTTTCAGCAGATACGCGGCAAGCATCTCCTGTTAAATAAGGACTAGAATATCATGTCAGGCTGAATCTTACTTTTATGAGAGACTGTTTCATCTTTGATTCAGAGGTCAAAAAGAATATTAAAAAAATCATGGAATTAAGAGGATTTTGAGAGAAATACATTAAGAAACGTAGAAAAAACTAATCAGCTGTAAACTCAAGAACATAAATGATAAAAGGTTGATGATAGCCAGGATGTTTTTAAGCAGCTTCCCGGGTGCCGCAGTTGGTAAAGAATCTGCCTGCTTAATACAGGAGACAGAAGAGATGCCAATTCAGTGCCTGGGTTGGGAAGATCTCCTGGAGGAGGAAACGGCAACCCACTCCAGTATTCTTGCCTAGAAAATCCCATGGACAAAGGAGCCTGGTGGCTACAGTCCACGGGGTCACAAAGAGTCAGACGTGGCTGAGCATGCACACATACATACTATAAAATTATCCATTTTATGTGGATAGATAAATCAGTTTTGTGGCCATAGTCCAGATTGTTTCTGTTTTTACTAAAGTAATTTATTTTGTCTTAGCTAAGTCCTTGAAATTAATAATTTTCAGCCTAGAAGCTTTATGTTTTAAAGGCACAACTAGTAAGTGACAACTTCAATCTTCTCAAAGTTATATGGATGCAGATAAAAGAGGTTAAGGTGATCTTTGTGGCCCTCCTTCTGTTCGGTCAGGAACAAATGGCCACCAGGTGGGGAGAACTGAGGAGAAGGGAAGTGACATGAAATAACCTACACTCTGATTAGGCCTTTTCACTCTGCCTTTGCACTGTGATCCTGAGAATATTCCCAGATACCTCATTGACTTTCACAATGAGAACCATTGCCCCTTTCCCAGCTCAGTGCCAGAGCTCTGCTTATACCCAGGCCCTTCTGAGACCACAGCCCACTATAATTAATTTCTAGAGTTACTGAAACAAAATACTACCAGAATCCAGTTTTAAAACATTTCTATCAGCCTGAAAAGTTCCCTTGGGCACATCTGGCATCCGTCTCCACTTCACCCCTGACCTCAGGCAGCTACTTTCTGTCTCTGTAGTTTTGCTTTCAATAGAAATTTCATATAAAGTAATAATGTAAAATGTAGTCTTTTGTGTCTACACTTAGCATAATCTTAGGAGGTTTATCTATGCTGATATATAGATCAGTAGTTCCTTTTTATTGTCATGTAGTGTTCCACTGTGTGGGACATACCACATTTTGTTTAGCCATTTACTAGTTGATGAATGTTTGGGTTGATAGCTAGATGTTGATAGTTATTAGAATTTTATGTATTTGTCAGATAGTTTACCACTGACAATTGAATTGCTTATCCTGAATGTGTATTATTAATACACAGCTATAGGAACTTCCCCAGGTGGTCCAATGCCCAAGACCCTGCACTTACAATGCAGAGGGCCCAGATTGGATCCCTGGTGAGGGAACTAGACCCTGTATGCCACAACTAAGTTTGCATGCTGCAACTAAAAATCCCACATGCTGCAGCTAAGACCAGTGCAGCCAAATAAATAAATAATAAATATTAAATAATAAGCAGCTATAAATAAGCACTCCTGTGCAGGTTAAATGCTCCATGCAAAAGTCAGAAAGAGCATAGAAACAATAAAGCGCAGAGTAGTGAGCAGGAGCTCGTGGACCTTCAACATTAATTTCTAACTACCCTCTGAAGAGTGTGGTCTCTACCACGTGTTACGTGCTGTCACATCTGCTGTTGGTTTGCAGAACACTTTGTCCAGTAGGGCAGATATGTCTGGGATTAGCAGTTTTTCTCCACCTGTGTCTCCTCTATTTTAATCTGCATCTTCAACCAGACGTGTATGGACTTCCTCAGAATTTGAGAGAGACATGGTTAGAGATGTGCTCAATGTCAAGGATCAAAGCTCTCATTCTTCCTAACCCTACCACCTAATGATGACCAAGCTCAGTTTGGTGTTGTGGTTTAACACTGCTGAAGAGAAAAACTTTAAAGTCTTTCAGCTGTATTTCAGCCAGTAAAAATTCATTTAATTTCAGTATTGGGGGAGAAATTCATACTCTATGAATTTCCATAGAGTATCATTTTAGACTCTTTCCACAGAGCACCATGGGACTGTGGAGGCACCCTGGGGACCAGCATGCCTGGCAGCTGGGGTAAGGGCAGGTATTTGGACAGTAATCCAGGCCCCCAACCCTTCTTCAACTAAAACAATTTTTTTTATTTGTAAATATATTTTTACTTATAACTTTGTCAGCAGGATTTATTTAAACAGAGGGCGCCAAGGCTTAAAAGAAAGTTTGAAGCCACTATCTTAGAGGTTATTACATATTTTTAGTTAAGAATCTAATTCTTTTCTCCTCCTGCAAAAGAAGAATGTGTAAGAAAACCAGGACAGGGAGGAGGAAAGGGAGCAGTAGGAGGCAGTAGGAGGACTGACGTCAGTCAGAGTCTCCCTGGTGTGGAAGGAGTGGAGCCAGGGTGTCCTTACTGATCTCTTTCTGTTGATATCGATTTGCTGCAGGTTTCGGCAACATTTGCTGCAAGTTTGGTAACCAGCCCTGCGATTGGCGCTTATCTTGGACGAGTGTATGGAGACAGCTTGGTGGTGGTCCTGGCGACAGCAATAGCTTTGCTAGATATTTGTTTTATCCTGGTTGCCGTGCCGGAGTCATTACCTGAGAAGATGCGGCCTGCGTCGTGGGGAGCACCCATTTCCTGGGAACAGGCTGACCCCTTTGCGGTAACTTTATACATTTTGGCAAAAACATGAATGTATGATTCGGTGCAGCATTAATGTTTTGTTGTGGATGTTTCTTTGTGGAAAACATGGTGATGGATTTTTAAAACTACTTCGGAAACTTCAGAATAGTTTTGGGGTGAGAATAAACTGGGGAAAAAAATGACAACTAGATGTCTGTATGTACACTGCCCGGAGATACTTCTGCATGTTCTTAAGCATAGTTCAGTGTTTTGATATAAAACCTCATACCGGTCTTTTTCTTGTTCTAGTCCTTAAAAAAGGTGGGCCAAGACTCCATCGTGCTGCTCATCTGTATTACCGTGTTTCTCTCCTACTTACCAGAGGCAGGCCAATATTCCAGCTTTTTTTTATACCTCAGACAGGTAAAATTCTTCTCTACTAAAGTGGACTTTTCTTTCATTGTTTAGTGCCTTAATAGAAAAATTTAATCTTTAGAGAGCTATAAGAATAGAGACTTTTAAAAATGACTATCATTTTATAAATAATGGCTCACTAGAATTAACTTCCTAGTTAAGTGTGACCGATGCATTTCTATTAAGACTCTTGGCTTAGGCAAAAAGAGATAGTCTTCCTGTCAATGTGTGTGGTTTGAGAGGTGACGGAATGCTTTAATCCATTTACCTGCCCCAGACAGTCTGTTTGGAGAAGGAAATGGCAACCCACTCCAGTGTTCTTGCCTGGAGAATCCCAGGGACAGGGGAGCCTGGTGGACTGCCATCTATGGGGTCACACAGAGTCGGACACGACTGAAGTGACTTAGCAGCAGCAGCAGCAGACAGTATCTTTGTGATTCAGAGCATATACTAATAAAGCAGCTAGCCAGAATGAGAGCATTAGTTTTTTCCTCCTTGACACTAATCTTACTTGGCAGAGATTAAGCCTTTATCAATATGCATGAAAATTACAAAGTGGTACAATATTTATTTTAAAATAGATTTTAAATGCTTGATAGCAGTCTCCAATTTAGGAAATCAAAATTAAGGGATCAGGATTTAAATTTACTTAATCTGAGTTAAGTAGCTGTTATTTTCATCATCTTACCTTGTTATAATTTTGGTTCTCAGTGAATGCCAGATTCTTCCTTTGAGTTCTTTGATTATGAATGAATTGCATTTTCTTTTCTTGGCCTATTTAATGTTAATATACAGGTAGTTATGTTAGTATGGTATTTGTTGTACTTTTATATTTATTAACGTTACTTTTTTGGAAATCCTCTAGATAATGAAATTTTCACCAGAAAGTGTTGCAGCATTTATAGCAGTCCTTGGCATTCTTTCTATTATTGCACAGGTGAGTTTCTTTCTCATTAGAGGGAGAGATGTTTGAAGGTTCAGAGATAACAATTTTGTTAGCATAGGTAGTATTGATTGACACATACTAATCAACATATGATGTGTAAACATGAAAGACAGTTTATCGATTTACACTAGAATATAGTCTCCTGCATAAAATCAGAAATTTTATGTTAGTCTTGTTCTACTGTTGAATGATTCATTAAGTAAATGTTTATTGAATATCTGTCATGAGTCAGGCTCTTGTGATATAGCAGTGAACTTAACTAAATCTCTGCTGTTGTAAACTTAACATTCTTGTGGGATAAGAAGATGAATAAAGGTGTCAGTGCAAACATATCTGGTGTAATGAAAACTAGAGAAAAAGTGTATAAAAGGGATGCAGCACGTGGCTAGGGGCAGGGTGTTATTTTATCTGGGAGAGTTCGAAGGCTTTGCTGATGTGACATTTGAGCCGAGACCCAAAGGAATGAGGAACGATCTACTAGAATACCTGGAGGAGGAGGATTCTGAACCACCAGCACAGATCTACACCTCTGGAGACCGTTCCTAGATGTGTGATAAACACCTAGGGGACAGGATGGCTCCGGTGGAGTGAACAAGGGAGAGTGTCAGGAAATTAAATCCAAGAGGTAGAGAGGGACTAGATTTGTGTGGGGTCTTCCAGGTCTCCATAAGACTTGACAAGAAGACAGGAAGCCGTGGGAGCATTTTGAACAGAGAAGTGACATGAAGGTATTTTTATCTTGGAAACCCAGCTGGGAGCCAGTGGTGGTTTGAAGAATAGGATATTAATTAACAACAAGAATCTGGATTTCCTTAGGAGATATTTCATCCTGACCTTTGTGTTATCTCTGTTCCATACTTTCCCCAAGGTGGAAAAGACTCTCTCCTTTCTTCCTGTTTGGCTTTGATTTTCTAGATTCTGTAAGAGAGCGCACGCACATACATACATACATGTGCGCGCACACACACACACACACACACACACACGGTCTACCCTAACACACTTTCCCATCACACACACACACACACTTTCCCATCTGAAATCCAATCTCCTGGTTGCAGCTTTGTCTTACTGTACTCTTAAAATGGTAAGTAAACTCTATTTGATAATATTCGTGGATAGTTCACCATCTCCTAGGTAGGATTGCTTCTGCAGATCTCATCATTTATGAATTTCTGGTAGGTTTAATTAAAAACTTTAAATTCTGTGATATACTTCCCCCATGACCTCACATATGCATACATGTGACACTAATTATTAGTCCTATTTTTAACCTAAGTTTTATCCTAAGAATTCTTGATCTGGAAAAACACTGCATTCCTTGCTACCAGAAATGTGTTCTTTATGTTTGGAGGAAAATACAGTATTGCCGGTATATACAAATAGCTTTAAAAAAAACACCTTTCTGAACATGAAGTAAAGTGTACTAAGACTAAAGCTTGATGAGTTATCAAATGTTAACTGACCTTGAATCCTGAGATAAATCTAGCCTGATAGTTACATCTTATCTTTTGCATATATTGCTGTGATTAGATTTGCTACTATTTTATTTGATTTGGATCTTAAAGAGAACAGGCTAACAGTTCCTATAATGACATTTAAGAGGTTAGTAGCTATATGGTCGTAAGTTCTGTTTCATACTTAACTGAGTATGGAAGCTGTAGGTGGGCACCTGGTAAATTTGGGCACGCTGTGGACTGCTTGAATGTGTAATTGAAGGTGCTTTAGAGGAAATTTTCCCTTTGCTTGGTAGGTGGTATCAGGTACAAAGGACACAAAATGGAAAACAGCCCTAAGAAGAGCTCAGAATCAAGGTGGGCTCGTTGGAGGGTGTTATCTGATGTGGAGATAATGTCGGAGCTATTGGTAGAGTAGGTATGTGACCTCAGGATTTAATGAGAATTTAATACCAAGATAAGTCAGTTTTTTATTCAACGAGCTCTTTCCTGCAAGATCCTTTGCCACAATGGAGATTAAGAAGGAGTATAAGCTGCAAGAATGAGTCCAGCATTTCCAAGCAAGGTTGTTCTTTCTCCCTTGTTACTTAATCCAGATTCTGGCTGAAAAGATTCATCTCAAGGAATTGTATTCTTGAAGATGTCGGAAAAAGATTCCTGGGTCTTGGAAGAGAATTACTAAAACTGCAGGGGAGGAATAAAATTGAAGGGTGTTTTTCTTAGAGAACACCATGTGCGAGATTTATCAAGAATTTGAAGATTTATATAAGATACAGGTCCTTTGTGCCCTCTCAACATGAGTGAATCTTTTCACACGGTAGTTAAACATCACCTGACCCACAGCAACACAGCTGAACTTTGAGTTGTCACAGTATTAACTGTGTATTATTGCATCAATTTGGCTATGGCTCTTTATTCCAGAATCATTATGCAAAGAAAAGGTGTGCATCAAGAATGGTATCAGTTACACCACTTCTTTCAAAGTCTTGGTCATTGAACATCTATTAGTTACACAGATAGCAAAGCATGTAACTGTGTTGCCTCCTTGTCTCCCAGTGATAAGCCCATGGAACATTTTACAAAAATGGATAATCAGAAGAGGAAATTGGTCAATAAATACTACTGAACTACAAAGAAATGAAAAAATGATTAACACTGCAGGTAAAATTTGTGTTAGAAGCTTTGAAAATGGCCACTGCAAAGCAAATATAGGATGATACCATGACCTACATGAAGCTACAGTACAAGCCACATTTTTTAAGAGTCTGATGAATATAAAAGCAAGGTCAAGTTGGTTCAACATCTTTTAGTGTAAAATTTCACCAAGAACAGAAAGCCGCTTATGGTTGAAATGAAGCATTTACTTCTCCTTTGTCGTGTAATCAAGAACAAATACCAATCAGTTTGGCATTGAAGTTAGTTGCTACATTGAAGGAAATGGTAATTACAAGGACATCTATTTACTGCCAGTAAAGCCTGGTTTAAACTACCTAATGAAGCTACAAACTCAGATAAGGATGTTACTGTGAAATGTGCGCTCAGATTCCAAGAACTACAACAGGCAGTCCTTGCAGTAATGAGAGGCTATACTGTGGAAAAACTGCAGCATTCGGATGGGATGTAAATGGAGTTAGAAGATAGAGAAGACCATGAGAGTGTTGACGCTGCTGCCATTCAAGAAACAGTTCTAGGTATGTAGGAGGCAGAACTCAGTGAAGTTTTATGTAGGAAAGCAGTTGTAAACAATGAATGCGTCTCAAAAGAAGTGATGTTGTTGAACAACTTAACATTGAAGGAACTTGCAGAACTATCATGACATTGACTGTTAAAAGATAAAATTTTGGAAGCTGATTCAAACTTGGAAATGAGTATGACAGTTTGCCAAGGCATAGATAAGATGCCTTGGCATCTCACTCCATATTATAAGTTTTATAATGAGAAAGCAAGCACATTTCAAAACTACTTGATACATTTTTTTAAATAAAACGTAAAAAAAAAAAAAAAGAATCAGGGCGGGCAGACATGTGAACCCAGGAGGGAGCCTGGTTGGATTTGCCTTAGAAAGAGTCCTGCAATTGCAGGTTCATGAGGGCTGTGAATCTGGGAAGGAACACACCTCAGCCCAGCCGGCGTTGATAGCACAACAGATACTGTATACAGAAACATGGTCCACAAAGAATGCAGTACTTAATTGACCAGTCACCTTTGGGGGCCTACATAGGGATATAGTGTTTGAGATGTAAAATCACATTTCTGAAAGTGAGAAAATTACTTAAATTTCAAAAACAGGTGAATAGGAGTATGTAGATCAGTCCTGCGTGTTCATTGGAGGGAGATGTTGAACTGAAGCTCCAATACTTTGGCCACCTTATGTGAAGAGCTGACTCACTTGAAAAGACCCTGATGCTGGGAAAGATTGAGGGCAAGAGGAGAAGGGGACGACAGAGGATGAGATGGATGGCATCACCGACTCGATGGACATGGGTTTGGGTGGACTCCGGGAGTTGGTGATGGACAGGGAGGCCTGGCGTGCTGTTGTTCATGGGGTTGCAAAGAGTCGGACACTACTGAGTGACTGAACTGAACTGAGCCTGCATGTAAATATTGATAATTATAGTTTGTCATTATATGAATTAAAATGTCAAGTATAGTTTATAGCCCTAAAGGTAGAAGCATTATGTTATGTTTTCATTTCTGGCAGGTGTACAATTGAGAATGACTTCTCCCCTGTTGACCTCTCAAGGCAGTGAAACTAGTGTCTGTGTCTCTCCCGCAGGCGGAGCTGCGTGCAGCCCCCCATTGGCGCCTCCCTCTGTTTCTTTTCTTGCCCTTGTGCCTCTGTTCCTGCCGTGCTTACTGCCTCCCGGTTTTGCACCTTGAGTATTCCTTCTCTGAGTTCTCATATTAACTTGCCTATATCTCTATCATGGTACAAAGTGCACTGTATTATGAATTTTACCTATTTATTTCTGATTATTTTTGCCTCAGTGGATCATGGACTCTAGTAGAGCTCTTAGAAGATGTGAGGTCAGAATTGTATCATAATTTGTTTTTGTCACTCTAGCACCTTAAGCTGCACCTGCAGCCCCATGGGTGCTAAATTAGAGGTCACCTTTTTTTCCCATAGAAATATAGAAATGTAGCTTCTCACCCAAAATTATGAGATCTAATAATGTGGTACAGCCTTCAAATAGAAGCCACATGGTTGCCGTCCCCTTGGGGACCTTTACTCTCTGGTTTGCCATAGGCCCATCACTTCCATGGCACCAGTAGGCCTGAGTTCATTACATTTGCACTAAATATTTACATGAGTGCATGAATACAGTTCTGCACATTTCTCTTCCTTGGTGCTGTCATCTGGTCATCTGTGTTCTGGTGACATCCAAATTTATACGAAGCCAGTGCTGTCAGACACATCTGCTGGACATCTCAAACCTGATATGGCCATGACTGCAGCCTGGCTTCCTTCCACCCACGCTGCTCATCTCATTCAGTGCCATCACCGCTCTCCCAGTTGTTGAGGCCAGGAACATTGGCACCATTCTTGATTCCTTTCTTTCTCCTTCTCCTACATCCATCCCATCAGATGGCATCTCCTTTCACCTCTCTCTCCAAAACATATTTTGGGTATTTTTGTTTGTGTGTTTGTTTTGTTTTTAAACGTTTAATTTTTATTTATTTTTGCTTTTAAACTTTTAATTCTGTATTGGAATGTACTGTTTAACAATGTTTTGGTGGTTTCAGGTGCACAGCAAAGTGGTTCAGCCACACATATGCATGTATCCATTCTCCCCCAAACTCCTTTCCCATCCAGGATGCCACATAGCACTTCACACAGCTCCCTGTGCTATACAGTAAAGTTCACTTGTATGGTTTCTTTTTAGATTCTTCATATAAGCAATATCATATGATATTTCTCTTTCTCTGAGTTACTTCACTAAGTACGATAATCTCCAGGTCCATCCATGTTGCTGCAAATGACATTGTTTCATTCTTTTCAATGGCAGAGTAATACTCCATTGTATATATGCACCACATCATCTTCATTCATTCATCTGTCGATGGATTTTTTAGGTTGCTTCCCTGTCTTGACTATTGTGAACAGTGTTACAGTGAGTTCAAGTGCATGTATCCTTTCAGACCTCGTTTTTTTCCAGATACATGCCCAGGAGTGGAATTGCAGGGTCATACGGTAGCTGTTTTTATTTTGAGGAACCTCCATATTCTCTGTAAAGGCTGTACCAATTTACATTCTCATCAATAGTGTAGGAAGGTTCCTTTCTCCCCTCACCCTCTCCAGCATTAATTGTTTGTAGATTTTTTTTGATGATAGCCATTTTGACTGGTGTAAGGTGATACCTCATTGTAGTTTTGATTTGCATTTCTCTAATAATTCGTGATGTTAAACATCTTTTCATGGGCCTGTTGGTCTTCTGAGGTGGATTTCTTGTAGACATATATATGGGTCTTGTTTTTGTATTCATTCAGCCATTCTATGTCTTTTGGTAGTGCGTTTAATCCATTTGTTTACATTTAAGGTTAAGTATTATGTTCCTATTGCTATTTTCTTAATTGTTTTCAGTTTGTTTTTGTAGGTCTTTTGTCTTTTTTTCTTCCCTTCTCTTTATTCTCTTCTTTTGTGGTTTGATGACCTTCTTTAGTGTTGGGTTTGGTTGCTTTTTCTCTTTTGTGTGTTTATCTATTGTAGTTTTTGGGTTTGCTTTTCCCCTGAGGTTTCAGTATAGCAGTTTGTACCAGATTGTTTTAAGTTCGTTGTTTCTTTCTCGCCTAGAGCAGTTTCTTTAGCATTTGTTGCAAAGCTGGTGTGGTGGTGCTAAATCCTGTTAGCTTTTACTTGTCTGTAAAACTTGATTTCTCTGTCAAATCTGAATGAGAGCCTCACTGGACAGAGTACTCTTGGTTGTGGGTTCTTCCCTTTCCATCATTTTAAATATATCATGCCATTCCCTTTTGGCTTTCAGAATTTCTGCTAAAAAATCAGCTGAAAACCTTATAGGAGTTCCCTTGTATGTTATTTGTAGTTTTTGCCTTGTTGCTGTTAATATTTTTTTCTTTGTCTTTAATTTTTGTCAGTTTGATTACCATGTGTCTCAGTGTGTTCATCCTCGGGTTTTTCCTGCTTGGGACTCTGTGCTTCCTGGACTTGGTTGACTGTTTCCTTTCCCATGTTAGGGAATTTTTCAGCTATTATCTCTCCAAATATTTTCTTGGGTCCTTTTGCTCTCTTCTTCTGCAAGTGAAAGTGAAAGTCGCTCAGTCGTGTCCGACTCTTAGTGACCCCATGGACTGTAGCCTACCAGGCTCCTGCATCCATGAGATTTTCCAGGCAAGAGTACTGGAGTGGGTTGCCATTGCATTTAATGTTGTCCCAGAGGTCTCTTAGGCTCTCTTAATTTCTTTTCATTTTTTTCTTTATTCTGTTTGTCAGGAGTGATTTCCATCATTCTGTCTTCCAGGTGACTTATCCATTCTTCTGCCTTAGTTATTCTGCTATTGATTCCTTCTCGTGTATTTTTCATTTCAGTTATTGTTTATCTCTGTCTGTTCTTTAGTTCTTCTAGGTCTTTATTAAACATTTCTTGCGTCTTTTTGATCCTTCCCTCCATTCTTTTTCTAAGATCCCGGATTATCTTCGCTATCATTTTTCTGAATTCTTTTTCAGGAAGGTTGCCTGCCTCCACTTCATTTATGTTTCTAGGATTTTATCTTGTCCCTTAATCTAGGACAAAATCCTCTTCCTTTTCATTTCATCTAACTTTTTGTGATTGTGGTTTTCATTCTGCAGGCTTCAGGATTGTAGCTTTTCTTACTTCTGCTGTCTGCCCTCTGGTGGATGATGCAAGAGGCTTGTGCAAGCTTCCTGATGGGAGGGATCGATGGTGGGTGTACCTGGGTCTTGCTCAGCAAAACTTTGTTTGCTAACAGGTGGGGCTTCTGTTGGTTGGTTGGCCTGAGGTGAGCCAGCACTGGAGCTTACAGACTGTTGGGGCTGATGATGGCCTTTTAGGACTTACACCATTGAGTACTTCCAAGAACCGCTGCTCCTTGTCCCTGTGCTGAGCCACAGCCACCACCACTGCCCCTTACCACCACTCTGCAAGAGACCGTCCAGTACTAGCAGGTAGGTCTGGTTCAGTCTCCTATGGGGTTACTGCTCCTTTTCCCTACGTCCTGGTGGGCACAAGACCACATGTGTGCCCTCCAGGAGTGGTGTCTGTTTCCCCCAGTCCTGTGGAAGTCCTGCAATCATCCTGCTGGCCTTCAAAGTCAGTTTCTCTGGGGATTCCTCCTTCTGTTGCTGGATAGCCAGGTTGGGAAGGTTGATGTGTGGCTCAGAATCTTCACCCCACTGGGAAAACTTCTGTAGTATAATTGCTCTCTAGTTTGTGAGTCGTGAGTCACCCACCCAACAATTACAGAATTTTATTTCATCATGATTGCATCCCTCTTAACATCTCATTGTGGCTTCTCCTTTGTCTTTAGATGTGGGGTATCTTTATTGGTGGGTTCCAGCATCTTCCTGTTCAATCATTGTTCAGCAGTTATTTGTGATTCCAGTGCTCTCTCAAGAACTGGGTGAGGGCATGTCCTTCTACTCCACCATCTTGAACCTGTCTCCCCCAAACCTATTTTAAATCGAAGTGTTTCTCACCATGTCCATTACTAGGAACCTTGTCTAAACCATGACATTAGCCTCCATTTGGTCTGTTTCCATACCTGTCTCCCTACTGTTTGCCACTTGACAGAGGGATTTTTGTAAAGTTGAAATTGAGTCTTGTTTAATATTCTCTTTCTGTCACAATCAGAATAACATCTAGGCTCTTGACAAAACCTCATTTTCCTCTTTTCTCCATGTACACTTGAATTGGAGTGCCCTTTTCCTCTGGGTACTCATATAACTACCCCCTCCTCTTCATTCAGCTGTCACCTCAGAAAGGCCATTCCTGCACATCCTGGTTTGAGCAGCACCTCTATCACACTACCTTATTTTATTTTCTTCACAGCAGCTACAACCTCAAATTTGACTATTTTCTCTCTACTTGGAGGTGATCTACTGGGTTGGCCAAAAAGTCCGTTTGGGTTTTTCCATCTTATTGGAACAAGTATTTCCATCGATGGAACAAGTATTTTGACTAACCAAATATTTTCTGAACAGTACTTTGATCTATTCACTGTTCCCAAGTCAGTGCCCCTCATTCCTAAAATAGCCATTGCATATTGTAGGAACTTGGCAAATATTTGTTGACTGAGTGACAAGTTGATGTCAGTTAACTGTTAATTAGCTGTGTCATCTTGGTTAAGTCATAAGTCATTTTAACTTTTGGGACTTGGTTCTTTTGGTTCTCTTGAAAATGAGAATTATATTGAATTCAGTTCAGTTCAGTAGCTCAGTCGTGTCCAACTCTTTGCGACCCTGTGAATTGCAGGGTAGTGATGGACCCTCCCTGTCCATCACCATCTCCCGGAGTTCTCTCAAACTCAGGTCCATCAAGTTGGTAATGCCATCCAGCCATCTCATCCTCTGGCGTCCCCTTCTCCTCCTGCCCCCAATCCCTCCCAGCATCATAGTCTTTTCCAATGAGTCAACTCTTCACATGAGGTGGCCAAAGTACTGGAGCTTCAGCTTTAGCATCATTCCTTCCAAAGAAATCCCAGGGCTGATCTCCTTCAGAATGGACTGGTTGGATCTCCTTGTAGTCCAAGGGACTCTCAAGAGTCTTCTCCAACACCACAGTTCAAAAGCATCAATTCTTCAGTGCTCAGCTTTCTTTACAGTCCAACTCTTGCATCTGTACATGACCACTAGAAAAACCATAGCCTTGACTAGATGAACCTTTGTTGGCAAAGTAATGTCTCTGCTTTTGAATATGCTATCTAGGTTGGTCATAACTTTCCTTCCAAGGAATAAGCGTCTTTTAATTTCATGGCTGCAGTCACCATCTGCAGTGATTTTGGAGCCCAGAAAAAGAAAGTCTGACACTGTTCCCACTGTTTCCCCATCTATTTCCCATGAAGTGATGGGACCAGATGCCATGATCTTTGTTTTCTGAATGTTGAACTTTAAGTCAACTTTTTCACTCTCCTCGTTCACTTTCATCAATAGGCTTTTTATTGAATTAAGGGATACTAATTTTTTTCCGACCTAGCTCAGTCTAGATAAGAAATTCTTCCTTTATATTATTAAGAATATTGTAACATTTAAAATCATGCGTGCTTTCTAAAACACTTATTAAGAACTTATACTAGGTACTGGGGATACAGAGAAAAAAATCCTTGCCCTTGGGAGAAAATGTTAAGAGTATCATATACAAAGGAAATTTTTCTTTTCTAACTGATTGCTCTGAGTGATTTCCCTTTTGTGGCTGTGGTTTTTGAAGAATATAATCCAATAAGGTTTCATGCTTTGTGGAATTCAACTTTATGTTCAGTTGATTTAAGGGAAAATCTCAGAGAAGAAAGCTGTGAGTGTTTATTGTTCAAGAATTAAAAGAATCTACGTTTACTACCCACTGGCTTATTTGAATCTGATTAAACTCTTAAATGATTGTCTCAATTTAATGAATTTCAAACTTGATAATTTTGAGTTGTGTGCCTCAGCCAGTCATCCAATAGTGATTTACTGAATTATTTTCACTTCTTCCTCTATGGACTTACCAGCTATCTAAAGGGGTGTAATTAACACTAAGGTACCCAAATCATTGCTGAATTTTTCTTTGAAAGAAAAGCAGGAAAATCTATAATATTGTTTATTAAATCTGCTGGGCACAATGCTAAGTTTATCATTTCATCTAACTCATATGACAAAGTTTTGAAATGGATACTATTTTAGTGATCTTGTGAGAGACAAGACTGAGTTTCAGAGTGAAGTGACTTGCCCAGGGTCACATGATTAGAGCCAAGATTATGATTAAGGCTGTTTTTCCCAAAGCTATATTCTTATTTATTATCCTACGCTACTCCCAAGTCATACTTGTTAAACTGATTTACTGTTCATAAAAGCATCATGGTTTCAACAATAGGTTAATTTAGTGAAAGATATATAAGTTTACTGTTCCAGTTTTCTTTAGTCAGGAGAGTAAGCATTTTGGATTAATTGGGACCTGTAAAAAAATTTTTTAAGCTATTATGTAAAAGGAAATCTCCAAACCATGAGTTAGAACTTTTCATTCCTCCTATTTACAATTTCTGATTTTAAATAGTCCTCAGTAGAAATGTACTGAACACAAAGTTCATCTTTCTATTTTCAGTTTTCTGACTTTTCCCCTGAATCTGGATCTGTCAACAGAGGAACCTTTCATCTCCTTATTTCACCTGGCATAATTTCAGGTCTATTCAGGGTAATTGTTGTTAAAAAACCAAAATGTAGAAATAGTCTACATTTCTAAAACCAAAATGTGGTAATAGTCCTTTTATATTAGATACTGAATTAAGTTACCATGTATTTTTTTTTTCTTTTCAGTATTAAAAAGCTTATTCTGTTCTAATAAACCATTTTGATTTTTCTTATTTTCCAGACCATAGTCTTGAGTTTACTTATGAGGTCAATTGGAAATAAGAACACCATTTTATTGGGTCTGGGATTTCAAATATTACAGCTGGCATGGTATGGCTTCGGTTCAGAACCTTGGTATGTACAAATCTTTTAATTTTCTTTATTGTGGTATTTGCCTTATTCTTATTTTTCACCTTTTTTGGGGTATAACGGACAAAATTTTTATATTTCTTAATTTGCTTCTCAAATAAGGATTAGACTTTAATCTGTCTTTTGGTATGCTTTTTTTTTTTTCCCCTTCAAAATGTATGTAAACAGATTTCTCACTTGTGTATTCTTTAGTGGCTTGAGGACAGTGGAGTGACATTTTATATCTAAGCAACAGATTGGGTTTTTTAATGAGATTACTGAGTTTTTCAGTCCCCAGTGAGCATTTAATGCAGTTTAGTTTTTTAGGAAGTAACATGTAATCCCAGAGCAGCAAGGTTAGGGAAGAAAAAGTGGAGCAATACCACTTTTTTGATCATTACTGATGGCAAACCAGAAATCCAGTTGTGCTGGTTCTGGCTTCATGCTTGGAAGGCTCTCTGCTTTTCTTGCCAGTTTGGTTTCCTGCAGCGAGGTGATGGTCGTGGTGCTGCTGCTGTCAAGCTGCCCATGTACACTTGTGTGCTCAGATACTACAGACTGAATTCCATAGTGTTTGCAGTAGTGTTTCATTCAACTGAACACATCATATGTTTGGGCGTGGATATGAGTAAGCACCCAAGAGTGTGTTCTGATGGACGTTGTAGTTTTCAGTCTAGCTTGTAAAAGAGATGCTCACAACTTAGTGAAAACATTTCTTTTTTAAACATCAAGCCAGAAGCACATTTAGATCAAATTGGTGCTTCTTTTTTTTTTCACACTGAATCACAAATCTCTGGGAACGTTGCCATAAGTTACAAGCAAACATTTGGAAACATTTAATGTTTCATTCTGTGTATTATACAGGATTCCAACATTATCCACCCACCCCCAGTCCTGCAGAAATAATACCCAACACACTTTACAGTTTAGATGTGATATGTGATATCCCAACTCTACATTGATACCCACAGCATTCTTGTGAATAAGCGACTGTATTTCTGCTTTCTAAAAGAGTAAATAGGGTTAGACTTTTAAGTGACTTGCCCAGAGTCAGAGGAAAGAAGAACTAGATCTCCTTTCCCCTGTACCACAGCTGTTTCTCAGTAAGAGTTACTTGATTTTAAATACATGTTTACACACAGGTACACTGGAGAATAACAACAGTGTGCTGTTTTTGTCTTGTGCTGTTGACTGCAGGATGATGTGGGCTGCCGGGGCAGTGGCCGCCATGTCTAGCATTACCTTTCCGGCTGTCAGTGCGCTGGTTTCACGAACTGCTGATGCTGATCAACAAGGTGGGTTGATAGGAACCAATGATAATTACTTTAAAATATAGGATATTCTTATTCTCTTTCCTAAGTACTAAAGCATATGTGTATCTTCAGAGTAGAGAATTTTAAATTGCTTCATTGTACTAAGTACTCTATTGTGGTCTATATGGGAAAATCCAAAAAAAGAGTGGATACATGACCTAAATCAAATCCCTTATGATTATACAGTAGAAGTGAGAAATAGATTTAAGGGCCTAGATCTGATAGATAGAGTGCCTGATGAACTATGGAATGAGGTTCGTGACATTGTACAGGAGACAGGGATCAGGACCATCCCCATGGAAAAGAAATGCAAAAAAGCAAAATGGCTGTCTGGGGAGGCCTTAAAAATAGCTGTGAAAAGAAGAGAAGCGAAAAGCAAAGGAGAAAAGGAAAGATATAAACATCTGAATGCAGAGTTCCAAAGAATAGCAAGAAGAGATAAGAAAGCCTTCTTCAGCGATCAATGCAAAGAAATAGAGGAAAACAACAGAATGGGAAAGACTAGAGATTTCTTCAAGAAAATTAGAGATACCAAAGGCACATTTCATGCAAAGATGGGCTCCATAAAGGACAGAAATGGTATGGACCTAACAGAGCAGAAGATATTAAGAAGAGGTGGCAAGAATACACAGAAGAACTGTACAAAAAGAGCTTCACGACCCAGATAATCACGATGGTGTGATCACTGACCTAGAGCCAGATATCCTGGAATGTGAGGTCAAGTGGGCCTTAGAAAGCATCACTACGAACAAAGCTAGTGGAGGTGATGGAATTCCAGTGGAGCTATTCCAAATCCTGAAAGATGATGCTGTGAAAGTGCTGCACTCAATATGCCAGCAAATTTGGAAAACTCAGCAGTGGCCACAGGACTGGAAAAGGTCAGTTTTCATTCCAATCTCAAAGGCAATGCCAAAGAATGCTCAGACTACCGCACAATTGCACTCATCTCACATGCTAGTAAATTAATACTCAAAATTCTCCAAGCCAGGCTTCAGCAATATGTGAACCGTGAGCTTCCTGATGTTCAAGCTGGTTTTAGAAAAGGCAGAGGAACCAGAGATCAAATTGCCAACATCCGCTGGATCATGGAAAAAGCAAGAGAGTTCCAGAAAAACATCTATTTCTGCTTTATTGACTATGCCAAAGCCTTTGACTGTGTGGATCACAATCAACTGTGGAAAATTCTGAAAGAGATGGGAATACCAGACCACCTGATCTGCTTCTTGAGAAATCTGTATGCAGGTCAGGAAGCAACAGTTAGAACTGGACATGGAACACAGGCTGGTTCCAGATAGGAAAAGGAGTACATCAAGGCTGTATATTGTCACCCTGTTTATTTAACTTATATGCAGAGTACATCATGAGAAGCGCTGGACTGGATAAAACACAAGTTGGAATCAAGATTGTCGGGAGAAATATCAGTAACCTCAGATATGCAGATGACACCACCCTTATGGCAGAAAGTGAAGAGGAACAAAAAAGCCTCTTGATGAAAGTGAAAGAGGAGAGTGAAAAAGTTGGCTTAAAGCTCAACATTCAGAAAACGAAGATCATGGCATCTGGTCCCATCACTTCATGGGAAATAGATGGGGAAACAGTGGAAACAGTGTCAGACTTTATTTTTGGGGGCTCCAAAATCACTGCAGATGGTGACTGCAGCCATGAAATTAAAAGACACTTACTCCTTGGAAGGAAAGTTATGACCAACCTAGATAGCATATTCAAAAGCAGAGACATTACTTTGCCAACAGAGGTTCGTCTAGTCAAGACTTATGGTTTTTCCTGTGGTCATGTATGGATGTGAGAGCTGGACTGTGAAGAAGGCTGAGCGCCGAAGAATTGATGCTTTTGAACTGTGGTGTTGGACAAGACTCTTGAGAGTCCCTTGGACTGCAAGGAGATCAAACCAGTCCATTCTGAAGGAGATCAGCCCTGGGATTTCTTTGGAAGGAATGATGCTAAAGCTGAAACTCCAGTACTTTGGCCACCTCATGTGAAGAGTTGATTCATTGGAGAAGACTCTGATGCTGGGAGGGATTGGGAACAGGAGGAGAAGGGGCTGACAGAGGATGAGATGGCTGGATAGCATCACTGACTCGATGGATGTGAGTCTGAGTGACCTCCGGGAGTTGGTGATGGACAGGGAGGTCTAGCATGCTGTGATTCGTGGGGTCGCAAAGAATCGGACACAACTGAACAACTGATCTGATCTGATCTGATGTATAACTGACTGACTTTGCTATACAACTGAAACTAACACTGTAAATCAACTGTAGTCCAATAAAATTTAAAAATAATAAGTTGCTTTCATTATAAAGAGGAAAAGCAGATTCTAGGATATTATCCTTAGGTGGATATCTTTGTCTCTCAATGTGAATATGTGGCCCTATCTATTCTCTTGCTAAAAAATTTAGTGATGAAGGTTGACGACCTTATATTCACTAACCACTTAAGTTATTACGCATTTGCTGTGATGTGTTAGATATCTCAGGGGCACATACACTGATAAAGTGAAGTGAAATCGCTCTGTCATGTCACTCCTTGTAACCCCATGGACTGTAGCCTGCAAGGCTCCTCCATCCATGGGATTCTCTAGGCAAGAATCCTGGAGTGGGTTACCATCTCCTTATCCATACCCTTTCATTAATATTGTATGTTTGTTATGTAAAGAACATAAAGAACTTATTTTTTATTGTCTTACGTTTTTGTGGCAGGAACTCTTAATTCTTAAAATTCTAATAGATGAGGAATAATTCTTTGAAAATCTTGTTTATGTCAAAAGGAAAAAAAGGGGTCATTACAAAAGAGTAGCAGAAGTCACTTGGCTGATAAATAAGGAAAGGACCCTGGCCAAATCAAGTTGCTTTTTAAATTTAGGAGAAGATCCCAGAGATAAAACAAAAATCCAACTATAAAAGGGGGCTTCCGGACTTAACTGGTGGCCCAGTGGTTAAGAAGTAACCTTGCAGTGTAGGGGATGCAGGTCAAATCCCCGGTCAGGGGACTAAGATCTCACACGCCACAGGGCAACTGAGCCTGCATGCCACAGCTGAGACCCAAGGTTGCCAAATAAATAAGTAATTTTTTAAAAGGAGGGGGAGTGCTATATTTGACCAAGTGAGATCTTAAGGAGCTGCTTGGGTTTTTTAGTATCTGTGCTTATGATGCTTATGAACCCATTCCTGATTTTGAGCCAGATTTTTTTTTAGGGAAATAAATAATTCTGCTCACTTGTTTCTAAATTAAACCTATATCTCAGTATACCTGAGCTTACACTTGCATCAAGACAGCTCACTGTACTGTGTAGAGCTTATAGCGTCAAAGTAATCTTGATGCCACTGCAGTAAGTTGCCAGTGTCTGATAAAGGCTTTGGCTTTAGAATAAGTGATTTCAGGTCTTAGTTATACAGTAGGAAAAACTAAGTGGTACACTAATTTGTTTAAACAATTCAGGTGTCGTTCAAGGAATGATAACAGGAATTCGAGGATTATGCAATGGTCTGGGACCAGCTCTTTATGGATTTATTTTCTACATATTCCATGTGGAACTTAAAGAACTGCCAATGACAGGAACAGACTTGGGAACAAACACAAGCCCACAGCACCACTTTGAACAGGTAATTATAAGAAGTCCATTCGTTTGGCTGGACTGAAAGATGATATTTTTTGGTCATTTTATAAAAACATTTGAGATTCTTAGATTGAATACAAACACTTAAAACCAAAGCCTAAGGGACCATATCCTTCTATACACACATTTCTTTGTAAAACTGGCTGTGTATTCCTTTCTTCCCTGGATATTTTTATTATATATTAATTTCTAGTTTGTCTTACTGTACCTAGTGGCGTAGGTAACGGCCATTTGTGCAAACTATTTGTCTTTCATGTAAGGCTTCTGGAATGTGTGAGTGCCCTGTATCAGATCTGCCTTTATATAGAAGTCAGTTAGGTGCTGGTAAACATCTCTGTTCACTAAAGTTCCCTCCTTAAAACTGAAATATTAACTGTGAAACATATTATTTTAGCCAATACAAACAACTCACTAGTTTCTTTGTATTTAGCGTTCTTCTTCTAACCAGCTAAGACTGATTTTAAATAAAAAAGAACGCCTGTTCGTGGGCTCTACACAAGCCCACAGGTAAAACTGGCAGTGCAGGTTTTTGCTAAGGATGAATGTAATTTGGGACTAAAACACAAGTCTGTTTGATTCTTCTCATAGTAACAGCATTATCTGTTTTTTTCACTTTCAGTCACTAAAGAATATAACCACCTTTTAAAGAAAATGGTCAGTCATCCTGCTACGGCAGTTAATATTATGTATTACTGCATTTCACTTTTGAGATCTCCCTGTTTTCTTCTTAAACTAACAATAGTGAAAGTTCATAGAATGTGTTCATATTTTATGCTCTAAGTGACAATATATTTTTGCATGTGTTGTTTTTTAAAAAATTGGGGCTATTTCTTGGGTCAGCTGTTGTCCCACAGAATTTTATATTGAGAATATTATAGTGTTTCTTTTTCCTTTGAAAACTTTTTTTTTCTAAGTTTTAATGAAACTTAGAAAATTTAATTTGGCTTTAAATTTAATGTGGCTTTAATGAAGAAAGAGGAATTATTGGCTTATAATTCACAGCCATCAGTTATTCTAAAAGATAAGCAATTTCTTATGAGCAAAGAAGTCTGTGCAAAAATCTTAATTATCTTTTTCTTCCTCAGAATTCCATCATCCCTGGCCCCCCTTCCTCTTTGGAGCCTGTTCAGTACTGCTGGCTCTGCTTGTTGCCTTGTTTATTCCGGAACATACCAATTTAAGCTTACGGTCCAGCAGTTGGAGAAAGCACTGTGGTAGTCACAGCCATCCTCACAGTACACAAGCGCCAGGAGAGGCCAAAGAACCTTTACTCCAGGACACAAACGTGTGACAACTGAAATCAGGAAGACTTTTCTATCAGTACCCAGGTCTTAGTTTTCACCTGTAGTTCTGGATGTACATTCCATTTCCATCCACAGTGTACTTTACTAAGATTGTCTTAAGAAATGTATCTGCATGAACTGCGTGGGAACTAAAGAAAAAGAACCGGACAGTTTTCCAAAGATGTTACAATTTCTTTTGAAAAGAAATGGTTTATTAGCACCAGTTTCTTGCCACTAAGCTGTTTTATTCTACATCCTTTAATTAAAATTTAAAACTATATATGTCACTTCTTTAGATACTAGCCATGTCTCTGCTACCATTTTCTTCAGGTGTTGAGCTTTAACTCTGTTTATGCTGACTCAGCAGTGAGACAGCGTAGGTAGTACAGTGTGGACCTGTTCATTTTAACATGGTAAAATCCTGAGTCAGATTTTAATATTGTAAAATCTTGGGTCAAATAATTCAAAGCCTTAATGCAGATGCACTAAAGAAATGGTAAATGTTTGCATTTAAAAAACAAAATTCTTAAGAAAACTATACTAAATCTGAATCATGTTTCAAGCTTGTTTTTAGTAATTTTATTTTAAACATTATTCACTACTGTTTTTGAAATGAGAAAAGATCAGCCATTTAGAATTTAAATTGGGGTGTCTGGAGCCTGTAAATCTAAATGCTGGCTCGAATTTGTTTCCCAGCTACTTATACCACTATCTTTTAATGTTTGCATAATCATAAGGACCTCAACACTTGAATACATAATCTAAAAATTATATAGTAAAGCTGGTAGCCTTGAAAAATGTCAATGTGATATCTATATGTAGATAAATATATATAGTGGCCTTTCAGGACTGTCACAGTAACACTTTATTTACAGAGCTAATGTTTGTCCTAAATTTTCAGGACCCTAGAAGAGAGCTTTATACAATTACTGATGTGAATTTCTCTATAGTGTATATTTTTGTGTCCAGTTATATTATTTAAAAAAGTGTTACTTTGTAAAAATTGTACATAAAGTACTGTATAGTTTACACAGTTTTCATCTTGTGTGTGGTTATTGCTTAATGCTTTTTAAACTTGGAACATTCACTATGGTTAAATAAGGTCTTAAAAGAAATGTAAATATTCTGTTAATAAAATTAAATATTTTAATGATTTTTTTTTAAAGAAAGTCTTGATCTGTGATTCCCTTATAAGGCCTATTTTGGCTTTGTTACTGTACTTTTACAGTAACAGTATCTTCTCCCTTTGAATCCACTTCATTTCCCTCAATACTGTTATAGGAAGCAAAGCAATGAAAACTTAGTCCATAAATTAACTGAAAATAATTTTCTAAGCACAGGTGCAGGTGTTATAGGTCAGTCGTATTTCTATTTTTATACACATTTAAGTATGTCATATTCCCAAAATATTAATACTTTATTAAAACAAAGCTCAGTTTACAGAAATACATTAAATGCAATATTTTAATACATGTACAATTGTACACAGCAGAACAATTTCAAATAAAAGTTTAAGAGGTAGAGAAAATAATTAGCACGCTCAGAAGTCTGTATTTAATACCAAAAAGTCTTTAGGAAGTTGACATCAAAATGATCTCTATCCTAGCAGTTGTATCCTTATGTCATATATCCTATCCAAACCCTTGTCACAACGTTTTGTATTACACAGTATTTACAAGGAAGAGTCCAATATTACCAAGAAGTTGCTTTCCAGATTAGTGTTTTCAAGTTATTGTAACTGAGTATTCTTACTAATATAGTACATCTAAATGACACATACCAAAAAACTGTATAAAAACTAATAATGGTTACTAAGCTTTTTTTTTTTTTAACAATAGATCCCTATTTTAAGACAGTTTGCAATTCCCAGCGGTTTCAAAGTGTGAAAAGACTCAATCTTGTGGCTTCACAAAAGAATTAGCAAAGATTCTCTATTTTACTATGGAGGCTAATAACATTTGTGGGTTGTCAATATCCTGAAATGTCTCTTTTCCTCATTTGTGTAATAAGATTCTCGAAAATATTTTTTAAAAGTATCACAAGAGCATTAACAATCTATAAACAAAAAATGCTTTAGAGGTTTCTTAAGAGAATGCTGCTCTACTGGATGGCTGTCAAGAAAACAAAATGGAGCCCTGTGATTGTGCTAAGTTTTTTAAAAATCAACTCATTTTTTCCAAGGAACAAATTCTTACTTGAAACTTTTAATTATAGGGAAGAAAAGAAAGCTGTCACTTCTAAAATTATTCACTTTGCCTACTTTACTAAGCCAACATGAAAATGAACCTATTTTGATATTATAAAAATATTCATTATGCTCTTGTAAATATTTTGTGTAAGTAGTAATTTTTAAAACAATATTCCACTAATACAGATTTAAGTGAATAACAAAACTTCAAATGAAAGAGAACAAGTGGATGACTACAGGCTTCCAGGAAGCATTAAAATCCTATTAACTGGCTCAAATGACTAAAGTACTTTGTACCTAATCTGGTCATGTAATTAGACTGTCCAAAATTTTTTGTATAATTTATTAAAAATACAGACTCAAAAGATAATTTAAAGGGTTCAAGGAAAATATTTACTTGCTATGAAGGATTTCATTCATTTAAGGTAATTTCAGGATTTTTCCCTTTAAATATCATCAATAATACATCTCAAGAGATAATCATTTTCCCTCATAATTCTCAGGTGGCAAATTTAAAATTTTATTGTACTAATGAAAATGATATAGTGAACTGATAGCATTCTTTGGCTTCATTAAAATATTAATATATCTGAGCAGGTTTTAATGAACTGAGATACTCAATGATCAGGCTCTACCTTACAAGGATCAATTCTTTCCTTAGAACTTCTGAGAATTTCTCAGGATTAGTTTAATAAAATTATTCTATAAAACATCACATTCCAAACTAAAAAGTGTCATTTGTTCAGAATCTTCACCAATTTCCAAGTTCAGATTTGCTCCTCTAAACTGCATAAATGACGGCAGTAAAGGATCCAATCTAATACAGCAGTAACTCAAGTAAACCCTGAAACCTGCGTGTTCAGAATCTGAGCTATATGCTGTTACCATATTTTTAAGCCATGTCAATTTCTAAAATTTCAAAAAAAAAAAAAAGACGACACTAGGATTAACTGTTCGGCAGCTGCCCAGGAAAGTAAGCTGAAGATGCAGAAGGGAGCATTGTGGGTTTTGAAGATGTCTGTAACGCTCCAAAAGTGCCATCTTTCTGATGGTCTGCAAATGAGGACAAAAAAATTATTTGTATTTATGTTAGTCCTTATACATTTAATTAAACCACAGTATATAATCCACACTACTTCAGAAATGTCTTCTCACCTGGATTATTAAATAGATTTTGGCTGAGTCCACGCAAAGGAATGCTATCTTCCCTTTTCTTCAGATATTTGGATTCCAGTCCTAAATTTTCACCACTTTAAAGGAAAACAGTAATTATGAACTTAATTTAACAAAGTCTTATTTTCTCTATAGTAAGGTCAGAATGTTTATATACAAATAAATGTATATGACAATATAACTAATATTTATAGCTTTGTTCAAACCAAATCATGCTTTTCAGTGGATTCTTAAGCAAATAATTTATCCATAAGCCAAATTATACATCTTCTCAGTAAAAAATTAAGATTTTCCTTTGACCAAAAGCCCCTCAAAATTTTGTGGTTCTTCAAAGTGGTCATTATTAACTGTTAATACTCACTACACTAGTAAATTCTGGTCAGATGAATAAAAACATGAAATCTTGAAAAAAACAAAGGAGGGGCTATTCTGTAGTTGTACTTTCCCTCTTTCAAGCACTATATTCCTTCCTTTTAAATCTGTCCACTGTTAACATTTTCTCTAATAGTACACTTGTAAGAAGTTAAAAGATCTTGTAAAGCAATGACATTTTATCTTTAAAATTAAATGATGGTCTTTTCTCAATTTTCAGAAAAAAATGGGTGAATAGGTGTTTTTTCAATTTTAATACTTTTCTTTAACCTTTGCCACTTATTACTAGCACACTACAAATAAACAAATTCTAAACAACTCAAAACAGCACAACAGTCCTAATTTTATAGACACGTGATTATGTTGACTTTACATTTTTTTCTGTTACGTAAAATTGTTCTCAGTGTATATGATAAAGTTAAACATAAACATCATGGTGTTCTATTAATTCCAGGTGTTCTGGCACTTTAACAACTATGAGCTTCAATACAGCAAATATGAACATTTCAGGACCTGAAAGAATTCTCACCTTTTTAAAAAATGTAGGCTCAGAAAAATTAACTATTATAATACTCATCTTGGTGCTAATTTTAGAGGAGCCAATGAATAAAGGCCAGAGACCTGGAATAAGAAGCCTCTTGGAGCCATGTCAGTAATTTAGTTTGCAACATATTGGGTATGGTGATGGCTCATAATGAGTACCAGCAGACAAACCTTAAAGCAATTAAATTTTAAGTAAATAAACATAATGGTAAGAAAACAGTATTACAAAACATAAATACTAATCAGATAAATTTGCATCTATAAATTGTTTACTTTAGCCACAACTCACTGATTGAACAAACTTCACTATGCAAAACCACCTTAAGAACTAAAAAAATAGGCAAGGAATCTGAGTAGGCAAAACTGGCATTAAAGTTTATTTATGTTAGCTTGGCTAGGGAGCAACCTCAAAAGCCTTTTCACTCTTATTTACCACAGAATTTTAATTCTCGGGGTACACTGGAAGCAATTACTTGGAAAAACAAAGAGCTTCCAAAGGTAGACATAGCCATATAGGAAAATAAAAACAAAACCGCCAGCTCTGATGAATTAAAGATTTCTATCTAATTGCCCAAGAATATCTGAAAGGGTATTCTTCAGTTATGTAGGGAAATCCCTTTTAAAAAAATAAATTTTACTATTTGTCTTTAAAACTATAGTTTTAAAAAAATGAGAAACCACTTTTTTACAGATGAAAGTGACTAACTTAATCCCACTGCTCAGCAACTTAACACATCACATAAATAAGTGGTCATCACAGCTTTCAAACACTGTTAAAAACTCCTTAAGATGACTCTCAGAATTACAAACATTAAATTTTATGTCAAGAACTTACTTTTCTTTATCAGTTGAGCAGGGCATACTAACAGTTGTTCCTGACTGAACATCTCCTAGTGATGGATTTGGTTTTGTAAACTGCAAGTTAAACTGAACCTGTGAAGAGGGAAAACATCATATAACTGATTAGGGAGAACTGAGACTAAACAGGAGTAACAGAGACAGTTCTATATAGAGATAGGTGGCTAAATTTTTTCTCTGATAAATCTAGACCAGAGAAGTTCAACCTATATTTTATAACACAAGCACATTTTACTGAGGTTTAATTTTAAAATCCTATTTCTCCTTACCAAAAAGTTCCCATCATATAAGCAAGAGTAATAGCACAAATTATTTAATTATTTTGAAATGAAAACGTGAACATTATACATTTAAGTAATTAAGTATAATGCATTATACACTGCTTTAATGTTAAAAGTAACCAACCACAATGATGCATTTATTTACCACATGCATTCTGAAAATTCCCTTTCAAGAATTTAAACTCTTACCATATTGAAGAATTCTATAAATGAATGCTAGGAATCTAAACTTTGAAATAATCAAAAACAATCCAAGAATCTATACAAAAGTCCAAAATAAAATATCAAGCATATGGGATGTAGTAGCTTATTTAAAATAATAATGACGATGACTGAGGGAGTTTCATACCAAAAATATACATATGGGCTTTATGTTATGGAAATCCATAAACGTAAGTCACCATACTAATAAATCAAAAAAAAAAAGTTATGACTTGAATCTAAAAAAAAGGCATAAGGAGATAAACACCTATTTTTTCTTAAAAATCATAATAAAATATAGATACTAGCTTAATAGGCAAAAATTATAAATCAGAAAGGTATATGCTGCTTTCCTCAGCTATCAAGGCTTAACATTCTAAAGATAACAATTCTCCCTATATTAATCTACACATTTAACAAGATCACAAAAAATACAAGTACAGGACTTTTAAAAAGTGAAGTAAGGTGATTTGCATAGTCCTTATAGAAAACATGCAAGAGGGAAGAAAATTTTAAAAGAGCCTAACATCTTTATACATAATATAGTTTCCAGACACCAATGGTAAATAATTAGAAAACTGGACAAAATAAACAAAAAGAATGGTCCCCAAAACTAACCAACAGGTAGTGCAGGACTGTGATCTCTGAGAGAAGCTGTGATCCATACAACTGACCCAGCTTTCTAATCAGAGGCACTTCCTGACTGACTACAGTACAGACAAAGAAGGTACTGCTAAATGGAGAAGATAATCAGTTTACGGAGGATGAGGTAGGTACCTGGAAGCTGCAAGGCAGAATTCCAATGAAAAGTGAGGTATAAAGAGAACAAACGCCAGAAATCAACACATGAATCCCCTTGAGTTTTTTCTGAGTACTAGACACGTGCATGGGGCTTCCCATGTGGTTCAGTGGTAAAGACGGTAAAGCGGTAAAGGCGGTTTGCCTGCCAATGCGGGAAATGGAAGAGACCTGGGTTCAATCCCTGGGTCAGGAAGATCCCCTGGAAGAGTAAATGGCAACTGACTCGAGGATTCTTGTGTGGAAAACTCTCATGGACAGAGGAGCCTAGTGGGCTAGTCCATGGGGGTCACAAGGAGTTGAATGTGACTGAGCACATACGCACAGGACAGGTACATGATAGAGCAAAACTCCACAATGCTGCGCAAATAAACACAGCGGAGCTTTTAGCTGAACATCTTCCAAGATTCAAAATCATGAAGACAAAGTGGCCAGTCTTGGTGATCATTTAGGACATTCAGTGGGGAGCATTTGTAAGAGGGCTGAACTATCCCTTGAGTAAAAGCTACTGCAAATGCATCCGAGGCACAATTCTAAGCAGATGCATCAACTCAATGTTCACAGAAATTCAGTAAGATAAAATTATTGCTCCACTTTACAAATGGAGAAACTGAAGCAGGACAACTAGATATTTTTGTTTGTTACTGGCTTGCCCAACTTCATACTGATAAGAGGCAAGATTTAAACTCCAAAATCTGATTCCACATTTTAACCATTATAATTGAGCAGTATATGCATTCAATTCACAAATAAATATTCAATTAGAGATTCAAGTTCAAAGTGTACTGTTAGTATTAGGGCTGTTTGGATGCTTTCATGAGGGATGCATACCAAAAGACTACGGAGGCCAATAATATAGGAAACACTAGAAGTCTGGCTTTGATATTTAAGAACAGGATTGTTATCATAATTCCTCTGATTCCAGAAGAGCTATAAGAAAGGTAATGTTATTATAAGTCATATTTAGTCCTACCAACTAAACAACAATCTGTAGTAGTTCTCATCTTCATTTTGAACATTTTATATATATATATTGCTGGAAAGCTGTTTAAAAGCAATTTTGAATTTAATTATAATCCTCAAGAAAAAACTGATACCAATATGTAAGCACACTTGAGCATACTGATATTTATGAAAAAACAACAGTATTCATTTGATTACACGTATCTAATTTTCATAAGCAATACAAGAAAAGCCAATTAAATGCATCTAAATACTCTTTACAAATTAATATTCTAAATATAAAAACTCAGGCTTAATTCTTGATTCACTGAGAATTCTCAATAGTTCCAAATAATAATTAATAAGGCTATTGTAAAAAAAGAAGTAAACAACATAGCCAATTTATTTTTAGGGCAGCCCCAAACTAATTTGATAAAGAATTTATAATAGTAGTTTCAAAGTCCTCAATTCTACCTTTCATAAAACAGTCTTCTCAAAAATGAAAACAGAATCAGTGGCTCATCTGGGTGGAAAATTACTGTGAAAACAATTATAATACATGTGAAAACAACGTATAAATCTAAAATATTGGTAATAATGATGATGATGAAAAACTCAAGCGGGCAGAAAAAAGCAAATAAATCAAGGTTTGGAGAGATTGCTAAGTATATGCTTTTCGAGATAATGTTGTCAGAACTACATTTTATAATTTATTATAACCCTGCCAATCAGACTGTTAAATCCTAACAATGGAATCCAAAAATTTCACTACCACTAATATACCAGCAGCATGAAACTGGTAATCCTAGGTTAAGTTTGAGAGTTATAGGAGATACAGGTAGAAGAATGAATAAAAAATGGAGAGATAAAAAGGAATAAAAATAAGTTTAAACATACTGGTATCTAGGTTATTATAAATTATAGTGACTCAAAAAAATCATATAGTGCTTTTAATATTTCCTGTAAGCATAACACACTAGATATTCATAAATATATTCAGAATTATATTCATCTAAAACTTAGCAACCAATCAAAAAATAGATGTTTTAAATAAAGTAAATAAATTGCTATTTTCTTTTTTTATAAAAAAGGTGTTACTTATTTTGCCTACCTTTGGTCCTGAAACTGGATGGATGGTATTTTTGGCAGATATAGGATGAGAAAAGGTATTCTGGAATGCAAATGCAGAGGAGACAGGATAACCAATCCCACAAGTTGGATAAGTCAGTCTACCCTCAACCTAAAAATAAAACCATAAAAAAGGCTGAGGATGAGAAATTTGCTCTAAATAGTATTTGGCAATGCAGGAGGCATTACCATCTGTCATAATAACTAAGAGTTAAGAACACTCTCTCAGAGGCCAAACTTGCCTACCATGACACCAAACTCTGCTTCATTATATATCATGAAACTGGAATATCTTTGGCACAGAGGGCTTTTCAGAGTGGCTGTGTAAACTTAGACCAAAACACACAAAACAAAAACCCACTGGACCTGACTTTGAACGGAAGTAAAACAAAGACCTCTGAATCATCTTGGTTCCTTCTAGGCCCTGAATTCCTGAAAAAGGAGTTCGAGGGTAGTCCTAGACCAAAAAGGCAATAAGGGATAAATAAAAATAATCAAGCAATACCTTTCACACAGCTATTTATTATCAGTCGGTAAGATTAAGCCTGTCGTATTTTCCATGTTTTTAATTCAGTACCAGTAAGGACCACTTAAAAACATAAGTATCACTTAAATCAGATCAGATCAGTCGCTCAGTCGTGTCCGACTCTTTGTGACCCCATGAATCGCAGCACACTGGGCCTACCTGTCCATCACCAACTCCCGGAGTTCACTCAGACTCACGTCCATCGAGTCAGTGATGCCATCCAGCCATCTCATCCTCTGGCGTCCCCTTCTCCTCCTGCCCCCAATCCCTCCCAGCATCAGAGTCTTCTCCAGTGAGTCAACTCTTCGCATGAGGTGGCCAAAATACTGAGTTTCAGCTTTAGCATCATTCCTTCTAAAGAAATCCCAGGGCTGATCTCCTTCAGAATGGACTGGTTGATCTCCTACAGTCCAAGGGACCCAAGAGTCTTCTCCAACACCACAGTTCAAAAGCATCAATTCTCAGTGCTCAGCCTCTCACAGTCCAACTCTCACACATACATGACCACAGGAAAACTATAGCCTGACTGACAGACCTTTGTTGGCAAAGTAATGTCTCTGCTTTTGAATATGTGATCTAGGTTGTCATAACTTCCTCCAAGGAGTCAGATCAGACAGATCAGTCGCTCAGTCATGTCCGACCGCGACCCCATGAACTGCAGCACGCCAGGCCTCCCTGTCCATCACCAGCTCCCGGAGGTCACTCAGACTCACATTCATCGAGTCAGTGATGCCATCCAGCCATCTCATCCTCTGTCGTCCCCTTCTCTTGCCCCCAATCCCTCTCAGCATCAGAGTCTTCTTCAATGAGTCAACTCTTCGCATGAGGTGGCCAAAGGACTGGAGCTTCAGCTTTAGCATCATTCCTTCCAAAGAAATCCCAGAGTTGATCTCCTTCAGAATGGACTGGTTGGATCTCCTTGCAGTCCAAGGGACTCTCAAGAGTCTTCTCCAACACCACACTTCAAAAGCATCAATTCTTCGGCCCTCAGCCTTCTTCACAATCCAGCTCTCACATCCATACATGACCACAGGAAAAACCGTAAGTCTTGACTAGACGAACCTTTGTTGGCAAAGTGATGTCTCTGCTTTTGAATATGCTATCTAGGTTGATCATCGGGGAAGGCAATGGCACCCCACCCCAGTACTCTTGCTTGGAAAATCCCATGGATGGAGGAGCCTGGTGGGCTCCAGTCCATGGGGTTGCTAAGAGTCGGACACGACTGAGCGACTTCACTTTCACTTTTCACTTTCATGCATTGGAGAAGGAAATGGCAACCCACTCCAGTGTTCTTGCCTGGAGAATCCCAGGGACGGGGGAGCCTGGTGAGCTTCTGTCTATGGGGTCGCACAGAGTCGGACACGACTGAAGCGACTTAGCAGCAGCAGCAGCAGCAGGTTGATCATAACTTTCGTTCCAAGGAGTAAGCGTCTTTTAATTTCATGGCTGCAGTCACCATCTGCAATGATTTTGGAGCCCAGAAAAAGAAAGTCTGACAGTGTTCCCACTGTTTCTCCATCTATTTCCCATGAAGTGATGGGACCGGATGCCATGATCTTCGTTTTCTGAATGTTGGGCTTTAAGCCAACTTTTTCACTCTCCTCTTTCACTTTCTTCAAGAGGCTCTTTAGTTCCTCTTCACTTTCTGCCATGAAGACTCTGATGCTGGGAGGGATTGGGGGCAGGAGGAGAAGGGGACGACAGAGGATGAGATGGCTGGATGGCATCATTGACTCGATGGATGTGAGTCTGAGTGACCTCCGAGAGCTGGTGATGGATACGGAGGCCTGGCGTGCTGCAGTTCATGGGGTCGCAAAGAGTCGGACATGACTGAGCAACTGATCTGATCTGATCTGATGTTGATATTCTGCGAATTTGAACAGAAGAGCCTCAAAACCTAGCTGTGAGTGCAAGGCCAATTCCTAGCCAGGCCCAGGCCTAGCTGATAGTACCAAGCCAGATCCAGGTACTCAAAGCTAAAAAGCTTAACACTTGTAAATCGTTTCTTCCAGAATCTAGAGCTGACAAGCTTGGTAATAGGGTTTCTCTCTTTTTTTCCCAATAGAATTCAGATTAGGCTCCTCCAGTATAGTGCCAAAGCTGAGTCCATATCCTGTTCGCCCTTACTGAGGCCTCCTAAATACTTTCTCTGTGTGTTAACAGTTTTCAGCATATTTGGCCTTACTTCAGTCAATATTGAGTGATTTCTGTATCATTAAAATGTTACAAAGTAGTGTACCCTTAAAATAGAGCCTCTTTGTTAAGAATAAGTGTACCTTTATGTCCCTCTTCCAAAGGTAAAACTACTTCAGTGCTAAAAACTGTAATAGGACTCTAGTCATATTTAGTACCAGCACCTAACAATCTGAGAATATTTTTGTTTTAGAAAATTTACCAAGACCATTCACAACATCTTAATTTAAATCTTACCACATTAGAGGTAGGAGAAATTCCACTTCTGATGGTGTTGCTACTGGAATGTACAGGTGGAGACGCAGAAGGTCCCAATACATCTTGCTTTCTCACTAGCTGATTTTCATTTAATTCTTTATTTAACCATGTGATTACTTAAATAAAAGAACAAGAAGAAACTTAATACTTCAATTTTTCTAATAATTTTAAGTATTTTAAAATTATATTAATTTTTAAAATTTTACATTTTTAAAACTGTTATATCACAGGAAAACATAAGTTCATCTAAATATTTGTCACTAAATATTTTTATTTTACAACTGCCACAAGGACTCTTTATCCTTTTACTGTCTATCAGAAGCACGTATTTCTGCAAGTCAAGGATCTCTTTGAAATCTCTTTGATTTCATTTCTAGAATATCTTCCAGTTTATTTAAATTCCAACTCTTATTTCTCAAAATCAGTATTACAAACTGAGAAAAATATAGAAGACTTAATCTCATACTTTTGTTTTAAATATTTGTATTATTATCAGTAGATAAATACAGCAATTATAGCAAGTAGTAGAAAAGAATGTAAATTACAGTCAATATTTTCAACATTTACTTCTGGGTTACTGACACATGTGATAGGGTTTCTTTTAATGATGGTAACTGTTTTACAGGATAGTTGATTTTAATTTACTACAGCAAAGACATTAAGATGGTATATTTAAAGCAGATTATATGTATACAGCAATACCTTGATTTAACTAGACTTATGAATTCAGTAAAAATTGCAGGTTAAGAATAAAACTAAAAACCTCATTTAAATGAAAAGGTAAAATACTTACACTTTTCATTATTTTTTAGAAGTTGTTTGCTCTCTTCAAGTTTTTGAACTGTAGCTTCTAATTGTTCTTGTAATTTGCATACCTAAAATACATTAATCCTTATAGTAAGTATAATAAAGGCTAAAATAAAAACTGAAGAGATATATTGCTATTCATTAAATAATTACTATTAAATATGAAAGGAATTAGCTGTGTAATAAAATATATGTGCACATAATTATATATACACACATATATATATGAACACTCAACATATTTGAGTCATAATAACTAATTTTTCAAACTGAAATAGTTTATTAAGTTCTGTTGATTGTAGTCATGTTTTCTTGGGGAGAAAAGCCAAAACTTTCTCTAATGTAACAAAGTAGAAATGTTTAAAATATATGAGGAAATACATTAAGCTTTGCAAACAGTCAACACATACTAAATATAAAATATTAACTACCTCTTGTTCTTTAATTCGGAGAGATTGTCCAACATCTTGTAATTCTTTTTGTTCCTTTTGTAATTTTTCTTCCTTTTCAGCCAAGAGTTTCTCTTGCTGAATAGTTACTGTATTCTTCAATTTCAACTTACCCATTAAAGTCTTCAGATCCCCTTGCAGTTTTTTGATAATTTCATTTGCCTATAGAAGAGTTTCACATGAATGTCTCTGCATAATCCAATGAAATATCTCTATATAATCCAATGAAATATTCTATTGTTTTAAAAAAACAAACCTTAAGAAGTTCAGCTGATAATGATTTTATTGTAGCTTCAAGTTTTCCTAGTTGTACCTGATTTTTCTCACCATTTTCTTCCAGAGCCACCTGATATATATTTTTAAAAACGTGAACAATTAGGAAGTCTGTGTTTATTTAGGAAAAACATCATATATGTATGTGATCATCAATTTGTTTAGAAAATTTTAAAATAGACCTTTTGTTCCTGGATTGTATCAAACGCTTCTTTTGTTCTTAAAACAAGCTGGTCCTTATCCTTGATTTCTTGTTCTAAAACAGCCACTTTTGTTTGTAGCTGATTAATATGCTTTTCTTTTTCATGGCATTCAGCATCAAGTGTAGAATTTTCTCTTCTCAAAGAGAGGACTTCTTGCTTAGCCCGCTGGAGCTCCTAGACGAGGGGGAAAAAAGTTACACTATGAAAAAGGAAAGTTGGCTGGTCTGATAATTTATAAATAAGATATTTAGAATAGGAAAAAGTCTTTCATAACTTTTAAGTTCCAGTACTAATGCTCCTTTAAAGAAATGACGGTCTCTCTAAAGGTATATGTAACTCAGATTTGAAACATAACTGTAAAATACACTAATACCTAATTCAATCACAGTAAGGTAAAATTAAACAATCCTTATGAATTACTGCAACTTTTAAAACCGAGTAACAAGAATTTTCTGCTGTCTTCAAATTTACAAATTCAAAAAATTACTTAGGTAATAAATGCTCAGGTATAATAATTTCAAAATATATACAATACATAAATAAAAAGAAAGTCCTCTCATTCTACCACCAAAGCAGTGATCCTCCATCTAGTCCGCATAATGAAATCACTGGAAAGCTTTAAACTACTGACGCCTGCTATCCTGCCCAAGAGATTGTGATTTCACTCGTATGAGGTATGACCTGAGCTCTCCAGCCTGTTTCTCAGGGTAGCCAAGAAATCATGAGATATTGTTAATTAACAATAAGTCAGAAAGACAAATACTACATAATATCACTTAGATGTGGAATCCAAAATGTGATAAAAATGAACATATTTACAAAACAGAAACAGACTCATATAGAAAACAAACTTATAGCTACCAAAGGGGAAGAAGGGGGATATAAATGAGGAGTTTTTGAGATTAGTAGATACAAACCACTATATAAAATAAATAACAAGGTCCGACTGCAGAGTACAGAGAACTATATTCAATAATACAAACCATAATGAAAACATGAAAAAATATTTTAAATAATTTTTTTAATAGATCTGCCTTCCAATGCAGGAGACACCAAGAGATACAGGTTTGATCCCTGGTCAGGAAAATCCTCTGGAGTAGGAAATGGCAATCCACTCCAGGATTCTTGCCTGGGAAATCCCATCAAGAGAGGAGTCTTGTGGACTACAGTCCACGGGGGTCGCAAAGAGACATGACTGAGCACACACACATGCTAAATAACATCTCAGTCATCTAGGATCAGTCCAAATGTTGCCAGTACACTAAAGTACAGTATATAATAGTATTCCTAGTTTTCAATTTTAACAATAACTATATAAAATAATTTTATAGTATATACCCTAGTGGTTTTAGAAGCACAGACTCTGCTATCAAGCAGTGCATGAGTGCATGCTAACTTGCTTCAGTCATGTCTGACTTTTCACGACCCTATGGACTTTAGACAGCCAGACTCTTCTGTCCATGGGAGTCTCCAGGCAAGAATACTGGAATGCGTTGCCATACCCTCCTCCAGGGGATCTTCCCAATCCAGGGCTCAAACCCACTGTCTCTTATGTCTCCTGCATTGGCAGGCAGGTTCTTTACCACTACACCCACCTGGGAAGTCTACTCTGTCACCTCGAGTATTACTTAACCTCAGTAAATTTCAGTTCCCTCATTTGTAAAAGAGAAACAATACCATAAATTATTTCACCTTTGCAAAAACCCTTATATAAATTCTGTTTTATGTGTTAGATGCTCAGTCATCTCTCTCTGTGACCCCATGGACTGTAGCCTGCCAGGCTCCTCTGTCCATGGGATTCTCCGAGCAAGAATACTAGAGCACGTTGCCATTCCCTTCTCCAGGGGTCCTTCCTGACCCAGGGATGGAACCCAGATCTCCTGCAGTGCAGGCAAATTCTTCACTGTCTGAACCACCAGGGAAGTCCAAATGCTTAATAAATGGTAGTAACTATTAATTTTAGGGTACTAATCGCGAAAAGGTATAATTTAACATAATTAGGTAACAATACTGAAGTTTAAAAAAGTATTCAGGACTCAAAATTTCCAAGTCCTATGCAAACCTTCTAAGAAATATTTTGATTACATTAATATAGCACCCCACTCCAGTAGTCTCGCCTGAGAAATCCTAGGGACAAAGGAGGGTATTTAGTCACAAAGAGTTGGACACAACTGAGTGACTGATATACACACACACATGAAAATCAACATAACAAAGCACAGTTTATACACTGGCCAGTGTCAGGGCTAAAACAGTAGAAACCACATAGGATTATAATCAAGTACTCATCCAATGTGCAGGGTGAAATGTTTCACGAACTGGTGTGAAAGGTGAAGAGGGTAGCAAGAAAGACTGAAGCAACTAATAGGGCAGAATGCGATGAGGATCTGAACATAAAATCAGTCAGGCTTTATTCAGAATTGGAGGTCTTGTGAGCTAGAATAACACTGTTTATTTGAACATGATAGGTTTAACAAAATCTACATACGTTTTCTAATAACTCATATGACAATAATGTATAATAGTTATCAATAGGAAGTTTATCATCACTGCCAAAGTATCAACAAAAGTACTACTATAGCAATATTTTTTAAATGTCTCTGTTGCCTGAAAGAACAAGACAGTATTAGAGTACAGGCCAATAATAGAGAACTTCAATGGCCAGGCTTACTTGGGTAAATGACTTAAGCTCTCAGTGCCTTAGTTTCATCATCTTTAAATGGGGTAATAATACCTTCTTTAAAATACCTGCTATAAGAATTAAATGAGTTAATATAGGCAAAGCACTTAAAATAGTGTTACAGTTATTATCATTACTTTTATTATTATTATTATTACTAGACACGAAACTTCATACAGTCGTTTACCATGTTGAGCAGACTGGAAGAATCAGCCTGCCAATACGCTGAGCCACAACACTGGGCTGATATTAAAAGTACACTGACAAATCTGAGGGCTATGCCAAAGAGCTGCTCAAGACCCTAACTAAAAGTAACCAAGTTTACTTTAGCTCTGTTTTGAATCAGCCCATTTTATTAGATTTTGGTTTCTCAATTATTTTGGGTATTCTCTGAGCTGATTATCTAAAGAGATCCTTGCAAAGCTTCCAGAAGAATACTACCCACAGAAGTAATAAAGTAACCAAATTCAAATCAAGTTACCAAATGAGACCTTGCTTTTACACTGGGGCAGGGAGGGGAACAAACTCCAAGATTTGATACCTCTTCAACACCAGACAGCTTTGCTTTAAGTTCTCTGATGGTGGAGTCTCCTTTATATTTCCTTTCAGTGAGGTCTTTATTAGCCGTTTCTAACTCAGACAATCTGTTCTGTAGCTGCTGGATGTTCCGCTGATGAAGGATTTCTAAATCTTTTTTCTGTTGTTCATGTTGCTGTTGGTATTGAACCTGGGCCTATTATATACAGTACCAAAATTCAAAGAAAAAAATACAAATATGAGAAGATTTGAGTAAAAGAACATCTTAATTATTCTTCTTTGTAAGATTTCCCTGCTTTTAAGAGATTCTCTTTTCAATTATGGATTTTATTAAAAAGGTCAACAAAACAAAGGCAAATTTACCACTATGATCTTGTTCATAATTTCTTCTTCTCCTAAACCCACCTGTTTAGAAGTAATGGCCTTTAATTTAAGGGAAGAATGGTATGTGTTAAGGGGGAAAAAAGCAAATTGCAAAACACTATGTATAGTGTCAAACTACTCCCATGAAAAAAAAAAATGAGCAGGAACATAAGGAACTTTCAGTATTTGCTTTAAACCACATTATTCTGTTTCCATTTTTTACAACTAGTATAAATGTTTTCTAATTAAAAAAAAATCTAAACTTACAGTAAAATTGACAAGGTACTGCTCAGTCTTACATTTAGTTGTTGAATTTCACTATCAATAACAATAAAATTTGAACATGGTTGTAACTCTGAAATCTTTGTTTACCTGTTTGTATCATACCAAAAATCTATCTTAATAATTTCTGTCATGAGACACAGACGGCATTATGTTAAGTGAAATAAGTTAGAGTAAGACAAATACTGTGTGCTATCACTTATATGTGTGATCTAAAAAACTACAACGAACTAGCGAATAAAACAAAAAAGAAGCAGACTCACAAACAGAACAAACTAGTGGCTATCAGTTCAGAGAGAGGGAAAGTCTAGGGGCTACATAGCATTAGAGGATTAAAAACAGGATTATTATGGGATTATATAAAATTGTGTGTCTGAAACGTTTTAAAATTATAAAGCACACCGACTTTTTGCGACCCCTTAGATGGCAGCCCACCAGGCTCCCCCGTCCCTGGGATTCTCCAGACAAGAACACTGGAGTGGGTTGCCATTTCCTTCTCCAATGCATGAAAGTGAAAAGTGAAAGTGAAGTCACTCAGTCGTTTCCGACTCCTAGCGACCCCATGGACTGCAGCCCACCAGGCTCCTCCGTCCATGGGATTTTCCAGGCAAGAGTACTGGAATGGGGTACCACTGCCTTCTCCATGATGAACATTAACAAACCTAAATACATTTTAAAAATAAAAAGTATTTTTATAATTATGCAAGCTATCCATTCTTTTAAAGGGCATAAAGAAAGAATCACAAATAACTGATAACCTCCATCCAGGGAGTCATTATAAATATTTAGGAATACTCCTTTCCAGATATTTATATACTTAAAACTGACATCACACAAATACACATAACACACAGCTAAATTTAACAAATTGAGACCAAGCACTTTACACAATTATGCTTTTTAATCCTTTAGCACTTGCACTTCCTCATATTGATAAAAACTCTGTAAATACTTTCAATATCCACACAGTATCCCAATCCATGGCTATACCATAATGCAATTAACCCCTGCCCTACTATGGATACTGAGTTTCCAATTTTTCACTATTACAAATAAAACCATGGTTAAAAGTTTTCTTCATAAGCACAGATTCAAATTCAGATTATTTCCTTATGATCAATTATGGCTTGAAAATATGTAATCAAGTATAAAGCTTGGTACTAGGTACAAAACCATATTCCAGAAAAGTTGTATCCATTCAAAAATTCCTAACACAAAAGCAGGGGACTGTCTCTCATAAAATACTTAGGATATTTTCCATGATTATTTTAGGAATTTCCTCATTTTTGGAAAACTGAAATGGAGAGAAGAAAGAAGCACAAGAAATAAAATAGGAAAGAGTCCATATAAAACTGAAAATGCAACCATGGAAGAAAACAATGAAGGAGCAATCAAGGGAGAAAAGCAACAATGAACAAACTGGTGTATGGTGCTATCTGTGACTGTCTAAGAGGGGAACCAAACACACTGAAGGCAACAAGAGCCAAAGGCTGCAAAAATAAAGAACTGGCTTTATCCCTGTGATGATCAGAATTTCAGAACTTTTGTTTAAAAAAAAAAAAGTGTAATGGATAGAATCTCAACACTCACATTTTCTGCTCTGTTTATTTCAGGTGATTCTGATGCACACTAAAGTCTTAAAATCACTGCCCTATAGAGTATCTAACAGCAGGAAGAGAGGAGCAGCTTGCTTGGTTTTAAAGTCTCAAAGCACTGATTTACAAGCCTATTAGAAAAATGCAGTAAGGAATGCAAACAAATCCTTCAGTTGTTTTCGTGTTATACACAAATATACTTAATGATGAGACTTTCAGAACCTAACCTGTTTGAAAATAGAGATAAAAAATATTTAGTAAACAATAGAAATTAGTGAAATCAGATGGGAGCGTAGAGACAGTGCAGAACTAATTAATGAAACAAAGAACTGCTTCTTTAAAAATACTAAAGAAAACAAACTATCAACTCTCATTAAAAAAAGACAATTAAGAACATAGGAAGGAGGAGGGTTCAGGATGGGGAACACATGTATACTTGTGGCGGATTCATTTTGATGTATGGCAAAAGCAATACAATATTGTAAAGTTAAGCAAAATAAAATTTAAAAAAAAAAAAAAAAAGGAGACACAGAGGAAGATCAGATGATGAAACTATATACAAAGTCACTATATGCAAAATATAATATACTATGATCAATTATGGTTCATCCAAGAAATTGAGTTTAACATCTGAAGATCAATCTATGTAATTCACCATATTAACTAAAAAGGACAACACATATGTGCTTTTCAATATGTTAAAAAATCATTCTACTCAATCAAACTTCTATTCCTAATAAAAACTTGCAGTGAACAAATTAAAAAAAAAAAAAAGAACGTAGGAGAAATGGTATGGAGATTTTAAAAACTGTAAGACTGCTTATAAGATATTTTACTAATTAAATACAAACATGAAATACATGGCTTTTTGATGAAATATAAACATAACTCAAGGAAAAACAAAATCCAACAGGACTGATAGGGACTTGCCTAGTGATCCAGCTTGTATAAGACTCCAAGCTCCCAAAGTAGCAAGCTCCCAAAGCAGTAAGCTCGAGTTCAATGCCTGGAGAACTATGATCCCTCATGTCAAAACTACTGAGCCCACACGTTAGAGAGCCCACGTGCTGCAAGCAGAGACCCACACCTACAACAAAAACCCACCAAAGCCCCCCAAAATACACACACACAAAAAAAAAAAACAAAAAGAAAAGAATAAAAAATCATGAAGGAAACAGGAAAGAATCTAAAGAAAAATGCCTTAAGAAGGCATCATACTCAAATGGTAAAAGGCTAATGCTATCAGGCCTTCAAGGAACAGATAATTCTTCATTATTTAACTGTTTCAAAGCATAAAGAAAACCAGAAAATGTTTTCATACCCTTCATGACACTAGCATAATTCTAATACCACAGTGCAAAACCTATCACTGTAATTAGCAGACTAAGATAGGAAAAGAGTAATCTCAAAACAATCTCACCTATGAATATATACACAAATGTTCTAAATTAAATATTAGCAAATTCATTCAACAGGATATTAAAAATCTCTGAATACATATTATTCAATGAATTCAACGATGGTTCCACTTTTAGAAATCTATCATTATCATTAATATATTAGAAAAGTGAAAAAAATGATATTATTTGGTTAAATCTCCAAAAGTCACTCCATCTGACCTAGCTAGCATTCTTTGGATGCCAGACAGAAGAAAATTTTCTCAAACACAGAGTAAATATCACATATAATGGAAAGATAATTTAGTTATTTACCAAAAAACATTAATTACCAAAGTTAATATACACAAATCTCTTGCATTTCTATACAGTAACAATGAAAGAGCAGAAAGAGAAATTAAAGAAACAATCTCATTTACTATCTCATCAAGAAAAATAATTATTCTACACAAGGAGGAAAAAGATCTATACTCTGAAAACTCTAAGATGCTGATGAAAGAATCAAAGATGACACAAACAGATGAAAAGATATACCATGTTCTTGGACTGGAAGAATCAATTCTGGCAAAAATGACTAGCCAAGGCAATCTACAGTTTCAATACAATACCTATAAAATTACAAATACCATCTTTCACAGAACTAGAACAAAATTTTTTTTAGTTTGTATGGAAACACAAAAGACCCTGAGTAGCCTAAGCAATCCTGAAAAAGAAAAACAGAGATGGAGGAATCAGGCTTTCTGACTTCAGACAATACAGCAAAGCTACAGTCATCAAAACCATATGGTACTGGCACAAAAACAGAAATACCTGTCAATGGAACAAGATAGAAAGGCCCAAAATACACCCATGCACCTATGGTCAATTAAACTACAGTAAAGGAGGCTGCTGCTGCTGCTGCTGCTAAGTCGCTTCAGTTGTGTCCGACTCTTAGCGACCCCATAGACAGCAGCCCACCAGGCTCCTCTGTCCCTGGGACTCTCCAGGCAAGAATACTGGAGTGGGTTGCCATTTCCTTCTCCAATGCATGAAAGTGAAAAGTGAAAGTGAAGTCGCTCAGTCGTGTCTGACTCTTAGCGACCCCATGGACTGGAGCCTACCAGGCTCCTCTGTCCATGGGATTTTCCAGGCAAGAGTACGGGGGTGGGGTGCCACTGCCTTCCCCAGTACAGGAGGCAAGAATATGCAAATAGAATGAAACCAGAACATTCTCTAACACCATACACGAAAATGAACTTACAATAGATTAGACCTAAATGTAAGACCAGATACTATAAAGCTCTTAGAGGTAAACATAAGCAGAGCACTCACTGACATAAATTGAAGGAATATCTTTTTGGATCCACCTCCCAAATTAATGAAAGCAAAAACCAAGGTAAACAAATGGGACCTAATTAAAGATTCTGCAGAGCAAAGAAAACCATAAACAAAATTGAAAAATAACCCACATGAGAGAAAATATTTGCAAATGAAGCAGACTGTTAAGGAATTTTTCTCCAAATGACACGAACAGTTTATTCAGCTCAACATATTAAAAACAAAAAAAATCAAAAAATGACAGAAGATCTAAGTAGACATTTCTTCAAAGAAGACACACAGATGGCCAAAAAGCACATAAAAAGATGTTCAACATTGCTAATTATTAGAGAAATGCAAATCAAAACTATAATGAAGTATCACCCACAACAGTAAGAATGGCCATCATCAAAAAGTCTACAAACAATAAATGTTGGAGAGGGTATGGAGAAAAGGGAACAGTGTTGCTAAGAATGTAAACTGGTATAACTGCTACAGAGAACAGTACGAGCTTCTTTAAAAAACTAAAAATAAAGAACTACCGTTCAGATCAGTCGCTCAGTCGTGTCCGACTCTTTGCGACCCCATGAACCGCAGCACGCCAGGCCTCCCTATGCATCACCAGCTCTCGGAGGTCACCCAGACTCACATTCATCGAGTCAGTGATGCCATCCAGCCATCTCATCCTCTGTCGTCCCCTTCTCCTCCTGCCCCCAATCCCTCCCAGCATCAGAGTCTTTTCCAATGAGTCAACTCTTCACATGAGGTAGCCAAACCACTGGAGTTTCAGCTTTAGCATCAGTCCTTCCAAAGAAATCCCAGGGCTGATCTCCTTCAGAATGGACCGGTTGGATCTCCTTGCAGTCCCAGGGACTCTCAAGAGTCTTCTCCAACACCACAGTTCAAAAGCATCAATTCTTCAGTGCTCAGCTTTCTTCACAGTCCAACTCTCACATCCATATGTGACCACAGGAAAAACCATAGCCTTGACTAGACGGACCTTTGTTGGCAAAGTAATGTCTCTGCTTTTGAATATGCTATCTAGGTTGGTCATAACTTTCCTTCCAAGGAGTCAGATCAGATCAGATCAGTCGCTCAGTCATGTCCGACTCTTTGCGACCCCATGAACTGCAGCACGCCAGGCCTCCCTATCCATCACCAGCTCTCGGAGGTCACCCAGACTCACATTCATCGAGTCAGTGATGCCATCCAGCCATCTCATCCTCTGTCGTCCCCTTCTCCTCCTGCCCTCAATCCCTCCCAGCATCAGAGTCTTCTCCAATGAGTCAACTCTTCGCATGAGGTGGCCAAAATACTGGAGTTTCAGCTTGAGCATCATTCCTTCCAAAGAAATCCCAGGTCTGATCTCCTTCAGAATGGACCGGTTGGATCTCCTTGCAGTCCAAGGGACTCTCAAGAGTCTTCTCCAACACCACAGTTCAAAAGCATCAATTCTTCCACGCTCAGCCTTCTTCACAGTCCAGCTCTCACATCCATACATGACCACAGGAAAGACCATAGCCTTGACTAGGCGAACCTTTGTTGGCAAAGTGATGTCTCTGCTTTTGAAAATGCTATCTAGGTTGGCCATAACCTTCCTTCCAAGGAGTAAGCGTCTTTTAATTTCATGGCTGCAGTCACCATCTGCAGTGATTTTGGAGCCCAGAAAAATAAAGTCTGACACTGTTTCCACTGTTTCTCCATCTATTTCCCATGTAGTGATGGGACCAGATGCCATGATCTTCGTTTTCTGAATGTTGAGCTTTAAGCCAACCTTTTCACTCTCCACTTTCACTTTCATCAAGAGGCTTTTAGTTCCTCTTCACTTTCTGCCATAAGGGTGGTATCATCTGCATATCTGAGGTTATTGATATTTCTCCCAGCAATCTTGATTCCAGCTTGTGTTTCCTCCAGTCCAGCATTTCTCATGATGTACTCTGCATATAAGTTAAATAAATATGGTGACAATATACAGCCTTGACGTACTCCTTTTCCTATTTGGAACCAGTCTGTTGTTCCATGACCAGTTCTAACTGTTGCTTCCTGACCTGCATACAGATTTCTCAAGAGGCAGATCAGGTGGTCTGGTATTCCCATCTCTCTCAGAATTTTCCACAGTTTATTGTGATCTACACAGTCAAAGGCTTTGGCATAGTCAATAAAGCAGAAATAGATGTTTTTCTGGAACTCTCTTGCTTTTTCCATGATCCAGCGGATGTTGGCAATTTGATCTCTGGTTCCTCTGCCTTTTCTAAATCCAGCTTGAACATCAGGAAGTTCACGGTTCACATATTGCTGAAGCCTGGCTTGGAGAATTTTGAGCATTACTTTACTAGCGTGTGAGATGAGTGCAATTGTGCGGTAGTTTGAGCATTCTTTGGCATTGCCTTTCTTTGGGATTGGGATGAAAACTGACCTTTTCCAATCTTGTGGCCACTGCTGAGTTTTCCAAATTTGCTGGCATATTGAGTGCAGCACTTTTACAGCATCATCTTTCAGGATTTGGAACAGGTCCACTGGAATTCCGTCACCTCCACTAGCTTTGTTCCTAGTGATGCTTTCTAAGGCCCACTTGACTTCACATTCCAGGATGTCTGGCTCTAGATCAGTGATCACACCATCATGATTATCTGGGTCGTGAAGCTCTAGTAAGCGTCTTTTAATTTCATGGCTGCAGTCACCATCTGCAGTGATTTTGGAGCCCAGAAAAATAAAGTCTGACACTGTTTCCACATCTATTTCCCATGAAGTGATGGGACCGGATGCCATGATCTTCGTTTTCTCAATGTTGAGCTTTAACGGAATCTTAACCATTAAAAAGAATGAATGCCATTTGCAACAACATGGATGGATCTAGAAATTATCATACTAAATGAAATAAGTCAAAGACAAATATATCACTTATATGTAGAATCTAAAAAAATGATACAAATGAACTTACAAAACAGAAACAGAAACGACTCTGGAAACAAACTTATGGTTACTAAACAGGAAAGCTGGAGGAGAGATAAATTAGGAGTTTGGGATTAACAAATACACACTATTACATATAAACAGATAATAAACAAGGATCTATTGTATAGCTCAGAGACCTGTACTTAATGTTCTGTAAAAACCTATGTGGGAAAAGACTTTGAAAAAGAATGGATATATACAAATGTTGAAGTGAAATCCTTAGTGGCTCAGATGGTAAAGAATCTGCCTGCAAAACAGGAGACTGGGGTTCTATCCCTGGGTTGGGAGGATTCCCTGGAGAAGGCAATGGCAACCCAGTCCAATATTCTTTCCTGGGAAATCCAGGGACAGAGGAGCCTGGTGGGCTGCAGTCCATAGGGTCGCAAAGAGATGGACATGATTGAGCAACTAACACTTTCATTTTTTTCATAACTGAAATCACCTTGCATACACTTGAAACTAATACTAACATTAAATCAACTATACTCCAATATAAAATAAAAAATTTTTTAAAAGACTAGATCAAGATAAGGATTCCACATTATCACTTTCTGTATAAGGGAAAAAGACAAACCTTCAGAAGAAACAAATTACCATTTTTTATAGTTTATCTATTTGAAAAATCTAAGAGAATTAACTTCAAAACTACTAGGTTGGCCAAAAATTTCCTTTGATTTTTAAGTAACAATAAAAGACATATTTTTTGTTTTCACCAAGAATGTTATAGAACAATGTATTCATCACTTTGTTGCACTACCTTCTGCCATTTTTCAGGCAACTTCGTAATTCCATCTTCTCAAAACCTTTTATCTTTTTGAGTAAAGAACTCATCAAGGTATCTTTTATAATCTCCCAGGGAATGGAAAATTTCTTCCATTAAGATAATTTTATAAAGACCAAAATATCATGTTGATGTTTGGTAGAAACTAATGCAATACTGTAAAGCAATTATCCTCCAATTAAAAATAAATAAAGACCAAAATAAACAGAAATCTGAAGTTACAACGTCTGGTGAACACAGCAAATGAGTCAGAATTTTCCAGCCAAACTGCAAATTTTTGCCTGGTAATCAAAGAAACACACAGTCTTGTGGTATCCTGATGGTAGATTATGTGTTTTCCATTGACTGATTCTGGACAGTTTTGTCAAGTGCTGCTTTCAGTTGGTCTAACTGAGAACAGTACTTATTGGAATTAATCCAACAAGTGTGGTTTCCGGGAAGGAGCTCATAATAGATAATTCCCTTCCAATTCCATCATATTCACAACATCACCTTCTCTGGATGAAGACCAGCCTTCACGTGGTTGGTGGTGGTTCCTTTACATTAGCCCCACGATCTCTTCCATTCCACATTATTGCACAATATCCACTTTTCACTGACTGTCACAACTGGCTTTAAAAAGAACTTTCTCATTATGCTTAAGTAGGGAATTGCATGTGGAAATATGGTCAAAAAGGTTTTTTTTTCACTTAACCCAAACAAAGTGATTAACATAACCAAGCTGATGCAAATGATTTTCAACACTTGATTTGAATATTTTGAATATGTCAGCTGTCTCCTCGTGGTATAATGCTGACTGATCTCAAATAATGTCTTGATTTGATTGCTATAAATTTCAAGTGGAGCCTGAATGAGGGCATGGCAACCCACTTCCAGTATTCTTGCCTGGAGAATCCCCATGGATGGAGGAGCCTAGTGGCCTACAGTCCACAGGGTCACAAAGAACTGGACATGACTGAGCAACTAAGCACATAATATCCTTACTTTGCACCAGAAATGAAAAGGCAAGCCATAGACAAAAAATATTCACAATGCATATATCTGACAAAGGATTCATGTTCAGAATATACAAAGAACTCATATAAATCAATAAGGAAAACCATTAACTACCCAATTAAACATGGGCTGAAGGACCTCCCTGGTGGTCCAGTGGTTAAGAATCCACCTGCCAATGCAGAGGACATGGGTACCACCACCAAGACAGGAAGAATGCACACGCTGCAGGGCAACTGAGCACATGAACCACAGCTACTGAGTCTCCACTTGAGCCCACGGGCTCCAACCACTGAAGCCCACACACCCTAGAGCCCATGCTCCGCAACAAGAGATGCCATCAACCACAGTAAGCAGACCAGCACTGCAACCAGAGTAGACCCCACACTCCCCAACTAAAGAAAGCCGGCACAGAGCAATAACCCAGCACAGACAAAAATAAATAAATAAAACTTTTAAAAAATGGGCTAAAGACACGAATGGGCACTTCTCAAGAAAACATCCAAGAGGTCAATATACATACAAAAAAAAATGTTCATTATTATGAGGTACCACTATACACCCACTGAATGGCAGTGTTACCTGAATATCCTCTTTGGAAAATTGTGACAGTTTCTACTATAGCTAAACATATGCCTACACTAGAACCTAGGCATTCTAGTCCTAAATATTGTATATACCCAAGTAAAATGAGTACATGTGTTCACAAAGATACTACAAGAAAGTTCCTAACAGTTTAATTAATAATACCAGAATGTCAGAAACAATTCAAATGTCTACCAAGAAGAAAACAGATAAATCATGGGATATTCATAGAATAGAATCCTACACAACAACAAAAAGAAACACAAGAACATAATGTCAGAGACACTATGTTACTGAGTAAAGTAAGCCACACACAAATTAGGACATACAGCATGTGTCCATTTATCTAAAGTCAAAGAACACGCAAAACTAATCAATGATAACTCAAGTGATATGCCTTCTGTGAGAGTAAAATGGATTGGGAAAGCACAAGGGACCCGAGAGGGGTGATAGAATTTTCTGAATCTTAATTTAAGTGAAAAGTACACATAAACTGTTACCAAGTTGTACCCTTAAAAGCAAACCTTAAGTGCATAAAAATAAAAATAAAATAATGTTAAATAACAATTTAACATCAAAGAAATTAATGATATAAAAGGTATAAAATAAATCCAAGCTACAAAGCAGTAAAAAAAAGTCACACAGAAAAAGCAAAAGATTTAAAATATAATCCACAGAAGAAATACAAGGGGCTAAAGTCATATTAAAAGATACTTATCTTCACTAAAAAAATCTAAGAAATGTAAATTAAAACTAACACTACTATAATACCTATCATGTAGCAGATACTGAGAAGGCTGACAGCATCAGGAATACATGAAAGTATGGTCATACGCTATCTTTGGGGTTCTATTTGGTACAGCCTTTTTGGGTGGCAAATTTGCAGTATCCATTAATATTTTATATGGATATATTGTATTCACTTCTAGGAATAAAAATGTTCACTGCAGTACTATTTGCAATAACCAAAATTTAAAGCATTTCAATCTCCACCAGTTAGGTAAGTACTTAAATTATAATGAGTATTCTTGAGCCATTTCCAAACTGATAAAAAAATGGTATCTATGATATTGTAAGGAGAAAAAAATTACAATCACTGTATCCAGTTCACCTCATTGTTGCTGTTCAGTCACTAAGTCTACCTTACCCTGTGACCCTATGAACTGCAGCAAGCCAGATTTTCCTGTTCTTCACTATCTCCCTGAGTTTGCTCAAACTCATCTCCATTGAGTCAGTGATGCCATCCAACCATTTCATCCTCTGTTCCCCCTTCTCCTCTTGCCCTCAGTCTTTCCCAGGTTCAGGGTCTTTTTCAATGAGTTGGCTCTTCACTTCAGGTGGCCAAAGTATTGGAGCTTCAGCTTCAGCACAAGTCCTTCCAATGAATATTCAGGGTTAATTTCCTTTAGGATTGACTGGTTTGCTCTCCCTGCTGTCCAAGGGACTCTCAAGAGTCTTCTCCAGCACCACAGTACAAAAGCGAAAATTCTTCAGTGCTTAGCCTTCTTTACGGTTAAACTCTCACATACATGGGCTTCCCTGGTAGGAGACCCTGGTTCAATTCTTGGGTTGGGAAGATCCCCTGGAGAAGGGATAGGCTACCCCACTCCAGTATTCTTGGGCTTCTCTCTTGGCTCAGCTGGTAAAGAATCTGCCTGCCATGTGGGAGACCTTGGGTTCAATCCCTGGGTTGGGAAGATACCCTGGAAAAGGGAACCCACTCCAGTATTCTGGCCTGGAGAATTTCATGGACTGTATTATATGTAGCCCATGGCGTTGCAAAGAGTTGGACATGACTAAGTGACTTTCACTTTCACTTTTCACTTTTGACTATACGGACCTTTGTCTATAAAGTGATGTTTCTGCTTTTTAATACATATCTAGGTTTGTCATAGCTTTTCTTCCAAGCAGGAAGCATCTTTTAATTTCATGGCTGCAGTCACTGTCTGCAGTTATTTTGGAGCCCAAGAAAATGATATCTGACACTGTTTCCACTTTTTCCCCATCTATTTGCCATGAAGTGATGGGAACCACATTAGCTTAGTGAGTGAAGTCGCTCAGTCATGTCTGACTCTTTGCAACCCCATGGACTGTAGCCTACCAGGCTCCTCTGTCCATGGGATTTCCCAGGCAATAGTCATGGAGTGGATTGCCATTTCCTTCTCCAGGGGATCGTCCCAATCTAGGGATCGAACCCGGGTCTCCCACATTGTAGACAGACATTTTACCATCTGAGCCATATCTCCCAATTTATATATTTCTAAATTTATAAATATAAACAAGTATTTACAAATTATATACTATTTACATATATAGAGGAAAATTTGGGAAAACAAACATCAAAATGTTTAGAAGTTATCTCTGGGTAGTTAAGATTTTTAAGGAGAGACAATTTTTACATACTTTTGTACTGTTTGAAAATTATTAACAAAATGACTAACAACAATAACAAAATATTTTTTCCATTTTTTAGTATTCATACCTGCAAAGCTTTTTCCTTCTCATTTGTCAGTTCCTGGGAATGCTTATTTGACAATGTTGCTGTGTGCGACGCCCATTCATTCCGTAACTTATCTAATTCTTGGATCTTTTCTGATAATGTCTATAGTAGAGTTCAGCACAAAATATTAAAATTCTTGAATATGTTATTAGATTGGAACATGATCATATTTGCAAAGGATATAAAAGAAAATGAAATCACATCTTTTCTTACATTCAAAGTCTTTTCTTACACAGATTTCTCTGTATTTAAAGAAATTAAGATTAGAATAAAAGCAATTTTAGAGTTAACATGGCCCACAGTATAACTATCACTAACCTTTCAGTTAAATCTGGCTCTTCACCACTCAATCCTCTCCTCTGGCATTAAGAAATAAAGCAACCCAGGGTAGAGCAAGTCAGTCATAAGTAGTACAGATGACCCTTAAACAACACACAGGTTTGAAATGTATAGATACATTTATACTCAGTTTTTTTCCAATAAATACGTACTACAGTACTACACAATCCATGGTTGGCTGAACCTGAGGACGTGGAAACACGGGTATGGAGGACTGACTACAGACTTATACAAGGATTTTCAACTGTGCAAAGGGCTGATGTCCCTAACCCCTGCGTTGTTCAAAGGTCAACTGTAGTTTACTTATACACCTAAAAACCAGTAACACAGGTTCCCAAGATGGTCCATATGGTGCAGAAAAATTTTCTACCTGAAGCCATGCAGCTTATCAGATACTTTTATCCTCAATTTCAAGGAGAAGCTATTATTGAAATGATGATTAATCTATCAGAATTAATTCTAAACAGAAGGAAGGAAAGATTTAGAAGACAGGAACTAAAATGCCATTTAGACAAGAAGAATGAGGTGAAAAAAAGAGGAGAACTAACATGTGACAAATACTATACATTATTTAATGAAGACTTGGAGAGAATGTGTCATATATTGGGGATAACAAATGTATGGATAGGATAAGAAAAAGCACAGATTAAGACAATTAACTGGTAGGCGAAGGGTGACAAAAAGGATGAATTCAACAGTAGCATGCTTTGAAAATAAAAATACATAAAAGCCTAGACTTGATTTAAGAAGCAATTCAGAGCCCATGTTTGGATGACTTACAAAGAAAAAATGAAACTGAATTACCTTTTGGGTGAAATTCAGTTGCCTGGTAACATCATCCAGTGATTGTGTTAATGATAATTTTTCTTCCTATTTATAAAAATAATAAAATTATGCAGCTTACAATTTAATCATCTGTAGCTGGGCTACACAAAGTGCAATGAAGTGTACAGCATCAGCACCAGCCTGGGCGTTTGTTAGAGAGAGAGAATCTCAGGTTCCACCTCAGACCTTCTGAGTTAGAATCTGCACTGGCAAGACCTCTGGATTTGCCTAACCTTAAATCCAGATATGTCCTGATTCATAGTATTTGACTTTCTAAAAATTCTCAAGAGGCATCCCAGTGTTGTTTTCTTGAGCGTGTATTTTATATAGTTATAGAGCACTTTGTAATCTTCAAGATACTTTCATATATTTTATCTCGTTTAAGATAGCTCAGAGGGTAAATATTTCCATACATATCCACGAGCTAATGAAACCAAGACACCATGAGCTTAAGTGACCTGCTCAAGGTCACAGAAAATTAGTAAAAACCCTAGGACCTAAGTTTCTTAATTCCTGGTCTGTTTTATCTTCTAGTACTGTGCCTAAAACAATAAAATAAAGTCACTGTGTGTTATAAAAATTTCTTGGATACCTTTAAAAAGACTTTATTCAGAAAATAAAATCTAGTAGCAATATAGCTTTTCAGTGGACTACCAGAGAGCTTTGGGACTTATTTTAAAAAAACAATTTAAATTTAAATCTTACCTTACTACATTTCAAACAGTCCGCTAGAAACTTCTTTATTTCCACATCATTTCCAGGTAAAAGTTTTAGTGAGAGGTGTGTCAGATGCTTAAAAGGATTTGTCTCTACCACATTTAAAAGAGCAGGTGAGTTATCCAAAATAGCTTCTGTAGAAACTAACTGCAGCAAAAACCTTTGAGACAAAGTATCACATAACACATTTATGAGACAGTGACAACTCTCCCATTGAATAATGAGCCCCAGTGGATTATCAATGATTAAAAGGATCAGAAAAGGGAGCATGCTGGAATCATAGGGGCCAACATGAAAGGACTCCCAACAGTAAAACTGGATTAGTGTAAATAGCAAAATGGATACTTATCTACTGATTGAAAACAGTGAATATACAAATCTCCATGAGTTCATAATGAGAAACAGATAAGGAGAGAAAGCAAAAGACTAAACACAAAAACAAATCAAAACCCACTGAAACCACAAAACTAACTAGAGGAACAATCCTTACTCTGAAAACTGACAATTTAAAAATAAGAACTGAGCATTTATCCCTTTCTGTATGAATTTTCATAGTAATCAAATAGCTCTTACTGATGAAGGAAATTATTTTTCCTAGAAGAATTATACCTAATAAATACAGAAAGAAAGATGGAATTGGAAAAACATAATTTTGTACTTACTAATGAAATAATTCATTCAAACAAGAATCACCAACTGATGAAACTTATAGATAAAAGGTTGGAAAGCTTTACAAAGAAAGGATCAGGTATTAGCACTAAACAAATATGGATACACTTGGACCCAAAATATTATTCTTCCCTTTGTCCAAGTTCATCAGAAAACCATATACTTGAACATTAACAACAAGCTATCAAAAAGAGAAACTAAGGGAACAATTCCATTTACAACTGCACCAAAAAGAATAAAATTTCTAGGAATAAACCTACCTAAAGAAGAAGGCAGACCTGTAATCAGCAAACTGTAACACAAGACACTGATAAAAGAAATCAAAGACAATAGAGATGGAAAGATATACCATGGATTAATTAGTGTAAATAGTGAAATGGATTAAAAGAATATTGTTAAAATGACCACACTACCCAAGGCAACTGACAGATTCAGGGCAATCCCCATCCATTCTCCAAGGGCATTTTTCACAAAAATAGACCAAAAATTTTTTTAATTTGTATGGAGAAGGAAATGGCAACCCACTCCAGTGTTCTTGCCTAGAGAATCCTGTGGACAGAGGAGCCTGGTGGGCTGCCGTCTATGGGGTCGCAGAGTCGGACACGACTGAAGCTCCTTAGCATGCATGCATGCGTTGGAGAAAGAAATGGCAACCCACTCCAGTGTTCTTACCTAGAGAATCCCAGGGATGGAGGAGCCTGGTGGGCTGCAGTCTATGGGGTCGCACAGTGTCGGACACAACTGAAGCGACTTAGCAGCAGCAGTGGCATGAAAACACAAAAGACCTCAAATAGGCAAAACAATCTTGAGAAAGAAGAACAGACTACTTAGACGAATCATGCTTCCTATCTTCAGACCTTACTAAAAGCTGTGAAGTCAAAACAGTCTGGTTTGGCATACTGGCACAAAAACAGACACTGATCAATAGAACAGAACAGAGCCCAGAAATAAACCCACACACTTATAATGAACTAACCTCACAGAGAAGGCAAGAATGCACAATGGGGAAAGACAGTCTCTTCAGTAAGTAGTGCTAGAAAACTGGACAGCTACATGTAAAAGAACAATATAGAACATTCTCTAACATCATACATAAAAATAAAACTCGGATTTCCCCAGTGGTCCCTGTAGCTCAAACAGTAAAGAATTTGCCTGTGATGCAGGAGACCAGGGTTCAATCCCTGGGTTGGGAAGTTCCTCTGGAGAAGTGAATGGCAATCCACTCCAGTATTCTTGCCGGGAGAATACCATGGACAGAGAAGCCTGGGGGGCTACAGTACGTGAGGTCGCAAAAAGCTGGACACAACTGAGCAACTAACACACACCCACCAATGATTAAGAATCTCCCTGCCAATGCGGACATGGGTTCAATCTCTGCTCTGGGAAGACTGCACATGCTGTGGGCAACTAAGGCCCTGCACCACAACCACTGATTCTGCGCTCTAGAGCTCACACACTGCAACTACTGAAGACTGGGCCCTAGAGCCATGCTCAATAAGAGAAGGCAGCTCAACGAGAGGCCCACACACCGCAACTAGAGAAAGTGCAGCAACGAAGACCCAGTGCAGCCAAATATAAATAAATAGAGCTTTAAAAAAATAAACTCAAAATGGATTAAAGACCAAAAGGTAAGACCAGAAATCATAAAACTCCTAGAAGAGAACATAGGTAGAACACTAACATAAATTGCAGCATTTTTTTTTAATTTGTCTCTTAAAACAGAAATAAATAAAAGTAAAAATAAACAAATGGGACCTAATCAAACTTAAAAAGCTTTTGCATAGCAAAGGAAACCACCAACAAAAGAGACAATCTACTGAACGGGAAAAGATACTTGCAAATGATATGACCAATAAGGGGTTAATATCCAAACTATATAAACAGCTTACACAACTCAATGTGAAAAAAATAAACAAACTGACTAAAAAATGGTCAGAAGATCTGAAACGACATTTTTCAAAGACATACAGATAGCCAACAGGTACATGAAAAGATACTCAACATGGCTAATCATCAAGGAAATGCAAATCAAAACCACAATGAGATATTACATCTGTCAGAATGGCTATCGTCAAAAAGAACACAAATAATAAATGCTGACAAGCATGTGGAAAAAGGGAACTTTCAACACCATTGGACTGTGAAAAACAGTAGGGAGGCTTCTCAAAAACTAAAAATAGAACTGTCATATGGCCTAGCAATTCCATTCCTGGGGTCATATTTAAAATAAAAACACTAATTCAAAAAGATACATGAACCCCAATATTCATGGCAGTATTATGAAACTTGGCTTAAAACTCAACAATCAGAAAACTAAGATCATGGCATTTAGTCCCATCACTTCATGGCAAATTCATGGGGAAACAATGGAAACAATGACAGACTTTATTTTGGGGGTTCCAAAATCACTGCAGATGGTGACTGCAGCCATGAAATTAAAAGACGCTTACTCCTTGGAAGAAAAATTATGACCAACCAAGACAGCAAATTAAAAAGCAGAGATACTTTGCCAACAAAAGTCCGTCTAGTCAAAGCTATGGTTTTTCCAGTAGTCATGTATGGATGTGAGAGTTGGACTATAAGGAAAGCTGAGCGCTGAAGAATTGATGCTTTTGAACTGTGGAGTTAAAGAAGACTCCTGAGAGTCCCTTGGACTGCAAGGAGATCCAACCAGTCCATCTTAAAGCAAAGCAGTCCTGAATATTCATTGGAAGGACTGATGCTGAAGCTGAAACTCCAATACTTTGGCCACCTGATGCAAAGAGCTGACTCATTGGAAAAGACCCTGATGCTGGGAAAGATTGAAGGTGGGAGGAGAAGGGGACAACAGAGGCTGAGATGGTTGGATGGCATTACCCACTCGATGGACATGACTTTGGGTAAACTCCAGGAGTTAGTGATGGACAGGGAGGCCTGGCGTGCTGCAGTCCATGGGGTCTCAAAAGTAGGACACAATTGAGCAACTGAACTAAAGATGAAATGAAGGCAACCCAAGTGTCCATTAACAGATGAATGAATCAAGATGTGGAAATACACATACTCTTGATATGTGTTCATATATATATAGATATACACAGTAGAACACTACTCAGCTATTAAAAATGAATGAACTTTTGCCATTTATAACAACACGAATAGACCTAGAGGGTTAAGTCAGGAAAGACAAATACTACATATCGCTTATATGAGAAATCTAAAAAATACAACAAACTAGTAAATATAACAAAAAGAAACAGAGATAGAGAACTAGTGATTACCAGCAGGCAGAGGGAATGAAGAGGCAATTCAGGGATTGAGAATTAAGAGGTACAAACTGCAATGTATAAAATAAATAAGCTACTAGGATATATTGTAAAACACAGGGAACATGGCCAATATTTTATAATTACTACAAATAGAATATAACCTTGGGAAAAAACACATACTTGATGCTACTAAATACTTCAGATAACTTTAGTGGCTTTGTCAAGATATGAAAATTAGGGGGTAAATGTTTCTGGTTTTATAAATTTGAGATTTATGAAGCTCTTTGCACAGCTTTGAAAAGAGACACAGATACTCAAAATACATAAATATTTTGCCGTCTTCTTACAAAAATTCTTCTTATAAAGAAGAGTCTTTCTTCTTTATAAGAAAGAGAGAAGTCTTTCTTCTTTATAAGAGAGAAGTTTAATGATAATAGTGCTCTCCTGAGACTTACCTTGGAATTTCTTTCGCATATTCTTGAGTACACTGCTGAAGGAGATCTATGAATTTTTGTGGGAAAGCTAAGAAGTCTACCAGAAGACCTTGCTGGAATTTTAGACTATACAGAAGACAGGAAAAGAAATTTTTTTTTTAGAATTTTAATTACTGTATGTAGTTATAAATAACATCCTGAAAGGTTAATTTTTTATTTACTGAACACCCATCATAGTCAAGAACTAAGCTAGGAAACTTTGATTTTTATAGAGCTTATTCAGTGGGAGGGAAAAGGTCAATAAGCCTAGATAAAGCTCCAAATTTCTGAGCTGTTTTAAACAGAATGCTAATAATCTATGAAATATGTACTTTCAAAAACAGCCTGAAAAATGACAGTATAAATAGTCCAGTGATCCCCAAATACTTAATTGCTCCTAATGAGTATGTGTTTCAAAGGAATAGCACTGATACATACATAAAACTTAAAAACTTACTTATTCTTAGTTTAAATATAAGATCAGAAAAATAAATTTAGTTACCTCTGAAAATCTTCCTCTGAAATAACAAGGTTATACAGAAAAAATGGATCCGCGTCATCAGTCAGACGGATAACTAAATCCTAAAAGAAAGATTGTTATTTTTGACGTTTTCAGTAGATCTGGCTTTCAGAATAATTTCTTCCTCCATGGAAGTGAAATCATAATAGCATCAATGTATCTCTGTTATAGCTCAGACGGCTCTGTTTTCTGGTGCTGCTAGGTTTTTAATGTCTTTGGAGATTTCAGCATCTTAAACAAGGATGGATACTCTGCTCCTTGAGAGGCACATGGGGTGCAAGGTGAGAAGTGATGGGGTCCATAATAGTTAATTAAATGCTAGGAGCTGAAAGTTGACGAATATCATTCTATCAGAGGCTTAGGAAAGTTCAGACCTACCTCTTGCTCTACGAAGATAATATGACAAAAATATTCTTTACCATTGACGTAACATTCAAGTATATTTTCAGTTTCCCTCAAGTTAATTGTCTGGTATTTCCAAAATGGCAAATACATCAGCAGAAATGACAGTCATCTACCCTAGGTAAGAAAGGAGCATTTGTTTCTCAGGCAGAGGACAGGGGTATCAGGTGACAGGTTGCCAGGGTTTCTTCCTAAAAGCCTATTCTCTACCACTCCAGGTGGCCACTGATGTGGAACCCCCATCTGTTTTCAAGTTGCAAATGAAGTGAATACCTTTTCACAAAGACCACTTTTCAGGTAGTTAAATTTACTGTATGGCAGATCATTACTGCATCTAAAGCCAACAGAAAAGTCCTGTACTTCAGAAAACACTGGCAGAAGGAAAACAGGACTAGCAAGATGTCAGAGCACTAATAAAGCATAAGCATTCAGGTTAAGAATAAGTTCCTGCCTTGAAATAAAATTTACTTGTGGCTACTGAGGAATCGCTAAGGTCCTAGAAAAATCTAAACCACTTATCAGTAGAGCTAGAAAATAAAGAGGTACAGCAGGCATAACAAATAAATATAAGAATATATAATCTCTTTCCCAGAAAATTTGTGGCTTAGCTGGTAAAGAATCTGTCTGCAATGCAGGAGACCTGGGTTCGATCCCTGGGTTGGGAAGATCACCCAGAAAAGTGAAAGGCTACCCCCTCCAGTATTCTGGCCTGGAGAATTCCATGGACTGTATAATCCACGGGGTCAGTCGATGGAGTCTCAAAGAGTCAGACACGACTGAGCAACTTTCACTCTCACTTTTTCACCCTGGAAAATTAGCAATCTAGGTATCTGCTCTGTCTCAGAAGGCCCTGTTCTTAAAGCAGCTTTATTTAAATATTTTTTAAACCCACCCCAAGATGCTATAAAAAAAACCTGAAGCTGTTACTAATACTATTAGATCCTTGAATATGTTAAGTGAAAGCTGTAACACAGAGAAAACAGATGTATTTCTTCACCTTCCTTTTTATATCACATCTCTGTTAATGATTCACACTTTTAAATCAGATAAGACTGATGCTCTTAACAACAATAGTTGTCAAAAGGCAAAAAGATTCAAGAATATCTCCCTGCAGTGCTTCAATTCATTCTATACTTTCATTTATATGAAATGCCAGTTCTACAGGATAACAATATATATTCAAGTAACTTTAAAAAGTGCAATGAGGGAATTCCCAAGCAGTTAGGGACTCCAAGCTTCCACGGAAGGGATATGGGTTTGATCCCTGGACTGGGAACTAAGATCTCTCAAGCTATGTGATGCAGCCAAAAAACTGCAACAGGGAAAACCTAAGGAGACTGTTGTCCCAATCTCAAACTCTTGCATGCTTTAGAAATATATGGTATAATATCTCTCAGTTGTTCTCTTAGATTTTACCATCCCAGATCTGCAAGTTATTAAATGGTCCAAAATTAAAAAGCAAGATGATATTAACAAAAGATACCACATTCTTAATGAAAAAAACTATAATGTACAAAATTACCATATTTCAGAAAAAGAAAAATATTTATTTCAAAATATATAATACCAACCTTTCTGTGAACAGGGTTAGAAACTGATTGTAGTTCAATGCTCAGTCTAATACTCACTCTCCTGTATGAAAAGATATGCCCAACTATCAGAAACATTCACATGCAGTAAATTATCACTACCATTTGTATAGCTAACATTTTCCATTTTAAGCCACAATATCCTCCACAGGCTGTCCCTAACTTATGAATACATGCTTGGAAAACACGATAGATTTGAAATTTAACTTCCTGTTTTTCCACAAGTAATCAGGTTTTTAACCTGATGCTAACTAAATTTTTTCTCTCCTGTAAAAAGAGGTTGTTGTGAGGATTAAATGAGATAAATGATGTGGAATGCCTATTATTAGCTTGGTTTACAACCTCACTGGACTGATTTTCACATAGTATCTACTGAAAAGCAAACCATCAGGTTTACAATGATTTTTCACATAAAAATATGAACTGAAAATAAATAAAAAATAAAAAACTGAAATGATCAAATTAATTTGAGAGATACCATTTGAAAATTAGAATACTCTGAATGTCTACAACCAAGGAAATAAGATAACATATTCACTTTCCTTATGTATACACACACACAAATTTTTCAGATCCACAAACTACACTGCTCAACAGACTCTCCATACGCTATAAGTACTATCAACAAGTTAATTATCTATCTAATCCTACAGTAACTCTAAACCCTAAAAGAAAAAAAAAAGAAAAAACACAGCTTTTTGCACATTCTATACTGCATCTTAGAAAATTCAGTATCAAACAGAAGCATATAAATAAAGGTGTTCATAAACATTAATCAAATTGAGCAAAAATGTAAAAAAAAAAAACAACCTCAGGAAATAAAGGGGTAATGGTGAAAAAACATCTCTGCACAAGTGGTTCTCAAACTATTCTGCTAGAATTAAATAATAATGGTCTTTTCCTGATGTGCAGGGAAAATAAACCGAATTTGTTTGATATTATTTTTTTAAAGATGTGTTGTACACTTTTTTCACATTCTACCACAGAAGTACAGACATAACAACTGAGTGTTGATGGAAAAACCTGGTAATAGTTGACTCAGGCTAGATTCAATAGTTTAGTCTTTTATGCTCTGACTTGCAGTTTATATTGGTTCAATGCATGTCATTTTAGTTAAATTTCTTATTGAACATATGACTGGATGCTATAATTCAGTTCACATGATGAGATTACCATAATTTGTACATTAATATATAAAACAGAGCAGTACTGGTAAACAGCACAAAGACCAGAAGAATTATCTTTAAATAAGAGAATGTTTCATTTCTATTTTTCTAGTATCTAAAGCAATATATGTGAAAATATAAAATTCCTACTCCAATTCCATTTATGTATTCTTAGGCAGTGGTGGGCGGGGGCACCGGGGGAGGAACACGACAACTTTCAATTTCCTAACTTACAAGAAAAGTGAACCGAGTCAGGTTTGTGAGGGCCACTCAGCTCTGCAATGTCATTATGTTTGGTTTTCATCTTCTGAAGTTTTTCCTAGTACATACTGCCATAGTGACATGACACTGTGGTTGATAACTTTACACTTTTTAAAATGTGTGGGTTTCTCAGGTAGCTCAGTGGTAAAGAATCCGCCTGCCAATGCAAGAGATGCAGAAGATCCCGAGTAGGAAATGGCAACCCACTCCAGTATTCTTGCCTACAGAATTCAATGGACAGAGAAGCCTAGCAGGCTACAGTCCATGGGGTCACAAAAAGTAGGATATGACTGAGCGAGTAACACACATTTCAAAAGGCTATATGCATTAGATGATGGGAGGAAAAAGAGGGGAACCCCATAAATTAAAACTATTCCCCACATTCAGTTCAAAAACCTCCAGAGCAATAACTTGTAGGAAAATGTGAGCTTTCAGAGGATTTGAAATCAGAAATCTTTTCTCCACTGTAATGGTGAACATCATAGGAACAGTATAAAACAAGTTTGAAAAACAATTTTTAAAATGCTGTTTCTCAAAATAAATGTCATAAATCTGCATAACATCCTTCCTGTCAGTTAGATTTGGCATTAGCAGAACTGGATTCTAGCCACCTCTGCCACCTAATAGTTCTGACCTTAAACTCTCAATTCAAACAAAAGCTCCTCTACGCCAGGTACTATGCTGGGTGCCAGGGATACAAACAGAAATAAACATGGTTCATGACCTCGTTTTGAGATGATATTAAATGACTTTATCCTAGATTTGCTTCTGATGGTATTCTAAGGCTTTAATACATACACTATTAAGCGTCTGCCAGGCACCCTGCTTATATCAACTTATTTAACAACAATCTTGTTAAGTAAATATTATCTTAGTCATTCAAAGAAAGAACCTGAGATGCATAGAGTTGCAAATTTGGGTAAGGTCACACTACAGAGCCCAAATCTGAATTCAAATCTTTCACTTATACCATGCTATCTAACAAACAAATAAGGACAATTAATTTCAACTTAGGCAACTCTGAAAACGTCCCTATAAAGAAAGAATTTAAGACAGACATTGAAGTCATGAAAGAAAAAGCATCTGAGGTAGAAGGAAGAGCTGGAGTAAAGATAAAGTATTAAGAGAGTATCAGGTACACTCACAGGATAGCACATAGCCCTGCATGACTGCTATATTGGGAAGAGGAGCTTGGGGGAAAATCAAACGTAAAAGCAGGTTGGTGTCAAACCATGGGCTTCAAAATTTTGTACCACTTTTCTCCAGACATAGTTCTCTGAGCACTAACCACTGTCTTCAATTGAAGTTCCTTTTTCTCTATGACTTTAGTTCCTTTACATTACTTCATGCATTAATCACTCTTCAATAATAGCTAATGGTTAGTGAATGCGATGGCAGCCCACTCCAATACTCTTGCCTGGAAAATCCCAGGGACAGGAGAGCCTGGTGGGCTGCCGTCTATGGGGTCGCACAGAGTTGGACACGACTGAAGCGACCTAGCAGCAGCAGCAGTGAATGCTCTTAAGTTCCAGGCACTGTTCTAAGTACTTTATATGTATTATTTTAAGCTTATAATAATCCCACAAAGCAGGTACTTTACTTTTATCAATTATAAGGATGCGGCACAGAGAAGTAAGAAAAACTGTACAGAATCAAGCAGTAACTGGTAAAGTAGAATCTAAACAGTGTGGCTCCATAGCCTATTTTTTTAATGTAGAAAACAGAGAGATTATAAATCCTTTTTTTTAAATTTAAGTACAGTTGATTTACAATGTTGTATTAATTTCTACTATACAGCAAAGTGACTCAGTCATACATACATTTTCTTTTTTTCTTTTTGGCTGTTATGCTTTTAATGAATGGAGGGAGATACAAAATGCATCAATGCAAAAGAATGGTTTACATACTCATTAGCATAGTGATTAATGTTAATTTAGGGATACACAACATGTTAAACATGTTAAACGTGTGGATCTGACAGAGTTCAAGACCAACCTGGTGCCCTATCCCCGCATCCACTTCCCTCTGGCCACATACACCCGGTCATCTCTGCTGAGAAAGCCTACCACGAACCATACACTTTCTTTTGTGTATTTTTTTCTATTATGGTTTATCACAGGATATTAAATATAGTCCTGGACCTTGTTGTTTATCAGAGCCTGAACTCCTAACCTGTGCTATACTACCTCTAAATAGAAGAACTTTTTGTTTCCAATATTAAAGTGAGTTCCCTGAGAGCTAGAATGAAAATAGTTTTGTTGCTGTTGCTGTCATTGGAGGAAGGTGGTAAAGAGGAGAAGAGCTTTATATTCTCAGCACCTAGGACAGTGCTTGGTATACAGCAGGCTTTCATAAATATTTGTTGAGCTGAACTGGCCTTGACTACTTAAGTCTGGACTATTTTTCCCATAAGAGGTTGGCAAACTTTATCTGTAAAGGGTCAGATAGTAAATATTTTCAGCTTTGCCAGCCATAAGGTCTCTGTCACATTTATTCATTTCTCCTCCTATATCACAAAAGCAGCAATAGACAATGCTTAAACAAATGAGAATGGCTGAATTTAATAAAACTTTGTTTACAAAAAAAGGCAACGGGCTAAGGAGATTCAATACTGGAATTAGAAATTATCCCCCCCACCTTGCTTTCTTCTTTCTATAACCATTATAGAACAGGGCTAGCCAATAGAGAGACAATGGAGCCACAAATATAAGGCACATATATAATTTTTAAGTTCTGGAAGTCACATTAAAAAAATATAAAATAAACAGATAAATTTGTTATATAATCAACCCTACATATCAAAATATTGTCATCTTAACACATAATCAATATAAAAATTGAAATGTTTTACATTCCTTTTTTTCCTCATAGTAAGTCTTCAGTCTAGTGTGCCTTTTGCTTTTATGTACCTTAGTTCACTTTGGATCCATTTCAAATGTCAACTATCAGATCAGATCAGTCGCTCAGTCGTGTCTGACTCTTTGCGACCCCATGAACTGCAGCACGCCAGCCCCCCTGTCCATCACCAACTCCCGGAGGTCACTGAGACGTCCATTGAGCCATCTCATCCTCTGTCGTCCCCTTCTCTTGCCCCCAATCCCTCTCAGCATCAGAGTCTTCTTCAATGAGTCAACTCTTCGCATGAGGTGGCCAAAGTACTGGAGTTTCTGCTTTAGCATCATTCCTTCCAAAGAAATTCCAGGGCTGATCTCCTTCAGAATGGACTGGTTGGATCTCCTTGCAGTCCAAGGGGCTCTCAAGAGTCTTCTCCAACACCACAGTTTAAAAGCATCAATTCTTCGGTGCTCAGTTTTCTTTTTAGTCCAACTCTCACATCCATACATGACCACAGGAAAGACCATAGCCTTGACTAGGCGAACCTTTGTTGGCAAAGTAATGTCTCTGCTTTTGAATATGCTATCTAGGTTGGTCATAACTTTCCTTCCAAGGAGTAAGCGTCTTTTAATTTCATGGCTGCAGTCACCATCTGCAGTGATTTTGGAGCCCAGAAAAATAAAGTCTGACACTGTTTCCACTGTTTCCCCATCTATTTCCCATGTAGTGATGGGACCAGATGCCATGATCTTCGTTTTCTGAATGTTGAGCTGCTCCCATATACTGGCTCCTATATTGGGCAGCACAAAAGAACCACCAACTAACCTATAAATTTCCACTTAACAGCTGCTGGTCTTCGTACCATCTCCTTGCCTGGCTTGCCAGTTGATTTGAAACCTAATTCTGAACTGTACACCAGTTTCACATTATTGGTAGCTCAATATACCAGAGTCTTCATTTTTAGTACATTTCCACACCTGATCCTCCTAACAAACAACCATGTAGGTAGGCATGTTATTATCAGTTTTATAAATGAGACAGCTGCCACTCTGGTGGAACTGAGACAAAACTGAAGTCTCCTGACTTCTCACCAAGATCTCTCTACTTAAGCCTCAACAGCACCACCTCATTTGTCAAAGTTGTAATTCTGCATTTATCTGTGAGACTGTGTGCTACCCTACTAGAATATGAACTCCACGAACGCAAGGACTTTTTCCTGACCATTGCATCCCCAGTGCCCAGCAGGTGTTTTGCAAATATGCAATATTTGTTTAATGGATAAATGAATTTACGGTTTTCCCCAATCGTCTCTAGTCTATTAAAAGTAATTTATCTTATTTCTAGTAACTAATGTGAAAAAGAAGCAGTATACCATATAGATGATTAAATCGAAGCTTAATTTACTTCCAATATAACTCAAAAAAGAGGGGGGAAATGGCTGGGAACCAAGGCCTGAGTTCTAGTGTCCGCCCTGCGTTGAACTCGTAAGCCCTCGAGTAAATAAATTTTCTCAGCAGGAATTCTTATCTGTCAAAGAGCAAAGGGCTATAATGTCCACGATAACGTTCAGAGATAAGTTTTTCTTTAAATTAATTTGATGCAGGTCAGCGTCCCATTCCTCACACACTTCCCTTCTCGGCGACGGAGAACTTACTTGGTGAGAGAGAGCCAGGTCCCAGACAGGTCTCTCTCCGGGGACTCCGGCTGGATACTGCCGCAGGCCGCTGCGCACTGGCGGGGGCCGCCATCTTTTCCCTTGGCCCGACCCCAACCGCCACCCACGGGCACGGGGTAACGCGAACCTCACCTCTCCTCGCAGTCTCTGCATTTCACCTGCAACGGGACGAGTTGCTGGAACAAAATCTGGCTCATGCTGAACGGCTGCCCTGGCCGGTGTGCGAAAAACTAAAACACAACAGGCCCGGCCCGCGATAATTAGCCTGAAAGACTTCCGGGTCCTGTGAAGTTTGAGTTTGCCGCTCTGCTTCCGCGGAGGAGGTGGAGAAAGCGAAACAGAGGGAATACGAAGGAGGTTTGGACCTCGCCGGCCACCAACAACTTCTTCCGGTTTTACGAAGCTGGGGTGGTAAAGTTCCGGGTATGTCATTATCCTGCGTGGAGGGACCTGACGCAGCCATATTTGTTACGGGAAGGGGACCGGAGTGACTCTGAGAACTTTTCGTCTCTTCAGCCGATCAATGCTTGCCACCCAGAGTGAGCCCTGAATTATGGCGGCCGCTGCGCTGACGCCGCATGGAACTGCCTTTCCAGAAGAGGGGCGATGCGGTTATTTTGTGGAAAAGAAGAAGCGGTTCTGCAGGATGGTGGTGGCAGCCGGAAAAAGGTTCTGTGGTGAACACGCTGGAGCCTCGGAGGTCTGGTATCGCCTTACCCTCTCGAGGGTCGGAAATAAGTTTCCTGGTCCGGCACCTCCCCTCTGACAGATTGCTGCTTCAGCCCCCTGGATTTTGCAGCTTTTCCTGTGATAAACGCAATACTGGCCTCCCTAGGGAGAGAGATGATGAGCCGTAGTGAAGTGCATTGTTTTCTTTTATTTAAGTAAAGCGCCAGCAGTGACCCGTTTATCTTGATACCAGCTCATGTAATGCTAGATTTTAGTTTAACTGCAGACTACCGCTTCTTGCGCTCGGCTCACTCTCCGCCTTCCTGATGGGAAATGGTGGTTTAGAAAGAAGAGTGATCAATGAAAGAATCCAAGGTTTTACTAATTGTGTTTTCATTGTTTCGTGAACGATAATCACGTCTTGTGAATGCGGTTGAGAGAAACTTCTAAAATTTTTTTATTTAGACGTACAGTCTTTTGAAGGCAACTAGTAAACTACTTTGCTGAAAAGGGGAAGGAAAGATTTAAAAAACACGTAAGAATGAATTCTTTTAAAATTGAGAACAGAAAGTGTACAGTTTTGCTCGATTTTACATATGATTGTATTGTCAAGCAGCCTATATTTTTATGTATGTGTATTTCTTTAGGGTATATGTGACAGGGCATTTAAAAACAAGATCAGCATAATGCTTATAGAAAAAGAGCATGTTTCATAGGTTTTAGGAAGATTAAGCCATAGAGAAAAGCATTTAATTTCCTGCCGTCTGAATATACAGTATTATTTACATTATTTTTGTTTGTTAGATGGTTTATCCTCCTAGGCAATATCCAGTACCGATACCACCGTAGAACCCCTTCATCTGCTACTGATCCCTCATAGCTATAGCTCTAATTCATATTTTGATTTAAATGATACTTGGCTGGAATGAAGTGTACTGAAACAACCTTATTCTTCTTTTGACCTGTGACTTACAGGAACTCTTTGAAGTACACTTTCTGTTGTATTTTGAGAGGACCAGCAAACATCCCCTGACTGAAAAATGAATTTTATGATTGCAGGAGGATTTTGTTCTCTCTGTTATAAGGCCTGGTATTTCACCTTAACCAGACGTCCAGAAGATGACAGCAGATGGAAACAGTAGTAGAGTATGACTAGATCCTTACAGGGTAATCCATATTCCTGGAGAGGAATGACATCATGTTATTAATCTCTTGAAAAAAGACTGAAAACCTCCAAGTGGAAACACTTTCAATGACTGTGGTTTGGTTTTCAGTTTGGGGTATCCTGGGCTTGCCTCGTGGCTGAGACAGAGTTTGCTTGCAAATGCGGGAGACCCAGGTTCGATCCATGGGTTGGAAAGTTCCCTTGGAGAAAGAATATTTATATACACCCACTCCAGTATTCTTGCCTGAAAAATTCCATGGACAGAGGAGCTTGGTGGGTTACACAGTGGGACACACTGAGCAACTAACACTTTCACTGAATCTTTAATTTTTGTTATGATTGAGTATATTGTTTCCATCTCTTTTTTCTTAAGTGTCATATATGGCTGAGACAACTTGTACTTATTTTTACCCAGTGTTTCTAATGTGGGGGTGATTTAGCCTCCCCAAACAACGTTTGAACACATTTTGGTCATCACAGCTGAAGGCTGTTTCTTGCATCTAGTGGCTAGAGGCCAGAGATGCTGCTAAACGTCCTACAGTGGGCAGAACAGCCCCCACAAAAAAGAATTATCCAGCCCCAAATATCAGTACTGCCAAGGTTGAGAGGCCTTGTTTCTAACAAATAACAAATTCTAAAAGTACTTTCTTCCCCTACTTATCATTAGACTTTGGGAAGTTAACATAGAGTCTTCTCCTTCATGGAGTTTAGACTTTAAAGCCAGCAAATAGGGAAGAATATGTGCTATATCTTCAAAAGATATTGAAAAGTCTCTTGTTCATGAAATTCAGTGAACATCGTTTTGTGGATACACTAGGAGGCAGAACAGAACTGAAATAAACTGAAAAAGAAACTGTTAATACTAGTAATGAACACAGCATTTGCTGTATGAACAGCACTGTGCTAACATTTCTTTTGAAACCTATTAGCTCAATTTTTACAAAATTTGGAAGTAAGATAGCTTATTTTTATCTTTCATATGAGGCAGTAAGACTTCAGATCGTAGAGTTAGGAGCCAGTAGTTAGGAACTGATAGAAAAATTACGAATCTAAGCAGTCTGACTGACCTTTGGTTTTGACAGTTATACTATACAGACTTGCCAACACTATTAACTCCTTTATTTTTTATGAGTACTTGTAGTTAAACCAATGTAACTTAGAAATGAAAAGGATGTTGTTATTCTGTACCAAAAGCTGCAAAGCCAGTAGAGTATGACCACGTACCAAGTGGTTAAAAGACCGTGTAGATGTCCCCAACTGATTGTGGTTCAACTTATGATTCTTTGGTTTTATGATACTGCAAAAGCAGTGGGCATTCAGTAGAGAGCATACTTTGAATTTTGAATTTTTCATGTTTTCTGGGGCTAGTGATACGCAGTACTGGGCAGTGTCAGGAGTCAGGGCTCCATGTCAGCCACACTATCACAAGGGTAAACAACTAATATGCTACCTGTCATTCTGTACCCACACAACCATCTGTTTTTCACTTTCAGTACAGTAGTCAACAAAATACATAAGATATTCAACACTTTATTATGAAATAGGCTTTTAGATGATTTTGCCCAACTGTAGACTTTTGATAAGTGTTCTGATCACATTTGAGATAGACTAGGTTATGCTATAATGCATGGTACGTTAGGTGTATTAAATGCATTTTTGACTGAGAATATGTCAACTTACAATGGGTTTATCAGGATGTAATTCCATTATAAGTTGAGGAAGATCTGTCTTTAGTTGTATCTGAGACATGCTTTTCCCCCACACACATTTTAACATCTCTAAAATCAATATTTTTTAATATCAATGATATGTCATAATTTAAACCGGCAGCATTTTTTTCCTTAGAGGTCCCTAGAATAATAGTGTATATCTAGTCAGTGCTGTCATAGATTGAAAATTACATATGTAGGCTTTCTCTATAACCTGTTTGAAGCTGTAGATCAATGTTATCCAAAGCAGTATTTGCTCATATATACCTAAACCAGCTACACAAGAGGTTTTTTTTTTAATTGAAGTATAGATGATGTGAAGTGAAAGTTTAGTCGCTCAGTCATGTCTGACTTTTTGCAACCCCATGGACTGTAGCCTACCAGGCTCCTCCGTCCATGGGATTTTCCAGGCAAGTGTACTGGAGTGGGTTGCCATTTCCTTCTCCAGAGGAACTTCCCGACACAGGGATTGAACCTGGGTGTCCCACATTGTCAGCAGACGTTTTACCATCTGAGCCACCAGGGAACAGATGTACAATACAGTGATTCACAATTTTAAAGGTTATACTCCACTTACAGTGGCTATAAAATACTGGCTATATTCCATGTGTTGTACAATGTATCTTTGTAGTTTATTTTATACATAATAGTTTGTACCTCTTAATCCTCTGCCCCTATAATGCTCCTCTCCCCTTTCCTCTCTTCACTAGTTTGTTCTGTATATTTGTGAGTCTGTTGCTTTTTTCCTTATTTTCGCTAGTATTTTTTTTAAGAGTCCACATATAAGTGATATCATACAGTGTTTGTCTTTCCCTGTCTGACTTCTTTGACCACATCCTCCAAGTCTATCCATTTTGTTGCAAATGGCAGAATTCCAGTCTTTTTAAAGGCTGATTAGTATTCCATAGGGGTGTGTGTGTGTGTGTGTGTGTGTGTGTGTGTGTATGTACCACATCATCTTAATCCATTCATCTGTTGATGAATATTTACCTTGCTTCTATATCTTGGTAATTATAAATAATGCTACTGTGAGCATTGGGGTACACATCTTTTTGAATTAGTGTTTTTATAGCTATGTACCCAGAGGTAGACTTGCTGGGTCATATAGTAGTTATATTTTTTGTTTTTTGAGAACCCTCCTTACTGTTTTCCACAGTGACTGTACCAATTTACATTCCTACCAACAGTGAATGAGGATTTCCTTTTTTCCACATGACTGTCAGTATTTGTTATTTATGTTCTTTTTAATGATTGCCAATCTGACAGGTGTGAGGTAATATCTCATTACACTAGAGATTTGTGTTTTAAACTCTATCTGATTTTGGGAGTGTCTTTTTAATGTGCCTTTAAGGTTTCCTTAATCTTGTTTTGGGATAGCATAAGCTTATGATTATACTGAAGTTGTATCTAGTATCTGTAAGCAATAAACTTGATATATTGTTAGAATAAATATGTTCTTTTTTGGTGGTTGTTTTTAGGAAGAAAATGCTCGGAAAAGAATTCTGTGTCCTTTAGACCCAAAACAGTAAGTATGGGTTGGAGAAGGGTTTTTCTATGCTAGAAACAGTGATTATCACAGTATTATTTTAAATAATTTTCTCTTTAAATTTAGCACAGTATATGAAGATCAACTAGCAAAGCATCTGAAAAAGTGTAACTCAAGAGAGAAGCCGAAACCTGTAAGTGTTTGGTCAGTAAAATGGAATGGTAAAATAGGTGCTATATAATATTTATATATACTTGCTGCTGCTGCTGCTGCTGCTAAGTTGCTTCAGTCATGTCCGACTCTGTGCGACCCAGAGACGGCAGCCCACCAGGCTTCCCCGTCCCTGGGATTCTCCAGGCAAGAACACTGGAGTGGGTTGCCATTTCCTTCTCCAATGTGTGAAAGTGAAAAGTGAAAGTGAAGTCGCTCAGTTGTATCCGACTCTTCAGGACCCCATGGACTGCAGCCCATCAGGCTCCTCCATCCATGGAATTTTCTAGGCAAGAGTACTGGAGTGGCTTGCCATTGCCTTCTCCGTATATATACTTAGTAGATGAGCTTTTAACAAAGCTCTTGCTTCAGGAGACTGAAATATGGTAAATACATCTGAGTGTATGTAGGACATTAGACTGTGAATCCACTTAGAGTCCTAATTCAGGTAACAGATGATTTTGCAATAAAAATAATATTCAGAGAGTAATTCCACAGTTTATCTATTCAAAAATACTTAGTGCCAGCGCTAGTGGTAAAGAAACCACCTGCCAGTGCAGGTGGCAGAGGTTCATTCCTAAGAGACACAGGTTCATTCCTTGGCTCAGGAAGATCCTCTGGAGGAAGGCATGGCAACCCACTCCAGCATTCTTGCCTGGAGAATCCCATGGACAGAGGAGCATGGGGGGCTACAGTCCATAGGGTAAAAAAGTCAGACATGACTGAAGCACTTAGCACATTAGCATACAAGTTTATTTCAATAAAATATGATCCCAGTCTTCAGTGAACTTTTAAGTTCAATGAAAGAAGTAAGTGTACATGTGATAAGAGCACATACTTGCATTAAAATTAAATCTAAGGAATCAAGAAAGACTTTCCAGAGAGAGTAACATTTGAACTAAGTCCTTTTTTTAAATATATAATTCTATTTTTTTTTTTTTTTTTCTTTTTTGGCTGTACTGGGTCTTCATTGCTGTGTGGGGTTTTTTCTAATTGTGGAGAGCAGGGTCTACTCTCCAGTTACAGTATGCCAGCTTCTCATTGTGGTGGCTTCTCGTTGCAGAGCATGGGCTGTAGGGTGCACAGGCTTCAGTAGTTGTGGCACATAGGCTCAGCAGTTGCTACTCCCAGGCTCTAGAGCACAACTGCACCTGGATAGTAATCTTCCTGGATCAGGGATCAAATCTGTCTCCTGCATTGGCAGACAGATTCTCAACCACTGGACGACTAGGGAAGTCCCAATACCAGTGTCGTTTTGACAACAAATTATCCCCATACATTTCCAAATGCCTCCTAATTGAGAAACAGTAGGCCAGATGGCATAAGTTTAAAAAGAAAAAATTTTTACAGTAAGATGTGTAGTAGAAAAGTGATGACTATCCCTAGTTAGCCTCTTAGTAAAAAGAATGTTGCCTTTACTTTCAAGTATGCATGGAGATTATCTGGCTTCCCTGGTGGCTCAGACAGGTTCTTTAGAACCTGCCTGCAATGCAGGAGTGTTAGTGTTAGTCACTCAGTAGTGTGTGACTCCTTGCAACCCCATGGACTACATGTAGCCATCAGGCTCCTCTGTCCATGGAATTCTCCAGGCAAGCATACTTGAGTGGATTGCCATTTCCTTCTCCAAGGGATCTTCCCAACCCAGGGATTGAACCTGGGTCTCCTGCATACAGGCAAATTCTTTACCATCTAAGTCACAAAGGAACCTGGGTTCAGTCCCTGTTTTGGGAAGATTGCCTGAAGAAGGGAATGGCTACCCACTCCAGCATTCTGTCCTGGAGAATTCAATGGACAGAGCCTGGCAGGCTACATTCCATGGGGTTGCAGAGTTGGACACAACTGAGCAACTAACATTTTCACTTTCACAGGCATGGAGGTTCTCTTCCTTACCTAACTGTTAGGCTTTAGTTAAAGCAAGCAGATTGAATATGTGTTCTGAGAACAGTTTGAGAGGAAAAGTGAATTTATTAAAACTGGAATACCCCTGGTGATCCAGTGATTGGGACTGTGTGATTTTACTGCTGAAGAACCAGGTTCAGTCCCTGGTTGGGGAACTAAGATCCCACAGGCTGAGTGGCACTGGGCCCAGAAAAAAAAATGGAATACCCATGCACAGATTTCATTGCATGCAGTGAAAAGGAAAGGGAGAAAAGCAGTGGGGTGACGAGATAGAGAAAAGTGCAGAACAGTTTTTGTCTAGTACACTGTCCATAAAATGAAACCCAGGTTTTGCTTTACTAATAGTTGTTGCTGCTAAGTCGCTTCAGTCGTGTCTGACTCTGTGCGACCCCATAGACAGAAGCTCACCAGGCTCCCCCGTCCCTGGGATTCTCCAGGCAAGAACACTGGAGTGGGTTGCCATTTCCTTCTCCAATGCATGAAAGTGAAAAGTGAAAGTGAAGTCGCTCAGTCGTGTCCGACTCTTAGCAACCCCATGGACTGGAGCCTACCATGGACTGGAGCCTACCAGGATCCTCCGTCCATGGGATTTTCCAGGCAAAAGTACTGGGGTGGGGTGCCATTGCCTAGTTGTAGATACTAATAATTTTCTGTTATAGTTTTGTCAGTTTCCAACAAAACACTCTAATACCCACTTTCTAACCTGTTTCACTTAATCACTAGTTTATTATTACCCATATAAGTAAAAGTAGCAACCCACAATCCGCACATTACTTTTCTGCCATTTTTATAACTAAAGCCTGTGCATTAATGTCTAATGCATAACAAAATTACTGTACATAATGTCTCAGGAGTTGTTTTCACTTTCAAAAGAGAATTTGTAAAAAATTATACTATTTCATTCATTTATGTCTACATGGTTTTATATGTAGCCACTAGCCATGTGTAACTATTTAAATTTGAGTTAATTAAAATTAAGCAAAATGAAAGTCTGGTTCCTCAGTCACACTAGCCATTTTTCAAGGCTGTAGCTACCATGTTACCTAGAGCAGATATAGAACATTTTCATTATTGAACATATTGAACTAGATCCTTACTTAGAGTCTTTCTGTCTCTGAAAATGGACTAGAAATAGCTCACTATGTTAATTTACACAACATCGTATCAAAGGACATTTCTATATTCTGTTTTAATTAGTATTTTAAAATAGAAGAAATCAAACCTAAACCATTGTAATATTTTTTCATATCTGTTTGTGGTCATGCTACCTATCTGATACACAGCCATTTGTAGTTGGGCCTTTGTTTTTGCTTTAACAGTTAGCAAAAGTAACATTCTCAGTCTATGCTAGAGATAGGTAAAAATGTTAATAGAAATTACTAATGAATTTCTTTAGATTGTAAATGTTTATTCAGATAGCCACCTCACTAGAATGTAAGATCCAGCAACACAGAGGTTTTTGTCTGTTCTGTTCACTCTGGTGAATCCTCAGCAACTAAAGCAAGTTAAGGAGCAGACTAGTCACTCAGTAATTATTTATGAATAATTTTTTCATGCATAAATGAATGGAAGAAAGAGAAGGTGGCAGGTGCAAAGTATTAGAAGGGATGAATCAGTTTTTCACCTTAATTTTTGTGAACTCTTCACATTAATAACTTTTGTTATCATTTTGTTTTTGTTAAGGACTTCTTTATTCAAGATATTAATGCAGGTTTAAAAGATGAAACCGAAATACTGGATCAATTAGTAAGTACTTGACTTTTTAATTTTATGAGGTGTTCTAGAGCATCTCCACACTGTAAATAAGCTTACAATTTTTGTTCCAATTTTTGAAATAAATTAACTATTTTGACGTAAAATGCGTTTTCTTATAGAATCTAGACCAGCTTATGTCCCATTTTTGTATATAGGTTCCAATTTCGTCTCTCTCTGAAGAGCAGCTGGAAAACTTAATTAAGAAATTGAGAAAAGCAAGTGAAGGTAAGTCTGCCTAAATTTACAAGTTAAATTTTATTAGAATAATGAGGTGGTATATGAGTTGAACTTCCACGGTAGCTCATATGGTCAAGAGTCTGCCTGCAATGCAGGAAACCCAGATTCGATCCCTGGATTGGGAAGATCCCCTGGAGAAGGGAAAGTCCTCTGTGGTTTAATATTACTACCATTGCTTAGAACCCTACAGTTTCACACTTGGTTGTTTAGGCTTGTGTGCTTTTGTTTGGCACAGGTTTTAACTGCACACTTAAAGATCAAATTATGTCCCATCCAGCATTACATGATGCCCTTAATGACCCTAAAAATGGTGATTCTGCAGCCAAACATCTGAAACAGCAGGTATGTTTAAGCCATAGTAACTCTACTAAAAATGGCCTTTTTGTTCATTTGTCAGAAGCTAACATTCTATTTTTTCTAAATATAGTATTAATGAAATTTTGTTTAGATTATCTTTCATGGTACAGAATCTCCATTTCAAACAATGTTGTTCAAACATATATAGAAAGTCCTTCGCATGGATAGGATTCTGAGTACTGCATGTTAAATATTTAAAAGCAAGAGAAAAACTCTTAAAAGTTTTCTCTTAAACTCTTAAAGTTTTCTCTTAAACTAGAAAAACTCTTGAAGCCAAACAAAAATTACCATTGTGAACATGGTACCCTATACAGAAATTGTCTTCCTGTTTTTCCATTTGAGCCAAATGTTTTTGTTCTAGTTTATAAAATAATCTCGTGAAGTTTGCAGGCTTCTATTTTAGGTAACATTGAAAATTTAAAGTTACTTGGTCCAAGAAGATGCTTTGTTGAATTTGGAGCAGGAAAGGGAAAATTATCTCATTGGGTTGATATTGCCTTAAAAGATGCTGAAAAAGTTCACTTCATCCTAGTAGAAAAGGTGACCACAAGATTCAAGGTAAGTGAAGTTCACATTGTGGTATATTTGTAGCCAGATTTTGTTTGCACTTAAAAAAAAAAGCCTCTAAAAGAAAATAAGTTTTTTGTGTTTATTTGATTGTAGTTTTTTATTCTAATTTTATTGTGACTTAAAGGTAAATTTTTAATCTAAATTTCTGAGTTCTTAAAATAATAACAAAGACAAGGAGATATGTGGAAAGAGCCAAGCTCAAGCTAGCAGTTAAAAGTCTTGAGTCCTTACCTACCTCTGAAACTTACTGTTTGTTCAGTAAACATTTATTGAGCATACCACCAGAACCATGACAGATACTGAATAGATAAAGTCAAATAATACAAGAGTCCCTATGTTCTATTATGTTTAGAGTGAAAGTGAAAGTCGCTCAGTCGTGTCCGACTCTTTGCAACCCCATGGACTGTAGAGTCCATGGAATTCTCTAGGCCAGAATACTGGAGTGAGTAGCCTTTCCCTTCTCCAGGGGATCTTCCCAACCTAGGAATCAAACCCAAGTCTCCTGCATTGCAGGCAGAGTCTACCAGCTGAGCCACAAGGGAAGCCCACTTATATTTAGAAAGAAGAGACAAATAGATAAATGATTATTTTTTTAAAGGTGTTAAAATATGAAGGAAAAAAAGGATGCTGCACAGAATACAGTGTGGGTTCAAAGGAGGGAGTGACAAGTTTTACTGCAGGGAAGGGATGATAAATGGCTACATAGAAAAAGTGATGTTTGAGGTGTCTTGAAAAGTGACTTTCGCTAGATACGGGGTTTGAGAAGCATTCTAGGAAGCAAGAACAGTGTAGCCAAATGCCTGAAAAGACGGGAACACAAACATTTCTGTGTGATGGAAGTACATGGTGTGAAGTAGAGTTCAACAGTGAGATGGGAGGTGGGGGACAGATTCTGGAAGGGGTCATATTTTATGCTATGGAAGGAGTTTGATTTTATCCTGTTACATGCTGGGGATACACTGGAAACAAGATTTAATTCTTGTCTTCAAGAAGCTTACATCTAATGGGACAGTTTTGTAAGTATATTGGCTTAGTATGCTAAGTGATAAGTACCAGATGATGTAACAGTTCTACCAGAAGATGAAACACCAGCTGCAGGTTTTCTGAGGAGAAGGAAGCAGCAAAGAAGAGATTTAAGGAGTATATAAGGATTGGTGAAGTAAATAGAGTTTTAAAAGTTCATCCTAGCAGTACCATTAAAGCTGTATCAGTAGAGTATGAAACTTGAACTAGGGAGATTAATAATAAGATACTATCCTATGATCCTGGTAAGAAATGGGCCAGAGCTAAGAATGTTGCAGTGAGACAGAGAGCAGGGAAAGAGTATGAGAAATGTAATGATAGTGGGAGCCATGAGACTTTATTAAGTAAGAGGGAAGAGTTAATTCTGGTGACCTTTTGTGCCTTAAATGACTAAGTGGTGCTCTTCCGTCAGACAGGGAATGTGCCAGGATGAAGGGGAAGAATAGTTCAGAGGGAGAAATAATGAGTTCAGTTTTGGGTGAGTTTGCTGTTGAAGTAGCACTTTCTGTTTGACATTTGGATTTGTGTGTGCTCATCAGAATGGTCTGGGCCACAATGTAGATTTATCAATCATAGGTATATGGATATAGATGAGAATGATTGTGATCTTTCAGGGAGAGTAAGAAGAGAACCAAGCCACAAATAGTGTATTAGGGCCTGATAAAGATAAAGGAACTGGCAAATAATCTTAGCTAAGTCAGTTAACATCTATGAACATTAATGCCTTCATCAGTGAATTGGGGATTTTTAGAATTAAAGGAAATAATGTGTATATTATAATTTATAATATGTTCAAGACTTATAAAAATGTGAGGGCTTTCCTGGTAGCTCTGTTGGTAAAGAATTCACCTGCAATGCAGGAGACCCCAGTTCAATTCCTGGGTTGGAAAGATCCACTGGAGAAGGGATAGCATACCCACTCCAGTATACTTGGGCTTCCCTGGTGGCTCTGTTGGTAAAGAATAACCTGCAATGCAGGAGACTTGGGTTCGATCCCTGGGTTGGGAGGATCCCTTGGAGAAGGGAAAGGCTACCCACTATAGTATTCTGGCCTGGAGAATCCCATGGACTTGTTATTTTCTGTCACAGAATATATAGTTAACAATTCTACTTTTTAAATACTAAAAAATGGAAAATTATTAGCTCTGACTTTTGAAAATAAATAGAAATCTTTTTATTTTCATAAAGCTTTTTTTTCCCTTACATGAAACCCATTGTTATAATAATGTTCTATTTGTACAGGTAGATGGCAAACACAGAAAGAAAAATTCGGTGTTTGAAAGACTTCAAATTGATATTCAACATTTGTGTTTGAGTAAGTTGCATAACTTTCAGTTGCTCTTCCATAAATCAAAGAACTTTCTAACCCTTGAGGGTTGCTTAGAAATCCAATCAGGCAGAACAGTGCTTCAGGAAAAACAAAGATTAATCCATTTTTAATGTAGAATTTTATATCTAACATTTAGATACATATAAATGGGATGAGGGTTGACACTCTTAAATTGTTTTTCAGGATCAGCTAGACATGAAATGTCATACTATAGAATAGTTTAAAAATTTTGATAATATGCCCTTATCTTGCTTATTTGTGCTGTTATTACTGAGTTTGTTCATGCAATACATTAGCCTTCTGCCCATTGTTAACGTGACTTTACCAAAACTGTTATGGAAATGAGCTAGTTCTCTGCCTAACTAATTTGTGAAAGATACTCCCACAATTTTAAATTGTACCAAAGAAAATAACCCATCTCTATGGAACTTATTTCATACACACACACACACACACACACACACCAGTGAATCATACTTTTTAATGCCCTTTTTGTACCTTTTTTAGTTTTTTATATTATTTAGAATGAAAATAATACAAACATATGCCAGCAACCTCTTCTGCTAATTTTAATTCAGCCCTGTAATGCAACCCACTGTTGGCCCATATAGTAAATAAAATTTGTTCATTGAGTTAGTAAATAATTTATAATTTTTTTTACTTGGTCTTTTAAAAATTTATTTAAGGTCCTATGTATAGTACAGGGAACTATATTCAATGTCCCTTGACAAACCATATTGGAAAAGAATATGAAGAAGAATATATATATATGTTTATATAACTGATCACTTTGCTGTACAGTAGAAATTCCATCATTGTAAATCGACTATACTTCAATTTTTTTAAAAAGGTATAACTTTAAAAATTGCACTTTAACTGCCTTAAATTGTTCTAATACATTTATTAAGTATTCTGTTAGTTGCCATCTTCCTGAAAAATTCTCTCCTGGATCCTTCAGACCTGTTCCAGTCTAGACTGGGCGTGCTGTCTTCTGTTCCTGGGACACAACTGTCAACCTTAAAACTCTTCATTCTCATACTGGGGATTCCCTTCACTCTTGTAGGTTGAAATTTATTTTTCCACATTTTTTTTTTCTTTTGGCCATCCTGGGCGGCTTTTGGGATCTTAGTTCCCCAACCAGGGATCGAACCCTCAGCAGTGAAAGTGCAAAGGCCTAACCACTGGACCTCCAGGAAATTCCCTATTTATCTACATCTTATCCCACATCTTCCTCTGTTGATTTACTCTTCTTGGGCAAAGACCTCCTCTGTAGCTTCCTGAGAAACACTTTCATTAGAGAGAAATTTGATGCCTTGCGTTGTCTGAAAATATCTTTAACTTGACCCTTACACTTGATTTGGCTGGATCTTTTCTGTTTCTGGGGCTTCCCTTGTGGCTCCGCTGGTAAAGAATCTGCCTGCAATGCAAGAAACCTGGGTTTGATCCCTGGGTTGGAAACATCCCCTGGAGAAGGGAAAGGTTACCTACTCCATTATTCTGGCCTGGAGAATTCCATGGACTGTGTAGTCCTTGGGTTTGCAGAGTTGGACACGACTGAGTGACTTTCTGTTTCTAAGAATTTTTAAACTATTACTCCATTAGTAGTGTTGTTCAAAAGGTCAATGCTGTTCTGAATGCTGATCCCTTGTATATCATCTCCTTTTTTCTTTCTAGAAATTTATAGGCTCTTTTCCTTGTCCTCAGAGTTTTACATTTTCACAGTAATGTGTCTTGTTGTAGTCATATTTTTATCTATTGTGTTGGGCACTCGGTGCGCTCTTCTGTTTATAGCAGTGGTTCTCAACTAAAGACAGTTTTGGCCCTCAGGGAGAATTGACAATGTCTGAGATATTTTTTGTTGTCAAAAGAGTACACATGTTGCTGGCTAGATGGATACAGACCCGAGCCCTGCTAAATATCCTATAAGATACAGTACAGTTCTCCACAACAGTGAATTATTGGAGCCAAAAGTTAATAATGCCAAGGGTGAGAAATCCTGATTTAGAGATTCCAGGATTCTCAGCTTTCTGGGAAATTTTCTTGAATTCTGGGTAATTTCTTTGCGCTCTTTCTTTCTTAATTTTCTCTGCTTCAATTTTTCTTTTCTCTCTTAATGGGAGAACTTTTATTATTTAGTTATTAGACCTCCTGGAATAGTTCTCTACTTTTCTTGACTCTACTTCTCTGTTCTATATCTTTTATCTTTTTTTTTTTATACTTTCGCAGATTTCTTCAACTTAATTTCTTCTATCATAGTTTTAATTTATAAGATCTTTTTCTCTGAATTTATCTTTGTTATTTTAACTATTCTTTTTTTTCATAATGCAGTATCTTTGTGAGGATATTAACAATACGGTTTTTAAGAAGTATTCTCCCTTTATAGTCTGTTTGCACTCGGTTGCTCTTTTCCATTTGTTTTGGTCTGTCTTTTTCAACTTAGAGGCTCTGCTCAAACATCTGTGCTTTTTTGATGGTGTGTTCATAGTGAGGATCAAGGGACTATGAACTCTTGAATCTTCAAGTGGAATTGTTGACTTCAAGCTCCAGTTTGAAGTAACTTGTCTAAAACATGATCTTTCCTTTTGAGCTGGTCGGGTTCCCCAAATAACACTTTTTTATCACCTGCCTAGAGGATGAGAGTCTAGTTAATAATGTTGTGGGACCCAGTGAGGAGTAAGAGCTTCATCCATATGCATACTCACTTAATCCTGCTATTTTACCACACATCAACTTTCCACTTCAGGCTTCCCTCATGGCTCAGACAGTAAAGAATCTGCCTGCAATGCAGGAGGCCCAGGTTCAGTCCTTGGGTTGGGAAGATCCCCTGGAGAAGGGAATGGCAACTCACTCCAGTATTCTTGCCTGGAGAATTCCATGGACAGATGAGCTTGTCAAGCTACAATCCACGGGGTCACAGAGTCAGACATGACTGAGCGACTAACACACACACACATACACAACTTTCCACTTCTTACCGTCCTTCAGTCCAGTGACCTCCTGTCTTAATTGCTTCAGAGAATTATCCACCAGTTGGTAAAGAGGTAATCATCAAGTGGCTATGAGATGTGGATCTGACTACTTCTTAAATAGACTTTCTGCCAGTGAACTGTTATTCATAACATAACTGTCTCAGCTCTTCTTCCAAAATTTCTGATGCCCCCAGTTCCATAAGGGCTTGCTTAGACAACCTTTCTCTTCACTCTGATATATAAGTTTCTTAAACCACTTTACATGGGCAAACTGTTCCACTTGTTAGCAATTTCTTCTAGCATGTGATACCATCTGAAAGCAAGCAACAGAAAATCTGAAATATTTACTAAGGACCTCCATTGGACAAATAACTGTGCTGGGTGCTATAGCTGAATTTGTAGGGGGAAACATACTTTTCATTTCAGAAACTTAGAAAAAGGAAAATGAATTGGATGGTGGGGGGTGGGGGTGTTGGGAACGGAAGCCATAACTGTGATGTTCTGCATTTTGCTACATTACCTTTTAGATGTCTTTTTTTAATTTTTATACTACTATTATGACTGTTTTATTCAGAACAGTGTGAAAAGCTAAAATAATGTCTTATTCTTATGTAAGATTATATCTTATTCAAGATACAATAAAAGCTGTATTTTTAGTTTGATGATAATATTGAGTATATAATATTGTGTAATGTAAAATGTTGGTTGTATTATTCATATATTAGTTATGAAAAATAAACCTTGTAGGGAAATTTTTGAGTCCTTTTACCAATGGGTAATAATATTTAGCTAAATAAGGCTTCAACAGGGTAAAGTCCTAAGTCAGTATGGAATAGCACTGGCCTAAAAAGTCAAGAAGCTTTAGATTAAGAGTAAAGGACCTGCTAGGGATGATGTGGGAAAAAAAGGAAAACAAAAACTTTTTAACTAATTCTCTCCATATCAGTAGTCATCTGTGTTACTTATCAAGTCACTTCATCTTTGAGCTCCTTATTTCTAAGCTATAAAGTGAGAATTTTTTGTTTGTGCCTCTTTTGGCCCTAAAATTTCAAAGATTCTAGTTCTCTTTGGAAGCCCACTTAATGCCTTATCTCACAAGAGAACTAACTTAGTTCTTATTTCATTTCAGACAAGATTCCTTTGCTAAGCAAAGAAAAACTACCTGTTGTAGGAATTGGAAAGCATCTGTGTGGTGTGGCAACAGGTATGTAAACATACTAATAATGTTGAGATGAACACATTAAATTTTAGCATGAAAGAGTCTCTTTTCAGTAGTTTTAATCCCTTGTTGGTAACTCATTAATCTTAGTAGCACTCGCCCTGTATTATATCCAGTTTTAGAGCTTTCCTATTTAGTTGCTCATTTTGGCCACTTTGCAGGATAAATTAAGAGTTTTATTTGTAAATGCTGTATCATAAGGGCTTCCCTGGTGGCTCAGACGGTAAAGCATCTGTCTACAATGAAGGAGACCCAGGTTCGATCCCTGGGTCGGAAAGATCCCCTGGAGAAGGAAATGGCAACCCACTCAAGTACTCTTGCCTGGAAAATCCCGTAGAGGAGCCTGGTAGGCTACAGACCATGGGGTTTCTAAGAGTCAGATATGACTGAGTGATGTTAAAAAAGAGGGTGGGGTGGTGGGGGGGAGGGACCTTAAAGGTCTTTGGGTTATATTTCATCCAAAAAGGAAATCAGTCATTTACAGAAGCTATTATGGTTCTTTTCCTGAAGCTACTCATTTTTTTAGAATTCCTTAGGATGTGTTGTCTTAAACTTGGATCCATCAGATGTAGTATGATAAAGTAGACAGAACATGGGCTTTGAAATCAAACAGTACAGGGTTCAGCTTTGTAGTATAACTCTGGCAGATTAAACTTTGAGCCTCCGGTGAGGCCTACTTTCCACATTCTGACTCTCTTCTTAACTCTTCACTGTTTGCTGTGAATATCTTACATTTCAAGACTGACTCTGAATGTCAGCTTCAGCAGATGCTTAGCTGATGCCTTTCTTCTTTCTTTTTGGGGTTCTGTAGGCTCAAAACTTCCCTGGAATATATATGTAGAAAACACAATTTTTTTCTTTGCAAGTCATTTCCTCAACAAGGGTAGGAAAAATGAGAGCCAGTTTGAGTAGTTGGACTAACAGTTTTTCAAATTTTAGATCTTAAGCTTCAAATAGTTTTTTGGGGATGGGGGGAGTTGACTTTATGCAGAATGAATCATTAGAGAAAATTATTCAGTAATGAGAAAAGGGCAAATATGAACAAAGTTGATATTAGTGCAAGTATAAAGATAAGTAGGTTTTTGTTGTTGGGCTTTTAAAAACCATACTGCCTACTAAATGTAAATATTACTTATTTTTAAAGATGATGTGGTTTGGGGGGGGCCACATAATTGTGTTTGCAGATCTTGCATTACGATGTTTGGTTGAAACCTATGCTGCCAGTTGTGAGGAAAGGAATGAAGAACCTTTAGCCAAACGCATAAAGAATGATAAAACAGAAAAAGAAATTAACACTTTGGCCAAGGAAGGAAATGAAAAAAATATCCCAGAGAAGTGGACCCCTGTGGCTGGCATTGTTATTGCACTCTGTTGTCACCACAGGTGTGATTGGAGACATTATGTGGGCAAAGAATATTTCAGGGCTCTGGGCCTTGGAGCAGTGGATTTCCACTATTTCCAGCGAATGAGTAGTTGGGCGACTTGTGGGATGCGAAAAACGACTTTGGAAGCTTCAAATATTTCCACAAAAAGAAGAGAGAAACAGAATGATGGCAGTGAAGAGCATGATGATGGAGGATGCAGAATCACTGATGACAGCCCTGAGAATCTGCCTGGGTGAGTGGCTACTGTGAAGTGCACAGCACGAAGGCAGGGATACTGTATTATTGCTTTACTTTATTTTTAGATGAACACTGCCAAAAATTCATTCATGAAAATATATTTACCATCTAATTTTAGAATAAGTTAAAATACACACACTTTTATTATGGCATTAACAAAACGTATCTTTGAAGCATACTGTGGGTTATTTAGCAGTTTGTCAATAAATAGAAATAGCTAAAAAAATTTTATAAGGTTTTACAGAATTTTAATAATGTATTATATGTGTTTATTCAATTTAGGTTTCTTACTATTGAAGAAAAGAAGAAAATAGGGCATCTTTGTAAATTGCTGATTGACCAAGGCCGAATCAAGTATTTACAGCAGAAAGGCTTCAGTCCTGCTTTACAGTACTATATAGACCCTCTGGTGTCTTTGGAAAATGTATTGTTAACTGCTTTACCAAATCTTTCTTCATCACCAGAAACAAGTGCTTAATAGGAAAGAAATTTTGAACATCTGTCTTCCACCAAAAAAAAATTTTTAATTGTATTTTTATATTCATGGAATTATCATTTAAATAGCAGATAATGTGAACTTTAAATATGTTGTGGCCTCATTGAACTTAGGTAATGTCTTTGTTTTTTACTTTAGAAATCCAAACATTAGAGAATTCACCAAATTCCCAAAGCAATCCTCTTCAGCAGGGCATCTTGAAGTATACTATCCATCAGCATCTATGGAGTTTGGGGAGGTAGTCGAGCAGTTGACTTGGTTACCTGAAACACATACCATGCCAACATGTAACTAGTACATTCACTTTCTATAGGCATTAACTTTAGAAACTTATTTTCCTTTGGTTTTATTTTAATACTTTTTATTTTTCAAGTTCAAGATGTAATGATCAATTATCAGTTTACAACAAGGACCAATCTGAGAATTTGGCTTATGTATGGATTTTTTGTCCAGGCAGATCTGGAAAGAATAATTAATTGTGATTATTTGTTTCTATTACAAATAAATACAAAAATGTTCTCCGTCAATTAATGAATGTTCTTCAGATTTCAAGAGCCATACCTGTATTTCTATATTATCAAAATTTATCCATGACAGACACTAAAACTAAAGAGGTAATTGGATAATAACTAATTGGATAATTATCTAGTTAAAATTTCCAAAAGGATACTTATAAGCCTAATTCACAAATTAAATTGAAATTTGTAAATAACTTCTGAAGTTAATTGGGCATCAGTATCTTTTAATGGGTCATTTTTGCATATATAAGGACAATTACAAGTATATTCTCTCCTGTTTGGGAAGATAATTTGGAATAAAGTAGAAATTAGATAGTGATACCAAAACCTCACTTTTGGGCCTCAGCTCATAAGCAGTTTCTATGCACAAGTAAACATTAAACCAAACATATGGTAGGACTGTTAGTCTTTTCCTCATCTCATACTTGGTTTATTTCTGCTTTATTTGTAAAAATTGTCTTAATCATTGTACATTTGCTAAGATAAAGATCCAGAATTACTAACTTAGATACTATAATGATATTCTTAAATAACTAGTATTTGTAGGTCTGTGAGTACGTTAATTATAAAGTCTAGCACATTTTTACTTTCTGTCCTTTCATACTTAAGTCTTACATGTATCTCATGAGACTGCCTAGGTTCAAATCCTTACTACTTGATCTCTTTGTGCCTCAGTTCCCCTCTTGAAGTGGGGATGATGAAGATAATAATACCTCACAGGGTTGTCATATGAACATTAAGTGATACAGCATATTAAAATGCTTAGAACAGTTCTAAGTACAGAGTAAGTACTTAATATTATGTTTTTAATAGTACTAATTCATAAAAATATTTTTAATGACAGACTTGGTTTTATTATCTGTTTAAGTTATAACCTTTTTTCTCTTGTAAGTTCTATGTCAAATATTATTAAAATAAAGTAGTTGGATTATTTTTTAAATTAGCTATTCATGCCTTCAAATTGAGACCATAAAGGAAGATAATAATACATCGTAATAGTTAATCCCAATTTTGCTGAGTTAGGCAATGCTAATTTGTGTCATACAGTCTGTTTTACTTTATTCAACAGTTTATGCCTGGAAATAAAAAGATATTCTACAACAGACATTATCTCTGTTATATTTCATAAAACATACATATGCACACAAGAATTATACTGATGAAGTCCTGTGGACCATTTAGCTTAATGAATGTTTCTGACAATAATACCAGGTACTCTATGGGAAGATAAGCCATAGAGTACTTGCTGTAGATCAACATGCCAGCTGTAGGTAAAGATTATTGTTTTCCCCAACCTTGCTTATTTCCCTTAGATAACATGAGACAGTGAATATGTAGGGTATACATAGGAGCTATTTCTTGACCGGCAAAATTTGCAGGTTCAGTAAAATCCTTAAACTTTAGATTGATCTACACAACTACTTCTTCCTGCCTGTCCCACAGGTACATCACCTATACTATGTTGAAACTTAAGTTCATGTTCCAGTTCTACCACCAAATCAGCTTCATTTCCCCATCAGCATCCCCAGTCATCTGGTAGTTCCATCCAAAACCAGATTCATCCTGGACTCCTCCTTTTTCTCGTCTTCATTCAGTCATCAATTCTGTCTCCTACCTGTCTTTTATATATTTATACTCTGCTATCCAAACCTAGGCCCCACATTATCACGAATTTTGTACATATCTTCCTCCAATCTGTCCTCCATGTTACTGTTTCTGCAACCTTGCTGCAACAGATCTAATGACCTTCCTTGGATGTTGGTAAAAATATTTTTTCCAGCTGAAAATACTCTGTACCTTTTGCTTGGATTATACCTGCTCTTCAAAGTAACTGAAGATGTAACTAAAAGAACTGTCTTTTAACTAAATTCTTCACATTTTAGTGAATTATAAAACGATGTTTTCTATTGCTATCCTATTGCTTATTTTTTACTAACAGATAATTACACCCTTTGTCCTCTTCCCCTTGGGTTGAGTCATTCTATCCATAGTTAAAAAAAGCAATCCCACTGTTGGGCCTACACACCAAGGAAACCAAAATTGAAAGAGACACGTGTACCCCGGTGTTCATTGCAGCACGGTTTATAACAGCCAGGACATGGAAGCAACCTAGATGTCCATCAGCAGACGAATGGATAAGAAAGCTGTGGTACATATACACAATGGAGTATTACTCAGCCATTAAAAGAATACATTTGAATCAGTTCTAATGAGGTGGATGAAACGAACCTATTATACAGAGTGAAGTAAGCCAGAAAGAAAAACACCAATACTGTATACTAACGCGTATATATGGAATTTAGAAAGATGGTAACGACAACCCTGCTCTTTTGCGAGACAGCAAAAGAGACACTGATGTATAGAACAGTCTTTTGGACTCTGTGGGAGAGGGAGGAGGGGATGATTTGGGAGAATAGCATTGAAACGTATAATATCATATAAGAAACGAATTGCCAGTCCAGGTTCCATGCAGGATAAAGGAAGCTTGGGGCTGGTGCACTGGGATGACCCAGATGGATGGTATGGGGAAGGAGGTGGGAGGGGAGTTCAGGTTGGGGAACACGTGTACACCCGTGGTGGATTCATGTTGATGTATGGCAAAACCAATATAATATTGTAATTAGCCTCTAATTAAAATAGATAAATTTAAAAAAGAACACCCAATTAATAAAAAAAAATAGAGATTAAAATGCTTAGGCCAAAGAAGATAATAAAACTTGAGGCATAAAAAATAAAACCAAGTAGAAAAGTCTCCTCCAGAAACACTGAAAACATCTGTAATTCCTGACTATAATAGGGATGACAAAATGTATCAAATCACAAAAAAAAAAAAAAAAGCAGCAAAAAGGTTTTAATTCTAAATTATCAGTGATCAAAATCTACACATCAAAAACACACTGTAACTATTGGCTAAAATCTATGTTCTCTTGATACATTTCACTCCTAGGCACAGTAGCAAAACATTTTTTCTTTTTCCTAGTCAATTTTTTCTGTTTGTGGATTATTGCAGAAAAAGAAGAAACCGTAGGGAAGGTAGTGTTTAATGAGTAACTGACGTAGCAAACTGATAGAATGAGGCAGTGAAGCTTTAAGAATTACATCTTCATTCACTTGGTCCTGCTTCAAGTTCCTGACCAAAGAAATTTATTTCCTGACTCGAAAGACTTCTTAACATTTTTACAACCTTTCTCTCCAAGGCTTTATCAAAATTGTGAACACATTTGAATTTCACTTTTTTTTTTCCTTCAACAATATTGACTAAGAGACTAGGATTTGACATAAAAGGTAAGATGGAATGAAAGTCTATAAAGGAGTTCATATATATATACACACACACACACACATATTACTAAAAAATTTTTAACCTGTGTTATATACAAATCTCATACCTGCTCTCCGTGACTCCTGTATATATGTGTGCATAAACTGAAGGCCGAATAATTCCCGTTCCTCTTCCTCATCTATGTTTTCACTGGGAGGAAGAGTTACTTCCAGTTTCAATGGGTTGTCTCGGAAGTTGACAAACCTAGCAGTTCACCAAAAAACAGTATTTTTATAGGTGCCATAGAAGTGTACATTTATTTTCCTGGAGAAAGATCAAATGATAAGATACTAAATTACTCTTTTTTAACTGGTTTCAATAACTGAACATCTTGGTGAGATGTGATATATCCCAAGAATCTTTAAGTTTCTTTCCTAGAAGAAAAAAATATTAGCTTTAGACAACTTATTTTTCAAGCTTGTAAAAGCAATTATTAGTCCATAGCATAGTTTAATGTGGTATAATTTAACTTGCAAGAGCAATCCCAAGGCATCTCAAAAGTACAATTAATGCTATGAACTTAAATTTTCTGCATATTTTTAAAAGTATGTCTTATCTACCATTGTATTTTTACCACCGGGTACAGGACTCAATAGTTACTAAATAAATGAATGATTCTGTTGAAAATTGCGGAATTTGTTATGAATTCTAATGTCTTACGCTCACTGTCAGGAAGTTAAGTTTTGGAAGATACTTGAGGAAGATCTGTTAGTAAATAACTTAGTAAGAAGTTATATTTAACATTGCCTGTGTCCATTTGTAGTTACTTAGAAGGAATATAATCTCTGTTCTTACAGCTTTGGTGTTTATATCATGGATAAAGTTTGTTAGCAATTATAAAAATGATTTTCAGGAAGATGTCACCAACAGATGGCATTCCGTAAAGCTCATAAATCCCACTACTGTTTTAGTTTCAAGGATTCTTGAGTAATTTAGGCCAGTATTATATGAATCCTATTTATAAATTATAGCACTTCAAAGTTAGATTTTTAAATGTATTTATTTATGTAAATCAGAACTCAAATCTATTCATAACGATTTCTTCATATTACTTTGTTCTGCGGCCAGAAAGGAACATGTGAGTTCTGTGTCTACAAGTTTTACCTTAGATTGGTCATCTCTTCCATACACACTGGAATATCTTGCAATTTATTGTTGCTGAGAACAAGAGTGCTCAGATTTTTCATACTGCTGATTGTTTCTGGCAAGCATGATATTTCATTCCGTTGCAGCCATAATGTATGTAGATTTTGCATTCTGAAGAATTAAAAGAGGTTTCTGTGATTAATCACATATAATATGAAAACCCTGGTTCTTACTAACTTAAAAAAAATTTAATGTCGTACTATATAATATTTTGTTTAACCATTCTATCTGAGTTAACCGACTTAACATTACCTGATTTTAGGGAAACTGGATCAGGGAGCTAATCTCCATCTACAGTACAACTCCCATGTAGTAGTAGAAATGAAATCAAGGTATTCTACAATTCTTCACTATTTTATAGGATTTCTTGCAGAACTGCTAAAATGTTATCTAATCTTAGTTAGAATCTTAAAAGCAAAGTCAGAAATAATTAATATGCCCATTAAGAGCAAGGCAAGTATGCATATTGTTTAACAGTGTGGACTCAGGCCAGGGTGCCGGTGTTAATTAGTCACCAAGTCATATCTGATGCTTTTGAGACCCCAGGGGACTATAGCCCACCAGGCTCCTCTGTCCATGAGATTTCCCAGGCAAGAATCCTGGGGTCGGTTGCCATTTCCTTCTCCAGGGGATCTTCCAGACCCAGGGATCGAACCCCACATCACTTGCACTGCAAGCGGATTTTTTACAGCTGAGCCTCTAGAGGGTGTGGATGCCTGAGTTCAAATCGTAGCTGACACACCTGTGATCCTCAGCGATTCTCTAACATCTCTACCATCAGTTTCCTCAATCGGTTTTTAAACTGCACAGAGCAAGCACTAAGCAATGTTATTGTGGCGAATTCTTGTCAATTTCTTGATGTCAGAAAGTCCATTTTTCTGTCCCAAACCTCATGCCCACTCCTTTTTTTTTTGTCTGCACCACATGGCTTGTGGGATTTTAGTTCCCCGGACCAGAGATGGAATCCGAAGTAGCACTAAACAGATCTATTCTGAGTGATTATCTCTGGGGTCTCCTTTGTTTTGTTTGTTTTTCCTATTTGTCATAGATGGCTTCAACACATCTCTTGGTAGCAAAAAAAAAAAAAAAAGTGATTTTACCTTTCTATAGTATCAGGAAGTTGTTCAAGTCTGTTGCTTCCCATATCAAGCCACTCAAGGGCAGGCATGTTCAACACAGCAGGAGGGATTGTAGTAAAGAGGTTCATACTCAAATCAAGGTGAGTAAGCTTTAACAAATTGCTGAGCTGAAGAGGAAGGCAAAGTTTTTCAAACTGTCCACAATGTATCTACTACAACACTCACATAGGAGATATTTCACGTCAAGGAGTGTTTACGTTATGCTTGGGCTTTATTTAGTCGTAGAAATCCATAGCAAATTTGAGAGAACAATAAAGCCAAATAACCTCCAGATAAATGAAAAGTTCTCATAGTAAGTTCATCTATTCAAAGAAAACATATCTTCCAAAATTATCAAGCTCCAGGGTTTAGAGCACCCACCTGGCAGAAGCTTTTGTTTTTCTTTCTGTGAGTAAATATGTTTTCCTTTTATCTAGTAGTTGAGATTTTTCTTGGGAAAACCCAAAGTTCAGAATAATACTTATCTTTGTTAAACCCTCTTTTTTGTGCCTGATGCTTTACACTTGTTATCTCAGTCATAGAATTTATTGTTTGGTAAATTCTGTTTTTTAAATGAAAATATCAATAAAAAAATTGGTTAAGACTAACAGCACCAGTGTGCTCAGCTTAAGAAAGCAAATATATTGATATCACTGCCCTCTATATACATCTCCCTTCTTCCTCTTGAAAGATAACTCTATCCTGAGTCTGGTATCTATTATTCCCATGCATTTTCAAATGTTTTTATTACTATGCATAAATATATGTTTTCTATGTTTTTCTCTCTATATATTACTATTATGTATATTTTTCCAGAAACAATTACCTTTTTATATGTTTTAAAGATGATACTATACTTATCTTTCTTTAACTTGCTTTTCTCTCTCAGTGTCAGTCTTTATATGAATCCTATTGATGCATACAGCTCTAGTTTAGTCATTAACTTTACAAAGTTAGTACCTTTTTTCCCTTTTACAGACAAAATGGCTTAGAGAGACTGTGTGACTAGAAATGATGGAGCTATGGTGTGCACTCAAGTTTTCATGGACCTAAAGTCACAAAATTTCTAAATTTCTCTTTCTTCCGTAGTGAAAATATCAAAATGTAAGAATTTAGTTCAGTTTTACAAAAGATTCTCCATTTAGTTAGGCAACTCTATGTTTTCTTTCTGCCTCAGGGCACATTCAGATTCATTCCACAACTTTAACTAAAACTTCAAAAAATGCAGAGATACAATGATTATGGGTAATGCTGCTGCTGCTAAGTCGCGTCAGTCGTGTCTGACTCTGTGCGACCCCATAGACAGAAGCTCACCAGGCTCCCCCATCCCTGGGATTCTCCAGGCAAGAACACTGGAGTGGGTTGCCATTTCCTTCTCCAATGCATGAAAGTGAAAAGTGAAAGTGAAGTCGCTCAGTCGTGTCCGACTCTCAGCGACCCGATGGACTGGAGCCCACCAGGATCCTCTGTCCATGGGATTTTCCAGGCAAAAGTACTGGGGTGGGGTGCCATTGCCTTCCCCGTATGGGTAATGCAAAAAGGCAGTTTTCCATTTAGTAGGTGATATTTCTCCTACTTTAAAATTCAAGTGATGAAAAAAAAACTTCTTCAAAACTTGTCATCAGATTTTAAATTTTTCAGATGTTTCAGAATTGTATATAAAAAGATTACTTTTGCATTAGCATAATTATGTTTATGTGTTACAGTGTTGCATCTTAATGGCTTAGAGATACATCTGTAACAGGATTTCTCAATGGTACTAAGATCCTTTGGTTCTAGAAGAATGAAGAAAGATTAAAACCATTATAATCTATTCATTTTGCATATGTGAAAACTGAGACCTAACTTAGGTAAAGTGGTATGTTCAAGGCCACACAGCTACTCAAAGGCCGGCCACACTTGGAAATAATTCCAGGCTCACGATCTCAGTTCAGCATTTGTTCCTATAAAACCTTTAAGTAAAGACATTAAGGTTAAGATAGGTTATTAGACATGCCCAAATTCACTTTTTACTGATAGAACCAAAGCTAAAAACAAAATCACAATAATTAGGAGTTAGAAATGAAATATTTATTGGCCCTCTCTTAGATAAAAATAAATTGTCCCTATGATCATGATTTTCATCATAATCAAGTCTGATAACCAAGATGAAGTGAATTTTATTCTTTTACATAACTCTTATCCTGCAAAATCATTGTTTTCTAGGCAAAGCACCATGGAAATTTCCTTTGCTGATTCATAAGAGCCTTAAATATGTTTGAAAAATAATACAAAAGTCTGTATCTCTATGATCAGTTTTACCAATAACAAGATATACCAAAGAAAGTTTGAAGGCTTCACAAGCCCATTGCCTTGCCTTTTCCTTGGTAGAGCCTGGGAAGCTAATAAATATACTTCCTAATCTGAAGAATTCATGTCTTCTCACTTCACCTGTATCTCAAAAGCTGATCACCTATAAAAACCAACAGATAAAAAGAGTTTTTCTATCACCACACTGCCTGTGGTTTATGATAAGGACATTCATTCAGTATTACATAATGACTTCATACTGAGCTAAGCCTTCAATTCTGGGAATAGAAACAAGATTCTCACTCTGGCCTTCAAGGAGATCACAGACTAGTCAACAAATACTGTGCCAATAATAGAAATATCTTTTATGCTAAAGATATTTTTAGCATATTTTTAGATATATTTAGATATTTTATGCTAAGTAGGTCTTTCTCTAATTAAAAACATGTTTTATAATAATAAATTGTTTTCTCTAAATATTTTCTGAAATAAAATTTATAGCATTTTTTCATTAGTGTTATTTTTAGTCATCATACAGGGGAGAAATAAATCACTAGTAGATGGAAAATATAATCATAGGCATTTGCATCACTCTGACCTCTTGTGGAAGATCACTTATGTCTCTGTTAACAGCAAGTTCAAGTTTCTCCAAGCTGGCACAGTAACTTAGTTCCATGGGGACACTTTTGATTCTATTGTAACTAAGAATCAGTTCCTGAAGTCTAGTGAGCAGTCCTATGGAAAAATAATACACAATAAACAGCAGAGGGATATAAAATACTGTTTCTAGTTATTAAGTATTACAGCATAACTTACTTTCCAGGTTCAAATTGGGAAATTCACATTTGGGCTCTTCCCTTTTCCTGGTATGTGTCCTGCCCCTTCTTCAGAAAAGCAGCAGATGATTTACCAGTACATGCAAAAAAATTTTTTTTGTTCTGGTTTATCTGTACAATATCCTGACCAGTTTTCCATCTGGGGTTTTTTTTTCCCCTCTTTTAAAGAATTTTATCTAATTTTTTTTCTTGTCTTCAATCAGTTCCCTTGTAGAAGGAATAACTGAACTAACAATATTGTTTCCAGAACCAATACAATATTATCTCCAAAGAGACTTTTCTTGCATTAAAACCTTATCTTGAATCACCTCAGTAAACCCAGAAGCTTGGATCCCCTGGAAGCTTCAATTCAGATGTTTAGAGTTTTCTCAAGATGTAGGACTATATAAAGATGAGATCTTTATTCCATGTGTCAAAAAAAATTCTCAATAAAAAACACAAGAATAGAAGCAATCTTCCTTACCAATTCCTCGAGGTATCTCAGAAATTGTGTTTCGAGATAAATCTAACACAATAAGGTTCTGGAACCTTCCAATGAATTCTGGAATTTTCAGCAAGCCAATTCTATGAAGTTGCCATTCCTGTAGCTGGTTCAGTTTTAGTAGAGAAGCAGGGAGAGTCTAAACTCAAGTAAAAGAAATGACAGGGTTACTATATTACTTAAATTATTTCAGCATCATGCCACGTTGAAAGATGATTGTAGAGCTATTACTTGATTTGTAAAAGAAATTAGGAATACTTTTTCTTTAATGAGTTACATTTCCAAGTGCTTTGTGCTACTTCTAAGTTTTAAGAACTTTACTTTCCAGGGGGGATGCTAAACCTTCAAACCCCAGTCAGAATAACATAAACAAAAATAAGATATTTTAGTCAATATTGCTCACACATAGAGCTGTGTTCTAAATATTCTTTATTAGGCTTAATGAGAGTACATATGTTATTGAAAATGAGAATATGGTGGTTAATTGAAATTGAGAATATGGTGGTTAATTGAAATTATAGAAAAAAAGATCATTTTAATCAATAATTCAAATTTCTCTTTCCTTTCTTTTTTAAAAATTATTTATTTCTTTTTGGCTGCTCTGAGTCTTTATTGCTGCTCGCAGGCTCTCTCTAGTTGCGGTGAGTGGAGGCTAGTCTCTAGTTGCTGTGGCCTTTCTTGTTGAGAAGCACAGGCTCTAAGCAGGCAAGCTTCAATAGTCGCAGCACACAGACTCAGGTGCCCCATGGCCTATGGGATCTTCCAGGACGAGGGATAGAACGCATGTCCCCTACATTGGCATGTGGATTCTTAACTACTGGACCACCAGGAAAGTCCCTCTCCTTTCTGTTTTGAAATAGTATAGTGTTTTAAAGATGATTTTCTTTTAAACTAAAAGTTTTAAAGTTTCAACTATTCTTAACTCTATGCCTTTTCTCTATCAGCCTGAAGTAGCCAAAAGACAAAATAAAGGTGGTAACCACCTAGCTAAATATACCAATGTGTGTGAAGACAAACACTGAGTTAAGGGATAAAGTTGGCCCTTGTTAAAATTAGACTAGGCCTAACATACAATAATTCAACAGATATCTGTTTGTATATGTATATGTGTGTGTCTGAAAGAGAAAGAGAGAGGGAGGGAAGGAGAGAAAGAGAAGATAATATGAATCCGATTGTGGACCTAAGAAAAATTAATATACATTTCCATTTTGTGAACTTTTAACTGAGCATTAACTTTGGAAAGCAATATGATTTTTGTTAATCAAATAGTCTTTATGAAAAATGAGAAAATGCTTATTAGAAGAATTAGTGGAGAAAATGTTACAAATGACTGAAATTTAGGCAGCATTAAAACACACTGGTTGAATTTTTGCACAAAAAAGTTGGGAAGTTATGTTCGTTTTCAGTTCCTGTTGCCCAAATTCATTTGATATTATACACTATTAAAATCAGAATTCCTAACTATTTCAGACTTAAGCATACAGTCTAAGAATCATTTTCTCAACTCTCCCACACAATGCAAAATATAAAAAATATTGCTTCTATAAAGCTTACCTTCCATTCCTCTTTTTCTATCTTTAAAATGACTCTTCCATCTTCCTTGGTGACCTTTTCTCTTAGCTTGGTTAAGCATACCCGTTCTTCCCAGATTCGCACTAGCCTAGGAGACCAGGAAATCATTTCAGGTCACATGTAGTAATATAGGTAGCATTCACTTTTGTATGAAAAAGTAACCCATTACTATCTGGAAATCAGACAAGAATTATTTTGTAAGACATTTAATTTGATTACTATGATAAATGCCCTCTTTTTAAGTTTTTGAAAAGTATTATACTTCTCCTTAGATTTTTTGTACAGATTTGTTAAGATATAATTCACATACAGTAAAAATCTAACACAATTTGGTGTTTTCTGGTATATCTGCAGAGCTGTGCAACCATTACCACTATCTGATCCAAACATTTTCAGCACTCAAGAAAGAAACCCCGTGCCTGAGCAGTCACTCCCTATTCCTCCCTCCCTCAGCCCCTGGCAGCCAATAACCGCCTTTCTATATCTATGTATTTGCCTATTCTAGATGTTTCATATAAAAGGTATTCTATAATATGTGGTCTTTTGTGTAGCAGGGTTTTATCCAAAATTTGTGCATGTGTGTATCAGTACTTATTTCCTTTTTATAGAAGAAGAATATTCTACTGCATCAGTTCAGTTCAGTTCAGTTGCTTAGTTGTGTCCAACTCTTTGTGACTCCAAGGACGGCAGCACGACAGGCCCCTCTGTCCATCACCAACTCCCAGAGCCTACCCAAACTCATGTCCACTGAGTCGGTGATGCCATCCAACCATATCATCCTCTGTTGTCCCCTTCTCCTCCTGCCTTCAATCTTTCCCAGCATCGGGTTTTTTCAAATGAGTCAGCTCTTCACATCAGTACTAGAGTTTCAGGTTCAACATCAGTCCTTCCAATGAACACTCAGGACTGATCTCCTTTAGAATGGACTGGTTGGATCTCCTTGAAGTCCAAGGGACTCTCAAGAGTCTTCTCCAACACCACAGTTCAAAAGCATCAATTCTTCAGTGCTCAGCTTTCTTTATAGTCTAACTCTCACATCCATACATCACTACTGGAAAAACCGTAGCCTTGATTAGATGGACCTTTGTTGGCAAAGTAATTTCTCTGTTTTTTAATATGCTATCTACATTGGTCATAACTTTCCTTTCAAAGAGTGAGTGTCTTTTAATTTCATGGCTGCAGTCAACATCTGCAGTGATTTTGGAGCCCCCCAAAATAAAGTCAGCCACTGTTTCCCCATCTATTTGCCATTAAGTGATGGGACCAGATGCTATGATCTTAGTTTTCTGAATGTTGAGCTTTAAGTCAAGTTTTTCACTCTCCTCTTTCACCTTCACCAAGAAGCTCTTTAGTTCTTCTTCACTTTCTGCCATAAGGGTGGTGTCATCGGCATATCTGAGGTTATTGGTATTTCTCCCAGCAATCTTGATTCCAGCTTGTGGTTCATCTATCCCAGCATTTCTCATGATGTACTCTGCATAATAAGTTAAATAAGCAGAGTGACAATATACAGCCTTCATGTACTCCTTTCCCAGTTTGGAACCAGTCTGATGTTCCATGTCCAGTTCTAACTGTTGCTTCCTGACCTGCATACAGATTTCTCAACAGGCAGATCAGGTGGTCTGATATTCCCATCTCTTTCAGAATTTTCCACAGTTTATTGTGATCCACACAGTCAAAGGTTTTGGCATAGTCAATAAAGCAGAAATTGATATTTTACTGAAACTGTCTTGCTTTTTCAATGATCCAACGGATGTTGGCAATTTGATCTCTCATTCCTCTGCCTTCTCTAAATTCAGCTTGAACATTTGGAATTTCACAGTTCATGTATTGCTGAAGCCTGGCTTGGAGAATTTTAAGTATTATTTTACTAGCATGTGAGATGAGTGCAATTGTGCTGTAGTTTGAGCATTCTTTGGCATTGCCTTTGTTTGGGATTGGAATGAAAACTGACCTTTTCCAGTCCTGTGGCCACTGCTGAGTTTTCCAAATGTGCTGGCATATTGAGTGCAGCACTTTCACAGCATCATCTTCCAGGATTTGAAATAGCTCAACTGGAACTCCGTCACCTCCACTAGCTTTGTTCATAGTGATGCTTTCTAAGGCCGACTTGACTTCACATTCCAGGATGTCTGACTCTAGGTTGGTGATCACACCATTGTGATTATCTGGGTCTTGAAGATCTTTTTTGTACAGTTCTTTCTTTGTATTCTTGCCACCTCTTCTTAATATCTTCTGCTTCTGTTAGGTCCATACCATTTCTGTGCTTTATCGAGCCCATCTTTGCATGAAATGTTCCTTTGGTATCTCTGATTTTCTTGAAGAGATCTCTAGGCTTTCCCATTCTGTTGTTTTCCTCTATTTCTTTGCATTGATCGCTAAAGAAGGCTTTCTTATCTCTTCTTGCTATTCTTTGGAACTCTGCATTCAGATGTTTATATCTTTCCTTTTCTCCTTTGCTTTTCGCTTCTCTTCTTTTCACAGCTATTTGTAAGGCCTCCCCAGACAACCATTTTGCTTTTTTGCATTTCTTTTCCATGGGGATGGTCTTGATCCCTGTCTCCTGTACAGTGTCACAAACCTTTGTCCATAGTTCATCAGGCACTCTGTCTATCAGATCTAGTCCCTTAAATTCTACTGTATGGATATACCAAATTTATTGACCCATTCATCAGCTGATGGACATTTTTAACTATTATAAATAATGCTGCTATGAATATTCATGTAAAATTTTCAGGTAGATCTATGTTTTCATTTCTCTTGAGTGTGTATATTCCTAGGAGTGGAATTGCTGGATCATTTTGTAAATCTACATTTACCTTTTTTAAACCAAACTGTGTCCAAATTGCTTGCATCATTTCCCTTCCCACGAGCAGTGTATGCGGGCTCCAGTTGTTCCATAGTTTGCCAACAGTTGTTAGTGTCCATCTTCTTGATCATAGCTATCCTAGTGGGTGTGAAGTGGTACCTCATTGTTGTTTGTTTGCATTTATTAAATATCTACTCTATAGATATCTAGTTTAAAAGTTTTTAAAAGGCTTGCAAATGATATAGTTCAACTTTAGAGTTAAATTGTGTATTACTATATTCCATTTTATCCAGATTTAGTTTTCCAGATATAAAGATGCACCAAATTCTGGAATACATCCTATTGAATATTGGTTCATAGCAAAAATGCATAATGTCAAGCTATAAGAATGACAAACAGAAGGTTGCAGAAGGTTACCTATTCCTATACTAGAAATTTTTCACATATGAAAAATAAAGAATGAGTTTAGAATTGAAAAATTTACACTTTTAGCCTATTAGAATGATACAGAATAAACAAAATATAAGGAATCATCAAAGAACAAAGGTTTAATCAATTTGAATGTTTATTTACCAAAATTCTCTTGACATCTGAGAGTTAATATATATTCTTAGCAATTTTACATACTAATTGATCTTCAGGGAGGGTTTTATTTTAATGAACAGAAAACCAAATATCTCTAAAAGTGTAATATTTGCTATCTCTATATGTTTGTGTTTGCAAAATATTTCTATGGAGCCTGCATATTTTCATCCACTACTTTTCTGAAAATTAACTAATTTGCTAACAATTGCACTATGGCAATGGCTGTGTATGGCCTTCCAGACTAAACAGTCGCTCACTCATGCCCAACTCTTTGCGACCCCATGGACTGTAGCCCACCAGGATCCTCTGTCCATGGAATTTTCCAGGCAAGGATACTGGGGTGGGTTGCCATTTCCTTCTCCAGGGACTCTTCCCAACCCAGGGACTGAACCCAGGTCTCCTGGATTGCAGACAGATGCTTTACCACCTGAGCTACTAGGGAAGCCCTAGTAGGGAAGCTTCCAATAAATGTGATTAAGTGAGACAAAATACATGATGCCTTCTATTCAATTATACCATGTTTTATAAAAATAGAACTATTCAAACGGTAGACATAATGATTATTAATTACTTACTGCTCACTGAGATATACATATTCCAGAGTAAGATATAATGTTGAGCAGTGAGGTGTCTTACTCCCTACACTCTAACTTCAATTAAAGATCTCCATCAAGCACCAATTATATGCCAAATATTATGTTAGACTTTGTGGATACAAAAACCTCTGTCCTTAATGAGTTTATAGTGAGGATAACTACTACCAGATAAGTTTATTTCCATCTCTTTAATGATTCACTTATTCTTTCTGGCTCTGTGGGATCTAAATCCAGAATGTATCACTTAATTCAGAGACCATGGACAAGACATCTCACTTCCAAGGATTTTGCCAAAAATATATGGGGTTTGGATTAAATAATATCTAGTGTTTCTTCTAGCTCTAATATTCTGTAATTTCTACACTGCTTATTTTAAGCTTGAGGCTCTTTCAAGTTTTGAATAGAAATTTTCTATCTCCTCTAAAATCCTTTTATTATACTCTAAAGCCTTTGTCAAATGTTGTTATATCAACTCTTACCCAAGTGCTTAATTTTTTTCCAGGCAACATCGTACAAAAGACAGAACAATTTCTGTTTACACATAAGGCTTGGGGGGACTTCCCTGGTGGTACAGTGGTTGAGACTTCATGCTTCCACTACAGAAAGCATGGGTCGAATTCCTGGTGGGGGAACCTAAGATCCCCTGGTGCAATCAAAAGAAGAAAAAAAGTTAAACTTAAGGGTTTTTAGTTAAATTTTTAGCCACTTTTAGCTGAGAAAAGAGCATTAGATTACATTCTTACCTTTTTTTGGCCCTTGCCTGTTTTGTGCAGAGAAAATTGAAGCTGCTGAAATTAAATGATTCTTAGCCAGACATGTTTAATATTAATAGGTGAAAGTCAGGAGTAAAGAAATAACTCATGATTTCTGACCACTGTTTTTTAAAAAATTGGATAGGATTTATTAAGAGTACTTGAGTTAACAGAGAACAGTCTTATGATTGCCAAGGATGGGAGTGTTGGAGGGGGAGGATTGGGAGTTTGGGATTAGGAGATAAAAAGTAGTATATATAGGATGGATAAACAAGGAACTATAGTCAATAGCCTGTGATAAACCATAATGGAAAAGAATATGAAAAAGGATATATATATATGTGTGTGTGTATAACTGAGTCACTTTGCTATACAGCATAAATTAATGCAACATTGTAAATCATTTCAGTAAAATTTACTATATTTCAGTAAAATTTTTTAAAAAGAGTACTCAAGTTTGTCATAATTGTATAATATAAACATAATAGTTTTTGTAAGAGTAGTTTTACTGTAAAAGGTCAATCTAGGGAAATTTAAGACCTGAGCTTAATATAATGCTTACTGAGTCAGATTGCTTAGGTATGAATACTAGTGAATACCAGTTCCACATTTATTAGCAGTATGATCTTTGACAAGTTACCTAGGCCTATCCTTCAGGTTTTCTGTCTTTAAAATGGAGAAAATAACATCACCCATGTGTCACAGAGATTGCTTATCATTCTCCAATATGTTATTCCTCTTGTTCCTCATAATAGATTCTCTAAATATAACTGGGCACAAGACTTCATTTAGCCATCCTCCCTTGCAGTTAGGAATGGGTCATATGAAGCTTTGGCTAGTGAGATGTTAGCAGAAATAGTAATGTGTACAACTTCCCGCTAGCTGGAATCAAGTACGTTAGCCACAGTTGGTCTATCTATGTATTTCTGGCCATGAAGTAACTAAAGTCTGTTCCTAAAGGAATGGAAACCATGCCCAGTTGAGCAACAGGATAAAAGGCCTGAATGTCTGACGCAGTGGAGTGTTATGCCAGTCCTCTTCTTTGCTGGGAGAATACCAGTTATTTCCAAGTTTTTACACTCCATCCAAGTTACCGAAGTATAAATCTTAATTTGCTTAAACCAGTCATACAATCTCATTCCCCTAAAAGGTTACTGGATTAAGGGTATAAAAATGACCTGATTCTGGCCCATGAGACGTGAAGGAGAGGCTAGCTAGGGAACCTCAGAAAGGTATTTTCATTCTTAAATAAGAAACAGAAATAAATATAATTGTTCCCACTCTTCTGATATCATAATCATATCTGGCTGCGATGCCTGAAACTGTACCAGCCACCCTGCAAACTGAGAGAAGCTAACCTGAGGACCAAACTGGCATACCAAGATTAGCTGTGGAAGGTGGAAGAAGCAGAGTCCAAAAAATTGTGGAAGCTTTGGAATTGCCTAAACTTAAGACTTCCCTATCGTTTAAGCCATTTTTAGTCATGTTTTCTTTTATTAGCTAACACAAGACCATTTTTTAAAATGAGATATAATTGGCATATAACATTATATTAAGTCTAATACAACATAATGGTACAAGTCTAATGGTACAACAAGTCTAATGTTCAATGGTACAACAATTCAAGTCAAGACAGGGGCTATCCTTGTAAAAGTAGTGCAATACTTTGGAAACATCCAGTGAGGAAAGTAGGTAGGTATCAATAAGGCAGAGGAAATGAGAGTCAAACTATAACCCAAAGAGAGGACTCAGGTGATCCACAGTGGCCCTGGCTGGAACTCACAGCTATTTAGTTAGGTGAGAATCGACTGAACTTTCTAATGCAAGATGTTGTTTTAGCCCCTACGGAATATAATGTTGAACAAACAATCTTTGAAAAGTAGACTGCTGCTGCTGCTGCTGCTGCTAAGTCATTTCAGTCGTGTCCGACTCTGTGTGACCCCATAGACCGCAGCCCACCAGGCTCCGCCATCCCTGGGATTCTCCAGGCAAGAACACTGGAGTGGGTTGCCATTTCCTTCTCCAGTGAAAAGTAGACTAAATGATACTAATCGAACTTTGATGAATGTTGAACAGACTCCTAGGATAATTACTAAATTCATTTGTATTCTTTGTGGCCCGCATCATATGGCCACACTTCATTGTAAGGTGCTTCCTCTAGTTATATTTTTAGTTTTTCTGTAAATAAAAACCTCTATAAAATTCAATAATAAGGCAATTAATAAATACTATTTTAATAATGAAGATGTTATAAATTTTTGTTAATTCAAAATAATAAACATGTTTTAGCATACTTTTGTTGGAATTCCTTCTCTCGCTTCAGGTCTTCATTGAGTTTCTTTATTCTTTTTTCCCAAACTTCCTTTACAGCATTGACAGCCCCAGTACTAACCACATTTTCTGACATGATTTCTCCACATTGTCACAGGGTCACAGACTTCATTAAATTTTGAATAACTGAATCGCAGATGCCATCTCAGAAAGGACCTGATTGAACCAGAGAAGGTGGGGGGAAATGTGTTTCAGAATGTTTATTGAGTGCCATAATGAACATAATAGCTTATATTTATTGAACACATTCTATGTTTCCAAGACTATTTAATGTACTTTACATGCCATATTTCACTTAATAATTCTCATAAAAATGTCATGACATGGATACTTTTATTGTCTTTGTATAAAGAGGAGAAAATTGAGCCCCAGAAAAGGTGGTTAAGTGGTTTACATCCTGTCTCTAATAAGTGACAGAGAGTGGAACCGATGCCAAGTCTACTTCCTTTGTTACTGTTAATTCACAGTAATGAAACATTGCAGCCACTTTATGTGTCCAATTATAGGGAAATATATAGTAATGTATATACGAGATGAGCAGGCATCTTGACAGAGCTACTTAATCTAGATCCTGTATACACAAGCTGGAATTCAGTTAAGTGGTAATATAGTGGGATTGTTTGCCCTTGTGGAAAATAAATTGCAAATGGACTCATCTAACATTGAGGATTGTGACCTGAATCTCAGAAAAGAGACGCAAACAATAACAGGGGAATGGTTATGTAAGTCACAGTAGATCTATTTGATGAGATGTTCTTTGCCTCTCATATAGTGGTATTGATTTTTCACCAAATTAACTAGCAATAATGAAAGAGTTTGATTCACAATTAATTTAATTATTTCTTCAAAATTCAAGGAGTAAAAGATGTCCACAATTACCATTTCTATTCAACATTATATTGAAATGCAATAGAGCAATATCATGAATAAAGTAGACAGGTATACAGTTTGGAAAGGAGAAGTAAAATTTGCAACAGCACAGGGGAAAAGGTGCTCCCATACACTAAATGTGACAGCACACGTTGTTACAGTCTCTATGGAGAGAATTTTGGTAATATCTGTCAAACTTAAAAGTCACACCATCACCTGTATGAATTTACACTGAAAATATTTTCAATTTTAAAATGACACTTTACAAAATTATTCACTGTAGGGTTTTTCATGACAGCAAAAGGTTGGAAACAACAATAACTTTCTACCAGTAAATTACAGTAGATGCATATTATGAGGAATTATATAGCTCCATAAAGAAGGAAAAGCATGTTATACACTGATAAAGCATGATATCCAAAATGACACAATTTATCCATTCTAATTAATGTGGATATTTAGATCCCAAATTTTTGCTCTAATGAGCAAAATTGTTTCTGAAACTCCTGTTTTTATCTTTTTGCTGCTCAAGTGGTATTATTTCTGTTGAGTATACCCAGAATTAGAATTGTTAGATCACTATGTTCAAATTTATAAGACAGAGGCCAATTGTTTTTCAAATTAATAAGATAGAGGCCAATTGTTTTCCTTGTCAGTTGTAGTAAGTAATTTCCAATGGAAAACATACAAGTGGCCTCTATCTTAATTATAGGAACAGTTTCCATTGGAAATTGTTTCCCCATTGATGTATATCCTCACCCCATATTACTGCATAAAATGATATCTCATCATGATCATAATTTCTGTTTTTTGGCTTATTAACTGCTCCAGGCTAATAAATTGCCCAACTAAATAAAAGACAAAATCCTGTGTATTATTTACAAGGTCATACCTAAAACTTGAAAACAGAAAAAATGGAAGGCACAAAATAGAAAAAGATCAATCTAGGTTTATACCCAAGAGAAATTAAAATATATGTTCACACAAAAACTTGTACATGAATGTTGATAATAGCATTATTCACAATGGCCCAAAGTGGAAAACAAGTAGCCGACAAGTGGAAACAAATGGCCATTAACGAACAAATGGCTATTTATGAACAAAATGTGACATATCCATACAGTGGAATGTTATTCTGGCATGAAAAGGGACCTAAGCACTGCAACATCATGGGGAAACTTTGAGTAAAATGATGCTGATAGAAGACACGAAACACCAAAATTGTATTATCCCATTTATATGAAATGTCCGGAATAGGCAAATCCATGAAGAAAGAATGTAGATTAATGATAACCACGGGGCTTTGCTAAGGGTACAAAGTTTCTTTTCTGAGTAATGAAAATCAACTTTTGAAATAAATCAACCTATGAAGAAGCAAAGATTATTTGTGGCTAAAAAAAACAGAATGTAATACATCTTCAAAATATAAAAATAAAAGTCCTTTTAATACTGTGTAGAAGAAGGATATGAGAAAATAGAGGGTGAGGGAGATAAGAGATATAGTCTATACTTTATGGAATGAGAGAGATTTAAGTATTGAAGGTATAAGGCAACAAAAAAGAAATTAAAAGAGATATAACTCTATGGGAGTGCAGGTGAATTTAAGCATCATCTTTCATAATGAAACAATAGATAATGTCTAAAGCTGAGAAGACACAGCATACTGCCTTTGAAAAAGAAAAAAGTATTAAGGAGGTAACCACTGAAAACCAAATACTGAAATAGTTAAAATGGTTACTTTTAGGGTGATAAAAATGGGGTACATAATATTGCTTTTTCACTATTAATCTCCTCTAAATTACTGATTTCTTTAAACTAAAACCATGTAATTTGTGTGTGAGAGACAGAAAGGCAGACAGAGGGAGGAAGAAAAATGTATTAAAAAAGGGAAAAGTTTAACATTTGAGGATGAATACATAATTACTGATATGCAGGAAATTATTAGGAGGAGGTGGGAACAGATTTGCAAGATCTTTCTCCCATCAAAAAATTAGGAGTATTTATGCTGATAATCCAACCCTCTGGGTATTAATATCACTGTCCAGTTATAATTTATTGTCTCAGATATAAGCATGCATTTGATATGCTTCGTTTGATAAATGAAGCATGCATTTATCAGATAATAAAGAATTAAAATCTCAAGTACCTACATGTAAATGTGTATTTTACTAGATATGTATAACTTCATGTGCCAATTCATTTCCCCATTTCCCATTAAACATTGATCAACCATCAATTTTCCTGTAATAGTGACCAATGTCCCTTTGAGGAAAACAAGTCAGTAGTGATATATGTATTTCTGCCTCCCACATGGGATTGTGTTCTCTACCTTGGTTATTACAACAGAAAAACAGAAACCATGGCCGTAAAGTAAGCATGGCTGTGACAAGACTGAGGAGTCAACTCCCCAGAGTCAAAAGAAAACAAAAGAAATATAATCTCTGAAGAAACACTTCTTGATTTCTGGGGAAGTCAGTCTTCCAGAGGAGGACAACTAGATGAATGACTATGAACCTCCAGAGACTTTTAAATTCAATTCCAACTTTAGTTCTACCTTCCAGCAAACACAGACACAGTAAAAACATCAACAGCTATCTATTTATAAGTCAAGAGTAGGAAAAAAAAAGTTTTTGAAAAATACGTACCACGGTCAGTGCATACAGGAGCTGACATGTCCAAAGTTAGTGTATCAACTAGGAGTGGACTGAAGGCAGAATTGTTTTCAGTGTGACTCCCAGTGATGAAAATCCTCAGATTGTAGCTGGATGAAATGTAATGTCAGCCTAGTTCTAATTTTAGTTCATGGACAAAGCTGAGAATAGCAAAAATCACATGGAGCTCCTGTGCAAAGGACCAACCGATAACACATGTGAGCACATTCCGTGTGCTGCAAAATGCTGTGCTGCAGGCATTATAAAACTATCATGCATGCACGCATGCTAAGTTGCTTCAGTCATGTCCAGCTCTTTGCGAGCCTATGGACTGTAGCCCACCAGGCTCCTCTGTCCGTGGAATTTTCCAGACAAAAATACTTGAGTGAGTTGCCATTTCCTACTCCAGAGGATCTTCTTGACCCAGGGATTGAATACATATCTCCTGCATTGGTTGGCAGATTCTTTATCACGAGCAACATCTGGGAAGCCCCAGTTATTCCATAGAAATTCTCTAATGCCTCTATAGTGAATAAGTTCAGAGAGTTGTGGGGTTTCTCAAGATCCCAGAAACAGTAAAGGAGATCACAGAACCTAAACTCTAGAATCTCCCTGTCCAGAGAGCTGGCACCATTCCACACACAGCTGCCTTGAATACATTCATAAGTCAACACTGAAGTTCAGGGAGGAGCTTTGTTTCCATTAAAAAGAAGACTAAATTGTCCCCTTGGAAAGAATTTAGATTTATTTCTGCATTTGGCACTTTCTACAGTTAAGTTTTAATTTTACCATATTTATAGAAAATCCACAAATTTCAAAGTTTCTCTCTTATCTAGCCTCTTATTTTCCATAATGCAGATCTAAGAGGCCACACAGCAGGGAGTGAGACAAATTGAGAAGTTGTTAAAGTGACCTACACTAGAGAAATGGCAGGGAGAGTGGGGGGAAAGTGAGCAGATTTATGAGCTATTTATGAGGAGATTAGACAATTTTGGTTACTTGAGGACAATAAGGGATTAGAAAGGGTTTTCCTGGTAGCTCAGCTGGTGAAGAATCTGCCCTCAATGCAGGAGACCCCAGTTCAATTCCTGGTTGGGAAGATCCCCTGGTGAAGGGAAAGGCTAACTCCTCGGGCTCCCCTGGTGGCTCAGACTGTAAAGAATCCGCCTGCAATACAGGAAACATGGGTTTGATCCCTGGGTTGGGAAGTCCCCTGAAGATGTTATAGCAACCCACTCCATATTCTTGCCTGGAGAATCCCATGGACAGAGGAGCTTGGCGGACTACAGTCCACGGAGTTGCAAAGAGTCAGACACAACTGAGCAACAAAGCACACACACAAGGGATTAGAAAAAAGAGATAAGGCATGTGTAGTGACTATCTGTCATTCATGGCTGCCCATATCTTCCAAACACCCTCTCCATAGCTTGATAACACCCCACCACCACCACCACCACCACCACCACATTGTGAATTTACTCTACCAAGATAGAATTAGGGGGAACTATCCCATGAAATTAAAAGACGCTTACTCCTTGGAAGGAAAGTTAAGACCAAACTAGATAGCATATTCAAAAGCAGAGACATCACTTTGCCAACAAAGATTTGCCTAGTCAAGGCTATGGTCTTTCCTGTGGTCATGTATGGATGTGAGAGCTGGACTGTGAAGAAGGCTGAGCACCGAAGAATTGATGCTTTTGAACTGTGGTGTTGGAGAAGACTCTTGAGAGTCCCTTGGACTGCAAGGAGATCCAACCAGTCCATTCTGAAGGAGATCAGACCTGGGATTTCTTTGGAAGGAATGATGCTAAAGCTGAAACTCCAGTATTTTGGCCACCTCATGCGAAGAGTTGACTCATTGGAGAAGACTGTGATGCTGGGAGGGATTGGGGGCAGGAGGAGAAGGGGACAACAGAGGATGAGATGGCTGGATGGCATCACTGACTCGATGGATGTGAGTCTGAGTGACCTCCGAGAGCTGGTGATGGACAGGGAGGCCTGGCGTGCTACAGTTCATGGGGTCGCAAAGAGTCGGACATGACTGAGCGACTGATCTGATCTGATCTGATCCCAGTCTCTCTTGCTACTGGATTAGGGATGTGACTAAGATTTTGCTAAGCATCTACTTTGATTTAGAGGCAAAATAGGTGAGGACACAGGCTGAGTGACCAGAGTTCATTTTTGCTGGTGTGGGTACAGCAGAGAAAATATATTCAAGAGTTAGTTTGGGCAGCAAGAGTTTCCAGAACACAGTAGATGAAGCTCGTTCTGGGGACATCCTCAACAGCCCCCTCAGCAGGCCAGTTCCATAATGTAGTTCCAGGAGTTGTTTTGTGAACTAACATCACTTCCTTAAATCTGCTTGGGAGAATTTTGTTATTTGCATCTGAAAAACTGACACAAGTATTGTAACTATATCTTGTTAGATTTCCAAAAATATTCTTATTCTGCTATTTATTCATCTACCAATTTCAGAATCACCTATTGACTTTGTACCATGAAAGATGAGTATTCTGTTGTCTTAAACCACCGACTCATTATCCTACAGTTCTCCTTCTCTTGTCCTCTACTAGTTCTACTATAATTTTTGTTAAATCAGTAGTGATCATTATTATTATGAAAATATTATTCATAGATGAACTAAATAGTAGATATGATTACATTACTTTCTTTTGGTACTTTCTGTGTTTTCTGGAGTCAAGTGTACTTTTTAAACTGTTTAAATTTCCTGTGTATGTTTACTATATCTTTATACACTTGAATGTCCCAATTCCCACTGTATGTAGCTCAGACAAGTTACTTAATCTCCCTGTGCCTCAGCTCCTTATTGGTAAAATGTAGATAAAAATAAGAGCTGCTCGTGGATTTTCATGAGGATTAAGTGAGTTAAGATACGAAAGAGCTTGGACAGTGCCTGCAGATAATAAGTCTTCAATGAGGATTTGTTATTTTTTCCACCCTCCAACAGCAGAGCCAACAGAAGAACTGGGTGTGAGTGTCAGTGCTGAAGATTGTTATAAGTTTAAAAGAATTTTCCTCTGAGTCTGAGATAAAACAACTTTTTTAAAGCCTTGATTGAATTTGTTATAATATTGCTTTGGGTTTTGGTGGCACAGCATGTGGGATCTTAGTTTCTCAACCAGGAATTAAACCTGCAGCCCCTGCATTGGAAGGTGAAGTCTTAGCCAGTGGACCACCAGGGAAACCCTAAACGGAAATAAAATTAAGAAGACAGCTTCACAGTGGAAGGGAGATAAATGAGCTCATCTAGCTTAGCTGGTAAAGAATACGCCTGCAAGACAGGAGACCCCAGTTCAACTCCTGGGTCAGGAAGATCCCTGGGGAAGGGATAGGCTACCCACTCCAGTATTCTTGGTGGCTCAGATGGTAAAGGGTCTGCCTGCATTGTGGGAGACCTGGGTTCAATCCTTGGGTTGGGAAGATCCCCTGGAGGAGGGCATGGCAACCCACTCCAGGATTCTTGTCTGGAGAATCCCCATGGACAGAGGAGCCAGGTGGGTTACAGTCCATGGGGTCGCAAAGTTGGACATGACTGAGCTATGCTTAATAGCTAAATGGCTCCACTCTTCACATGAAGTTAGTATCTCATTTTAATGTTAAACACATTGGTCTATCCTCTCCTCTCATTGTGTGTTTCCAGCTGCTTGTTACCCAGGTTTGCATTCTAAGGTCCCTCAGGGATAATATATTTCATCAGGATCCATGGCCCTGACTGTGTTCAACTGTGATGCTTGTGTTTAGAAAAAGACAACAAATCTAGAAGAGGGAGAAGTGGGATGGCCAGGTGAGAGAGGGAATAAAACACATTAAAAATATAGCTCCTTGGAAGGAAAGTTATGACCAACCTAGACAGCATATTCAAAAGCAGAGACATTACTTTGCCAACAAAGGTCTGTCTAATCAAGGCTATGGTTTTTCCAGTAGTCATGTATGGATGTGAGAGTTGGACTATAAAGAAAGCTGAGCACTGAAGAATTGATGTCTTTGAACTGTGGTGTTAAAGAAGACTCTTGAGAGTCCCTTGGACTACAAGGAGATCCAACCAGTCCATTCTAAAGGAGATCAGTCCTGGGTGTTCAATGGAAGGACTAATGTTGACGCTGAAACTCCAATACTTTGGCCACCTGATGCAAAGAGCTGACTCATTTGAAAAGCCCCTGATGCTGGGAAAGATTGAGGGCAGGATGAGAAGGGAACGACAGAGAATGAGATGGTTGGATGGCATCACTGACTCAATGGACATGAGTTTGGGTAGGTTCCAGGAGTTGGTGATGGACAGGGAGCCCTGGCATGCTGCAGTCCTTGGGGTCGCAAAGAGTTGGACACAACTGAGCATCTGAACTGAACTGAAAAATATAGCATCATCCAAAAGAACTCAAAGCAAGATCATAAAGAGATATTCATATACCCCATGTTCATCATAGCATTATTCATAATATCCAGAGGTAGAAGCAACCAAAGTATCCATTGACAGATGACTGGATGAAGAAATTGTGGTATATGCCTACAACAGAATATCACATACTACAACATGGATGAAACTTGAGAACATGATGCTAAATGAAAAAACAAAGTCACAAAAGAACAAATCATCTATCATTCCTCTCCCATGAAGTATCTGAAGTAGTCAAAATAACAAAAATAGAAAGTAGAAAGGTAATTAATAATATGAGGAAATGTTCATGATACTAGTTACAAGAAAGAAACAGTTACAGAGGTTTTGTTCAATTCAGGTCTTCACCTGACTAGATGAGGTCCACCACACTAAGAATTACAATCTGCTTTACTCTGTCTACAGATTCAAATGTTAATGTCATCAGAAACACCCTCACAGACATACCCAGAATAACGTTTGACAAGTGTCTGGGCATCCATTGGCTGAGCCAAGTTAAAACATAAATTAGCCATCAGAGTAGACATTCTTATTGTATGCATAAAGAAACCAAGATTAAAGAGAGTAAAGGACTTGTCAAAGACAAAGCTGGAAAACAGTTGAGCTAAATTCCAATTCAAATGGATCTGGCCCCTAAACTTTGACCATTGGGCTATTCTACTCCCTTTTAAAGACAAGTTTATAGAAGTTACACAGAATTGTATTTGTAGGAAGATACCCATAACATCAAAACAATGTTTTAATTACTGCTTAATTTCTCTATTGAGAGGCAGTGAAAATGAAGATGGGGGAACAAATAAATGTAAAAGCAACAAAGGGGCTGAGAATAGTTTATGATACATAGTTCCATTATTTTTCACTCTATGTCATCATAACCTGTGTTAATAAATAGGTAGAAATTTAGAGAAAGACTATAATGTTTTTAAACATAAAACACTAAAATAGCTATTACCTTGTTTTTATTAAGTTGGTTTTATGAAACCTAGAGTGTTTTCCTTTAAAAAATTGTAATAAAACAAAAGGATTAACAGTCATTAGTCAAATTTCTTTCCACAAATTTTGACAAGACTACAGTACTGTATAAGTAGTCATATCAAGCATGTGCTGCTGCTGCTGCTGCTAAGTTGCTTCAGTCGTGTCTAACTCTGTACAACCCCATGGACTGCATCCTACCAGGCTCCTCCTTCCATGGGATTTTCCAGGCAAGAGTACTGGAGTGGGGTGCCATTGCCTTCTCCAAGCATGTGCTCTGCTGTCCTTTTCCCTCAGTTGTGTTCAACTCTCCGCATCCCATGGACTGTAGCCTTCCACGATCCTCTGTCCATGGGGATTCTCAAGGCAAGAATAAAGGAGTGGGTTGCATGCCCTCCTCTGGATCTTCCCAATCCATGGATCAAACCAGGTCTCCTGTATTGCAGGCAGATTCTCTACCATCTGAACCACCAGCATACAAGCATATATTTCATGTGTGACCCATTCTTTCCAATAAGAACAAGAAAAAATAATGGAACACAGGGAAAAATGGAAAAAAATAAGTATATTATCTAGGGATTTTGGACTATATCACTCTTTTTATGACTTTAATAAAACAAGTAAACTAGCAATTTGTCAGTATTTAAGGCTTCGAAGGAGGACTGAGAAAAATAAATATATCAGACTTGCTCTCATTGATCAGATCAATAATTCTGCAATGCTAAGAATTCTGTCTTACAAAGATAGAATTTGAAGACTCTATAATTGCACTTCAAATATTTGAAAGACAAACAAGAATACTTTTAAAGCTTTTGTTCAGCTCTAGAACTTTGAAAAATACGATATATATATATATATATATATATATATATATATATATATATATATTTTTGGCTGTACCACATGGAATATGGAACTTCCCTGCCCAAGGATCAAACCCATGCCTCCTACATTGGAAGCATGAAGTCTTAACTTCTGGTCCACCAAGGAAGTCCAACACTAGTATTCTTTAATGTGGAAATGTTCCAGGTTAAAAAAGGCTGGGTGAATGTGTGTGTATATGTGTACCCAAAGTCCTAGATAACAGATCACATGCTTGCCAAATATTAAGGAGTCATCTCTTCTCCACATTTTGATACTTATTAGAAAATTATAACTACGTACTAACTCATTTCACTTTGTTTAACAAAACAGAGCTATTTCCTGAGGAGATGGTAGGAAATTTATTAGGCGCCAAACATCTCTCCTCTGAAGCTCGAGCTCCGAGATTCCGGTCAGTCTCACATGATTTCTGCCACATGACTCTACAGAGTTGCAATCATTAATAATGAAGTTATTAAAATGGCTGGGAAAAGCATTTCATTAAAAATGTTAATTATTCCCTTTTCCTCCTATTATTAAATATGTGTTTTATAATAAAAAGTTAATGTATTTAACCAGGAATGTACTTAAAATGTAGGTGGCTTAGTTGTAAAGAACTGGCCTGCCAATCCAGGAGACACAGGTGATGTGGTTCAGTCCCTGGGTTGGGAAGATCCCCTGGAGGAGGAAATGGCAACGCACACCAGTGTTCTTGCCTGGAGAGTTCCATGGATAGAGATGCCTCGAGGGCTGAGTCCACGGGGTTGTGAAGGGTTGGACACGACTTAGTGACTGAGCACACATGCACATACTTAAAATGTACTTGTGACCTTGGATTTTTGTGCTGGCTGTCATTTTTGATAGATATACACATACAAACACAAACACATCATTTCCCTAAATCAATCAATAGTGGAGACACAAGAAAATACTATGTGAAAATAATTTATTATGGAAACAGTGAGAGACTTTATTTCTGGGGCTCCAAAATCATTGTAGATGGTAACTGCAGCCATGAAATTAAAAGATGCTTACTCCATGGAAGAAAAGCTAGGACCAACCTAGACAGCATATTAAAAAGCAGAGACATTACTTTGCCAACAAAGGTTCATCTAGTTAAAGCTATGGTTTTTCCAGCAGTCATGTATGGATGTGAGAGTTGGACTATAAAGAAAGCTGAACACTGAAGAACTGATGCTTTTGAACTATTGTGTTGGAGAAGACTCTTGAGAGTCCCTTGGACTGCAAGGAGATCCAACCAGTCCATCCTAAAGGAGACCAGTCCTGAATAGTCATTGGAAGACTGATGCTGAAGCTGAAACGCCAACATTTTGGCCACCTGATGTGAAGAACTGACTCATTAGAAAAGACCCTGATGCTTGAAAAGATTGAAGGCAGGAGGAGAAGGGGATGACAGAGGATGAGATAGTTGGATGACATCACCAACTCAATGGACATGAGTTTGAGCAAACTCTGGGAGTTGGTAATGGACAGGGAGGCCTAGCGTGCTGCAGTCCACGGGGTTGCAAAGAATCAGATGTGACTGAGTCACTGAACTGAACTGGAAATGGGTCAAAAATTAGAAAGTCATGGAAATGATTTAATCCTCATTTGTGATAAGTATGCTGTGAGTCTCCATAACCAATATGTTATTCAGCAAACAAAATACAAGTGAATAAAACATAATTTCTCTTATGGATGAAGTGGTTTGCCATGGTCTTTCCCTTAAACTATCTTTCTTATGCAAGGATAATTCTCATATGAAATATAGAACCTAAGCAGTAATAATCAATATTATTCAACTTCCTTGGGCAATTTAAACCTAACATCAGATGAACACAGAATAAAAACCATTATAGTCTTTTTTCAAAGAAACAAAAAAGAGAATAAACAATAGCCCTTCCATATCTGCCAAATATTGACCACTAAATTACACTAGTTTCCTATATGTTAAGGTATTTTTAACCTCATAATACTGAAAATATATGTTCCTTCTGCTTTTATTTTTATGCACCTCTTTATTTCTATAGAAATGTTAAACTTTCACTGGATAACTTTATATGAATTACATAATACTTCATTTCTAGGATACTGATCCAACTTTTGAAATGTGGTATATATACACTTCAATGGGCAACCACGAAAATGATTTTCTCATATGTCCATAAATACTATGCAGAACATTTAACAGCTCGTAAAGATGGAAGCTATGAGAATTTTTGTTGTATTTAGAAAGTATTACAAACTGAAAAGAAACATCTTATGGAAATAACAGCATTTTATTGAAACTGGAAAGCAAGCACAAACCCGGCAGTGGCCGGGACCCAGCCGTGCACAACTCGCAGCCTGGGCTGGAGGCCAGGCGTGGGGCATGTGCCCTCGAGTGGGCCCTGCGCCCCAAAGCGGCCCCGCGCAGTGAGGCTGGGGCGGTAGGTTTCTGTACACACGTGATTGAGCCACTGGCCAGCTGCTGCCACCCGCCTTCCCACCCGCCTCCCCGGTGCCCAGTGTGAGAAAGGAGGCATCGCCCACCAGCCACTGGCACGCCCAGCCAGCCCTCAGCCTGAGCCCAGCGGCACCTGCCCCTGTCCCCTGCCACCCTGTACTGCCCTGGCTCCCCCGTGACCCCCACATTGCAGTGCAGCCAGGCCCCCTGCCCACAAGGGCAGCCCCCATGGCCCCCTCCTGGTGCCCGGGGCAGCCTGGCCTGCAGGGCCATGAAGCGGCAGGCTGTGATGGAGACGCTCCTGCTGGGGTAGCATCAGGCACGCCAAGAACTGGAGGCCCGGCAGCCGCCACCGCCCCCTGAACCCCCAGCCCGCACCAGGGTCACTTTGGAAGAGGACAGGGAGCCTGAAAGCGCCTGGATGCAGTGGATGTAGATGGCCGCCCTGGCTGCCATGCAGGCCGCTGCTGCCGGCCTTGGCCATGCGCCCAGTCCCGGCTCGGAGGACGGGCCCCCCGGCTCAGAGGATGAGAATGCAGCCCTGGAGGGGGCAACGGGCTCACCCACCCCACCCAGCTGAGGCAGGGAGGCAGCCAGCCTCCCCACGGGCAATGGCCACTTTGAGGATGCAGGCTCCGACGATGACCTGAGGCCAAAATGGGAGGAGGAGGAGCTGGAAGAAGACCTGAGGGATGACGAGGAGGATGAGGACTATGAGGATGAGGAGGGGCTTGGGCCCCCAGGTGCCACCAGCCTGGGCCCCGCAGCCCTGTTCCCCTACAAGGCTTAGCCGCTCTAGGCCTTCTGCTGTGACAGTGGATCCCAGCGCTGGGTGGCCAGGAGCGCCCGGGGACTGGCCTGGCTGTCCCCAGAGGGGTTGCCCATCCTGCATCTCAGCTGCAGCCACCAGACCACGGGGACTGGACATATGAGCAGCAGTTCAGGCAGCTGTACGAACTGGATGCAGACCCTAAGAGGAAGGAGCTCCTGGACGACTTGTTCACTTTCATGCAGAAGCGAGGGACACCTGTGAACCGCATCCCCATCGTGGCAAAGCAGGTGCTCAACCTTTTCATGTTGTATGTGCTGGTGATGGAGAAGGGTAGCCTGGTGGAGGTCATCAACAAGAAGCCGTGGCGGGAGATCACCAAGGGACTGAATCTGCCCACGTCCATCACCAGTGCTGCCTTCACGCTGCGAACCCAGTATATGAATTACCTGTACACCTAGGAGTGTGAGAAGCGTGGCCTCAGCAACCCCAACGAGCTCCAGGCAGCCGTCAACAGCAATGGGAGGGAGGGTCGGCGCCAGAGCTTTGGGGGCTCCCTCTTTGCCTACTCGCCGGCCGGGGCCCACAGCATGCTGTCCTTGCCTAAGCTGCCTCTGTCCTCCCTGGGTGTGGCCACCAGCACCAACGGCAGCTCCATCACCCCAGCCCCTAAGGTCAAGAAAGAGGAGGATGCGGCCATCCCCATTACAGTCCCCGGCCGCCTGCCAGTCTCCCTGGTCACCCAGTGGTGGTAGCCCAGGCAGTAGCAGCCCAAGCGGCTATAGCAGCACAGGTGGCTGCCCTGGAGCAGCTTCAGGAGAAACTGGAGTATGGGGAACCTCCTGAGAAGAAAATGACCCTGGTGGCAGAGGAGCAGCAGCACCTGATGCAGCGAGCACTTCAGCAGAACTTCCTGGCCATGACGGTACAGCTGCCCATGAGCATCTGGATCAACAGCCAAGCCTCCGAGAGCCGCCAGGACTCGGCTGCAAACCTGACCAGCACCAACGGCAGCAAGAGTATTGGCATGTCAGGAGAGATTAACGGAATCATGTATACAGGAGTGCTGTTCTACCAGCCGCCGGCCTCCAGCCACGCTCTGCTCCCAGCAAAGATGAAGGCAGCAGCAGCCGGGGAGGAAATGGCGGGACCCACAGCAGCAGCAGCTGTGCAGGCAGCCAGGCAGGGCCAGCAGGGATTTCTGCACCCCCACATCTACCTCAAACACTCCCCACCCTGGGAACCTGCCACACTGGGCAGGGGGTCCAGGTGGGCCAAGCAGGGGCTGGGATGGCAGAAGATACTGGTGGGGAGGGGAGGTATCCACAGAGGAGTGACAGCTTAACACCAAAAGGAAAAGAAAAATATATATACATATATATAAAGAAAATTTAATAAAATGGGAAAACCAAGGAACACTTGAATTACTCAGGTTTCGGACATTCAGAGATGAATTGTGAGAATATCAAAGGAAATTAGAAATGAGAGAGGCAAATGTCTACTAGGGCCTGCAGCCCTGGTGGACCCACGTGGACTGGTGTCTGGTTTCAACAGGCCAATCCTGTTTACCTCATACATCCCCACACTGTGTTTTTTCATTTTTAATCTGTTTTTTTTTCTTTGCTTTTTTTTTTTGTCCATTTGTTACACACTCACCACACCCAGCTCCTTGTGTTGAATGAAACACCTGAGCCAAGATCAGTTGAATTTTTTTGTTGTTGTTGCTTTTGGGAACTTTGTTGTTGTTTTTTAAAAAGGAATAGTGAACTCCAAACTCTATAGCGTTTTTAAGAGGTTTTAGGGGTTTTGTTTTGTAAATATTTTATTTTATTCTTGGGGGAGCAATCAAACCTAGGAAAAGGATATATATATCTATGTATTTGTGTTCATTCAGGGCAACTGGACTTGAAAAAGAAAGAAAAAAAGGCAAAAAAAAAAGTTAAAAAAAGAAATTGGAAAGCATTGCATTTATATATCAATATTTTTAATATCCACAAACTTATTTGAGAAAGTGCAGTCAGTGACAGTGGTGGTTTTAAAACATTACACCAACTCTCTGACAGTTTGTCCTGCTCTGTCCACGGAACGCTTGAACCAACAAGGCCCTTCTCATCTTATGCCAGAAACAAAATAGGGCTAAGGCCAGGTTCTGGTACAATTTGTGAGGCCCTTGGTTTGCAGAGTTGGTGGTGTGATGGCTTAGCCTGTGGACTCCTTTCTGTGACATTTGAACATTTATTATGTTTCAAACTGTCAGTCATGTTCAGATGTATATTCATGCCTACAGTTTCCAATTACTTAATTATACCTGCTATCAACCTAGTTAATCTGCCTTGGTTACTGCAGTCTGAACTCTGGTTGCATTTTTCAAGGAAATTAAATTGCTAGGTTGTTCCAGATAATTATGCTTCTGTACTGGCTTATAACTTTTGTTTTTTACTTTCCATTCTTACCATGTTTTTAGAACTATCTACATATTTTGGGCTTCCTTTGTGGCTCAGCTGGTAAAGAATCCGCCTGCAATGCAGTTTGATCCCTGCGTTGGGAGGATCCCCTGGAGAAGGGAAAGGTTACCCACTCCAGTATTCTGGCCTAGAGAATTCCATGGACTGTATGGATTTGTAGTCGTACACGACTGAGTGACTGTATAGTCCATGGGATCAGAAAGAGTTGTACATGACTGAGCAATTTTCACTTGTCATCATATATTTAGAAGCTTCTTGCAGCATAAGTTTAACCCTGTCAGATGGCTCCCTGGGAATTCTGGTAGGCAGGAGCCCTGTGCTACCTGTAGAGGGTGGCTGCCCCCTCCTCAGCTGAGATGAAGGTAAGCCTATCTTTAACCTCCCTGACTTTCCCCCTAACTCAGACCTAATTCTTGATCTTCCACCTGTTCTAATTTCTTCTGCCATCTCTTGTTAGGATCCACAGCAGCTGTCCCCCATGCTTTGCCTTGTAACATTCCACATGGTACTCAGTAAAAGCCTGATATAGATGGCCTCTTTCTAATAGGACTGCAATTATTCTTGTCATGCTTTGGCTGTTTCTGTGGCTGTCCTCTGGACTGTCTCCAAATTCTTCTGCTCAGTTTAGCAAGCTGGCAGAGAGTTCTCTCAGAGGACTCTGACTTGCATACAAATTAGCTCGTGATTAGAGCCCTTCTGCTCAGTACTGGGACTGCCTCCAAATGAATTTATTTTTCTTTAATTCTGAGCTTGAGGACAAAGATTCATGTTACCTTTGATATTTGCCTACATAGGAATGCCTTCTGTCACATGAAAAAGCCTGCAGTTATTTTGACTGGACAACAATGGTAACATGACTGATCTCAGGTTCAGCATAAATAGTTCAGAGGTGACCTGGTCTGCCTGGTGAGATGTCGCTGAAACGTGTGGTGACCTTGAGTTGCTAAAGAGTGAAAATGAGCGTAGGAGAAAGGTGGATCCAGAAAGAACTACTTAGTAGACACTGGGGAGAGAGATGTGGCCAGACCTCTTGCCAAGCACACCATGATTACAGGCAAGTAGTGGGGAAGACAGTCAGACTGCAAGGAGTTCAGTTCACTGGTTCATCCTAATTAACTGAACTCAAGTGAGGCAAAGGCAGGAAGGAGCAGGAGGGGAAGCTTGTCCCTGCAATGGCAGGTAGAGGTAACAATGCAAGAAAGAAGTGTTTCAAGTCTACTTTTTCTAGGATTTTAGTTCCCCAACCAGGGATTAAACCCAGGCCCTTGGCAATAAGAGTTACAGTCCTAACCATATGGACCACTAGGGGATTCCCTGAGTCTTCTTTATTCAGAGGGAAATTAGCTATTAAAGAGGTAGAGAGGTTTTCTGTTTGTTTTTGTTTTGGTTGGGAAGGGAGTTTACTTTAAAAATAAGTTTTCTCAATAAGTTTACTTTATTAAATAGAGCAGCCAACAGAATTTTCTGTGTTGATGGACATATTCTGTACCTATAATGTCCAATATGGTAGCCACTAGCCACAGGTGGCTCTTTAAATTTATTAAAAGTTAAATAAAATTAAAATCAGCTTCTCAGTTACACTAGTCACATCTCAGTTGCACAATAGCCATAATAATTAAAACTTAAATTTAAATAGTCATATTTGGCTGGTGGGTATTGCACCGGACAGCTTAGAGTATTATTTTGAGATTAGTCTCAAAATAAGGGTCTTCAAACAATACAAGTTTATTTTTCACCTGCACAGATCCAACCAGTCCATCCTAAAGGAAATCAGTCCAGAATAGTCATTGGAAGGACTGATGTTGGAGCTGAAGCTCCAATACTTTGGCCACCTGATGTGAAGAGCTGACTCATTTGAAAAGATCCTGATGCTGGCAAAGATTGAAGGCAGGAGGAGAAGGGGACAACAGAGGACGAAATGGTTGGATGGCATCAAGGGCTCAATGGACATGAGTTTGAGCAAGCTCTGGGAATTGATGATGGACAGGGAAACCTGGTGTGCTGCAGTCCATGGGGTCGCAAAGAGTTGGACATGACTGAGCGACTGAACTGAACATGTAAACCAATTAGTGCCAAAATATGGGGTGGTGGGGGTTTCTCCACCTGTTCTGTGATTAGTCATGTCCTACTCTTTGTGACCCTGTGGACTGTAGGCTATCAGGCTCCTCTGTCCATGGGGATTCTTCAGGCAAGAATCCTGGAGTGAGTTGCCATGCCCTCCTCCAGGGGATCTTCCCAACCCCAGGATCGAACCGAGGACTCCTGTATTACAGGCGGATATTTTACCATCTGAGCCACCAGGGAAGCTCAAGAATACTGAGTGGATAGCTTATCTTTTCTCCAGGGGATCTTCCTGACCCAAGAATTGAACTGGGATCTCCTGCATTGCCGGCAGATTCTTTACCAGCTGAGCTACCAGGGAAGCCCTTGCTCCACCTAGTCATTTGGAAATATTGGTGCTTCCCACCTTGTATGTCTGTCATTTCCAACATGCAGGCTTCAGGGCTGTAGAGGGGAAGGAAAGAGAGTATGGAGGAGCTCTTGGGAGGTTTAATGGGCCACATTTGGAAATGGTCTACATCATCTCTACCCATATTCTAATGGCTAGAAATAATCACATGGCCCTGTGTGTCTGCAGCAGGCTAAGCTGTAAAAATATAACTGTGAGCCCAGAAGGAAAAGGAAATGGTTCTATGGACATTCAACACTAAACTTCCACATTTATCAACAATACAATTTTTTTAATTTAGAGAGTTCTGAGTCTCCAATAACTTCACCACGAAGATCTGGAAATTAATCTTAACTAGTGTGCCAAGGGACGGTAAAGCGTCCGCCTGCGATGCAGGAGACCCAGGTTTCATCCCTGGGTTGGGAAGATCCCCTGGAGGAGAAAATGGCAACCCACTCCAGTACTCTTGCCTGGAAAATCCCATGGATGAAGAAGCCTGGTAGGCTAGAGTCCATGGAGTCACAAAGAGTCAGACATGACTGAGCGACTTCACTTCAGTGTGCTAAGAGACTGTTAACTAGTTCTGGATACAAGGAAGACACTGATTGATCAAAATGGAATTAAATGTGCAGCAAAGGTCAGGAGAAAGGGCATTTCATTTGATAATGTTTCAACCCATCTGTTAATCTCTGCCGTTGATTAACCTAAGCCAGAGCACTTGTGCTGTTTAAGAGATAATACAATGCAGCAGCAAGCAGACTTACCTGGGTCGAGCACCAGCTTGCACTTTAGTGGCTATATGACATCACCTTATGTTTTATAGTTTTCTCTAACCTGAAATGAAGAAAATACCTTCTATGACACAGTCTGGCAATTGTCCCCTAATATCCATTTTCTTCACCTGTAGTAACATAATACTTAGTTAAGTGTAAAGCCACTTATTTCCCAGCCTCCCTTGCAGCTAGGTGTGGCCCTATGATAAAAAGTTAATAGTCAGTGGGATGTAAGGGTGGTCTCCAGAGCTGTTTCTAGGAATCTTCCCTAAGAGATAACTTCTCTTTTTCCTCCAGCCTGCTGTGTGAAATGTAGATGTGATGGCCGAAGGACTGTTCTGGACAGTTGAAGACAAGTATGACAAAGGAATGGCAGAAAAGAGAACTGGAAGAAGTCTGGATCTATAAGGACTTAATAGGGAAGAGACACCATTCCAGCTAAAGGCCTTAGAGAGAGATAAGAATTTTCTTGTTGCTTAAGCCATCATTTTTGGGGTCCCTCTTAAGTATAGCCAAACCTACTTCTAATATACTTTCTGTGAAGTGCTATTATGAAGACTGAGACACAGACAGAGCATGGTTCCTGGTGCATAGTAAACATTCAGCAACATGGGTTTCCTCCCTCCCTTTTCTACCTAAAGAGGAAACATGGCTGAGTGACTAACACACACTCTGGAGACATAAACTGTTCTGGTGTCAGATTTGCTCCATACCATCAATGTTAAAGTAAAATTATAGGAAATTTTTTTTTCTAGGATAATTGAGACCCATAGAAGATTTTCTTCCATTTTCCCTTGTCCTGGGCAGCTCAGAAAACAGTCAATCGAAAGGAATGACTTTGCTTAAATACAAATTTAGGGAACTGGGAGAGTATACGCCACAGCATTAATCATACTGGGTTGGGCAGAAGTATGATGAAGTACTTAAGAGTCTTTGTTTTATGAAATGATGTTTTATGCCTTTGCTTTATGAAATGATGGATGCTCACTAAACTTACTGTGGTAATCATTTCATGGTGTATGTAAGTCCAATCTTAAAATAAAACTGGGGGGAAAAAAAGAGGTTGATTTTGATGACAGGTCTGCTTGTGTTTCCCCTTTCCGCCACTTACTATAGGGACATGGGCAAGTTATCCTTTCTGAGACTGCTTCCTCATCATTAAAGTGAAAGGATGACATTATGTAAGGTTGTTGTTAGGATTAAATAAAATAATGTATTAAGATGCTTAATTTAAAATGTTTCATAAAGGTAGCTATAAATGACAATGCAACAATGATATTCATAATATTCTCAAATGTGATTATGACTATGGACACAGTTATTTTCTTAAATTTTTTTCTGAAAGTGGCAGGGCATAAATAAGTAAATGAGCAATTCCCATATAAATAATATTGGGAAACTTGGCCGTGTTATTTCCTCCTTGACGTTAAATAAATCATTGCTTTGTTATCTAATGTCAAGGAGGAAATAACACAGCCAAGTTTCCCAACATTATTTATATGGGAAAACATTACCTACACTATAGATGCATTTACTATGTCAAAAAGGAGAAACTACGGGGAAGGCAATGGCACCCCACCCCAGTACTTTTGCCTGGAAAATCCCATGGACGGAGGAGCCTGGTAGGCTCCAGTCCATGGGGTCGCTAAGAGTCGGACACGACTGAGCGACTTCACTTTCACTTTCCACTTTCATGCATTGGAGAAGGAAATGGCAACCCACTCCACTATTCTTGCCTGGAGAATCCCAAGGACAGGGCAGCCTGGTGAGCTTCCATCTATGGGGTCGCACAGAGTCAGACACGACTGAAGCGACTTAGCAGCAGCAGCAGCAGCAGCATCTAGTTTATTAACTTATTGATTTACTTATTTAATCACATAGTATAGTGCCATACAGGCTTCCCTTTGTGGCTCAGCTGGTAAAGAATCTGCCTCCAATGCGGGAGACCTGGGTTCAAGCCCTGGGTTGGGAAGATCCCCTAGAGAAGGGAAAGGCTACACACTCCAGTATTCTGGCCTGGAGAATTCCAAGGACTGTATAGTCCATGGGATCGCAAAGAGTCAGACACGACTGAGCAACTTTCAAGTCATTTCATAGTGGCATACATGAATTATTTGTAAAAAGGCATTTTAAATAGCAAAATGCTGATCTGAGTTTTATAAAATTTAAAATGAGCTTGAAAGCACTAAACTTCCTGATTAAATGGGGAATTGCAATGAACTATGAAATAGACATACAACACAAAAATTTAAAACAAATGCCTCCTTACCAATTATAAGATTTTAATAGATTCATTTTCCTCTAGATACTTCTCTCCTTGTAGCAAGCCATTCAAAGTCATTCCATAGATAACAAGAGTCACTTTGTAGCCATGGTTGCTTTGCATTATACTTTTCTGGGTCATTGGCGATCTTTATGCTGCATTCAGTTCAGTTCAGTCGCTCAGTCGTGTCCGACTCTGCACGACCCCATGAATCACAGCACGCCAGGCCTCCTTGTCCATCACCACCTCCCGCGGAGTTCACCCAGACTCACGTCCATCGAGTCAGTGATGCCATCCAGCCATCTCATCCTCTGTTGTCCCCTTCTCCTCCTGCCCCCAATCCCTCCCAGCATCAGAATCTTTTCCAATGAGTCAACTCTTCGCAAGAGGTGGCCAAAGTACTGGAGTTTCAGCTTCAGCATCATTCCCTCCTAGGACTTCATAAAGAAACATAATCTCATCCAGGACACAGATTTCTGGCACAGTCAACCAGCACATACTGAGTACCAGACCAACTAAGCTATTGAGAGGGTTCACAGGCCAGCAGTGAAGACAGACAAACTCATCCAGCTACATCACTGAATGAGTCCTGCTGGAGTTGTGAGGAGAGAGAGAAGAAAAGAGATATTGATTCAGACCTAGGGAGGCACAGTCAGAGGAGGTCTAAAAGAGGAAGTCACTTTTGTTCTGGATTTTCTTTTTGTGGAGAAATAAGCCCAGCTAAGGCATGGAAAATAAACTGTATGTTGTTTTCAGGGAATGGGACTAGTTCATCGTGATGGGAGCTTAAGATCACAAAGGACCAAAGTGTGTGTGCTCAGTTGCTCAGTCATATCCAGCTCTTTGCAACCCCATGGGCTGTAGCCCTGCCAGGCTCCTCTAATAAACTACTGCTACAGAGAATTCCTAATGCCCCAAACCCCTTCCTTTCAGTACCAGGAGCACATAAGGCCTTTGGGCAGCATTTCAAACTGCTAAGACCCCTAAGACAAACTGTCTTCCTTTTAGCCCAATAATACCAATTGCTCAGTGAGGTGAAGTTGCTCAGTTGTGTCCAACTCTTTGTGACCCCATGGACTGTAGCCTATCAGGCTTCTCTGTCCATGGGATTTTCCAGGTAAGAGTACTGGAGCGGGTTGCCACTTCCTTCTCCAGGGGATCTTCCCGACCCAGGGATCGAACCCGGGTCTCCCGCATTGCAGGCAGACGCTTTACCCTCTGAGCCACCAGGGATGCCCACAGTTGCTCAAATAGCATAAAATCATGGACCGTCCTGGCATTCGGAACATGAAGTGGCATATACTCATTAGCTTGTTACACTTTTAGAGTATGTTAATCCACGCACATCTAAGTACAAAAACTCTGTTTCCTCATCTTTCAAACAGGGGAAATCATTGTACTTACCTGATGCTTCCCGGGGGCTCAGTGGTAAAGAATCTGCCTGCAGTGCAGGGGCCACAGGAAACTTGGGTTTGATCCTTAGATCAGAAAGAGCCCCTGGAGGAGGGCATGGCAACCCACTCCAGTATTCTTGCCTGGAGAATCCTATGGACAGATAAGCCTGAGGCTAAGGTCTGTAGGGTCACAGAGAGTCAGACATGACTGAAGTGACTTAGCACGCACACAGTATTGCTGGAGGGATGAAATTAATTAATATATGTAAAGCATTATTGATGCCTGACACGATAATAATTATTGTCTCGAATTTTACTCAATTTTACCCTCTCTATCCATATGAGGTGAGCATAGAGGCTAGATGACTCACTTTACTCAGTGAGTAAAGTGTTACTTTACTCAGAAGCTATTTTATATGCTCGGAAAATACAATGCTCAGATGGTATAACTCTCACATATTGCTCCTAAATGAATGTCTAGGGTCATGTAGGTGTCCCCTATGCTGCTTGCCTCATGAAAAGCAACCTTAAAAAAAAATTATTTATTTGGCTGCACTGGGTCTTAGTTGCAGCACACAGGATCTTTAGTTGTGGAATGCAAATTGTTCATTGTGGCCTGTGAGACCTAGTTCCCCAACCAGGGGTTGAACCCTGGTCCCCTGCATCGGGGAGACTGGACCACCAGGGAAGTCCCCCACACTATAACCTTCTGAAGAGTGGCCTGTGTGGCCTCAGGATAGAGTCTCTACCTTACAATTATGTGTATGGTTTGTGAGGCAGAATTGATGAGGCATGGCTACTGTGTTAAGGAGACACAATGATCCAATCTTGGTGAGAAAACAGTTTATAGGGAAGGAACAAAACCACCACTAAGAACTGACCAAAAATACAACTCAACTCTGGAAACACTGCTCTTCTCTGTGTTACTGGCACAGACCCACTTCTGGTGAAGACATTAATCGCCAGCCAGAGCTCTCACTGTGAGGGGAGAAACATCATCTATCTTCTCCATCTTTACCCATAATGTCTATCCTAGGGCCTGGAACCGCATACATATTCAGTAATCAATGTGTGCAAAGTAATTAATCAATTACAGGGTGAATGTTAAAGAATTCTGAAGACTTCAAGGAAAGGTTTTATACTTTTAGTGCTGCAGGATGTGTGACTCTGTGTGACCCCACAGACTGTGGCCCACCAGGCTCCTCTGTCCATGGGGGTTCTCCAGGCAAGAACACTGGAGTGGGTTGCCATGGCCTCCTCCAGGGGATCTTCCTGATACAGGGATTGAACCTGTGTCTCTTATGACTCCTGCACTGGCCGGTGGGTTCTTTACCACTAGTGCCACTTGGGATTCCCTCAAGGAAAGGTTTTATGCTTTTAGTGCTGCAGGATAGTGCTAAGCAAGTGACATCGTATTTCTCAGACCGTAGTTTACTTAGAAATCAGCAAAAAAACCCATCAAGTGATCTTTGGGACCCGCTTTGACTGGAAGCCACAGGAGATGCCGAAACAGGCCTTTGGGCTCTCTTCTTCCTACATAACCACTTCTTGGAATGTTTCAGGATTTGGTACATTTTGATCTCTAAAATGAAAATTAATACCACTTGAGATTCTGACCTGCAAACTTCCTTCCTTATTGTGCTTCTTTTTCAGAAGCAGTGGAATGTGCTACATAATGAATGGAACCTTGATTTTCTTGTTGGGCACTCCCAACAATAATTTGGGGTCAGTAACTTTGGCTTCTCCCCCATGGACGTCTTGTACCTCCCAACCGCCCAACATGCTAGTGAAGAACTTGAATCTCCTGAATTCTCCCCTTAAATTTCAACCTTTAGGAAAATGGTCAAGGCCCTGTTCTACCTAACTCCCACCCTATGACGTGTGGAGCCCCGTGATCAGCACTGCTGCTAGGACTGTGCCCCTGGCCCCCTCCTCCCTTCCAAGGGATTCTCTTATCTTAAAGGTCGCACACACAATGGGAAGCCAATCCTTTACCGAATTCTTAAAGGATGAGACAAGAGAGAAGGTGGTGATGGCAGGGATCTGTGATAGAATAGATAGCTCAAGTATTTATTCTGAGCCAATGATGCTGGACTGTTAGGGGAACTTATTACATACTCAGGCTTCCCTGATGGCTCAGTGCTAAAGAATCCACTTGCAGTGTAGGAGACGCGGGTTTGATCTCTGGGTTGAGAAGGTCCCCTGAAGAAGGGAACGGCTACCCACTCCAGCATTCTTGCCCAAAGAATTCCATGGACAGAGGAGCCTGGCAGGCTACAGTCCATGGGTTACAAAGAGTCGGACACAACTGAAGTGACTGAGCTGCTGCTGCTGCTGCTGCTTAGTCGCTTCAGTCGTGTCCGATTCTGTGTGACCCCATAGACAGTAGCCCACCAGGCTCCCTGTCCCTGGGATTCTCCAGGCAAGAACACTGGAGTAGGGTTGCCATTTCCTTCTCCAATGCATGAAAGTGAAAAAATAAAGTGAAGTCGCTCAGTTCTGTCTGACTCCTAGCAACCCTATGAACTGCAGGTCCCTCCGTCCATGGGATTTTCCAGGCAAGAGTACTGGAGTGGGGTGCCATTGCCTTTTCTGAGTGACTGAGCACACATTACATATTCACTTCAAAACTCCTGTTCTCCTAGTTTTCACATTTCTTAAGTGAAGGAGAAATTTTTACTGATCATGCCTTTCTTCACTTAAAATTCTGTAAATGCCATTAATACAGAATTGGTTAACTTATGCTACACCCCCTCCTGAGTTTCCCAGATGAGATCAATAACCTCTACTAGATGCTCTCATAGCACTGTTTTCTCTTCCTTAGAGATTACCTATATCCTTATTTTTATGATTATTAAGTATCTGTCTCCACCCCAGACTGTAAGCCCAGTGAAGGCAAGAACCGTGAGGCATTGTATACCCACTGCTTAGCACCACACTTAGTATACAGTTAATATCTAGATGTATAACAAATGTAAATAATAGAATACTATGCAGCCATTTAAAAGGATTATAATATGTAATCGTTTATTGACTGATAATATAATGTTAAATTAAAAATCAAATTATAAAATAATAGATCCAGCACAATTTCATTTTCATAAAAAGAACAGCTATGTATACAGATACCTTGATCTAACTGTTAATAGTGGTAGGATTATGGATGATTTTATTTTCTTTGCAACTTTTCATATTATTTGAATTCTAAAAAGAATAATATTCATTAGATCCATTATTTTCTGACTTACACATGATTTTCATTTTGAAAAAAATCAAAAAGACATTAAAACAACTTTTTCTGTCACAAAACTTCACTTGAACAACAGGATTCACTTAGACAATATCAGAAACAACCTGACTTTCTGATTCAAGTGGGCTTCTAAAAAAATGATCATGAGGATACCTTTGTTTCTGTGCAAAATTTATTATTTTATTTTAATGTCCATAATTAACCATTAGTCTTCTCTCTCCCCTGATTCAAATTCCTTCTCAGGATATGGAGAACAGAACAGACTCTAATTTCTTAGTCTATTCTTTTTAGCTGAAGACCAAGAAATTTACTTTAACTTTTACTTTAATTACAAAATAAAAATATAATTTTATTTATGAAAATAAAATTAAAAGGTAATGGATTTCTCAATGTAAGACAATGTCAGTGACTGGTACATTTCAAGTACCTTCCTCACATTGAAGCAAGGTTGTAAAAGTGAAATTTCTCCCAATAAAACACTAAAACATTACTAAAATTCTAAAAGTTTATCCACTTTAAACAAATACTTTCAATGGCCTTATAGGTTACAAAACTATAATTGGACATTTTAAGATTAGCTTATAATTTTCACTTTTAAAAGACATTACTTTATACAAATAAGACATTTACAGATGATAATAGCTACAGAACAACAGACTCCTGGATATCTTAAAAGGTAAATGTAATTGCTGCTGCTAAGTCACTTCAGTCGTGTCCGACTCTGTGTGACCCCATAGATGGCAGCCACCAGGCTCCCTCGTCCCTGGGATTCTCCAGGCAAGAACACTGGAGTGGGTTGCCATTTCCTACTCCAATGCATGAAAGTGAAAAGTGAAAGTGAAGTCCCTCAGTTGTGTCCGACTCTTAGTGACCCCATGGACTGCGGCCCACCAGGCTCGTCCGTCCATGGGATTTTCCAGGCAAGAGTACTGGAGTGGGGTGCCATTGCCTTCTCCAAATGTAATTGCACTTACTTTATAAAATAATTTGCATTATTGTGGGGAAATAGAAAATATATTTGCATATAAATTCCTTTTCCCAACTAAGTATAATGAAACACTCTAAGTTTCGTTAAGAGTCAGTTTAAAATAAAATTTAAAAAAGAGAGAAAAAGAGAAAACAGGGCAAATACTGTACATGGCTGTCTGTCTGTCAGTAATATTCATTGTGTTGTTCCTGCCAGTTTCAATCCATGCACACAAAGACCTCAGAACCATATTAAGAAGTTATACTGTGACCTACAAAATGTGGCAGCCCTCGGAAAACTAGTACACCATTATTCCTTTTCAGTAAAAGCCTAACAGAACAGTTGATCCACTTTGTGCCTCGGAACCATAATCATATGTTACAAGTCATTTACAATCCAAACTGCAGTGAGGAACATGTGCTGCACAGCTGGGCTCTATGCATTCTTTGGAAGCTCAGAAAGTTCAAGGATGTCTGATTAATCTTCATTTCAGATCTAGTAGCATAAAAGCTGGGTTTTCTAAGTAGGATTTCCACAAATTAGAGAAGCGTGACATTGTAGCACCATCGATAATTCTGTGATCAGCTGACCAGCTCACGTTCATTATCTGGGCCTTATAGACTTCCCCTTTCTCGTTAAATCGGGGAAGGGCCTACAAATAAAGAAAATAACAAAGAGTCAGCCTTCACTTGCACAAAGTAAGCTCTAGCAATAGCAATGATGAAAGATTAGGCAAATCTCCCTCCCTATAACAGAGAAGTGGGCATCCCAAGTAACTTTTGAAAATGCTGACTCCTACCTTTCCCATCTTTGTGAGTGTGTGCTTCAAGCTTTCGGAGTTTCTCCAAGGTATTTCCTGTCCCCTGTATAATTTCTACATGTACAGTAAATTTCATTTCAGATTTCTCAATTATTTAACACCTATTTACCAAGTACCTACTATGTACCAGGTACTTTCTAGACTCTGGGGATAAAGCAATGAATAAAACAAATAACAATCCTCACCCTCTTGGAGCGAACATTTTATTATATAGTGTTAAATAGCAAAAAGTACAAAGGAAAGAAGTAAAGCACTTTGGAACAGAGACAGAGATTGTAGGCAGGAGGTGGGAACAGGGGAGAAGGTGCTTTTTTTTTTTTTTTTTGACAGGCAGGCAGGGAAAGCTTCACTAAGAAGGTGTCCTCACTGTAGGCAGCAGGGAAGCTAGCCATCTGGACACCTGGAAAGACAGAAGGGAAGCCTGGCTGGAGCACTGGAGGACCAGCAGAGTCAGCAAGGTGGCTGCAGCGGAGGGGCCGGGTGAGAGATGGGAGGTGAGGTCACAAAGGGGCATGAAAGTGGGGCATGTTGTAAGGACGAGAGTGATGGTTCCCAGTCTGTCTTTGATTTTTTAAAAAACAGATTTAAAAAAACCCTAATTCATTGTAAGTATTTTAAAATACATATATTAAAATGAATTACTAAAATAAATATAAAGGTATACAAAATACAAGACCCACTTTTTATTGATAGGTTCATTAGACATAAAACCACTCTGTCGAAAGGCAGTGATTTTTTTTTTTTTTAAATGCTAGGCTATCTTCCAGCTAATACAGACTTCTGTGATGGCTGCATTCGTCACGGAATATTTAAAATTAAATATTAAAGCTGGAATGTTTAAAAGTTTTCCATCTTTGTCCCATTTTAACATTACCTAATGAGCAGACCACTTTCTGAAAAAAACTGGAGATCATTCTTTCCTGGTCAGTTATTCTTGGCTGCGGTGATGATTAATACTTGGAAATTTGCCCCATTCCCAAATCACAATTAAAGAAGTGATCTGTTTTTGTAAATAGCTTGTTATTCTTGATAATGTAAATCTCCTCATCTTATCGTTGAAACTGGCATGCTCCATAGAAATAAACCTAAAAAGATGCCTCTGTCACATTTGAAGGACCTGAGTATTTAAGACTCACACTGGTGACTTCCTCGGTGGTCCAGTGGTTAAGACTCTGAGCAGGGAGTGCAGGTTTGATCTCTGGTCAGGGAACTAAGATCTCACATGTTGCATACCTCAGCCAAAAAAAGAAAGACCCACATCGGAAGAATTCTCCAAAAATAAGCCTATCTTTCCATTGTGATTTGTCAGTGTAATTCTAACATTCCTGGGAAAAATATGTAAGAATCTCATGGGCAGAAATACTGTCCATTTATATATTTCATGCCTATCATCTGAATTTACTAAAAATGAATCAAATTAATTTATAACCATTCTGCCTTTTCTACCTAAGCTAATAAACTTCTTACTGTGTTTTATTCGGGGTAAAGGGGAGAGCTGGCAATGAAAATTTCTAAGCCCTACCCTCTTTCTGTAATTAGTGGTGGTTTAGTTGCCAAGTCATATCTGACTCTTGCCACCCCACAGACTGTAGCCTGCCAGGCTCCTCTGTTTATGGGATTCTCCAGGCAAGAATACTGGAGTGGGTTGCCATTTCCTTCTCCAGGGGATCTTCCTGACCCAGGAATTGAACCTGGTCTCCTGCATTGCACGCAGATTCTTTGCCTACCCTCTTTCTGTAATTATCTCTTCATAGTGCAGATATGACAGTCATGGCCTGACATGGGTCTCCCTCACACTGAGTGGTACCAGCCTAGGGCCATGCAGGCCACTGCAGCTACTTTCCCTTCCCTTTGGAATGAGGTTAGAAGCCATTGGAAGTTTCTGAGCACAAGGGCCAGTCACTGAAAGGGGGCGACTTCAGGAGGAGCATGTGTGAGGATGGGTGGTAAGGGAAGAAGCCGGAAATTGTAGATGCTTTACTAGACTTCAAAGCAGGAAAGATGAGTTTGGCATTCAAAGGAGAGATCTGGTCTGGAGATCTAAACTTGGAAGCCATCAGCATCTAAATGGTATTTAAAGCCACCGAGACTGGATCAGACAAAGAAAAGGGCTGGAACTGAGCCCAGGGGTACTCCAGCGTTTAGAAATTGGGAGATGAGGAGGTATGGGCAAAGGAGACTCAAAGAGAATAGGCACTAGACAGGGAGAAAACAGACCAGCAAGGTTTTCTTCATGTCACAATGAAAAAGATTTTCCAAGGAGGTGGTATTGATCAACTTAAGTGTAGCTAATAGGTCAAGAAAGATAAGGACTGAGGACTGAGAAATGTGGGAGGATTTCATATTTTAAGACTATTTAGTGACAGTTTAAAATTTACAATGAAAACAGAAAATAGCAAAGGAGAGATAACACAAAGGGAGAAAAAAAATGAAATATTATTTGTCCCTACCCAACCAAGATTAGTAGCTCTATTAAGTTGCTATAAAGATTTATCCTTTAAGAGATATACTTCATAGCCTGAGAAAACCTTGGGTAAGATGATTCTGGAAAAAATACATCTCACACAGATCACTGTACACCAATGTTCACAGCAGCATTATTTACAATTGCTGAAAAAATGGAAACAGCCCAAATATTCACTAGAGATGAATGGATTAACAAAATGTAGTATATGCATACAGAATTTCAGTTTGGGATGATAAAACTCAGCTCTGCAGATGAACAGTGTTGATGACTGCAAACAATGTGAATGTAACTATTGCTGCGACCATATACTTAAAAATGATTAAAATGGTAAACTTTGTTATGTATAGCTTGCTATGCTATGCTATGCTAAGTCACTTCAGTCGTGTCCGACTCTGTGTGACCCCAGTAGACGCAGCCCACCAGGCTTCCCCGTCCCTGGGATTCTCCAGGCAAGAACACTGGAGTGGGTTGCCATTTCCTTCTCCAATGCATGAAAGTGAAGAGAGAAAGTGAAGTCGCTCAGTCATGTCCGACTCTTAGCGACCCCATGGACTGCAGCCTACCAGGCTCCTCCGTCCGTGGGATTTTCCAGGCAAGAGTACTGGAGTGGGGTGCCATTGCCTTCTCTGTATGTATAGCTTACCATAAGAATATATCTATGTGTATAGTTCAGAAGAAAACAAATCACTTTCAGAGGAGATGGGAAAACAAAACTTTGTCAAATAGGTATGATGGCTTGTCTATAAACTGAAAAAGGTCAGAAATTAGTGAGAAACAAATGCTGAATTCTTGCTGGAGGGAGAGTGAGTAACTGAAGTTATCCCTTAGAGAAACTCCTGATTTGGACGGAACAGTGTCATGTATGTGTTCTTATTTTTTCCTTCCCATCTCCCCTGTGTGGCCAGAGGGAAAACAGAGCTAGAAGAGGGAGCAACTTAGCAGCCAAAGTACCACCCGCTAAAAAACAAATCAAAGGCTGAGTGCAAGTTTCTGTGAATGTTTTGGATGCCAACATGAAAGTAATAAACTTATGAAAAACAAGTCGAAGAGATGCTCCATGTGGAAGCATTACAAATACAGAGAAGAAAGGTTCTTCTGAAAACATGAAGATCAAAATCAAGGTTAATGTAGTGACAATGACATTTAATAATGTAAGCATTGAAATGGTATCTATGAGCTTATTTATTTAACTCTGGTGGTTCTCAACCCTAAATTAATGAGGATGCCCAAGCCCAAGGCCCCCAAATTCTGGTGCCGTTGGTACAGGGTGAGCTTGGGCATTTTTTTCACACCCTCCACATGACTCTAATGTGTAACCAGCATTAAGAATCATTGTAATTCTTATTCTAAGTCAGTCTCCTATAACAGGGCCATAGTTCACTCATGCTGGAACCACCTGTTTTCTTGTTTAATATGTAAGTTTTGGAGGCTCTGTCCCCAAGGCCAAGAAATCTGCATTCTTAACTACATTCCCAGTGATTCTTGAACAGAGCAAAGTTTGAGAAAATTGCTCTCAGTGGGTGTCTCATCACTATAAATAATGATTTGGATTGGCTTACTGTTATTCTTTGGCATTCTGAAATTAAGATATTTTGATAGACTCAGACTGGCTACATTTGTGATTACTCATAAACACACACATTTGTGCCTGGCATAATCCACAATGGTTGATCCATACAGAAATGATCCAGATCACGAGTATTTATTCTATAGAGCACTGTAGGCCTACTTCTTCTGAAGAAATAACTGGCTTATTAAGCCCAATACCATACTTGAACCTACAAAGTGAGGGGGAAAACCTCAGAAATAGTTGCTCTTTGTTTTCACTCTCTCAATTTGCTTAAACTCTTCTGTCAACTATTTAACAAACATACCTTAATTGTTCCCAGGGCCCCAATTGCCACTTCAGGTGGCAGTATCACTGGTTTGGCATAGGTACCACCGATCTATAAAAAGAAAAAAATAAGAGTAGAGAAATTAAGCTTTTGAGGAACAAATGGCAAATGAAAGTTTCTATTTTTAACTAAGCATATGATCACAATTCTTAAGTTATGGTTTATGTACTTGAACACTGCTACTACTCACTGATCCAATGTTGGAAAGAGTGAACGTTCCTCCTATAAGGTCATTAGTGCTGAGCTGACCCGCAGAGCCCAATTTCTGGAGGCGGTTCAATTCAGTGGCAATCTCAAATATGGAGCAGATCTGAACATTTTTCACATTAGGTACAATCAAGCCCTGCTCTGTATCCATCGCTATTCCGATGTTATGAGAAGCCTAAAAACAAGCAAACAATTATATAGTGGCCCTTTCACAGGCTAACAGAAAAGAAAGGCTCAACCCTCACTGCCTTATGAACTTAACTATCAAAACCTATTTTCACTAGATTGATGGTAATTTTTAAAAACATTTCATTTATTTTTATTTATTCATTTTTGGCTGTGTTAGGTCTTCACTGGCACACGCAGGCCTTCTCTAGTTGCAGTGAGCATGGAGCTACTCTCTAGTAGTGGTGAATGGGTTTCTCATGGTGGTGGCTTCTCCTGCAGAGCACCGGCTCGAGGGCATGTGGGCTCCAGTAGTTGTTGCTAGCAGACTCTGGAGTGTGAGCTCAATAGTTGTGATACACGGGCTTAAGTTGCCCTGTGGCACATGGAATCAGGGACTGAACCCATGTCCCCTGCATTGGTTCACTGATTTTCAAAAATAAATGAAAAGTTTTTAAAAATTACCATCAATCTAGTTTTTAGGTGGATTTTTATCCATTGGACCACCAGGGAAGTCCAGTGATGACTTAAAAGGAATGATTTTAAAAGGTTTTTTTGAAAAAGATAAACTAGGGCAACAGATTATTTTCATACATTGTTAGTGGAAGTGTAAGCTGGCATAGACTTCAGGGAGAACATTTAACATTAGGTACCAACATTTACAAAAATGTGTGCTAAGGGGATAAATGCAGAAGTATGTAGATAATGCAGAGATGTAGTATGTAGATATGTAGTATGTAGATAAATGCAGAGATGCACAGAGATGTTGAGTCAGATTATTTCTAAGATGGAGAAACTGCACATGATCAAAATGTCTGTCAGTAAGTCACTGGCTAAACAGATGATAAAGCTGTATTTATTGACATACAATGATGTCTAAAATATATTATATGGAAAACAAAATAGTTAAAAGAAAATTTTAATTAAAAACTATAATATTAAATATATATTATATATAGAATTCCATATCTTTTTTAACTGTATAAAAAGAAAATCCTAGACAGACATACATCTCAGCATAGACAGTTACCTTAGGGTCACAGGACTGAAGGTGAATATCAATATTTTCTGGTTTGAATTATTTGCAACAAGTATATAGTTAATGAGAAAATTGTATTAATCATATGGAAAGATTTTAGATTCAACCCCTCCTCCCCCCGACCCCTGAATATAAAGCTCACTTCTTGGTTGTATGTTTCTAATAAGAATAGTAAGAGCTGACATCCTCAAAAGAGTTCTCAGTCTTCATAAACTTTGACTCCAAACAGAAGAGTTCACTCAATGGAATTTAAACTTTGATTAATTTGCTCATTTAAATTGGTCTTGCTTTTTAAAACTGCAGGAATTCCACTTCAAGCCCTCTTCTGTTTGAGGGGAGTGTGTGTAGTGTGAAAAATGTAACCCACTGCCTCACAGCTGTGTATTTCCAATATTCTAACCAGAAAACCAAAAGGGGTTAAAAATGGAAATCTGCATATCTGAAGAGTATTGTTAATTATTAACCTACAAGCACATTTGCACTTTTATTTAAACAAAATATTTTCACAACACATAGCCAACCTTGTATGTTATGTTCTGGCAGTTTTCATCCACAGAAGCATTAAGAATAGGAAACTGTAGTAATCCCAAGGAAGCAGCCTGTTTAAGAGGGAGAAAATGCAACATTAACACTTCTGACTCTGAAAGTATAGGAGATTTGAAGTGTTAAGAGGTGAAAGGATGGAGGGAGAGAACTCTTCTGTAAATTGAGTTTAATCTCAAGTCTACAGGTATGAGGCATATTACTCCTAACTTATCGTTCAGAAACGTGGAACCAGGTTACCCTTATCAATTAAGAATAAAAGATAAAAGTAGTCAAGGTAGCTTGTACATGCTAAGGAGATTTTCAAAATAACTATGAAGATTGACCAAAACACCAAAAGTCTAAATTTTCATGTTTTCCTCATTTACATGTAGAGTGTTAAGATTTCCATGAGAAGAAAACCTGCAGTTCAAAGAAACATTGTTAATTAAAACCTAAAAAAGCAGTTAATTATTTCCCTGTGTAGAAAGAACAAGTGACAAGGATTTGAGAAGCTAGTGTTGTAGCTGGTGTCCCTGGCCAAGAAAAGGGCAGAGCTGATGCAAACACTCACTTTAGAGCTCGTCTCCCCAAATTGATGGCATTTCTGTCTTCCCACTCTGTCTTTCCCTGCTTTAATCTCTCTCTTTTATTCTCTTCTGTCCATATTCAGATTTCCCTGTCTCCAAAATGTTCTCTATAGCTGTTTCTCTGCCCATTCGGGATATAATCAAAGTCAGACATCGCATTTGGTTGTCATGCCTTGCAATCAGTTTAAAAACGAAATAACTAAAAATGCTTAAGATTGACGGTAAAAAGAATTCCTTCCCCCACCTCCTTCATCTTGTCCAATTAACGATCCGTTATATGCGTTGTGTTGTGTTATTTTTGTCTGTGGGTGGGTGGTCTTGACAGAAAAAAAGAAATCATATCCCTGAATTGGAAAGTTAAGGAGTTTTATAAAGCATATGATTTGATAACTTTAATCTTCTTTATTTAAAAAAATCCATTCAGTTCAGTCACTCAGTTTAGTCACTCAGTCATGTGACTCCATGGACTGCAGCATGCCAGGCTTCCCGGTCCATCACCAACTCCTGGAGCTTGTTCAAACTCATGTCCATCACATTGGTGATGCCATCCAACCATCTTATCCTCTGTTGTCCCCTTCTCCTCCTGCTTTCAATCTTTCCCAGCATTAGGGTCTTTTCCAATGAGCTGGTTCTTGGTATCAGGTAGCCAAAGTACTGGAGTTTCAGCTTCAGCATCAGTCCTTTCAATGAATACGCAGGACTGATTTCCTTTAGGATGGACTGGTTGGATCTCCTTGCAGTCCAAGGGACTCTCAAGAGTCTTCTCCAACACCACAGTTCAAAAACATCAATTCTTCGGTGCTCAGTTTTCTTTATAGTCCAACTCTCACATCCATACATGACTACTGGAAAAACCATAGCTTTGACTAGACAGACTTTTGTCGGTAAAGTAATGTCTCTGCTTTTTAATATGCTGTCTAGGTTGGTCATAGCTTTTCTTCCAAGTAGCAAGTGTCTTTTAATTTCATGGCTGCAGTCATCATCTGCAGTGATTCTGGAGCCCCCCAAAATAAAATCTCTCACTGTTTTCCTTGTTTCCCCATCTACTTGCCATGAAGTGATGGGACCAGATGCCATGATCTTAGTTTTCTGAATGTTGAGTTTTAAACCAACTTTTCACTCTCCTCTTTCCCTTTCATCAAGAGGCTCTTTAGTTCTTCTTCGCTTATAAATTATTTTGAGTATAATCCAAATTTTGTAAAAGGAAAAACAAGGTATGTGTTCACAGATATGAGGTCATATTTTCCCCTGAACAATACTTTAACCGTCATTTGTATCTATGCCCTGTCTGCCTTAACATATTTTTTCAGGTTCTCCTCTTTCTCAACTTCTTTCATTCCCCAAACCCAACTAACGGCAACCAAGCTTCAACCTCAGCAATCCTTTATTTAGTACGTTCTGGTTGACCTTTCCTTCTCTCTTGGTGTGGGAGGCTGAATCAAAAGCCCCAGTCTTGCACGCCTCCGTATACAAATCCTTTGGCAGTGCTCTTACAAGCTGATTCTGAGCTAAGTTATGTGACTCGCTTTGGTCAGTGAATTAAAAACAAACTAGGTGCAGTGCAGCTTGGGGAAAGTGCTTACATTCTGCTTCCTCTCTTCATCTGCCAGTACTGAGCCCATGTGTAGGCTGGTATACTGGGCAGATAGGAGAGACATGGGAAGAGAAATGAGTCAAGCTCACTGAGGTCATCCCACAGCAGCTGGCTCCTTAACCAACCTACGAGCTGTCTGTAGACATATGAGTGGGCTCTGCCAAGATCAGCAGACTGGCTGTACTCATGAGAAAGAATAAATGTAGATTGTAGACTATAGAGAAATAGACTGTAGACCCATGAGCAATAATAAATGGCTAACTGTTTCAAACCATCAAATCTGGGGGTGGTTTGTCATTCAGCAATAGACACACTTGGCTTTTAAGTGACATCTTGGTTCTGCTATCATCAAACCACTGACCCCACTCACCCTCTGTCACCGCCTAGGCAACTCAACTTCCATCTACCTCTGAAACACTGATGGAAAACCCTGAGCCTTCTTTTCTTCTCCTTTGCACATAATTTGAGTGATTTCACCCATGAGTTTCAACTGCTGTGCCTCTACAGATGACCCTCAGAGCTGTAATATAGTCTAGATCCCTCATTATAGGCACCTACTACATCTCATGTTTATACAGCATCTCTTTCCTTGTTAGGGTAGTTGTTAAAAAGATGGAGATACAGGAGAACAGCTTCTGTCTTACAAGACTCAGCATCAGTGAAGAGACAACTGAGGATTAATACTTTCAATACACTGAGGTAAGCTGCAATGAGAAGCAAAAGGCTTGTTTAATTCAGACTATGACCACCAGCTTTTGTAGGAAGCTACACTGGAACAAAATTTGGTGTTTAGGATATACACACATTTGATCAAGGGAGGAGGCAGTACTTCAGGTAGAGTTGTATATTCTAGGAGCTACAAATAGTTTAATCTGACTATAGCCTGGGGGGGTGGGGGTGGGGGGCGGGGGCGGGGGGCGCGGTGACTGAGAGAGAAGACATGAAAAGTGGGCAGCAAAGGCTCATAGAAATATTCTATTATGCCATAATAAGGCATTTACAAACTATCTTGAAGGCAATACTGAAAGGGAATCACTGAAAAGAACCAGGGGATAATACAGTAATTTGATTTACGGGAGAAAAGTCGGTGCAGTGCACCAAGTACTTGTGGGAAGCCACACTGGACTTAGAGACAACAGTATACACTTTTTAAGAAAAATGGACCAGAATGAAAACTTAGCTTCTCCACTTGTTATATAAATCCTTGACAAATTTGTCAACTTCTCTGAGTGCCAATTTCCTTAAACAGAAAGAGGGAATAGCAATTATTTACACATTAGCATTACTCTGATAGTTAAAAGAGATCATATATATAGCATGCTCTGTACAGAGTTAGGCAGAAGGCAGCTGCTTCCTAAATAGTGGTTAGTGAGCTGTGCAAGCTCAGCTGATGGACTTATTTTTTTTAAATTGGTCCCAAGGTCCTAGAAATGATTCCTAGAAGCCTCATATGTTCACTGAAAAGTGAAAAATCAATCCTGAGTCTCACTTTTGTTCAAATCAGGACTTTGCTGGCATGATTCTTTCTTAATTAAAGGCTTTACCCTCCTGGTAGGACAATCTCAACCTAGTTCAAAGGGATAAGTAGATAAAAATCTGACACAAAAATTTCAATTTTATAAACTTCTGTGAAACAAAGAGAGTATATCTGTACATTTTTCTAACTATGTGATATCATAAGAAATATTACTTTTATTCAAACCCATAGTTACACACTGGATATCTGCAAAATAAAATTTATATGTCTAACTCAAGCCTTGCTTGAAATGAATGAAATCTTACTTTTAAGAAGAAGGGCATAAAGGAAAGTTTAATTCCACGAGCAAAAGCAATGGGTTTTAATTCTTCTCGTAGCTTAATCAGTTCAGTAAGGTCAACCTCATCACAATACCCAAAATGAGGTATCTTCAGGGCTGCAGACATGGTCTTGACCATTGCTTTGTGAAAGCCTAGAAAAAACATAGATATTTGTTTTTATTCTTAAAACCCTTGATCCCTTCAATAACTATAATAGAAGGTTCTCTAATGTCACTTCAGTTCAGTCAGTTCAGTTCAGTTGCTCAGTCGTGTCTGACTCTTCACGACCCCATGAATCCCAGCACGCCAGGACTCCCTGTCCATCACCAGCTCCTGGAGTTCACTCAAACTCATGTCCATTGAGTCGGTGATGCCATCCAGCCATCTCATCCTCTGTCGTCCCCTTCTCCTCCTGCCCCCAATCCCTCCCAGCATCAGAGTCTTCTCCAATGAGCCAACTCTTCACATGAGGTGGCCAAAGTACTGGAGTTTCAGCTTTAGCATCATTCCTTCCAAAGAAATCCCAGGGCTGATCTCCTTCAGAATGGACCGGTTGGATCTCCTTGCAGTCCAAAGGACTCTCAAGAGTCTTCTCCAACACCACAGTTCAAAAGCATCATTTCTTCGGCACTCAGCTTTCTTCACAGTCCAACTCTCATATCCATACATGACCACTGGAAAAACCATAGCCTTGACTAGACGGACCTTTGTTGGCAAAGTAATGTCTCTGCTTTTTAATATGCTGTCTAGGTTGGTCGTAACTTTCCTTCCCAGGAGTAAGCATCCTTTAATTTCATGGCTGCATTCACCATCTGCAGAAATTTTGGAGCCCCCAAAAATAAAGTCTGACACTGTTTAGCCATCTATTTCCCATGAAGTGATGGGACCAGATGCCATGATCTTCGTTTTCTGAATGTTGAGCTTTAAGCCAACTTTTTCACTCTCCTCTTTCACTTTCATCAAGAGGCTTTTGAGTTCCTCTTCACTTTCTGCCATAAGGGTGGTGTCATCTGCATATCTGAGGTTATTGATATTTCTCCCGGCAATCTTGATTCCAGCTTGTGCTTCTTCCAGCCCAGCGTTTCTCATGATGTACTCTGCATATAAGTTAAATAAGCAGGGTGCCAATATACAGCCTTGACGTCCTCCTTTTCCTATTTGGAACCAGTCTGTTGTTCCATGTCCAGTTCTAACTGTTGCTTCCTGACCTGCATACAGATTTCTCAAGAGGCTGGTCAGGTGGTCTGGTATTCCCATCTCTTTCAGAATTTCCCACACTTTATTGTGATCCACACAGTCAAAGGCTTTGGCATAGTCAATAATGCAGAAATAGATGTTTTTCTGGAACTCTCTTGCTTTTTCCATGATCCAGCGGATGTTGGCAATTTGATCTCTGGTTCCTCTGCCTTTTCTAAAACCAGCTTGAACATCGGGAAGTTCATGGTTCACGTATTGTTGAAGCCTGGCTTGAAGAATTTTGAGCATTACTTTACTAGCATGTGAGATGAGTGCAATTGTGCAGTAGTTTGAGCATTTTTTGGCATTGCCTTTCTTTGGGATTGGAATGAAAACTGACCTTTTCCAGTCCTGTGGCCACTGCTGAGTTTTCCAAATGTGCTGGCATATTGAGTGCAGCACTTTCACAGCATCATCTTTCAGGATTTGAAATAGCTCAACTGGAATTTCATCACCTCCACTAGCTTTGTTCATAGTGATGCTTTCTAAGGCCCACTTGACTTCACATTCCAGGATGTCTGGCTCTAGGTCAGTGATCACACCATTGTGATTATCTTGGTCGTGAAGATCTTTTTTGTACAGTTCTTCTGTGTATTCTTGCCACCTCTTCTTAATATCTTCTGCTTCTGTTAGGTCCATACTATTTCTATCCTTTTTTGAGCCCATCTTTGCATGAAATGTTCCTTTGGTATCTCTAAGTTTCTTGAAGAGATCTCTAGTCTTTCCCATTCTGTTGTTTTCCTCTATTTCTTTGCATTGATTGCTGAGGAAGGCTTGTTTATCTCTTCTTGCTATTCTTTGGAACTCTGCATTCAAATGCTTATATCTTTCCTTTTCTCCTTTGCTTTGCACTTCTCTTCTTTTCACAGCTATTTGTAAGGCCTCCCCAGACAGCCATTTTGCTTTTTTTCCATTTCTTTTCCTTCGGGATGGTCTTGATCCCTGTCTCCTGTACAATGTCATGAACCTCATTCCATAGTTCATCAGGCATTCTGTTTATCAGATCTAGTCCCTTAAATCTATTTCTCACTTCCACTGTATCTGAATGGTCTAGTGGTTTTCCCTACTTTCTTCAATTTAAGTCCATATTTGGCAATAAGGAGTTCATGGTCTGAGCCACAGTCAGCTCCCAGTCTTGTTTTTGCTAACTGTATAGAGCTTCTCCATCTTTGACTGCAAGGAATATAATCAATCTGATTTTGGTGTTGACCATCTGGTGATGTCCAGGTGTAGAGTCTTCTCTTGTGTTGTTGGAAGAGGGTGTTTGCTATGACCAGTGCATTGTCTTGGCAAAATTCTATTAGTCTTTGCCCTGCTTCATTCCATATTCCAAGGCCAAATCCGCCTGTTACTCCAGGTGTTTCTTGACTTCCTACTTTTGCATTCCAGTCCCCTATAATGAAAAGGACATCTTTTTTGGGTGTTAGTTCTAAAAGGTCTTGTAGGTCTTCATAGAACCGTTCAACCTCAGCTTCTTCAGCGTTACTGGTTTGGGCATAGGTTTAGATTACCGTGATATTGAATGGTTTGCCTTGGAAATGAACAGAAATCATTCTGTCATTTTTGAGACTGCATCCAAGTACTGCATTTCAGATTCTTTTGTTGACCATGATGGCTACTCCATTTCTTCTAAGGGATTCCTGCCCACAGTAGTAGATATAATGGTCATCTGAGTTAAATTCATCCATTCCAGTCCATTTTAGTTTGCTGATTCCTAGGATGTTGACGTTCACTCTTGCCATCTCCTATTTGACCACTTCCAATTTGCCTTGATTCATGGATCTAACATTCCAGGTTCCTATGCAATATTACTCTTTACAGCATTGGATCTTGCTTCTATCACCAGTCACATCCACAACTGGGTATTGTTTTTGCTTCGGCTCCATCCCTTCATTCTTTCTGGAGTTATTTCTCTACTGATCTCCAGTAGCATATTCAGCACTTACCAACCTAGGGAGTTCCTCTTTCACTATCCTATCATTTTGCCTTTTCACACTGTTCATGGGGTACTCTCAATTAAACTCTTTCTCTTGGACCTACCATCTTCATTACATATATTACATAACTTGAAAGCCACTAATTTCAATGCTGAAGCATGGACTGTAGCACAACACCAGTGTCAAATATAATATATACTAGGTGAGTGTTGCTAAGTCACTTCAGTCACGTCTGACTTTTTGCAATTCTTCGGACTGTAGACTGCCAGGCTCCTTTGTTCATGGGATTCTCCAGGCAAGAATGCTGGAGTGTGTTGCCATTCCCTCCTCCAGGGGATCTTCCCTACCGAGGGATTGAGCCTGTGTCTCCTATGTCTCCTGCACTGCCAGATTCTTTACCAGTAGTACCACCCAGAAATCCCAATAGAATAGGTAACTGCTTTCCAAGCTGTAGTATGTAAAAAATTCAAAAGGATGCAAGCCACGTATTTATACAATGGCTTTCCTGCAAAGTCACTTCTGGAAGTGAATCATCCTAAGAGTTTGTACATAAATCAGAAGTACTTGTTTTGAAATCTAACAAAAAATAATAAATATTTAAAATATCCCGAACAAGTCTTCAAACAGAAAAATTATCTCTAAAATCACTGCAGATGGTGACTGCAGCCATGAAATTAAAAGAAGCTTGCTCATTGAAAGAAAAGCTATGACCAAGCTAGACAGCATATTAAAAAGCAGAGACATTACTTTGCCAACAAAGGTCGGTCTCATCAAAGCTATGGTTTTTCCAGTAGTCAAGTATGGATGTGAGAGTTGGACTATAAAGAAAGCTGAGCACCGAAGAATTGATGCTTTTGAACTGTGGTGTTGGAGAAGACTCTTGAGAGTCCTTTGGACTGCAAGGAGATCAAACCAATCATTCCTAAAGGAAATCAGTCCTGAATATTCATTGGAAGGACTGATGCTGAAGCTCAACACTTTGGGCACCTGATGCGAAGAACTGACTCATTTGAAAAGATCCTGATGCTGGGAAAGATTGAAGGCAGGAGGAGAACGGGACGACAGAGGATGAGATGGTTGGATGGCGTCACCAATTCAATGAATGTGAGTTTGAGCAAGCTCCAGGAGTTGGTGATGGATTGGGAAGCCTGGCACATGCTGTAATCCATGGGGTTGCAAAGAGTCAGACACTACTGTGCGACTGAATTGAACTGAGCAAGTCTAGAAACATAGAAATTATCTGTAGACAAGTTTATATGCTAAGAAACCTGCTAACATATTACTCCTCAAAAATTATCAGTATATATTAAAGCTTTTCCTAGAAAAATTATAATTTCATAATGCTGAAGCAATTTCCCCCCAAATAAATGGCACTATCCCTTTACATTACTGTTATTATTACCTTTCACGGGTTCGGTTCTGTCTTTGCCTGTGAACACTGGAGGCTTTGATATTGGAATAGGAATAGTTCTGTCTTTTGGTTTTGGTGGAGGTGGTATAATTTCAGCTTTTGGTGAAGGAGGTAGTATAGCTCCTGTTTGCTTTTCCAGATAGTTGAGAATATCTTCTTTAAGTATTCTGCCATCTTTTCCTGAGCCAATAACTTCACTCAGCTTAATCTAAAAAAAAGGATACCCTTTTAATGCTAAAAATAAAACTACCTAAAAATGAATAAATCCATCACATGGTCTCTAAGTGGAATTAAATGAGCTGAAGGTAAAGTATCTCTGACCAATAAATTAGTATAAGGAAATAACACTTTCTTTATTCTAACAGAACACTATAAACTATAACATTTTCATCATCTCAATGGAATACTATAAACTACAGTTACACTGGTCATTTGTTACTTTTCTACATACTGTTCATTTACCCATGTAGTAACAATGTAATATGTACATTGTATAGAGCTACTTTTGAAAAAATATTTTGAAACAACTATTTCTAAATGTTTTGCATAATTCCTATTGGGTTTTTTTTTTTCCTTTTTCTGAAGACTACATAAGAAGAACTGAGCATTTAAAGGAGAATTAAACACTGTAACAAATGCAGACCAATGTTTCTGACCCTGGCTGCCAGTATACACACAATGACTCAAATAATCATCCAACAAAAAGCTCTCTGTAACGGCTACACTCTGCTATATTTAAAATGGATAATCAACGAAGACCTAATACATAGCTCAGAGAACTCTGCTCAATGATATGTGGAGGCCTAGATGGGAGGGAGTTTGGGGTAGAATGAATACATGTGTATGTGTGACTGACTCCCTTTGCTGTCCACCTATATCTACCATAACATCATTAATTGGCCATACTCCAATATAAAATAAAAAGTTTAATTTAAAACAAAAAAGTCTGTCAATTAGTTTTTCCTGATGGTTGTTTTAGAAAGATCAGTACAAAACACTGAAATGAACTTTATTGAGGCATATTTGGAATGTGACTTCCTCAGCCCAAGTTAAGGATCAACACCTAAGTTTTATTAAGGTATTCCACAGAATAAACAATAGATGATGTAATTCTACTTTCTACTAGTCACTCATGATACTTTTTAGAAACATTTATGATCTGGCTTTATTTAATCACTTCCTATGTTTGGTTATAGAGATAAAATATTTTCACTAAATTGAATTCTGCATAAAAAGACATATAAGCTTGGATGATACCCTCCTGCATAGTGTATATTAATCTCTCAAGATTAAGTCCTACTTTATTTATATTAGTGCTTCTCTAAGAATGATTTCAAAGGAATAAAGGACTTTATCACATCAAACATTTAGTTTATAACAAGTAAACTCTAAGAATTTAAACAAATAATTTTTAGGTAATTATAAACTCTGAGTGCCACTGGTTTTAAACTCTATTTATTAATATGCCAATGTCAAAAAAAGGGTGGGAGAAGAGTTGTTTTGTAATAATAAATCTGCTATTTAATTTCTAGTAATTATACAAATGCCCTAATTATATATCTTTAGAAAGACATAGGAAAGCTACATCATACATTTCTATAGGTAGTCCTTCTATATAATTTTTTAAAATGGTAAGATGTTTATAGCTTTCAAAGTACTATAGAAGATCATTATTTCATCTAATACCTTAACCATCTAGTATTCCATAATACTATTTCTATTTCTCTATTTCAATAAATCATCTTCATATCTCAACACATTTAATGGCTAATAAATTTTCATTAAAGGTATAGAACATAATTTTCCTAAGCATTTCCCTGATTTTGACCACATATGTGCCTTCTAGTTTCTGGCTATATAGAACACTTGGCAGAATATATCCTAGATGACCTTCCCCAGTGGTAGGATAACTAGCTGAAGAGATATGAACATTTTAATGACTCTTACTACATATTCCCAAAATGTAGACCTTTTTTCCCACTGTAACTAAACTACTTCTCTCAAAAAGAGACAAACAAAAACCCTGCACTGTGGGGCACAGTGGAAGGAACTCAGGCTTTTGGACCAGAAAGATCTGTGCTCACATCCCCAGTTGAGCTATTTATTTCATTGTAGGCAACCCAATCAACTTCTCTTCCCCTTCTCATCTCATCAGAGAGAGGATAATCCAAACCAGCTTGCAGGGATACTGTGAGGATTAGCTGTAACATTATGTATGTCGTCTGGCTCAGAAGTGCTCAAACGACGGAGGCAACAATTGTTGAGTCAGTATTAATAATTGAGAGCACTGATTTTAGAGTCATGGAGATTCACTTTGGAATCCTAGTTCTACTATCGTGTTAGCCATGTGACCTTGGAGCAGTTATTTGACTTCTCCAAGTCTTATAAAAGTCTGTTATTTCACAGAGTTGTGAAGATTAAAAACAAGATGACATATAAATTATTAGCACAATGCCTAGGAGCCATCTTGCTTTGAAGATTAAGCATCAGTGACTGGCAAGTAAGAGGGAACACAAAAGGCCAGCCTCCATGACTGAAGTCAATACTACGGTGTTTTCCATCTCCCTGAGACCATTCTCTCCTTGAGACCATATCTGTGCCTGGACCATTTCCCATTCCTTCCCTACACTGCTTCCTTTCTTCCTAGTAAAGATGATCACTCTTTCAATTAATCAATCATATGTTCCCAAACCCCTGTCTCAAGCTATGCTTCTAGGGTACCTGATCTAAGACTCCAGCATTTATAAGTATTCAATAATCAGTAGCCCTGACTTTTTTTAGGCTCTCAGAAAAAAATAAAAAGCCCACACTTCTCACTTAATATGAATAATAAGTTCACAATTTTCTTCTCATTTCTCATAAGGACTAACCTTTTAGTAACTTGAGCTGTGTTTCCTTTAATCCCAACTTGAACCAACTCATTATGGAATATCTGGGCAACTCTTCATAGATACACATGGAGACCTTCCATGTGATCTCACACTTAAATATTAAGAAAACTTACATTGTTTTCCATTGCAAGGCGACGAACTGCAGGAGTCGCCAGTGTTTTCTGGCCCTTTATCTCTTGGTGTGTGTGTTCATCATGGGACACAGCAGGGGTTTCAACAACATCTTCTTCTGAATCTGGAAACAAGGTAAAATATTATTGTTTAGTAGAAAATATTAAAACAACAAGCTTGTTATTCAGTCCTTAAGTTGTGTCCGACCCTTTGCAACCCCATGGACCGCAGCAAGCCAGCATGTTCCTCACTATCTCCCTGAGTTTGCTCAAACTCATGTCCATCAAGTCAGTGATGCCATTCAACATCTCATCCTCTGTTGCCCCCTTCTCCTTTTGTCCTCAATCTTTCCCAACATCAGGGTCTTTTTCAATGAGTCAGTTCTGCACATCAGGAAGTCAAAGTATTAGAGCTTCAGCTTTAGCATCAGTCCTTTCAGTGAACATTCAGGATTGATTTCCTTAAGGATTGACTGGTTGGATCTTCTTGCAGTCCAAGGGACTCTCAAGAGTCTTCTCCAACACCACAGTTCAAAAGCATCAATTCCTGAGCACTCAGCCTTCTTTATGGTCCATCTCTCACATCCATACATGACTACTGGAAAAACCATGGCTTTGACTAGACAGACCTTTATCGGCAAAGCGACATCTCTGCTTTTTAATATGCTGTCTAGATTTGTCAGAGCTTTTCTTATAAAGAGCAAGCGTCTTTTAATTTCATGGCTGTAGTCACCACCTGCAGTGATTTTGGAGCTTAGTGTCTTATAATATATAAATAAATTTCATTTAAAATATATAGTCAAAAAGTATGATATATGAGCTACTTCAGAATGGAAAAGCACAACTTTAAAATAGAAAAACAAATAAGGGTACTAGAGTGAGTGAGAGGGGTATACTAGTACCAGGTACTGTTTAATGATTATGATTATCTTCTATTTACATCACTTCTGTTAAAATTATGTAGCAGCTACAAGTTAAAAAATGAGTTTCTTGGAGAAGGAAATGGCAACCCACTCCAGTGTTCTTGCCTAGAGAATCCCAGGGACGGGGGAGCCTGGTGGGCTGCCATCTATGGGGTCGCACAGAGTCGGACATGACTGAAGTGACTTAGCAGCAGCAGCAACAGCATATTTTATGCTTGAAAAAAAATTGAATTGACTATCTTATCATATTTTTCTGTAATAAAATTGTGCATTTAAATTAAATTTTTTAAAATTTAAATTTCTTGTGTCCAAGGGGTTCTATTAAAAACAGTCTTCTGGACTTGCCTGGTGGTACAGTGGATAGGAATCCTCCTGCCAATCCAGGGGACGTGGGTTTGATCCCTGGTCTGGGAAGAGTCCATGTGCTACGGGGCAACTAAGTCCATGTGCCACAACCACAGAGCCTGGACTCTAGAGCCCATGAGGTGCAATGACGGCCTGTGAGCCCTGGAGCCCACGCTCTGCAACAAAAGAGTCCACAGCAGTGAGAAGCCCTCGCACCACAATGAAAGCCTGTGTAAAGCAGGGAAGACCCAGCATAGCCAAAAAAAAAAAGAAGCATTTTGGATTGTGTTGCTTAGTAAATTATATTTGGTAAGCAATTGATCAAGGCAAGGTGGCTCAGACGGTAAAGAGTCTGCCTGAAATGCAGGAGACCTGGGTTGGATCTCTGGGTTGGGAAGATCCCCTGAAGAAGGAAATGGCAACCCACTCCAATACTCTTGCCTGGAAAATCCCACGGACAGAGGAGCTTTGTAGGCCACAGTCCACGGGGTTGCAAAGAGTCAGACACGACTGAGCGACTTCACTTTCTTGATCAAGGCAATATAAATATATTATAATAAATAACAACAAATAGGATAAAATTCGATTGGAAATGTATTTCTTAATGAGATAAGTATAGTTTTCTGAAAATTAGGTCATGAGCATTACTTAATGCTAGCATCCAATTGCAATTCCATTCTTTTTTTTCAACTTCATTGGTGTATAACTGACAAATAAAAATTGTATATGAAGCGGAAAAAAAAAAATGAGTTTCTTTCATAAATTTTAAAACACATAAACATTTTCTTAATAAATTTCTCATATTCATATATATGTACATTATATATACATTTGTATATATACAAACATATGTATATGTAGCATGAATTAAGAATCAAATGTGAGGTAAATTACATGAATCATGTAAAATCTGTGAGAATCTTAAATGCTTTCCAAAGATAATTCAGCATTAAAATTTTTTTCTCTGCTTTGAATGCAACAAAGAATGTTGTGTAAGGTTTTATTTTCATGGCTAATACTAATTTGGTAGTTTTGTTCTCTGCTAATACTTAGTTTTATTCTCTGACTCTAGAGTAGTGATATAAGAAAAATAATCTTGGGCTATTAGCATGCATTTTTGCAACCAAAAAAGCTTTTGAAAGCATTTAATTGTTAAGGTTGGATGCTAGCAAGTCAATACTGAGTACAGCAGAATCTCTGTGGGAATAAGGAAATTAGAGACAGCCTCTGAACATCAGCAGGCAACTGAGTTATCTTTGACATTCAATTCTAAGCAAATAAATTTCCACTGATGCAACTGTGGAAAGACATTCTATTCATTCACCCCCCTCACTAATCTATGAACTGGCCCAGTGAAGCTCTCAAAGTTCCCCATATGGGTAAGGAAGAGAAAAAAGAAACAAACAAAAGCTTTGTATTGAACGTGAAGGGTAGTAGAAAATATGACGGTTGGAGTTCAGGACATACTGCCCCAAAATATGCCACTCTGGTGTACTGATTATTTTGAGCTGCATGCAATTGGAAAACATCAAACGCAAGGAGAGGTTAACTGAACTCTCATTTACCTGAAGACATCCAAAAGGAACTCAACTGTCATAAGCTCCCTCCCCAGAAGAGAGTCTGAGTTCTAGAGAAGATTGACTCTTATCACAGAAGAGACTAGAAATTCGTAACACAGACAGACAAACTTTTGTCACAAACTATGGAATGAGGTTCGTGACATTGTACAGGAGACAGGGATCAAGACCATCCCCATGGAAAAGAAATGCAAAAAAGCAAAATGGCTGTCTGGGGAGGCCTTACAAATAGCTGCGAAAAGAAGAGAAGTGAAAAGCAAAGGAGAAAAGGAAAGATATAAACATCTAAATGCAGAGTTCCAAAGAATAGCAAGAAGAGATAAGAAAGCCTTCTTCAGCGATCAATGCAAAGAAATAGAGGAAAACAACAGAATGGGAAAGACTAAGGATCTCTTCAAGAAAATCAGAGATACCAAAGGAACATTTCATGCAAAGATGGGCTCGATAAAGGACAGAAATGGTATGGACCTAACAGAAGCAGAAGATATTAAGAAGAGGTGGCAAGAATACACAGAAGAACTGTACAAAAAAGAGTTTCACGACCCAGATAATCATGATGGTGTGATCACTGACCTAGAGCCAGACATCCTGGAATGTGAAGTCAAGTGGGCCTTAGAAAGCATCACTACGAACAAAGCTAGTGGAGGTGATGGAATTCCAGTGGAGCTATTCCAAGTCCTGAATGATGATGCTGTGAAAGTGCTGCACTCAATATGCCAGCAAATTTGGAAAACTCAGCAGTGGCCACAAGATTGGAAAAGGTCAGTTTTCATCCCAATCCCAAAGAAAGGCAATGCCAAAGAATGCTCAAACTACCGAACAATTGCACTCATCTCACACGCTAGTAAAGTAATGCTCAAAATTCTCCAAGCCAGGCTTCAGCAATATGTGAACTGTGAACTTCCTGATGTTCAAGCCGGTTTTAGAAAAGGCAGAGGAACCAGAGATCAAATTGCCAACATCCGCTGGATCATGGAAAAAGCAAGAGAGTTCCAGAAAAACATCTATTTCTGCTTTATTGACTATGCCAAAGCCTTTGACTGTGTAGATCACAATAAACTATGGAAAATTCTGAAAGAGATGGGAATACCAGACCACCTGATCTGCCTCTTGAGAAATCTGTATGCAGGTCAGGAAGCAACAGTTAGAACTGGTCATGGAACAACAGACTGGTTCCAAATAGGAAAAGGAGTACGTCAAGGCTGCATATTGTCACCATGTTTATTTAACTTATATGCGGAGTACATCATGAGAAATGCTGGTCTGGAAGAAACACAAGTTGGAATCAAGATTGCTGGGAGAAATATCAATAACCTCAGATATGCAGATGACACCACTCTTATGGCAGAAAGTGAAGAGGGGCTAAAAAGCCTCTTGATGAGAGTGAAAGTGGAGAGTGAAAAGGCTGGCTTAAAGCTCAACATTCAGAAAACGAAGATCATGGCATCTGGTCCCATCACTGCATGGGAAATAGATGGGGAAACAGTGGAAACAGTGTCAGACTTTATTTTTCTGGGCTCCAAAATCACTGCAGATGGTGACTGCAGCCATGAAATTAAAAGATGTTTACTCCTTGGAAGGAAAGTTAGGACCAACCTAGATAGCATATTCAAAAGCAGAGACATTACTTTACCAACAAAGGGTCACTTAGTCAAGGCTATGGTCTTTCCTGTGGTCATGTATGGATGTGAGAGCTGGAATGTGAAGAAGGCTGAGCGCCGAAGAATTGATGCTTTTGAACTGTGGTGTTGGAGAAGACCCTTGAGAATCCCTTGGACTGCAAGAAGATCCAACCAGTCCATTCTGAAGGAGATCAATCCTGGAATTTCTTTAGAAGGAATGATGCTAAAGCTGAAACTCCAGTATTTTGGCCACCTCATGCGAAGAGTTGACTCATTGGAGAAGACTCTGATACTGGGAGGGATTGAGGGCAGGAGGAGAAGGGGACGACAGAGGATGAGATGGCTGGATGGCATCACTGACTTGATGGATGTGAGTCTGAGTGACCTCCAGGAGCTCGTGATGGACAGGGAGGCCTGGCGTGCTTTGGTTCATGGGGTCGCAAAGAGTCGGACACGACTGAGCGACTGATCTGATCTGATCATCAGTCAGTCAGTTCAGTCAGTCAGTTGTGTCCTGCTCTTTGCAGCCCCAAGGACTGCAGCACACCGGGCTTCCTTGTCCATCACCAACTCCTGGAGTTTACTCAAACGCATGTCCATCAAGTCAGTGATGCCATCCAACCATGATCAAACTATCACACCTCCCACATATTCCACGAAGAGCCCGTTTATCTTTCCTAAAAATGGTTTACTCTCCCTTAAGAGGCTTCCTTCCCTCCTACTCTTTTACTTTAACTCTAAAACACTATATTGTCCTGGCAAACATCTTTAATACCATAAATTCCATATGACACCTAAACTGTGCTGTTACCGCAGAATGTACGAACAGACACATTGTTAGAAATGTAGTGCCAGTGTTCTAGGTGTAGAATGGAACTGATATTCCATCTCTGCAAACAATTTTCAGTGTAAGAAAGTGGTTTGGAACATGGGTTTTAGAATTAAACAGAGCTGGGATCAAATCATAGCTCTACCAATTACCAGCCATGTGGCCATGGGCAACCTACACCTCCATGTATCTCAATGTTGCATCTGTCACCTGTGGATAATGAGCTGTATGATTTAATGAGTTTACATATATATATATATATATATATATAGCACATAAGCACAGAGAAAGCATTCAATCGATGATACATGTTCATGTTAAAGGGTGAATGCAATATAATGGTAGAAGTGAAGAAGTGAACTGAAGTTGCTCAGTTGTGTCCAACTCTTAGCGACCCCATGGACTGCAGCCTATCAGGCTCCTCCGTCCATGGGATTTTTCAGGCAAGAGTACTGGAGTGGGTTGCCACTGCTTTAAGAAAGAGCAAAATACATTGGACTTTAAAAAATAAAACTAATGAGTCTCATTAAATGAATTGTTTTGAAAAGTTTGGGTTCAAAATGTTTTAGTTGTTTAGAGAAGTGAGGAGTAATATTGCCTTTTAAAATAGAGGTTAGAGAAAGCCAAGTTAGCTATAAGGAGAATGAATGTGAATGAATGTGAAGTCGCTCAGTCGTGTCCGACTCTTTGCGACCCCGTGGACTGTAGCCTACCAGGCTCCTCTGTCCATGGGATTTTCCAGGCAATAGTACTGGAGTGGATTGCCATTTCCTTCTCCAAGGGATCTTCCCAACCCAGGGATCGAACCCGGGTCTCCCGCATTGTAGACAGACGCTTTACCGTCTGAGCCACCAACTCACAGCAATAGTCTAAAAATTGAGTTTGTAGGAGATAGCACATCGAGGCATGAGTCAGCTTTGATATAATCTTGATAATATTAAGTAACTAAATCATCAATTTGTAATTGTAAAGGGTATATGCTTTTTAAATATCACAGATACAAATTGGCATAAGTGAGTCTGGTGAGGTCTCTTCAAGTAGAGGTCTGTCTACAGCCAAATCACTCATAAATAGGACTTGGAGGTCACAAATACATTTTTCCTGATCAAAATTATCATGATACCCGAATCTTAAAAAGCAGGTTGAAACACCGTGTTACAAAAGATAGTACCATAGAATATTATTTAAACAAGCATTAAGACAGGATTTTGTGTCCAATATTACTACTAAGATTTCTACGCTTGATCCCTTGCACTCTAGATGCAATTATTTTCTACTTGTAAAATGTACAAAATATATGTTATACTCCTAAAAAACTTTTCATTAGGTAATTTTCTTACTCATAGTATAACTGGTCTTCTCGGCACTAGAACAGGGAATAACACAAACAAATTCAGTATTACTATAATTTTTTTTTTTTTGGTTGTGCTGGGTTCTAGCTGTGGCATGTGGGATCTAGTTCCCCAAACAGGGAATAAACTTGGGCCCCCTGCATTGGGAGATGAAGTCTTAGCCATTGGACCACTCGGGAATGAATACCTTACTATAAATTCTTGTTTAAGACAAGGTACATGAGATATTTAGAAATCTTTTCCATTTCTAGAATTTAAAAAGAAGCATATATAAATTTCTTTTAAAAAATCCACTATTCTATAGGCTTGCTTATTTGATATATAGGATTATGCTTCATAGTTATTCTTACAATGAAAGATTTAATACAAATTATAAAAAATATAAATATAAATGCAAAAAGGTATACGTAGAAAATAAAACTAGCATGCAAGACAATTATTCAGAATGCACGATGAATAGCAAATGAAATAGTTAGCAATGATCATTTTTCTATGAGGAAAATTACCAGATAATTTTTACTCTTGTAATCTATCCAATTCCGTTAAGTTTTTACAAATAACACTTGCACATACAAAAAATATAAAATTTGTTGAGTGTTGAAATACATATATATCCATAACCATGACTGTAATCAAGACAATGGATGAATCTTTCACCCCTCAGAGTTTCCTTGTATTCCTCAGTAATTCTTCCTTCCCAAACCTTCCCCCCTCCCTACTCTATCAGCAGGCAACCACTAATTGGTTTGCTGTCATTATAGTCTGAATTTTCTAAAATTTTATTAATCTCCAAAATCTATAAGCAACTCATGCAGCTCAATATAAAAAACAACCCAATCAAGAAATGGGCAGAAGACCTAAACAGATACTTCTCCAAAGACATACAGATGGCCAACAAACACATGTAAAGATGCTCAACATCACTCGTTATTAGAGAAATGCAAGTCAAAACTACAATGAGACATCACCTCATACCGGTTAGAATGGCCATCATCAAAAAAATCTATAAACAATAAATGCTGGAGAGGATGTGGAGAAAAGAGAATCCTCTTGCGTTGTTGGTGGGAATGTAAATTGATATAATCACTATGGAGAACAATATGGAGGTTTCTTATTAACTAAAATTAAAACTACCATATGACCCAGAAATCCCACTACTGGGCATATACCATAATTCAAAAAGACATACGTCTCTCAGCATTCATTGCAACACTATTTACAACAGCTTGGACATGGAAGCAGCCCAAATGTCTATCAACAGATGAATGGATAAACAAGATATGGTACATATATACAATGGAATGATATTATTCAGTCATAAAAAGGATCAAACTTGGATAATTCATAGTGATGTGGATGAACCTAGACTTTGTCATACGGAGTGAATAAATCAAAAAGAGAAAAATAAATACCATATGTTAATGCATATATATGGAATCCAGAAAAATGGTACTGATGAACCTATTTGCAGGGCAGGAATCTAGATGCAGATGTAGAGAACAGACTTGTGGACACAGAGAAGGAAGGAGAAGGATAGACGAATCGAGAAGCTATCATTGATATATGTATACACTGCTGCTGCTGCTGCTAAGTCACTTCAGTCGTGTCTGACTCTGTGTGACCCCATAGACGGCAGCCCACCAGGGTCCCCCGTCCCTGGGATCCTCCAGGCAAGAACACTGGAGTGGGCTGCCATTTCCTTCTCATGTATGAAAGCAAAAAGTGAAAGTGAAGTCGCTCAGTCATGTCTGACCCTCAGCGACCCCATGGACTGCAGCCTACCAGGCTCCTGCATCCATGGGATTTTCCAGGCAGGACTACTAGAGTGGGGTGCCATTGCCTTATCCTATATATACACTACTTTGCATAAAATAGCTAGCCAGTGCGAAGCTACTATATGGCACAAGGAACTGAGCTTGGTAATCTATGATGATGACCTAAAGGGGAAGGATGGGGGTGGAGGGATGGGAGGGAGGGGATATATGTCCCCATATAGCTAATTTACTTGATGGTACAGCAGAAACTAATACAACATTGTAAAGCAATCATACTCCAATTAAAAACTAAATTAATGTACATAGAATCATATAGCACGTTCTCTTTATTTCTGGTTTCTTTGACTCAGAATAATTTTTCAAGATTCATCCATGTCATACAGGAAATTAATTTCTGTAAAAAAGTTATTTAGAAAAAACATACCCCTTGCCTGAAAAAGTTTTAGATTTTATAATTTGCTATATCAAGACTTACTAAGTTGGATTTCACTGAGGATACCAAAAGAAACTTAAAATATAAAAGCAAACAATAAAACCCCCCTCAAATCCCAATTGCTCACTCAAAGGCTCTGGATTCATGGATTCAACCAACTGTTGATTGAAAATATACAGAAAAAAATTTCCAGACAGGTCCAAACAGCAAATCTGAATTTGCTGAATGCCAACGACTATTTACATAGTATTTACACTGTATTAGGTATTACAAGTAATCTAGAGATGATTTAAAATATAGGCTATATGCAAATACTACACCATTTCATATGAGGGAGATGGGCATCTGCAGATTTTGGTATCCGTTTGTGTGCGTATGTATCCTGAACCAATTCTTTGCAAATACCAAGAGACTTCTATAATCTGCTTTTGCGGATGACCGAGATAGATACCTAACCTGGTCTACAGCACCTGATTGGTTATTCTAACTTACTGACATCCACAGTAATGTTTAGCATCTTTGTTTCAGTTTATGTCAAGAATATAATTCTTTCCTTTTAAGGTCTTAACTGAATGATTAAAAAAACCTATATCTATTATCTTGTTGATGCATCAAAATAATTTTGTACTCATTTCAGGTTATTAAAATTATTTGCTTATTTCTGGCTGTGCTGGGTCTTCACTGCTATGCAGGCTTTTCTCTAGTTGCAGCAACTGGGAGCTACTCTCTAGTTGCGGTGTGCGGGTTTCTCATTGCAGGGGCTTCTCTTGTTGCTGAGCACAGGCTCAACAGTTGTGGTGCACGAGGCTAGTTGCTCTGCAGCATGTGGGATCTTCCCAGATCCGGGATTGAACCCGTGTCTCCTGCATTGGCAGGTGGATTCTTTACCGCTGAGACAACAGGGAAGCCCCTATTTCAGGTAATTTTTAAAGATAAAGTTTTTCTTGTTTTTAATATTCCTAAATCATACCTTTCAATAGAAATCTGAAATCAAGACAATAGGAAACACCCCTAGTACCCAGATCATGGTGTCTTATTCATTGCACATTAAAAGAACAAGAGCTCCTGAAGGAAGAGGTGATTCCAGGTCTAGGCAAGAAAAGTACAAGATGATGCCAAAAGGAAGTTTTTGAAAATTAATAGGGTCGTGTTAAAAGAACACACAGCAACCACCTTGAAATGGTCACCATTATTAATAATTAGAAATCAAATAAATAATAAGAAACCTTCAAGAAGTTTTGGATGCAACATGTTATAGTGGAAAATATTCTGGACAAAAACTCAGGACATCCGAGTTCTAAATTTGGCTTTATGACTGCCATGGGCAAATCACCCAACGCTGAACTTGTTAAACTGGATTACCTCATGAATAAGAATAAATAAAACATTAAGCGTGAAACATTTTATAAACTGTGAAGTGTGCCTATGACTTTAGTTATATTATTTTACAGACTGAAGGACTAAGAGTCAGTCAACCACTGTAGTTCAGACTCCTTCTAAACTTCCCAACTTGACTATACTGAAAGGGCTTCATCTCAGCACTTCCAGAGAGATTGCTGGCTTAGGTTTGCATCACAGAAGTATGGTCCCCCCTGGCCCTCCTCCACATCAAAGCTTCCTAGATGACATAACCTTGGTATATCACACCAATGCCAAACGGAACTTCTGATGTAGAGGGTCAGCTATTTGTTACCATAGCAACAGCACACGGCTTTAATTTTCCTATAACATTCTCATAATGAATTCCCTTTTGTCAGAACACCTAATGATTGTAAGTTCCATGGCTGCTGCTGCTTCTGAATGCTAGTTTCTTTGCTTCCCACTCTGGTTTTCCCTCTTTTCTATTTCTCTTTAAAAATTTGGCTTCTATAACCACCACCAATGAGAATGTGTTTTGGTTTTCATATCAGTGGCAAACAGAGCAATCCCATCATGTGAGATTTAATCTTTGCACATTCCAATTTTTATTAGTGACCAGTGTTCAAAGCTTGAATCTTTCATTCCCAAGGGAGTTCTTTGCTTCTTTGAACATAAGGTTTCCAGAAGGCAGGCCTCCATATAAATAAAGTATTACTATACATGTTTTTATATATAGTAATACTGATGCTTACTCCTTAGAAGGAAAACCATGACAAACCTACTGCTGCTGCGTCACTTCAGTCGTGTCCGACTCTGTGCGACCCCATAGACGGAAGCCCACCAGGCTCCCCTGTCCCTGGGATTCTCCAGGCAAGAACACTGGAGTGGGTTGCCATTTCCTTCTCCAATGCATGAAAGTGAAAAGTGAAAGTGAAGTCGCTCAGTCGTGTCTGACTCTTCGTGACCACACGGACTGCAGCCCACCAGGCTCCTCTGTCCATGGGATTTTCTAGGCAAGAGTACTGGAGTGGGGTGCCATTGCCTTCTCCGATGACAAACCTAGACAGTGTATTAAAAAAGCAGAGACATCACTTTGCCAACAAAGGTCTGGATAGTCAAAGCTATGGTTTTTCCAGTAATCATGTATGGATGTGAGTTGGACCATAAAGAAGGCTAAGTGCCAAAGAATTGATGTTTTTGAATTGTGGCGCTGGAGAAGACTCTTGAAAGTCCCCTGCACTGCAAGGAGATCAAATCAGTCAATCCTAAAGGAAATCAACTCTGAATATTCATTGGAAGGACTGATGCTGAAGCTGAAACTCCCAATACTTTGGCCACCTGATGCACAGAGCCAACTCATTTGAAAAGACCCTGATGCTGGGAAAGACTGAAGGCAAAAGGAGAAGGAGGTGGCAGAGGATAAGATGGTTAGATAGCATCACTGACTCAATGGACATGAATCTGAGCAAACTCCAGGAGATGGCGAAAGGCAAGGAAGTCATGCGTGCTGCAGTCCATGGGGTTGCAAAGAGTTGGACACAACTTAGCTACTGAACAACAACAACACATACATGTTTTTAACATGGTAACTGGTCAAAAGATAATCATGTATCACAGAATACCTTTCTATTTTCCTTATCTCAGTTCTAAACCCTCAAATCAAATCCTGTAAATTATTCAAAGGAAACACCACTTTGAACTGGTACCCAATTACAAAAGAACACCATTAATCAATTTGGCAAGATATGATGAACATATACATATATATACAGTACCTTTTAAAGCTTCCGTTTCTATGTCTACTAATGGCTTTCCCACATAGGCAGTATCATCTAGATTATAATACAGTTTTTTAATGACTCCATCATAACGACTAGTGATAGTAACAGAAGCTTTATCACTTTGCACTTCACAGATGCTATCAAACTGAGACACTGTATCTCCTTCTTTTACATACCTAAAAGAAAAAGTCATAAGACACTTTTACATGAACCATAGTACAGATCATCTGAAACAATAAAAATGCTACACTGAATTAGATGAGTATCCATGGAGCCCAGTATTGAGTCCCAAATGATACACTGAAGGATGTTTCAGAAGAGACTACAATGGCTTTCAGAGGTTCTTTGATGCTTCTTCAAGAAGTATAAATTTTTAAAAAACAATGAAATATTCATAATTTATAATCCAAAAATTTAATTAATGTATCAGGTTTTTCTGCCTCACCCATTTTTTAGATGAAATATGAAAAATGTATTTTAAAAATGTTATTTTCTTTTATTGTCTCAGCCTTCATCACATTTTAAGGGATACCTATTATTTCTAGAATTAAATTTTAAAAACTGACGCTGGGACGGGGAGCTTGGTGGGCTGCCGTCTATAGGGTCGCACAGAGTCGGGTACGACTGAAGCAACTTAGCAGCAGCAGCAGCAGCCCTCAATATACATTTACTATACTTTTATAAATTGTAGTTTGAGTTCTTTGTCTTTATCTCTAACATGGCTAATTAATTTCAGAGTCAGCCTCTTCTGACCTGAGATCACTCTTTCCTTGATCCCACAATGCCACAGAGACATAATTGCAAGGTACATTTCTGTGATTATGGTTCTCTCCTAACCTACAGAGCAATTATAATGAAAAGTACAAGGAAAGAATGTTTAGGTATCTAAATGAGGTTCTTAAAAGGATCTTTAACAGTATAAAATTGTGGGACAGAATCTATTGACTCACCTTAACTGCTAGTTCTCGAAATCTTTGAAAATTAGTTCAGTACTCGAAGATGTTTCTGTTTTTCCAGAAAGGGAAAGAAAGAAAAGGGGTAGAAGGATGCCTAAGTAGAGGTCTTTTCAATTTTTGTTTCAAGCCTCTTTCTTTTTTGCTTTGTTTTAAAACCTTTGAAACAGTATTCTTTGATTCATGTCTTTTGTATTTTAACCTGTTCTAAAAATATAGGCAAACTCTCAGGTAATGGTGAGTCAAATGTACTTGCATTCTTGCTGAAATCATTTTTAATAAACACAGCTTAGACTACGTAACAATTTTAAAACAGTTTGGAAAGAAGCGCTAAGTTCATTCATTAACAGTTTTTCAAAACACATGGTCATATCAACTTAGCATCTTTTAGAGACTAATTTATCTATTTTTAGCTGAAGTGAAGAGTAGGCAGTGAAAAAAAAATTTAAAAAGAGGAAAAAACCTTAATAAATTACACTGAATAAAATGCCCTGATGTATGATGAACTGTGCCACCAGTATATTGGCAACATAAACTAGATTTACCTTAAAGCTTAAAATATATATTTTATGTTATAAAGAAAGGTATTTCAATTTAAGTAGATTGCTATTTATTTGTACTCAAATTACTTTTATACTTACTTAAAAAAATTTCAGAATAACTTACCATTCTTTAACAGTTACTTCTCTAATACCTTCTCCAATGTCTGAGAGTTTGAACTGAACAATCTGTCCCTGGAGAGCTTCCAAAACAAATAAGAATGATCATTAAATACATAATGTATTGCTAATAGGCAGATGCTTTAACATCTAAAATTAGAAAATATTTTCAAGCAGAGGCAGAAACTACTCTGTATCATAGATTCAAAACAGCATTTTATAATGTTTAAAAGCATAACCATCATTCATAACCATCAAAGATTTATATAAATTACTCAGTGACAAAGACCTGTTGATACTGCCAAAGAATTATCATTTTCCAATTTCCAAAATAATGTTGTTTTACAAGAGTATAGAAGGCCATTCCAACAAATGAGATTTTGCACTAATAGCAATGAACAAAAAATAGAACTGGATATTGTACAAAGGGAGATTCAGCTGGATCTCCTTGCTTTATGTTATGAAAAAATAATAAACATTAACGACCCGCTCTTAACATCTCTTGTCTTCATATAACTCTTCTCACTCCCAGTGCATAAAGATCAGGCAGATCCATATTAGAAGACTTGGGAAATTCTTAATCTGCCCAAATAATGTTCTGCCAGCTTATTAAATTTTAGTTGTCTATGTCATCTTTCCATTTTTTAAAAAAAATCCTTTTTGAAGTTCTACATCCTTTTTATGACACATAGATGCCAATGATACTTTATGGTAATTATTCCCAAGACAGACATTATTTCTGGTCAACAGAAAGTGTGTATGGATCCGCTCGCTTTTCTAAGTTAACAAAGAGCTCTGAAATGACTGAAGAATGCTCCTCTGTCTTTTTCTTTGTTCAGTCGCTCAGTCATGTCCAACTCTTTGGGACCCCATGGACTGAAGCATGCCAGGCTTCCCTATCCTTCGCTACTTTCTGGAATTTGCTCAAACTCATATCTATTGAGTCGGTGATGCCAACAAACCATCTCGTCCTCTTCTCCTCCTGTCCTCAATCTTTCCCAGCATCAGAGTCCTTTCCAATGATTAGAATACTATTAAACAAAATTGCTTATAAAACACATGTTAAGGTAGGAAACTTTTCTTTAAGAAATATGAGATTAGTACTTAAGAAATACAAAACATATTTTGATAAGAATGCCTTTTTGTTTCCACTCCAGTAAGTTGTGTTCTCACAGCCTGCTGCTCATAGTATAAATGTGAAGACTTTTGAAAAACAGTTTTGGCATTAAGTATCAAAAACCTTAAAAAAAAAAAAAAACACAAAAACTCTGTATCTTTGATTCCATAAGTAATTTTATTTTTAAGATTTTTTTCCCTGAAGAAATAGAGAGGTACACAAAGATTTCTGCTCAGGAATAGTTATGATGGAGTTACAATAAAGAACTGGAAACTAACTGAAGTAACCAAAAAATGACAAGTAATTTTACCATGGAACCTCTACAAAAAGCAATATTATGTAAGGAACAGCTTGTGCAAGGGCATGGAAATACAATAACGTACAGCATGGTCAGGGAATGACAAACACTTCTGTACAGCTGATGATAGGATATGTGCCAAGAAATAAGTCCAGGCTTAAGACTTTGTGTGCCATGAGGAGGTGAGGTGTTTGGAATTTATCCTAGAGGTAACCAGGAAAGTGAAAATGCAACTTGCTCAGTTGTGTCCGGCTCTTTGCGATCCCATGGACTATCCATGGACTACACAGTCCATGGAATTCTCAAGGCCACAATACTGGAGTAGGTAGCCTTTCCCTTCTCCAGGGGATCTTCCCAACCCAGGGATCGAACTCAGGTCTCCCGCATTGCAGGCGGATTCTTTACCAGCTGAGCCACAAGCGAAGCACAAGAATACTGGACTGGGTAGCCTATCCCTTCTCCAAAGGATCTTCCCAACCCAGGAATCAAACCAGGGTCTCCTGCACTGCAGGCGGATTGTTTACCAACTGAGCGATCAGGAAAGCCCAGGCAATCAGGAATCAATGGTAAATAAATATGGTCTTAAATTCTTTTGAAGCTGTTCCCCAAAACGGTAAAGTTTACTTTGCCACTACTTAAATCTATGCTGGCCCATGACTTGTTCTGACCAATAGAATATAGCAGGAAGTAAAGTGTGAGTTCTGAAATTACAAGCCTCCCTATGACCTCTCAGACTCCCCCTTCTTCCTCCTGGAATGTGCCTTGAAATCCCCATATAAGGAAGCTGTTCTAGGTTACTGGAGGATGAGAGATGCTAAGTGGAGGAGAAAAAAGAGATGCCCCAGCCAAAACACAGCACCAATTGTCAGACATATGAATAAGACCATCTTGAACCTTCTAACCCAAAACACCCTGTAGCTGAATCTAGTCACACTAGTGAGCCCAGGTGAAACCAGCAGAGGAACTGTGCACCCAACCAACCCCCAAGGTGCTAAGGAACAATAAATCATTGTTCCTGTAAGCCACTAAGTTGTAGGGAAGGTTATTATTTAGCAATAATTAGCTGATAGGGAGTCCGATCTACAATTTCACAACTGCAACTTTGTATCTATAATTTCAGAGAAAAATATCTCTGGCAGGGGTATGATAGAAAAGGTTGGGAAGGGGTGCAGAGAAAACAGGTTATTGTAGATAAGAAACTGAAGTATAGAATTTAACATATTTATATATTTTCAAAGCTGTCTGAAAAGGAGAAGACAGGTTTAAAAAATATACAAGATATAATATTACTAGATCTTTGTAGTCAACTCGATGTGAGACAAGAATCAGGATGGCTCCAGGTTTCTAGCTTAACTGTTTACTGAGTTAGGGAATAATAGGAAGAGGATATATCCTAAGTATGTACAGCAATGCCCTTGGCACATAGTAGGTGATCAATCAGTTATCTGTGTTGAATGGCTGTACTCTCACAACAAAACAAAGTTATATAATACTATGATCACTCTGTTTCCAGATGACTAAACAGACAAATTAAGTAATTTGCTTATGGCCACACAGGTAGCACCTGGTAGACCAAAGAATCCAAAGCCTGGGTCCCTTCACTGTTCACCCAAAACTATCATAACATTGTTAATTGGCTATACTCCCCAATACAAAATGTTTTTGGTGTTAAAAATAAATAAATAAATAAACCCAAAGCTTGTGTTTAGAGACTAGAGCAAGTTGGAGTTTCTGCTTAAATTGCCTTTATTTTCTCTGAGAAGAGAAAAGATCAACTTTTAAAAATAGAAATCTTTTTCTTAATGGTGAAGATATGGTTTACGTATTTTCGGGTGTTGTGGACGATGACTTACACAAGGAATAGGAGGACTAATTTATATCAGGGGTTAGATTCCGCTGAAATTCTTTTTTCTCCCCCCATCACCAGCACAGACTAAGGCACTAAGTATCTGTCAAAAGCTTAATGATGGAACAAAGGTCTAGGGTCACCAGGGTTCTAAATAGAACCCTGAATAGAACAGCAAAAAAAAAAAAAAAAAATTTTTTTTTTTTTTCTCCTTTTGCCATATCTAATACTTAAAGTCTCAAGTTCTTTGCAAGAGTAGAAAAAGTTGAAGAAAGGTAATTAAGTGGTGGAAGCCAGAGAACTTTCTCTCGACAAGCACCTCACATTGCTTTCATCACACTATCTTAATATGACAGATTTAGTGCCTCAGAGAACAAAAATAATAATACAGTGAGTAGAAGGACACAGTCCACTAAATCAACAATTTAAGTCATAGCAGTGTTGACTATTGCATTTAGGTAAGTCATATGATAAAGAACAAAGGACCCAAGAGAACACTTAGATGTTAAACACAGAGAACACATCCACAATATTATAGAGACCCAGTATTAAGGGAAAGTATGTGAAAGGGGAATGGGAGGTGGGGGTGCAAAAAAAAAAAAAAGAAAAGAAAATGAGAATTGGATAGATGTGTGGAGAGCAAGGAGGGCCAAACTAAAACTAAAAGGTTAACTCTTTTACTGTGGTAAGTCTTCAATTACTGAATAAATATACAAAACATTATTTTGTATAGGCTATTTTGAGATCATACTTACCAGCAGTTGTTCTTAGCCACTGATGTGGATGACTGTACTTGAATGGAGGATAACCAAAGAAACACACATATTTTGGCTTCAAAACATGAACATTACCACATGTTTGAAAGTAGCGGACACAAATCTAGAGATGAGAAAACATAAATTAAGAATTAAAAAAAAAAAAAAAAGAGCTTTTAGAAATTATCTTAATGGCTTGTCTCTAAATATAAACTGAATTTCAAGTTTATTCTAAAAGTAGAACAATCATTATCACAATGCAAACAATATGAAATAATCTAGGCAGAAATCAGAATACTTGGCATCAGTGATGAGTTTAGAAGTATTTCTAGTCAAGAAAGTAAAGGAATTAAAACCCTAGCACACAGAATATGTTGTTGCTCATTTGTTTAGTAAAATTATATCCTTAGAGTCTGATTTGCCCATATGCTTATTATCCTTTACTAAAATTCCCTATGAAAGTAAAAATTTTAAGTGTGTTCTATATAAACACATCTAGTGGAGGTGATGGAATTCCAGTTGAGCTATTTCAAATCCTGAAAGATGATGCTGTGAAAGTGCTGCACTCAATATGCCAACAAATTTGGAAAACTCAGCAGTGGCCATAGGATTGGAAAAGGTCAGTTTTCATTCCAATCCCAAAGAAAGGCAATGCCAAAAAATGCTCAAACTACTGCACAACTGCACTCATCTCACACACTAGTAAAGTAATGCTTAAAACTCTCCAAGCCAGGCTTCAGCAATATGTGAACCATGAACTTCCTGATGTTCAAGCTGGTTTTAGAAAAGGCAGACGAACCAGAGATCAAATTGCCAACATCCGCTGAATCATGGAAAAAGCAAGAGAGTTCCAGAAAAACATCTATTTCTGCTTTATTGACTATGCCAAAGCCTTTGATTGTGTGGATCACAATAAACTGTGGAAAATTCTGAAAGAGATGGGAATACCAGACCACCTGATCTGCCTCTTGAGAAATTTGTATGCAGGTCAGGAAGCAACAGTTAGAACTGGACATGGAACAACAGATTGGTTCCAAACAGGAAAAGGAGTTCGTCAAGGCTGTATACTATCACCCTGATGGCAACCCACTCCAGTATTCTTGCCTGAAGAATCCCAGGGACGGGGAAGCCTATTGGGCTGCTGTCTCTGGGGTCGCACAGAGTCGGACACGACTGAAACGACTTAGCAGCAGCATGCAGAGTACATCATGAGAAACAATGGACTGGAAGAAACACAAGCTGGAATCAAGATTGCCAGGAGAAATATCAATAACCTCAGATATGCATATGACACTACCCTTATGGCAGAAAGTGAAGAGTCCCTTGGACTGCAAGGAAATCCAACCAGTCCATTCTGAAGGAGATCAACCCTGGGATTTCTTTGGAAGGAATGATGCTAAAGTTGAAACTCCAGTACTTTGGCCACCTCATGTGAAGAGTTGACTAATAGGAAAAGACTCTGATGCTGGGAGGGATTGGGGGCAAGAGGAGAAGGGGACGAGAGAGGATGAGATGGCTGGATGGCATCACTGACTCAATGGACGTTGAGTCTCAGTGACCTCTCCGGGAGTTGGTGATGGACAGGGAGGCCTGGCGTACTGCGATTCATGGGGTCGCAGAGAGGCGGACACGACTGAGCATCTGATCTGATCTGATCTGAAGAGGAACTAAAAAGCCTCTTGATGAAGGTGAAAGTGGAGAGTGAAAAAGTTGGCTTAAAGCTCAACATTCAGAAAATGAAGACCATGGTATCCGGTTCCATCACTTCATGGGAAATAGATGGGGAAACAGTGGAAAGTGTCAGACTTTATTTTTCTGGGCTCCAAAATCACTGCAGATGGTGACTGCAGCCATGAAATTAAAAGACGCTTACTCCTTGGAAGGAGAGTTATGACCAACCTAGATAGCATATTCAAAAGCAGAGACATTACTTTGCCAACAAAGGTCCGTCTAGTCAAGGCTATGGTTTTTCCTGTGTATGGATGTGAGAGTTGGACTGTGAAGAAGGCTGAGTGCCGAAGAATTGATGCTTTTGAACTGTGGTGTTGGAGAAGACTCTTGAGAGTCCCTTGGACTGCAAGGAGATCCAACCTGTCCATTGTGAAGGAGATCAGCCCTGGGATTTCTTTGGAAGGACTGATGCTAAAGCTGAAACTCCAGTACTTTGGCCACCTCATGCGAAGAGTTGACTCATTGGAGAAGACTCTGATGCTGGGAAGGATTGGGGGCAGGTGGAGAAGGGGACGACAGAGGATGAGATGGCTGGATGGCATCACTGACTTGATGGACATGAGTCTGAGTGAACTCCGGGAGTTGGTGATGGACAGGGAGGCCTGGCGTGCTGTAATTCATGGGGTCGCAAAGAGTCAGACACGACTGAGCGACTGATCTGACCTGATATAAACACATCAGTGTAAGTATATTTGAGTCTTCCTGACTCAAATTAAAGACTTCCTGAAATAAAAAGTGACTGCTACTATTTACAACAGCCAAGACATGGAAGCAACCTAAATGTCTATCAACAGATCAATGGATAAAGATGTGGTGCATATATGTAATGGAATATTACTCAGCCATTAAAAAGAATGAAATAATGCCATTTGCAGCAACATGGGTGGACCTGCAGGCTGTCATAATAAGTGAAGTCTGTCAGGCAGAGAAAGACAAATATTGTATGATACCACTTATCTGCAGAATCTAAAAAAAAAAAAAGATACAAATGTACCTATTTACAGAAGAGAAACAGATTCCCAGACTTAGAAAATGAACTTATGGTTAACAGGGGGAGGGGTCAGTGAGGGGATAGGGACAGATGGGGCCTAGGATTGACAGGTACAAATTAATAACCAACAAGGACCTATGGTATAGCACAGAAGACTGCTCAATATTAATGTAACAACCTAAATGGGAAAAGAATTTGAAAAATACATAACTGATTCACTCTGCTGTACATCTGAAACTAACACAACATTGTTAATCAACTATACTCCAACATGAAATAACAAAGTTAAAAGTGACTGCTGGCATTTAAGTACACTGAAAAACACATGTAGTACTGTACCCAAATGTTTTCTTACTGTAATTCATAGATTAAATTTAACTATTTTATATAAAATTTTAGTATAATACAATGTTACAGAAAAAAAAATTAAAGTAGGGCTGAATGTATTTCATTTGATAAATCATATATACATTTGATATATATAATCTAAGTGTATAAAAGGTACAATTTTTTTTGAAAGTTAACATTTCAATGATATGAAACGTTATGGCAACTTACTACTCCAAAGATATTCCAGTATTCTTACCCAGGAAATCCCTGATTAACTACATCACACTTTTTAAAATTTTTATACAATTTAAAAATATTACGGTCTGTTTAAAATTATTACAAAGTTGTGACTATATTCCCCATTTTGTACAATACATCCTTGAACCCATCTTATATCTTCCATACTCCTACCCTACATTGCCCTCCCTCCCACTGGAAACCACTAGCTTGTTCTCTGTATCTTCAAGTCTGCTTCTTTTTTTGTCCTATTCACTAGTTTATTGTATTTTTTAGATTCTACACTTCAGTTCAGTTCAGTTCACTCGCTCAGTTGTGTCTCACTCTTTGCGACCCCATCAATTGCAGCACGCCAGGCCTCCCTGTCCATCACCAACTCCCGGAGGTCACTCAAACTCATGTCCATTGAGTCAGTGATGCCATCCAGCCATCTCATCCTCTGTCATCCCCTTCTCCGCCTGTCCCCAATCCCTCCCAGCATTAGACTCTTTTCCAATGAGTCAACTCTTCGCATGAGGTGGCCAAAGTACTGGAGTTTCAGCTTCAGCATCATTCCTTCCAAAGAACACCTAGAACCAATCTCCTTTAGAATGGACTGGTTGGTTCTCCTTGCAGTCCAAGGGACTCTCAAGAGTCTTCTCCAACACCACAGTTCAGAAGCATCAATTTTTTGGCCCTCAGCCTTCTTCACAGTCCAACTCTCACATCCATACATGACCACTGGAAAAACCATAGCCTTGACTAGATGGACCTTTGTTGACAAAGGAATGCCTCTGCTTTTGAATATGCTGTCTAGGTTGGTTATAACTTTCCTTCCAAGGAGTAAGTGTCTTTTAATTTCATGGCTGCAGTCACCATCTGCAGTGATTTTGGAGCCCAAAAATATACATAAAATCTACACATAAGCAATATCATATAGTACCTTTTTTTTCTCTGACTTATTTCACTTAGCATAATGCTTTTCAAGTCTATCCATGTTGTTGCAAACAGCAAAATTTTCATTCTTTTCTATAGCTGAGTAGTATCTCATGTCTTCTTGAACCATTCATCTGTGGACAGACACTTAGGTTGCTTCCATATCTTAGAAATTATAAACAATGTTGCTATGAACATTACAGTATATGTACCTTTTCAAATTAGTGTTTTGTTTTTTCAGATATGTACCCAGGAGTAGCACGACTGGGTAACATGGTAGTTCTATTTTTAGTTTTTTGACAAACCTCCCTACTGTTTTCCACAGTGGCTGCACCAATTTACATTCGCACCAACAGTGTATGAGGACTCCCTTTTCTCCACATCCTTGCCAACATTTGTTTTTTGTGTTCTTTTTGATGATAGCCATTTTGACAGGTGTGAGGTGATATGATATCCCAATGTGGTTTTACTTTGCATTTCCCTGATGATTAGCAATGTTGAGTGTCTTTTCATGTGCCTGTTGACCATCTGCATTTCTTCTTTGGAAATATGAAATATGTCTATTCAATTTTGCCCATTTTTTAATGCTGAGTTGTATGATATGGCTTGATCAAATTTATCAAAGGCAGCAATGGAAGGAGCTCAAGAACCAAATTGTTGATGACTGGAAATGTCAGGTCAAGGAGTTTGAACTCATACATTATGTGTATATGTGTTTATTAGATTATAACAGTAAAGCCTAGAGGGGCTTCTCTGTTGGCTCAGTGGTACAGAATCCACCTGCCAGTGTAGGAAATGTGGGTTTGATCCCTGGGCTGGAAAGATCCTCTGGAGAAGGAAATGGCAACCCACGCCAGTATTCTTGCCTGGGAAATCCCATGGACAGAGGAGCCTGAGCTACAGTCTATAGGGTCGTAAAAGAGTCTTAGTGACTAAACAATACTAACAACAATGCCTGAAGAGAAAGGACAAAGTTAAGAAACTATTATTGTATTTGAGTCATGAAATCACAGGCTCTTGGCTGAGATGATGACTGGAAAAAGAAAGAAAGCAACATAAATGCAAAATGATTACTAGCAATTGGATGTCTAGTACGAGAAGGCTAAAACACAGTAGTGAGGCTGCTGACTAAAAGGATGAAAAGGAAGGGAGAAGGAGAAAAAAAAATTTCAAGTAGGAAAGACTTTTTTTCTACAAACAACACAGCAAAAAATAAAAAGTAATGAAAAGAGGATTTAGCAGACCCTCATAATAGGAAATAAATTAGTAATAATTCATTAGGCAGTCGTTGAGCACACTGTAAAGACAGGATTATTCTGCACTCATGAATTCAAAGCTAAATAAGGAATAGAATAGTCTCTGAATTCAATTTACTGCAGGAAGACAGACAAAATAGATAAATTCAGAATGATAGGGTAAGTAATCAAGAGTCAAATGCATGATGCCATAGGAAAGTATAAACATAATATAATAAGGCTTTCTTAATAATTTACTGTAGGTGATAAGATCTCTTGCTGTTTATGATGTTTTTAATAACACATGAAAAAAAACAGACTTTTTTACTAAGCCGTTCAACAAAGGTTTATTGAGTACCTACTATGTGCCAAGCACTTAGGATCAGAGAACAAAACTGCTATGATTCCTTCCTTTATGGAATGTATAGCCCATACTGTGAAAGATAAAAACAGGACTATCGGTGATTACAATAGTGTCATAATGGGAAAAGGGGAGAAGTAGTGTTAAGAAAACACAAAGGAGAAAACTTAGCTGGAGAAAGTGAAGCAAGACCTAAGGGATGAGTAGGAGTCAGCCAAGTGGTAAAATGTGTTGCAGAGAAGGCTATAGGGAGTAAGGCAAGAGTCTTTGGAACAGAGGAAATACATGTGCAAAGGTCTGGAGGATAGAGAGGAAGGGAGAACAGTGTGCTTAATTAACTGAAATTGTTCAATATTCTTCTAGCATAGCTTAGAGTGAGCTAAGGGTGACATTTCAAGAGTGGGTTATAGGTGGGTTTTAGTAAGGAATTAAGCCTGGAGAGATTGGAAAGATTCTGATCATAAATAGCTTCATAGTCATTTGAATTCTGAATATTTTGCTGAGGGCAGTTTTAAGCAAGGAAATGACACTCTCGAATTTATGTTCTACTTTATCAAATGACTCTGGCCACGCTATGGAGAATAGGTTGGAGAAGTACAACATTAGAGGCAGAAAGTCCAATTGAGGAAGGTCCAGGATATCTGCAGCTGGCGACAAGGTGTAGAACAATGACTAGATTTTTGAGAGAATTCTAGGCTAGAAGAAACAGGTTTGAGGGTTTAGTTCTAGAGCCTAGAGTCTGATGTATCTTGGAGGCATTATAGGAATCATCACTGTGAAACAGCTAAAGGCTAGCCCTTCCAAACTCTCTTGGGCTAGCAGTGGCCAAGTTACATCACTAATCAATGAATCTGGCTGGTGCCACCCCTTCCTCCTTCCTGCCCTGAATACAAAGTTGTAGAGCCCTGATAATGATGAGCCACTTAATCAATCCCAGCTGCCATCTAACTTTCATATGCTTTGTATACACAGATAATTTCCCATTTACTGGTTGGGTTTATTACCTACAGCTGAAAAATACCTAATATACATGAAATTTGGAGATTTTCAGGGCAGTAAGATATATGGGTCTGCAGTAGACCTGGCTGGAAGACTGGGGGGATCATCAGCATATAAATGGCAACTAAAAATCAAAGTGGATGAGGTAACCCAGGAAGTGCAAGAAGTACACAGATGGCCAAAGTCACAATCCTGAGAAACTCCAGGGATTAAAAGTTGATCAGGGCAAGTGGAGAAGATTGGGATGAAGTGTTCAGAGATGTACGAAGAATATTGGGAAGCTGGTGTCACAGAAGCCAAGGATGAAGAACTTTCAAAAGAATATCTAGCGAGCTGCTGCAGAGAACTTATTTCTCCTGGTTACCTCCTTTCTGTGTCTGTGCTCAGTCACATCCAGCCCTTTGCAACGACATGGACTGGAGCCTGCTCCTCTGACCATGAGATTCTCCAGGCAAGAGTACTGGAGTGGGTTGCCATTTCCTCCTCCAGGGGATCTTCACCATCCAGGGATGGAACATTCAAAGTCTCCTGCACTGGCAGGGGGATTTTTTTTTAAACAGCGCCACCTGGGAAGCCTTATCTCCTAATCAGTTGTCACAAATCTCAAATTATATACTATCCATTGGGAAACTCGTTGATCCCCCAAGACCCCTTCTATGTGTTCCTGTAGTTCTATGTACTTGCTCCATCTTTTCATGCGGTGCTGTAATTGTTTGTCTAATGTCTCTCTCTCTCTCTCCCCTAAGCCCCACCACAAAGATGTAATTAAACTCTGAGAGGGCAGAGATCAGTGTCTTTCTTATACATATTTCCATCCCCAATTCCTGGTACCTGGTATAGAGCAGGCTTTTGAAAGGTTTTTGTAAGATTAGGGATCAGACGCTGTAGGAAAATCCGGAACAGGGGACCCAGGAAGAAAAAAAAAAACTCTATGCAAATAGATAAAACACTACGATCACTGGGATGTTAACTGTTCGGTGCTAAAAGGCTGTATGAAAGGGGAGAAATGAAGGGGAAATGTTGGTGGGTCGTAGCTCTGATGATTTAAAAGGGTGGAAAGATACTGGTGCAAATGTGGGAGACAAGTCTAAGTCCAAAGAAGGAAAGGAGCCTCCCAGATGCTCGGAGGCAAGGGCCTATGGTGTTACGGTTTTCTTGCCCAGTCTCTTCCTCTAGATTGTAAATTCCTCGAGGAGAGGGGTCGTATTATCAGTTAAAGTGGTGTTGAATAAATGTTTGACGAATATAGTATATTTCAGTATTCCCAGTGCCAAACACAATGCCCGGTACCCAGATGGTGCTCAACGAAAAGCTATTGGGCTTTGGGGTGCAGATGAAGCGGGAGGGGAGAACGAGTCACGACAGATGGGCGCCTTGGTATAGATCGAGAGAGTGGGTTTCCAGACAGGTTGGTTCGCCAGCGTCGGTGCCCTTCGTTTTGCATACATCCCTCCACGTCTTCATCACACGAGCCCTGTACGCTAGGCACTCGGAGGAAAAACCAAATCATCTCTCCCAGGCAACTCCAAATAAACCACTCCGTCCCGACCCCAGATGGGCCCAACCTACTTACCAGCTGCCTCGCAATGCGGCTCCAGGTCCTCAGCACAAGCGCTGCAGCCATCTTACTCCGGAAACGACAACTGCTCCGAGGTTGGAGGAGTTGCCTCAGCCGGGGACAGACTGGGGGCGGGGAGGCGCGCCCCGACCTGACAGCCAACCAGGGAGCGGGGCGGTGCTGAGAAAACCTCCAGGGGTGGCTGGAGGGCACTGCTGAGGGGGAGGGGAGCGAAGTGGGGAGCGGGCCATCCCGAATTTAATTTCCGGGACAAAGTTGGGTGGGGCACTGCTGTGCAAGTACTTATGCGCCAACAACGATCATCTTTTCAGCCCAAGTAATGGGGGAGATAGAGTGTGTTAAGGAAACATAAAGGAAGGGCACTACCTGGAGATATTTAGGTTGAACTAAGATCGGAAGTCTTACTTGGGTTTCTCTTACCTTGGGCGTGGGGTATCTCATCCCGGCTGCTCCTGGCTGCTCCCGTGTCAGACTTTGTTTTTTCTGGGCTCCAAAATCACTGCAGATGGTGACTGCAGCCATGAAATTAAAAGACACTTGCTTCTTGGAAGGAAAGTTATGACCAACCTAGATAGCATATTCAAAAGCAGAGACATTACTTTGCCAACAAAGGTTCGCCTAGTCAAGGCTATGGTCTTTCCTGTGGTCATGTATGGATGTGAGAGCTGGACTGTGAAGAAGGCTGAGCGCCGAAGAATTGATGCTTTTGAACTGTGGTGTTGGAGAAGACTCTTGAGAGTCCCTTGGACTGCAAGGAGATCCAACCAGTCCATTCTGAAGGAGATCAATCCTGGAATTTCTTTGGAAGGAATGATGCTAAAGCTGAAACTCCAGTATTTTGGCCACCTCATGCGAAGAGTTGACTCATTGGAGAAGACTCTGATGCTGGGAGGGATTGAGGGCAGGAGGAGAAGGGGACGACAGAGGATGAGATGGCTGGATGGCATCACTGACTCGATGGATGCGAGTCTGAGTGACCTCCGGGAGCTGGTGATGGACAGGGAGGCCTGGCGTGCTGTGGTTCATGGGGTCGCAAAGAGTCGGACACGACTGAGCGACTGATCTGATCTGAAGATCGGAAGAGTTAAGTAGGAAACAAACAAACCTTCCTTCAACTCGTATTGTAACCGCTTGATTACAGAAAACGGGACATTTCTATACATGCAAGACTCTGTAGAAGCAAGTGTTAGTTGCTCAGTCGTGCCCGACTCTGCGATTCCGTGGACTGCAGCCCACCAGACTCCTCTATCTATGGGATTTTCCAGGCAAGGACACTGGAGTGGTTTGCCATTTCCTTTTCCAGGGGATCTTCCCGACCCAGGATAGAACACAGGTCTCCTGCACTGCAGGCAGGCTGTTTACTGACTGAGCTACTGGGGGAGCTAGTTGAATCAAGTCTATACTAGAATACTTCCTTCCTAATAACTGGCATTTTTGTTACTGGCATTGTGTCGTTGGTTACCAAAAGTGGCTTTTTTTTTTAATGGAAAATGAACAAGATTATTATATCGAAGATAAATGTTATCAACATTATCTTTCCTTCTTAGGGAATTTGTCAGATATAGCTGCCCAGCATATGCGATATATGTCACAGGCATACTTGAATTATTTGCCTCTGGTAGAAATGTCAAATTGAGCTCAGTGGAAACAGTAAAGACAAGATCAGAGCTTTAATGGTCAATCCTCTTCACAGCAACTAGGAAATCAGTTTCTAGAAATGTCCAGGATGATATTTGTCTTTTTTTCCCTCTTATGTGGGAAAGAAAATCTGTATAGATGTTTACAGCATTACAGAGAAAAACCCACAACAAAGACAAAATCATAAATCTCAACACTGAAGATTAGTGGCTCTAAAACAAAATCTCAGGTACTTCACAAATTCACTGTCTATACTACTCAAACTCACACTTTCAACTTTGTCCTATGTGCCTTTCAGTATAGTTCTTACACACACACAACTGTAAGCAATAAATCTAAATCATTACCTTTATTAGAAAATCTGGGATAGTCAAAGAACTTTGATTTTTTGTTTTAGCATTTCTCCTAATAAAACTAAAGAGCCTCTTGATGAAAGTGAAAGAGGAAAGTGAAAAAGTTGGCTTAAAACTCAATATTCAGAAAACTGAGATCATGGTATCTGGTCCCATCACTTTATGGCAAATACATGGGGAAACAATGGAAATAGTGAGAGACTTTATTTTTCAGTTCAGTTCAGTCGCTCACTCATGTCCAGCTCTTTGCAACCCCATGGACTGCAGCACGCCAGACTTCCCTGTCCATCACCAACTCCCGGAGCTTACTCAAACTCATGTCCATTGAGTTGGTGATGCCATCCAACCATACTTCCTATAAGGTGGCCAAAGTACAGACTGGAGTTTTAGCTTCATCATCAGTCCTTTCAATGAATCAGATCAGATCAGATCAGTTGCTCAGTCGTGTCCGACTCTTTGCGACCCCATTAATCGCAGCACGCCAGGCCTCCATGTCCATCACCAACTCCCGGAGGTCACTGAGACTCACGTCCATCGAATCAGTGATGCCATCCAGCCATCTCATCCTCTGTCATCCCCTTCTCCTCTTGCCCCCAATCCCTTCAGCATTAGAGTCTTCTCCAATGAGTCAACCCTTCGCATGAGGTGGCCAAAGTACTGGAGCTTCAGCTTTACCATCATTCCTTCCAAAGAAATCCCAGGGCTGATCTCCTTCAGAATGGACTGGTTGGATCTCATTGCAGTCCAAGGGACTCTCAAGAGTCTTCTCCAACACCACAGTTCAAAAGCATCAGTTCTTCGGTGCTCAGCTTTCTTTATGGTCTAGCTCACATCCATACATGACTACTGGAAAAACCATAACTTTGACTAGACAGACCCTTGTTGGCAAAGGAATGTCTCTGCTTTTTAAAATGCTATCTAGGTTGGTCATAGCTTTTCTTCCAAGGACCAAGCGACTTTATTTTGCGGGGGGAGGGTCCAAAATCACTGCAGATGGTGACTGCAGCCATGAAATTAAAAGACACTTGCTCCTTGGAAGAAAAGTTATGACCAAGGTAGACAGCATATTAAAAAGCAGAGACATTACTTTGCCAACAAAGTTCTGTCTAGTCAAAGCTATGACTTTTCCAATAATCATGTATGGATGTGAGAGTTGGACCATAAAGAAAGCTGAGTGCCAAAGAACTGATGCTTTTGAACTGTGATGTTGGAGAAGACTCCTGAGAGTCCCTTGGACTGCAAGGAGGTCCAACCAGTCCATCCTAAAGGAAATCAGTCCTGAATATTCATTGGAAGGACTGATGCTGAAGCTGAAGCTCCAATACTCTGGCTACCTGATGTGAAGAAGTGACTCATCTGAAAAGACCCTGATGATGGGAAAGATTGAAGGCAGGAGGAGAAGGGGATGACAGAGGATGAGATGGTTGGATGGCATCACCGACTCAGACATAAGTTTGAGCCACTTCAGGAGTTGGTGATGGACAGAGAAGCCTGGCGTGCTGCAGTCCCTGGGCTTGCAAAGAGTTAGACACGACTGAGTGACTGCACTGGACTGGCTAACAAAATATTTTATAGACATTAATAATATGTTTCATAATACTCCATGCATGTGTTTGTATAAAAAGATTAAGTAGCTGTGTCCTTGAACTGAATTATTTTTCCTCCTAGAGTCCCTATACTATCTTTTCCCTCTAACTTTCCTTTTATAGAAACTCTGGGTTTTGAGAGGACAAGTACCCGTCACCTCAGTCTTTTTAAGTTATTCTTGCCCTTTTGTACTTTCATAGAGACTTTAGAATTGGCTTGTCAAGCTCTTTAAAAAAGTCCTGGTGGGCATTTGATGGAATTTTATTGAAATTATATTTTCAATAATATAGCTAAAGATTCTTCAGGGTTTTATTTGCAGGTAATCATATCATCTGAGAATAATGATGGTGCTGTTTTTGTCTGTTCAGTCTTGTGTCTTTCATTTCTTTCTTGTAGAATCTGGCTAGACTCCCATCATCTGTTGAAATTATGGCTTAACAAGCCAAAATTGTGGACATTCTTATCTTGTTTTAACTTGAATAGGTGTCTTACGTTTGACTATTACTTACTGTCATTAAGAAAGAAATTTTCTGTAGCATTTTCCAGATGTCCTTAATCGGGTTAAGGGAGTTTACATTCATTGCTAGTTTTGTTTGATTCTGTTTTACCATAAATAGGTCTTGATTTTTTTCAAATGCTTTTTCTTCATCTATTAATGTGATCTTAGGTTTTTGATATATTATCATAACATTTTTCTAATGTTAGAATGATAATCAATCTCAATTTGGTTATAATATACAATATTTTATAAACATTGTTGGATTTATTTGTTAATATTTTGATTGATCAGGATGCATCTAAATTTATAAATAAAATTGGCTTATACTTTTTCTTCTTGCTGTCATCTTTGTCTGGTTTTGGTACCAGAGATTGGGTAGAGTATATGCATTCCCAGAGCTTTCCCTGTTACAACAATAATAGAACATTGGAATTAGGAGACAATGATGTTCACATCAAAACACAGAGGTTCATATCCCAGTATTCCTCAACAACTGTGTAGCTAGCCTTGCAGCAAATTGTTTAACACATGCAGCTGTAAATTAGAGTAAAAACAGTAAATATTTTAGCAGGTTGTGCATGCATGCACCGGCCAAGTGCTCAATCAATGTTGGCTGTTATCTGTATGATTTGTCATATTCTAATTGCTGCTCCCTCCGTGGGGCAACCCAGGATGGGCGGGTCATGGTGGAGAGATCTGACAGGGTGTGGTCCGCTGGAGAAGGGAATGGCAAACCACTTCAGTATTCTTGCCTTGAGAACCCCATGAACAGTATGAAAAGGCAAAATGATAGGATACTGAAAGAGAAACTCCCCAGGTCAGTAGGGGCCCAATATGCTACTGGAGATCAGTGGAGAAATAACTCCAGAAAGAATGAAGGGATGGAGCCAAAGCAGAAAGAATACCCAGCTGTAGATGTGTCTGGTGATAGAAGCAAAGTCCGATGCAGTAAAGAGCAATATTGCATAGGAACCTGGAATGTCAGGTCCATGAATCAAGGCAAATTGGAAGTGATCAAACAAGAGATGGCAAGAGTGAATGTTGACATTCTAGGAATTAGCGAAATAAAATGGACTGGAACGGGTGAATTTAACTCAGAGGACCATTATATCTACTACTGTGGGCAGGAATCCCTCAAAAGAAACGGAGTGGCCATCATGGTCAACAAAAGAGTCCGAAATGCAGTACTTGGATGCAATCTCAAAAACGACAGAATGATCTCTGTTCGTTTCCAAGGCAAACCATTCAGTGTCACAGTAATCCAAGTCTATGCCCCAACCAGCAATGCTGAAGAAGCTGAAGTTGAACGGTTCTATGAAGACCTACAAGACCTTTTAGAACTAACACCCAAAAAAGATGTCCTTTTCATTATAGGGGACTGGAATGCAAAAGTAGGAAGTCAAGAAACACCTGGAGTAACAGGCAAATTTGGCCTTGGAATACGGAATGAAGAGGGCAAAGACTAACAGAGTTTTGCCAAGAAAATGCACTGGTCATACCAAATACCCTCTTCCAACAACACAAGAGAAGACTCTATACATGGACATCACCAGATGGTCAACACCGAAATCAGATCGATTATATTCTTTGCAGCCAAAGATGGAGAAGCTCTATACAATCAGCAAAAACAAGACCAGGAGCTGACTGTGGCTCGGACCATGAACTCCTTATTGCCAAATTCAGACTGAAATTGAAGAAAGTAGGGAAAACCACTAGACCATTCAGGTATGACCTAAATCAAATCCCTTATGATTATACAGTGGAAGTGAGAAATAGATTTAAGGGCCTAGATCTGATAGATAGAGTGCCTGATGAACTATGGAATGAGGTTCGTGACATTGTACAGGAGACAGGGATCAAGACCATCTCCATGGAAAAAAAATGCACAAAAGCAAAATGGCTGTCTGGGGAGGCCTTGCAAATAGCTGTGAAAAGAAGAGAAGCGAAAAGCAAAGGAGAAAAGGAAAGATATAAACATCTGAATGCAGAGTTCCAAAGAATAGCAAGAAGAGATAAGAAAGCCTTCTTCAGCGATCAATGCAAAGAAATAGAGGAAAACAACAGAATGGGAAAGACTAAGGATCTCTTCAAGAAAATCAGAGATACCAAAGGAACATTTCATGCAAAAATGGGCTCGATAAAGGACAGAAATGGTATGGACCTAACGGAAGCAGAAGATATTAAGAAGAGGTGGCAAGAATACACAGAAGAACTGTACAAAAAAGATCTTCACGACCCAGATAATCATGATGGTGTGATCACTGACCTAGAGCCAGACATCCTGGAATGTGAAGTCAAGTGGGCCTTAGAAAGCATCACTACGAACAAAGCTAGTGGAGGTGATGGAATTCCAGTGGAGCTATTCCGAATCCTGAAAGATGATGCTGTGAAAGTGCTGCACTCAATATGCCAGCAAATCTGGAAAACTCAGCAGTGGCCACAAGATTGGAAAAGGTCAGTTTTCATCCCAATCCCAAAGAAAGGCAATGCCAAAGAATGCTCAAACTACCGCACAATTGCACTCATCTCACACGCTAGTAAAGTAATGCTCAAAATTCTCCAAGCCAGGCTTCAGCAGTATGTGAACCGTGAACTTCCTGATGTTCAAGCTGAATTTAGAAAAGGCAGAGGAACCAGAGATCAAATTGCCAACATCCGCTGGATCATGGAAAAAGCAAGAGAGTTCCAGAAAAACATCTATTTCTGCTTTATTGACTATGCCAAAGCCTTTGACTGTGTAGATCACAATAAACTGTGGAAAGTTCTGAGAGAGATGGGAATACCAGACCACCTGATCTGCCTCTTGAGAAATCTGTATGCAGGTCAGGAAGCAACAGTTAGAACTGGTCATGGAACAACAGACTGGTTCCAAATAGGAAAAGGAGTACGTCAAGGCTGTATATTGTCACCATGTTTATTTAACTTATATGCAGAGTACATCATGAGAAATGCTGGACTGGAAGAAACACAAGCTGGAATCAAGATTGCCGGGAGAAATATCAATAACCTCAGATATGCAGATGATACCACCCTTATGGCAGAAAGTGAAGAGGGGCTAAAAAGCCTCTTGATGAAAGTGAAAGTGGAGAGTGAAAAGGTTGGCTTAAAGCTCAACATTCAGAAAACGAAGATCATGGCATCTGGTCCCATCACTACATGGGAAATAGATGGAGAAACAGTGGAAACAGTGTCAGACTTTATTTTTCTGGGCTCCAAAATCACTGCAGATGGTGACTGCAGCCATGAAATTAAAAGACGCTTACTCCTTGGAAGGAAAGTTATGACCAACCTAGATAGCATATTCAAAAGCAGAGATATCACTTTGCCAACAAAGTTTGCCTAGTCAAGGCTATGGTCTTTCCTGTGGTCATGTATGGATGTGAGAGCTGGACTGTGAAGAAGGCTGAGCACTGAAGAATTGATGCTTTTGAACTGTGGTGTTGGAGAAGACTCTTGAGAGTCCCTTGGACTGCAAGGAGATCCAACCAGTCCATTGTGAAGGAGATCAGCCCTGGGATTTCTTTGGAAGGAATGATGCTAAAGTTGAAACTCCAGTATTTTGGCCACCTCATGCGAAGAGTTGACTCATTGGAGAAGACTCTGATGCTGGGAGGGATTGAGGGCAGGAGGAGAAGGGGACGACAGAGGATGAGATGGCTGGATGGCATCACTGACTCGATGAATGTGAGTCTGAGTGACCTCCGAGAGCTGGTGATGGATAGGGAGGCCTGGCGTGCTGCAGTTCATGGGGTCGCAAAGAGTCGGACACGACTGAGCGACTGATCTGATCTGATCTTAACTGTAAGATAGGTACAGTATATTTTTATCCTTAAGAAGATTAACATAATTGCTTACTTCTCAGTCTGTCCAAAATACTTCCAATATCTTCAATACCTTACTGTCCTTTGCTTACATAAAAGGCTTGCACGTGATTTGGTATTCAATTAATGTAGGAATTGAACCACAGCGGAATCAAGAAGCTGGTTGTCCTTTCTGTCCTGGCCTGAGGTGAATTACGTTCGTTGCTCTGTTCATTGCCGCCATGAGCTTGTACTCTTTCTCAGACAAAGTGGCGTAACTTTGGCTTTTTGAGAATTATACTGCCGATTCTGATTCTGTCCTTTTCCACTCATCCCCAAAGAACTGGTGTCTCACAGGAGAAAAAAAAAAGATGATAATATTCTACACACGCGCGCGCACACACAGTAACAGACACCGGTGAAGAACGAGAGGCTCATGGGTATCATCAATGCGCCAGGGAAACACATTTCAAGGGCCAGGCTGCAGAGAAGGCAAACCCGACCAGAGAGGAGGTGGTCAGTGCATCGCAGGGACCTTTCCTACTCTTCGGCTTTAAGAGTTTCCAGTTTTGGTACGGCAGGATCCCCGAGAAAACAGTGATAAACACATTTGCACAAGCCTGGGAGACAACTGGGGGTGGGGTGGGGTGGGGAGGCAATGGCACCCCACCCCAGTACACTTGCCTGGAAAATCCCATGGACAGAGGAGCCTGGTGGGCTCCAGTTCATGGGGTCGCTGAGAGTCGGACACGACTTCACTTTCACTTTTCACTTTCATGCATTGGAGAAGGAAATGGCAACCCACTCCAGTATTCTTGCCTGGAGAATCCCAGGGACGGAGGAGCCTAGTGGGCTACCGTCTATGGGATAGCACAGAGTCGGACACGACTGAAGCGACTTAGCAGCAGGCAGGCGAGACAACTGGAAGAAACGACTAGAGGTGAAAGGGAAGCTTTCTGCAATCTGTGCATTTTGCTGTGTTCAGGGTGCAAGTCTATTAGGGACAGACTTCCTAAGATGCTCCAGGGCACCTCCCAGACCACCACCCCTTCTGCCGGAGATCTTCCGATTTGTCGGAATTGTCTGGGCGCCGCCTCTTTAAGCGGCGCACGGCGCGCACGCGCACTGGTTGTGGGCCTGAAGAACCCGGCTTCGGGGCGCTGTGCGTAAGGGTTCGTGTCTGCGGAGTTGGGCGTTCCCCGAGCCGGCGAGTCCCCCTGCTTTTCCGCGGAGCCCGGCGGCCCTGAGCGGGGAGCGAGAACTCAGGGTCCGGAGCTGAGGGGCAGGAGTCTGCGTATCCTCTTTTTCCGGTTCCGGCCGAGGCTACGTCTCGCGGGGCCGGGCCCCAGCACGCTCCCCATGGCGGGGCCGCGGGTGGAGGTGGACGGCGGCATCATGGAAGGGGTGAGTGCCGAGCAGGAGGCATGGCGCGGTGCGGCTGCCGCACGGGCTGCGGCGGAGAGCTTGCGGGTCTAATCTCTCTCTTCTCTCGGCACCAGGGCGGGCAGATCCTGAGGGTGTCTACGGCTCTGAGCTGTCTGCTGGGCCTCCCTTTGCGGGTGCAGAAGATCCGAGCCGGCCGCAGCACGCCGGGCCTCAGGTAAGTCGGGGCGCCAGGGAGTCGGACTAGAGGATGGGTGGGTGCGCCGGGGTGGGGACGGGGGGAGAACAGGGGACAGGCCGTGGGACAGGCCGTGGGACTGGAGGGTGGAGGGCTGGCGCCTGGCTAGGGATTGGGGGAGAGGTGGGGATAGGCCGAGGGACTGGAGGGTTGAGGGGGTGGTGCACAGGGCCGGGGACTGGGGGAGAGGAAGGGACAGGCCCTGGGACTGGAGGGTGGGGGGCGGGGTACAGGCCATTGTTGGGGGGCAGGCGGGCAGGACATGGAGCTGATGGTGGTGCTAAGATCCCCGCCCTAGGATTGAGGACGCTGCGGCCCGGGGATGGTGCTGTGGCCTCGGTAACCGGGCTTGGGTGCTTTTGAGAGCCTCAAGGACCAGGTTCAGAAAATAGGTCCATGTTTTCCCAGTTTAGCTAAAGTTGTCTCGTTTCCTGACGAGTTATATTTTAAAATGTTTCCCACCTCATCGGTCATTACAAGTATTCGGAAAGCTCGTACCAGCGGGCAAGGTAGATCAGGGCAGAACAGCTGGGGCCAAACAAAAATTCCACTATTTTAAACCGGGCCTTTTTCTGCGTTCGCACGTTTTAGTCTCATGAAGAGCCTGAGATGCCGTCATTCCGGGTTTCATTCAGGCCTCTAGGAAGCTGTGGATAGGACCAGGATTATCCGTTGTGAAGAGGGGATGTTGACAGTTGACCGTGTTTCATCTGGAAGCTAGGCATACCACTAATTTAAGTCATGGTGAAGCCAAACTGATTCCTTTGTACTTGTACTTTGTATATATTTCCTTCTAGCGGATCAGCTGTCTCTTAGTTTTTTATTCAGACTCCATGTTGAAATTATTAAAAAGCAGTTTACTGCTATGTGTGAACAGTAGTTCTCTTTGTCATGGCAGTAGTTTGCAGTAACCCGTTTCATCAATAGGGAAATTAATTCATTAAGGCTGTGTTAGGTACTCTGTTAGTTTTCTAGGGCGGCAATAACAAAATACCACAGACTATGTGGCCTGAACAACCAAAAATTGATTTTGCAGTTTTGGAGGCTGGAAGTCCAAGAGGCTGGTAGGGTTGGTTTTTTCCGAGAGACACCCAGGCCTCTCATCTTGACTTGAATATAATCAGCCTCTTGCCACCTCTTCCCTGTGCTCATGCCTCTATACATATGCCGCGCTGGTGTGTCTTAATCTTCCCTTTTTGTAAGGACACCAGTGAGAATGGGCTGGGGCTCACTCTGACTGCCTCTTTTAACTTAATCAGCTCTTTAAGGGCCCTGATTCCAAATACAGTCACATTGTGAGGTACTTCAGCATATGAAATTTAGAGGAACGCAGTTCAGCCTGTAACAGGTACGTAGATTACGCAGTGAAGTGCAAGTGAGACTGATGGCACTTGGGTTGTTTTATTAGTTTTGCTCTTTTGCTTGCTTCTAATTTGCAACAGTATTATCAGCATATGTGTTTATAGTTAAAGTAACATGTGGAAGGAACACTTAAAAAGATGCCTACCAGCAGGTAGTCCACGTGCCTAAAAAACCAGAAGGATACTCTGGCACTTACTGTGGTTAGACCTTGCTGTTTTCTTGCCATTGCAGTTTTATAAATGTGTCATAAAGTGTGGGGATATAGGCAGTCTGAATGCACACGTTTTGATGCATATTATGACCTGAAGGCCTCAACATTTATCTGGACTGGAAATGATTCGAGATTTGTGTGATGGGCAACTGGAGGGGGCAGAAATTGGCTCAACAGAAATAACCTTTACACCAGAGAAGATCAAAGGTGGAGTCCACACAGCAGATACCAAGACAGCAGGGTATGTGTCACTTATATTCCATTTGACTATGTATTTTTGAATTAGACCTGGATGCAGATATAAGTACTACCACTTCCTGGACAAGTTGCTTAACCTCTTTGAAGCTTGGTTTCCTCACTTTTAAAATGGACACAAAACACATTTCAGAGTTAGAGATCCTGTGTAAAGTTTCAAATACCTAATTGCTTATTAATTGTAGCTGTTACTGTAGTTATTACTGTACCTATCTAGAATTTTCTCTCATATATCAGTTCAGTCGCTCAGTCGTGTCTGACGCTTTGCAACCCCGTGGACTGCAGCACTCCAGGCTTCCCTGTCCATCATCACCAACTCCTGGAGTTTACTGAAACTCATGTCCATCAAGTTGGTGATGCCATCTAACCATCTCATCCTCTGTCATCCCCTTCTCCTGCCTTCAGTCTTTCCCAGCATCAGGGCTTTTCCAGTGAGTCAGTTCTTTACATCAGGTGTCCAAAATATTGGAGCTTCAGCATTAGTCCTTCCAATGAATATTCAGGACTGATCTCCTTTAGGATTGACTGGTTTGATCTCCTTGCAGTCCAAAAGGACTCTCAAGAGTCTTTTCCAACACCACAGTTCGAAAGTATCAATTCTTTGGTGCTCAGCTTTCCTTGTAGTCCAACTCTCACATCCATTCATGACTACTGGAAAAACCATAGTTTTGACTATACAGACCTTTGTTGGGAAAGTGATGTCTCTACTTTTTAAAATGCTGTCTAGGTCGGTCATAGCTTTTCTTACAAGGAGCAAGCGACTTTCAATTTTATGGCTGTAGTCACCATCCACAGTGATTTTGGAACACAAGAAAATAAAGTCTGTGACTGACTCCCCATCTATACATCTTCTCTCATGTATAGTATAGCATATTTGTTTCTTTAGTTTTTATTATTTAGAAAATGAATATCTGAAAGCACCTGTAGTTTTGTGCTTTGTAGTGATAAGTAGTCTTTGTGGTGTAGTCTATTTAATTCTTGGCTTGCAGCTAATTATGAACCATATTTTACTTTTAGTCTAGGTAGTTTTGTCCTCTTTTAATAGAGACTTAACACAACTATATATAGAAATTTTTGTATGTAATCTTCTCTTTATCTTCATTGAAAAATGGATACTTAACAATTAAGTTGAGCCTTTATTATTTTCCAAAAATCTCTCCTTTTATTGATAAAATATGGAGAGCAGTTTTTGTGTTTTCTGTGTTATTGGCTGATGGCTATTATAAGCAGCATCTTTCTACCAAAATCTTACACATTTACTAGGAAATTTGATAAAATAAGGAATAGTATTGTAAACGTGATGCCAGTTTGTTTCAGAAATGACTGTTTCAACAGATTATGATTTTTTTAGCTTAAGGAAATGTTTAGTGACAGTTGAGATTTCAGTTATGATGTGAATAGATTTATGTTAAAAAAGGCCTCTCGTAGGCGCCTCAGGTGAAGTTTGCCAAATGATAACTTTCTTAAGGGGATTAAACCATTCTGAAGTATTTTTATTTTGGGGGCTCCAAAATCACTGCAGATGGTGACTGCAGCCATGAAATTAAAAGACGCTTACTCCTTGGCAGGAAAGGCCAACCTATGGCTAACCTATCTATGGCCAACCTAGATAGCATATTAAAAAGCAGAGACATTACTTTGCCAACAAACGTCCATCTAGTCAGAGCTATGGTTTTTCCAGTAGTCATATATGGATGTGAGAGTTGGGCTATAAAGAAAGCTGAGCACCGAAGAATTGATGCTTTTGAACTGTGGTGTTGGAGAAGACTCTTCAGAGTCCCTTGGACTGCAAGGAGGTCCAGCCAGTCCATCCAAAAGGAAATCAGTCCTGAGTGTTCATTGGAAGGACTGATGTTGAAGCTGAAACTCCAATAGTTTGGCTACCTGATGTGAAGAGCTGACTCGTTTGAAAAGACCTTGATGCTGGGACATATTAAAGGCAGGAAGAGAAGGGGATGACAGAGAATGAGTTGGTTGGATGGCATCACCAACTTAATGGACATGAGTTTGGGTAAACTCCGGGATTTGGTGATGGACAGGGAGGCCTGGCATGCTGTAGTTCATGGGGTCACAACCAGGTGGACACGACTGAGTAACTGAACTGAAGTATCTTTCTTATTTCAGGCATTCTCTTGTACAAAAAGAGGGGAAAGTTATAGTTAGCCAACTGTCTAAAACTTAAGGAGCACAGAATCATAGAATTTTGAATCTGTAGGAAAGAAGATAGAAACCATGTATTCCAACCCTTCCTTTACTTTGTGAATGAGAAAATGAAGACCCAGAGGTCATAGAGTCAGAGTCAGAACTAGAATTAGAATCTAGACTTTCTGGCTTCTAATCCACTAGAATGTATGAGAAATGAGTTTAAAGTTGATAATCCAGTTCCGTTCAGTAGACTAAAACAAGCTTATTCCTAGCAACAAAACACATCTTACGTAAGTGAATTATAGCATTTTCATCCCTAATTGTGATTATAGTACTGTTGTTTCAAATGTCTACCTTTGTCTTTGCAGTTCCTTGTGTGTATGTGCTTAGTCACTTAATCATGTCCAACTCTTTGTGAACCTGTGGACTGTAGCCCACCAGGCTCCTCTGTCCATGGGATGCTCCAGGCAAGAATATTGGAGTGGGTTGCCATTTCCTCCTCCAGGGGATCTTCCCTACTTAGAGATTAAACCTGTGTCTTCTGCATTGGCAGACAGATTCCTTACCACTGAGCCACCTGGGAATCCCTTGCAATTCCATACTTTTTTAAAATTAAGGTTTTCTTTACTCTTCTTAGACTCTGATTTTATTGGGTGGAAGAGAAACACTTTCACTGTATTGGGTTTCTCAGAGGGTATAAACAGAAGTTCAGCAGATGTAAACCTGTGGTTTATGGTAAATTGAACATTTCCAAGTCTTTTTCACTTGCCCCTAGGCTTAACTCCTAAAAAGAGGGATTATATTGTATGCAGTTTCTCTTACAGTACCTAACATTACACAGTGTTAAGTATTTACTGAATTAATACAATACATTATCAGTGATAGAGACTGTATAATTCAGTACCCATGCATCATTCCCATAGGACAGTTAAATAAAGGCTATCTTTTGGTATGTAGAGGCTGTGTTGGCATTCCCTTTCAAACTATGCAGTCTGTGTATTAATATGATTATTTTCTCCTGACTTTGGAGAAGGGAGATGACAGCTCTTCTAGGAAATATGACTATTTTATTTCATAAAGTGCTACATATTCTATAATTATTTCTTAACAATTTCTCACATTATTTGACTCTAAGGACCAAAACAGTAGCTACCCTCGTGGCTCAGTGGGTAAAGAGTCTGCCTACTGTGTGGGAGACCTGGGTTCGATCCTTGGGTCGAGAAGATCCCCTGGAGGAGGAAATGGCAGACCACTCCAGTATTCTTGCCTGGAGAATTTCAGAAGTGCCTGGTGGGTTACAGTCCAGAGTTGGACATGACGGAGTGATTTTCACTTCACTTTCTAGAACCAGACAGAGTTGAGTTGTAGCAAGGATTATCTCCTGAGAAGTTTTTTCGATGTGGAATATTTGGCTATCAGTCCTTTAAAATATTACTCTGTCTTATCACAAATGCCATGATGGTAGGAACTCTGTCTTAATATATGGAATGATGCCTTGTGCATGGTGGAGACTCAGGTACAGTTATTAGAATATTTGCAGACCTTGACGGTTTTGAATGCAATTTCATAAAGTGTTACTTTTAAGGATCTGTTTATAAAAACATTGTAAAGATGCTTTTATTTTTAATTCTTTTTAATTTCTTCATAATATAAACAAAAGTATTAGAACTTAACCTACAATCATACAGTGGGCTTCCCTGGTGGCTCAGTGGTGAAGAATCCACCTGCAATGCAGGAGATGCAGGATCAGTCCCTGGGAGGGAAAGATACCTGGGAGAAGGAACTGGCAACCCGGTCCAGTATTCTTGTCTGGGAAATCTCATGGACAGAAGAACCTGGTGGGCTAACGGTCCATGGAGTTGCACAAGAGTTGGACATGACTTAGCGACTAAACAACAAAGGTCATATAGCGAATGTATTTAGTATTGGATTCAAACCCAGATTTGCTTATTATTTAAGGCCAGTTCCTTCTATTGTGAAATACCAAGCTTTCTTTTAAGACTTAGGATGTTATCATTCAGTCAGTGGGAGTGTTTTTTAACTTTAAAGTTGAGGTCATGCCAGTTGTTGAGAAGGCAATGGCAACCCACTCCAGTACTCTTGCCTGAAAAATCCCAGGGACGGAGGAGCCTGGTGGGCTGCAGTCCATGGGGTTGCTAGGAGTCGGACACGACTGAAGTGACTTCACTTTCACGCATTGGAGAAGGAAATGGCAACCCACTCCAGTGTTCTTGCCTGGAGAATCCCAGGGATGGGGGAGCCTGGTGGGCCGCCGTCTGTGGGGTCACACAGATTCGGACACGACGGAAGTGACTCAGCAGCAGCAGCAGCATGTCAGTTGTCTGTGCTTCAGCTTGTGGTGATATGTAGTAATGTCTCTTTCTTGAGACTTCAAAACGAAAACGCACCTAAGCCTGTTCTGCCTTCTCCTTAGGAGTGTCTGCCTCTTGATGCAGGTCTCAATGCCCTGTGTTCTCTTTGCTGCTTGTCCATCAGAACTCCGTTTGAAAGGTGGGACTAATGCTGAAATGGCACCACAGATTGATTACACAGCCATGGTAAGAGCTTTTGTTGCTACTGACCAACTAAGAGGATCTCATATAGTCTTCTCAAACTCCATTCTCTGTTTAAATACACCCTAGTGGTTTTGTGTACATACCTCTTTATCTCTTAATGGAGTAAGGTTCTATTGTGGGAGAGGATAATTATTTTAGATTGTGTGATATATCTTAGAACAGTGCTTATAGTGAATTCTTTAAAAACCTAATGTACATTAGAGTATTTATAATGAATATACCATATTTTATTTATCATAGAAGTTATTTTCTGAATATAGGGATTATGATTTGGAAGAAAAACTCAAAATAAGAATTAAATGTTGTTTGACAGGATTGGTGAGGATATGAAGAAATTGGAACCTTTGCACATGGTTGATGGGAATACAAAATAGTGCAGCCATCATGGAAAATAGCATGGAGGTTCTTCAAAATATTAAAAAGGAAACTACCAAATAATCCAGCAGTCCCACTAGGTATTATCCAAAAGAGTTGAAATCAGGATCTCCAAGAGCTATTAGTATTCCCATGTTCATTGCAACACTATTCATAAAAGCCGAGATGTAGAAACAACCTAAATGTCCATCGACAGTAAAAATGAGGCATACAGAAAACATATTAGAAAAATTTATTTAAAGAAGTTGTGTATGCACACTGAAAGATAGTCTCTGAAGGTAGTAGCCACTGTTAATAGTTTATTTCTTTAACTTTTCTTCAACAGATTTTCTATCTATACATTTACTATTTTTATATATCCATGGGAATATAGGGAATAAAGCTAGGGATATACCTTTATCCCTATTTGTCTGTCTGTCTGGCCCACTACTTGTCCTTGTAAATAAAGTATTATTAGAAATTTTTAAAAAATGTGTTATATATGTACAATGGATGACTACGTTAAAAAAGAAATTCTAGATTATGTGACAGCACAGTGGAACCTTGAGGATGTTGTGCTATATGAAATGAGCCAGTCAGATAAAGACAGTTACTGACATGATTCCACTTATATAAGATATCAAAAGAAGTTAAAGAATGGAATGGTTACTATTGGAAGAGGGAAACTGGGGAGTTAATAATCAACGTGGATAAATTTTCAGTTAAGTAAGATGAATACGCTTTAGAGATCTGTTGTACACATTGTAAGTTTTGTCAACAGTATTATGTTGTACTCGTAAAAATGTGTTGAGAGAGTAAGATCTCAGGTTAAATGCTCTTACAATAATAAAAAAAATTTTTTTAAATAACTACCATATTTTAATTATGAATTTTTAGAAAGTAAAATTCAATATTGGCATGCTTATATAACTTGTGAGAGGGAAAGGTGGTATCATCATTTTCCCCAAGGTTTATTAAGGTGTAGTTATTTATACTAGAACTCACCTTTCTTAATGTGAGGTTCTTTGATTTCTGATGTATGGTTGTGAATCTGCCACCACAATGATGATAGAGAATTACTGTAAAAAAATTCCCTTATCCTTCTTTCTAGTCAGTCCCACCCGCTCTGGCCCTGGCAATCAGTGATCTGTTGTCTCATAGTTCTGCCTTTTTTCAGAGTGTCATATAAAGGAATAATACTGTATATATAGTCTTTTGAGTTTTTTTTTTTTTTTTCAGTTATAATAGCATCTGTTTAGGGGGAGGAGAGTGGAGGAGGGATGGATTGGGAGCTTGGGATTAGCAGATGCTAATTGTTATATGTAGAATTGATAAACAACAAGGTTTTACTGTATAGCACAGGGAACTATATCCAATATCCTGTGATACACATAGTATAAGAATATGAAAAAGAATGCATATATATATTCATATAACTGAATCACTGCTGTATAATAGGAATAAGCACAGCATTGTAAATCAGCTCTACTTCAATAAAATAAATTACAAAATACATCCGAGAGTTACCCCATATTGCTTGTATCAGCCGTAAAAGCTAAATAGTGTTCTATTATATGGATATTTGTTTATCTGTTCATCAGTTGAAGGACATTTGGACTATTTCCAGTTTTTTGCAGTTACGAGTAAAGTTACTGTAAACACATACAGGTTTCTTGTCTGGACATCAGTTTTGGTTTCTCTTGGGTAAACAGCTACAGAGGATTTGCTCAGTTGTAACAGTGAATTTATGTTGTCTGACTTTATGAGAAACTGCCAGATTGTTTTGGCATCCAAGGTGGCTTCATTGTTTTGCATTTTCACCAACACTGTAGGGGAGTTTTAGCTGTTTTTCATCCTTCCCAGCACTTGATATTCTCAGCTTTTAATTTTTTTTTTCCATTTTAATAGATGTTATAGTCTTTTAAAATTCAGTTTGATGGGATATATAATGAAAATTAATCTCTATTCACCTAGTAATTTCACTTGAAGGAAATGACCCTAATTAAACATTATAAAATGCAGCAAAAGATAATGTTAAAGGTATTAGAGCAGGGTGCTATATACTATAATTATTGTTATATAATATATATAGTTATATAATAATGAAAACTTGGAGAATGGTTAGATAAATTATGCTGAATTGCCATATAATCATTCAAATTTTTTAGGAGGAATATTTTATGATGTTGGGAAATGCTTTTATTTATAATGTTAAATGAGGGAAAAATGATAAAACATTGTATATGCAGTGAAATTTCAACTGTATAAAAAAAATTGAGAGAACAGAATGGAATGCTTTTCAGCACCCCAGATTTCTTATGGTACATTATATGAAGGTTAGGAAATGGCTTCTGGAGTAAAACTGCAAGGATCAAGAATCCTGAGTTCTGGGTTTGGTTTTGTTTTCTCATTAGATAGGTTTGCACAGCCCTAATTAGTTAAATGTTATACTTTTAATTTTAGCTGCATGTCGGTTATTTTATTTAAAAAATAGAATTAGCTTTCGCATTTTTATATCACTGTTTTATCTACTGTGCCTCATTATCACCTCAGTACAGAGCACATTTATTTACTAAATATACTTGTTGAATCAGCAAATACTGGTATTTAAGGTAACAATAAATTGATTTTTCAGGTTTTCAAGCCAATTGTTGAAAAATTTGGTTTCACATTTAATTGTGACATTAAAATGAGGTAAGGTGCTTATTTCTTAACCCTTTGACCCATTACTTGTGCTGAAAATAGTGGAAAAGTTAGATCCTGGAGAACTGTCTTTCTGTAATCCACTTAATACATTTTTTGTAGGAAATAATAGCATTTTGTGGCTTAAAACAATAAACAGCAGGGGTGTGGGTACTTGGAGCAGCTGCATACTATGTTTGATGTCTGTTTTTTGGCAGAATATTTTTTTGAGGGAATGGCTGCACTGAGTGTGGCGTTATCTGTGTCCTGCACAGACTGGATGCTCACTGTGTGCAGACTCCTGGAGTGGGGAACTGCAGGATCCTAAAAGGGCTTCCCTTCCACCGTGCAACCAGAATTCTTTCCCTAGGAGACACATTGGGCATTCAGGTTATTCTCTTATAAGGCTTGCCTTCTGCCACGGAATAACAAGGCCACATTTCCTGGTGTGGCATTTAAGTGTTTTGCAGTCTTATTCCAATTTACCTTTCTAGCTATATTCTCCCTCCCCTCCTTTCAGCATACCATGTATTCTAACTACATGATTGCTGTCATTCCCTAAATATACTTTGTACCTTCAGACTCCCATATCTTTGTTATGTTTTTCTTCCCCTTCTAAAATGTGGAAATACTGTATCTCTTGAAAATAAAACTTGTAATTTCTTGTGTGAATTGTCAGTGATTGTGCTTCAGTTGGAATTCATAGTTGCACCTCTATTTTAGTCCTCTTCACAACCTGACATGTGTTCTAGTTACACGTGAAGCCCCATCTTACCAGATGGGGAGTTCTTTGTGGATAAGAGTATTGTCATTCTTATCTGTGTGTTCTTAGCATCTTCTGGACAAAGACAGTAAATGAGTCAAAAATTTTATTCAGAGAAGGCAATGGCACCCCACTCCAGTACTCTTGCCTGGAAAATCCCATGGACAGAGGAGCCTGGTAGGCTGCAGTCCATGGGGTCGCTAAGAGTCAGATACGACTGAGCGACTTCACTTTCACTTTTCACTTTCATGCATTGGAGAAGGAAATGGCAACCCACTCCAGTGTTCTTGCCTGGAGAATCCCAGGGATGGGGGAGCCTGGTGGGCTGCTGTCTATGGGGTCACACAGAGTCGGACATGACTGAAGCGACTTAGCAGCAGTAGCAGCAGAAACAGCAAAATTTTATTAATGGTTCAGCTACTAAATATTCATCATATATTTATTGAGCACCTATAATGTGCCAGACATTGTTTTAGGGCACTGGAATATAGCAAGAAGAAAATAGACCGAGCTGCTATCATTAAGTAGCTTTTATTCTAAAACAGCACTGGTAGAATAGAACCTTCTACTTCATTTAGCTGTCCTGGGTCCTAGTTGTGGGATGTGAGATCTTTTAGGTATGGCATGTGGGATCTAGTTCCCTGTCCAAGGACTGAACCCCAGCCCCCTGCATTGAGGGCATGGAGTCTTAGCCACTGGACCACCAGAGAAGTCCCCAGATAGAATTTTCTGCACGAAGGGAATTGTTCCCTGTTTCTCCAGGATGATAATCATTTGCTACATATGACTGTTGAGCACTTGAAATGTGGCTAGTTGGACTGGGGAGCTGAGTTTTAAATTTTATTAAATTTAAATAAGGAATTTTCTGGCAGTCCAGTGGTTAGGACTCTGCACTTTAACTGCTGAGGGCATAGGTCAGTCCTGGATGAGGAACTAAGATCCCCTCAAGTCTTGATGTGTGGCAAAGAAAATAAATACATAATTTTAGCTCATTATTGACCAGGGGTTTTTGTAGAAACCTAACACCTATGGCTGGCAGTTTTTATTTTGGCTGGATAAAAATTAAATTTGCTATTTTACTAACATTTCGTGGGCTATTACATTCAGTAGTTACACCTGACACACCTGTTAAGTCTTCTAGTTTTTGTGAAATGTTGTCTGCAGTCCACTCTTCTGTAGAAGCAAAGGAGCATTCTCTAGCACCATGAGTTTCATTTTCATTTTCCGCATCAGAATGAATCACTTAAGATTATTTATTGGCTTTTGTCTGATATTCACATTGTCTGAATCAGAACTATATTCTGAGGAACTATCCTCTTCTGAGACACGAGTGTATATGTCACGTGGACAATCAGAGAAAGTATCTGCATAAAATTTACCAAAAAATTTTTCACTCAAAATTTCGTGATATGTCATTTTCAAAAATTTTACATTTATATTTATATATAATTTATATAAATAGGGTAGAAATTTATATTCATAGGGTAGAAACAAAAGCTAAATGGAGCAAAATGTGAATGATAACAACCATCACAAGTTGTATAATGAACCCTTCATCAATTTTAAGCTCTAACAGCTTCACACAGTGATGTTAATCGTATCTCTCTCTAAAATGAATTGATACGCCTCTGGTCAATACTACTACTGCTAAGTCACTTCAGTCATGTCCGACTCTGTGTGACCCCATAGACAGCAGCCCACCAGGCTCCCCCGTCCCTGGGATTCTCCAGGCAAGAACACTGGAGTGGGTTGCCATTTCCTTCTCCAATGCGTGAAAGTTAAAAATGAAAGTGAAGTTGCTCAATCGTGTCCAACTCTTAGCGACCCCATGGACTGCAGCCCACCAGGCTCCTCTGTCCATGGGATTTTCCAGGCAAGAGTACTGAAGTGGGTTGCCATTGCCTTCTCCGGGTCAATACTGTTCCAGTAACAAAAGATGGATTAACATATCTCTGGTCAACAATGGGTTAAGTAGTCACATGAATTTGAGTCTTTCTTGCTTGGGAAATCCCATGGACTAAGGAGCCTGGTGGGCTACAGTCCATGGGGTCACAAAGAATTAGACGTGACTTAGCAACTAAACAACAACAAGCCCTGAGTCTACCATATGGGAAAGCACAAATCTAAAACATTATTTATAAATGTAAAACATAAATTATATAGTTGGTATTATTCATGTTATTTTATTGTAAATATTGAGCTTTATTTTTTTGTCATGCAGTCAGTTTATGTATTTTATCATACTTTTCACAGGGGCTACTACCCAAAGGGAGGTGGTGAGGTGATTGTCCGAATGTCGCCAGTTAAACAGTTGAGCCCAATTAATTTAACTGACCGTGGCAGTGTGACTAAGATATATGGAAGAGCTTTTGTTGCTGGTGTTTTGCCATTTAAAGTAAGTTGTCTGATTGACTTTACTGTATAAAGTTACACAACATTGCAAATCAACTATACTCCAATACAAATTTTAAAAAATAAAATAAGGTATCAAAAAATAAAGTTGTCTAGATCTTAGAAGTATGCGTTTGTCTTGATAAGTATTATATAATCTAAATTTTGAAATTATTGAGAATTTTTAAATAAATCTTTTCATTAAAAGTTTTTCTTAAAATTCTGTGCTTACTTTACTCTTTAAAATTGAGTTTTTATATGATGCATGGAAAAATGATTAATTCTGTATCTTTGAAGGCTTGAAAGCAACTGTCAAAATAATTATTTACTCTATTTTTTTGTCTTACCAAAATAGGTAGCAAAAAAGATATGGCGGCAGCAGCCGTAAGATGCATCAGGAAGGAGATCAGGGATCTGTATGTTAACATCCAGCCTGTTCAGGAACCTAAAGACCAAGCTTTTGGCAATGGAAATGGAATAATGTGAGACAATATACTTTTTCCTAAATGTTGGTTGAGGGCACCCTGAAGTAATTATCCTATTTTAATTAAATGTTTTTCATTTTAAAATTTGTAGTTTTAAGGCATATTTTTTAAGGGCATTCCTACCTAAAACGACAGTATGATGAATTATGATAATTCTGAATTTTTTTCTGAGGATAGTTTACTTTTTACTACACCATAAGAGCCTTTGTGTTTATATAGTGAGCTTAAATGTTTAAGCTAATCAGAAGTTAGCCTTTGAAGATTATCCTATGAGAAATATTTCCGGTTGCTTTTCTGTATCTCAAGTGTAAATTCAGTTTACAAGGAAGTATTAGATGTAGCAAAGGTCTACTTAGAAAAGAAATATTGTATATTTTCCCATTAGGAGTTATTGATTTAAGTGTTATAAAAATGCTTTAATATTTTTGAAGAATAGAACTATCTTTTGTGAATATTTGACTTTTAAATTCTTTTTCATAGCTTTTATTAAGGAGTTTAAAGTAAATGCATTTTCTGCATATAATACTATTCTGAAAACTATTGATATAAAAGAAAACCAAATATCTCTGTAGAAACACATTTACATTTAAGATTATCAGTATAGCATGCCTCTGAAATGGTCTCACTTAGTGCTGATGACATGATTTCTGGGAAGACCATTCCTTACCTGTGTGTGAATCAGGATCTGGTGTGACTTCTTGTCAGAAGTGCTAAACGATTCTAATACCCTGATGAAGATGGTGAACGCTAATCATGTTTCTCTCTGTATGAAGAATTTCACTTTTTCAATATCCTAGCCAGATTTAATGCTGTGTATTTAACAGTCACTGTTCTCCTGTGTTGTATTTGCATGTAATATTGGAATATTTATAGCATAGATAGTAATACTGTTTTTTCCCTTATACAGCATTATTGCTGAGACATCCACTGGCTGTCTGTTTGCTGGATCATCGCTTGGTAAACGAGGTACAGATAAATGAAGGGTACACTGTTCCCAGTTCTAGTGTACAATTCTTTAATCATTCTTTAATTATCTGTCAGGAGTAGGATATTATAGAATGATGGATGACAAGTTTAAAAGGATATGGTTCAATTCAGTTCAGTTCAGTCACATAGTTGTGTCTGACTCTTTGCAACCCCATGGACTGCAGCACGCCAGGCCTCCTTGTCCATCACCAACTCCCGGAGTTTACTCAGACTCATGAACATTGAGTTGATGATGCCATCCAACCATCTCATCCACTGTTGTCCCCTTGTCCTCCTGCCTTCAATCTTTCCCAGCAACACGGTCTTTTCAAATGAGTCAGTTCTTCACATCAGGTGGCCAAAGTATTGGAGTTTCAGCTTCAGCATCAGTCCTTCCAATGAATATCCAGGACTGATTTCCTTTAGGATGGACTGGTTGAATCTCCTTGCAGTCCAAGGGTCTCTCATGCGTCTTCTCCAACAACACAGTTCAAAAGCATCAATTCTTTGGTGCTCAGATTTCTTTATAGTCCAACTCTCACATCCATACAGGACTACTGGAAAAACTATAGCTTTGACTAGATGGACCTTTGTTGGTAAAGTAATGTCTCTGCTTTTTAATATGCTGTCTAGGTTGTTCATAACTTTTCTTCCAAGGAGCAAGCATCTTTTAATTTCATGGCTACAGTCACCATCTGCAGTGATTTTGGAGCCCAAAAAATAAAGTTGGTCACTGTTTCCATTGTTTCCTCATCTATTTGCCATGAAGTGATGGGACCAGATGCCATGATCTTAGTTTTCTGAATGTTGAGTTTTAAGCCAACTTTTTCACTCTCCTCTTTCACTTTCGTCAAGAGGCTCTTTAGTTTTTCTTTGCTTTCTGCCATAAGGGTGGTGTCATCTGCATATTTGAGGTTATTGGTATTTCTCCCAGCAATCTTGATTCTAGCTTGTGCTTCATCTAGTTTTTCTTCGCTTTCTGCCATAAGGGTGGTGTTATCTGCATATCTGAGGTTATTGGTATTTCTCTCAGCAATCTTGATTCCAGCTTGTGCTTCACCCAGCCCAGCGTTTCTCATGATGTACTCTGCATACAAGTTAAATAATCAGGGTGACAGTATACAGCCTTAATGGACTCCTTTCCCACTTTTGAACCAGTCTGCTGTTCCATGTCCAGTTCTAACTGTTGTTTCTTGACCTGCATACAGGTTTCTCAGGAGGCGGGTCAGGTAGTCTGTTATTCCCATATCTTGAAGAATTTTGCACAGTTTGTTGTGGTCCACACAGTCAAAGGCTTTGGAGTACTCAATAAAGGTGAAGTAGATGTTTTTCTGGAACTCTCTTGCTTTTTGATGATCCAACGGATGTTGGCAATTTCATCTCTGGTTCCTCTGCCTTTTCTAAATCCAACTTGAACATCTGGAAGTTCATGGTTCACATATTGTTGAAGCCTGGCTTGGAGAATTTTGAGCATTACTTTACTAGCATGTGAGATGAGTGCAATTGTGCGGTAGTTGGAGCACTCTTTGGCATTGCCTTTCTTTGGGATTGGAATGAAAACTGACCTTTTCCAGTCCTGTGGCCATTGCTGAGTTTTCCAAATTTGCTGGCATATTGAGTGCAGCACTTTCACAGCATCATCTTTTAGGATTGAAATAGCTCAACTGGAATTCCATTACCTCCACTAGCTTTGTTCGTAGTCAAGCTTCTAAGGCCCACTTTCCCTCGCATTCCAGGATGTCTGGCTCTAGGTTGGTGATCACACCATTGTGATTATCTGGGTCGTGAAGATCTTTTTTGTACAGTTCTTCTGTATATTCTTGCCTCTTAATATCTTCTGCTTCTGTTAGGTCCCTACCATTTCTGTCCTTTATTGAGCCCATCTTTGCATGAAATTTTCCTTTTGGTATCTCTAATTTTCTTAAAGAGCTCTCTTGACTTTCCCATTCTATTGTTTTCCTTTATTTCTTTTCATTGATCGCTGAGGAAGGCTTTCTTATCTCTCCTTGCTGTTCTTGGGAACTCTGCATTCAAATGGGTATATCTTTCATTTTCTCCTTTGCTTTTCTCTTCTCTTCTTTTCACAGCTGTTTGTAAAGCCTCCTCAGACAACCTTTTTGCCTTTTTGCATTTCTTTTTCTTGAGGATGGTCTTGATCCCTGCCTCCTGTACAATGTCTTGAACCTCTGTCCATAGTTTTTCAGGCACTCTGGATATGGTTAACTGGTTCTGTTTTAGAGTCAGTTAAATTTTAAGTATTTCCTCTAACTTTGTACTTTGAAAAATTTCAATGTTACAGAAAAGTTGAATGATTAGTGACTGTCCATACACTGCCTTCCTAGATACACTGGTTATAAACATTGAGTTACATATTGTGTGTTTCTGAACCATGTCTGTGAAAGGTTGCAGGTACCCAGTCTCCCTGCTGAATACCGCAGTGTGTTCATCCACAGAATAATACCTGCATCATCATATGCCACTTTTTTTTTTCATTGTTTGACTGTGCTGTGCTGCATGTGGGGACCTCAGTTTCCTGAACCAGGGGTTCATCCCGCGCCCCTTGCCTTGGAAGTGCAGTCTTAATCACTGGACCTCCAGGGAAATCCCACATTACCATTTTTATACCTAAAGAATCTATCTGTTATATTTAGGTGCAACTATTTGCCTCCAAAATATTCTTTAGAGCTATTTGAGATGTTTTGTTTTGCTTGTTTTTGAGCACACACAGCATTGGTTATCATGTCTGTTTAGTTTCCTTTTTAACTACAGAATAGTTTCTTTTCCTCCCCCCACCCCCGTCTTTCATGATATTTACATTTTGAAAACTCCAAGCCATTTTCTTACAGGATTTTCCATTATGTGACTTTTTCTGATTATCTCATGATTAGATTTATTCAGGTTAAACATTTTTAGTAAGACTCTTGCACGGGTGATTTTGTGTATATTCTATTCTATCACATCAGTGAATGAGTGAGTGCTCAGTCATGTCAGACTCTTAGCGACCCCATGGACTCCTCTGTCCATGGAATTTTCCAGGCAAGAATACTGGAGTGAGTTGCCATTTCTTCCTCCTGGGGATCTTCTCAACCAGGGATCAAAGTCATGTCTCCTGAGTCTCCTGCGCTGTGGGCAGTTTCTTTACAGCTGAGTCATTAAATCACATCAAGGTGCACATAATGTCAGTCTGTCCTTTATCAGTAAAGTGGACTGTGGTCACTTGTTACAGTGGTGTCCTCCAGGTCTGTCTTCTAGAAAGGTTTCTCCGTTTTTTACTCCCCTTCTTTTCATTGTTTCGCCACTACAGTGAAATCGTGGAGTCCTAACCCCTGGACCACAAGGAAATTTCCCTTTTTCCCTTTGTATTATAATTCATAAATACTCTGGGATAATACTTTGAGACTATCTGATTATTCTACATCAGTACAACTTTCCACCAGTGGTTTTAACATCTGATGGTTCTTCCCTGCATCATTTATTACAGTGTTGATTTCAAAATACTGAATGTTTTTGTGAAAGGGAAATTTCTGTAGTATTTGGCATATGTGGGAGAGGAGATGCATGTATGCATCTGTTAGTATTTAAAGTTACTTTTGCTATTGTGTGTGTGTGTGTGTGTGTGTGTGTTCTGTCGCTTAGTCGTGTCTGACTCTTTGTGACCTCATGGACTGTAGCCCACCAGGCTCCTCTGTCCATCAGATTTCCCAGGCAGGAATACCAGAGTGTGTTGCCATTTCCTTCTATTAATAGTTGAATTCCTCATTATTTGTGTAGTAGTTGATTGCTTTCTTCCTACTTGATAGCATCTTTAAAAGATGCTTACACTCATGCCATTTAACTACATTATTACTGCTGAATACACAAATTCAGGTAATTTTAGTCTGCTCAGTTGGTAGATCTAGACAGTAGTTGGGTGTCACATTTAACCACTGTAATAGAATAGGTAAAATCAACATATTTGGTTGATCAGACATAAACGAATTGTTTAAAACTGTGCTATTCAATGTGTGGTTGGCAGACAGGTAGCATATCAGCATCATCTGGGAGTTTGCTGGAAATACTAGTTCTGAGGCCCACCTCATCTGTATGAAACCAGACTCTTTGGGGCCCAAAAATTTGTTGTATAAGCTCTCTATGCTATGCTATGCTAAGTCACTTCAGTCGTGTCCGACTCTGTGTGACCCCATAGAGGGCAGCCCCCCCAGGCTTCCCTGTCCCTGGGATTCTCCAGGCAAGAACACTGGAGTGGGTTGCCATTTCCTTCTCATAAGCTCTCTAAGGTATAATAAAATTTGAGAAATAGTGATCAAGACTATATATATAGTGTATATTCATTACTTGTTAGGTGCAGTGAGGAATCAACATGGATGGTGAGGTATTATATGCAGTATCTTTTAACAGTCTTAAGAGGGCAAAGATAATGCAAAATATAAAACAGAGACTAGGAGCCCATATGTCAGAAATTGTACTGTGCTTGGCAGGCACTGAGTGAAATGTGAGTTCAGTTTGTATTATCCTTAAGTATCAAGACCTGTTAGGTACTGTAAATGAAGGATTCAGAAGTGAGAACCACCATTTCTGCTGCCTGGCTTAGTCTGGCAGAGGAGACAGACCAGTGCTGTGATTGTTCTATCTCCAGGGCACCTAGGAACACTGGAGAAGAACAGCTAATTCTCTGGGAAGTGATTGATCCCAAATCTATCTTGTGCTGTTCAGTGGTCCTCCAGTGGGTTCTATAGAGAAGTAAAAGTTAGCCGGATAGAAAAGTGAGAGCTGGGACTTCCCTGGTGGTCCAGTGGATAAGACTCAGTGCTTCCACTGTTGGGGCATGAGTTCAATTATGAGTTTGATCCCTGGTTGGGAACTAAGATCGCTCATGCTATGTGGAGTGGCCAAAAAAAAAAAAAAAAAAAAAAGCTGGGGAGAGCTAAAGAAGAGGACAAAGGAAAGGGCTGATGTTGTTTGGGCGACTACAGACCTAAGTGATGAATAGAGGATCTGAAACAGGGAGGAACAGAGATGAGATTAGAGAGGTCAAGATTTTGAAGAGCTTTATAGGGCTTATAAAGGAGTTTGGGTTTCATCCTGAAAACAGATATTTTAAGAAGGGATATAAGACTAGGTCTTTGGAAAGTAAGTAGCTGTGTAGCAGATTAGAGGGAAAACAGTGGAGTCAGGAAGACAAGTCTGTTATATCAGTTCAGATCAAGAAATGAGGGCCTATACACCAAGGAATGCAATGACTGAGTCTAGAGAGATGAGTGCTGATACAAGGGTATTTAGGAGGGTGAATAGACTGGTGATCAGCTGGATATGGAAGGTGAGGGAGGCAGCATAATGACCTCGATTTCTAGCTTGCGTACCTGGAAACATTTACAACTTTGTGAATATGGGAGGTAGAGTTAGTTTGTCAGTGTAGATGATAGTTTGAGATATGTTGCAATGATATCATAAAGGGATCGTTACCCTTATCAGCAATGCTTTGAATTAACTCTACTACCAGCCCAGAAAAATTTTCTTTCCTAATATTTCATCAGCATTTTTAAACTTTGTCATATGATGGATAATACGCATATAGGACGCACAGTTCTTATTTTTAAACTTACAGTGGTGGGAGGGATTAGAAGATAGAGTTGCTTACTTGCTGAAGTTGTCTAACTCTTCCTGGTGCCTGTCCTTGTCTCCAATCAGGCACTCAAGTCAAAGGGGATGTAACTAGCAAATGCAGAGGTACCTTGGGGTCTTCTCTCTTAGTGGGTCTGCTCAGTGGCTTCAGTCATGTCGACTCCTGTGGACTGTAATCCACTAGGCTCCTATGTCTGTGGGATTCTCTAGGCAAGAATACTGGAGTGGGTTTCCATGTCCCCTCCAGAGGATATTCCCAACCCAGGGATCGAACCTGCATATCCTGTACTGCAGAAGGATTCTTTACCCACTGAGCTACCTGGTGGTGATGGTTTAATTGCTAAGTCGTGTCTGACTCTTGCGATCCCATGGACTGTTGACCGCCAGGCTCCTCTGCCCGTGGGATTCTCTAGGTGAGAATACTGGAGTGGGTTGCCATTTCCTTCTCCAGAACCACCTGGTAGGTAGTCTATATATTAAGGGTCTCAAGAGAATGTCATGGCTCCCAATATCCAGATCTCTTTTTATTTCTGATTTAAATTAACTAGAAAATTACTAGACTCTGAATCTTAATGTTTAAGCATTATAACCAGAAGCAACACTGGCTGGTTGTCCACACCACATGTATTACAAGCAATAAGTTGTAACGAATCATATTTTTGTCCTTGTCTCGGTTACTAAAACTATTTTGATCTTAGTTTCTTTATTTGTTGAGTGAGAGAATTAGTCTGAAGAATCTCTGAAATCCTTCCAGCTATAATTTTCTTTAATCCTGTTGCAAAGATGAGATTTGAGGGTTTTTTTTGTTTTTTGAAAAAAATCTTAGCAGTTTTAGATAGAGACAGTATGTTATAACAGAGCACTAAATCGAGAGCAAGAAAACCTAAGTTGTTCCTATGTCTGCAATTATGTTACATGGTGACTCTGCTTTTCTTAACTGAAAAATGAGATCAGACCATTATCTACATACAAGAATTGTTTCCACATTTATATGATTCTAATATGGACAGATGGCACCCCACTCCAGTACTCTTGCCTGGAAAATCCCATGGACGGAGGAGCCTGGTAGGCTGCAGTCCATGGGGTTGCTAAGAGTCAGATACAACTGAGCAACTTCACTTTCACTTTTCACTCTCATGCATTGGAGAAGGAAATGGCAACCCACTCCAGTGTTCTTGCCTGGAGAATCCCAGGGATGGGGGAGCCTGGTGGGCTGCCGTCTCTGGGGTTGCACAGAGTCCGACATGACGGAAGAGACTTAGCAATATGGACAGAATATATGTTTTCACATTGTTGACTATTTGTGTGATTTGTTGACCACTCATCTTTCAGTTAGTTCTGTACTTTGCTCTGGGACAAATCAATCTGCTAAGATGAATTATACCTCTGGCTTGTCAATCTTGTTTCTTATGTATGGACTTACTACTACTAACTTATAGTAAGAACTTTCTTTTCCTCCTTCAGTATATGTAGTAATTCAGAGCATGTCTCTGATGCTGTAATCAGTCCTTCGGCTTTCTCTGTTCAGTTTTGTCCTTTTAATAAGCTAGAAGAAACCTCAAATCATTGAATATTTTTTTAATTTGTTATAAACTGTCAAAATTGAGGCCATTTTAAGAAACCTCTAAAATGCCAGAAGAGTATTTGTCAGAAAAACCTTAGGTTTTCCAAAGAAATGAGAATTTTGCTCTTTTATTTAGAACACAGTACTAATAGAAAAAAATACTCATATTTACTTCATTTTGCTCAGTTACCATAGACTGCTACTAATAGCTGGTAATGTTGTAGGTCCATTCATAGCATTATTCACTGTCAAGGCAGCTGGGTGGGAAGGAATGTGCATGGCTCTGAGAAATAGTTTGCCACTTGGCAGAGAAACCTTGAGAAACGTTAATGCAGCTACTGTTCTCTAGTACTACAAAGCCAGGAATTGCTTCCTTCTTTTCATACTCCATGGAAATTTTAGGTGTTCTTCAAGGACTCAAGTCCTTGAAGTCCTTTCATGCTTCACGAAAAATTCTCAAATTATTCTGGAACTTACAATTTCCATTTCTGAACTCTCATTGGATATATAGTTTATACCATAAGCTTAGCACTTACCTCTTTTTTTTTGGTACCTCCTTAGCTAAGGAGCCAGTTTTTGTCACTTAGTATGGTACATACATAGTATCATGTGTGTTATCAATAGTAACTATTCTTATTAACAGCTTATTATGAACTAGTCTTGAAATTAGAAGCTTTATAAATATTATCTCTGATTTTAACAACTTTGCAACTAAGGTATTATCATATCTCTTTACATCTAGAAGAAGATATGGAAGAGGCAGAATCGTTTACCAGAAAGTCAAGATTCATACCTGTTCCAAACCATTTCATTCAGTCATGTAAATGATTGATTAATGTTATAAAGATAGTTTAATGTATTACATTGTTATAATGACTTCTCTAAGGGAAAAAATGGTTAAAATTTGATTTCTATTTTCTGCGACATTTTATCAAAACATGTATATAGTTTGGTGAATTTCCAAATATAAAATAAAAATGAACCACATTCTCATTTTTCAAAAACCATTTTCATTTGCAGCCAAGGGTTAATTTTGTTCTTGTTGCTTAGTTGCTAAATTGTGTCAGACTCTTTTGTGACCCCATGGACTACAGCCTACCAATCTCCTCTGTTCATGAGATTTCCCAGGAAAGAATACTGGAATGGGTTGCCATTTCCTTTTCCAGGGGATCTTCCCAGCCCAGGGTTTGAATCCACGTCTCCTGCACTGGCAGGGCCAAGGCCTGTTCTCCTCCCCCACCCCCACCCCCCAAATAAAGTATTTGCATATGCTTCGCTCTCAGAAGATTCAGTACATGAAGATCTTATCCTAAAAGTTGCAATGGATGAGTTCAGAGGCCTAAAAGATGTTATGCCAGTGCTAACTGGGATATGTTAAACTTTTTGCCTCTTAGTAATTAATTAATTTTTTTTTTTACATTGTGCCTGTTGCAGGTGTTAATGCAGACAAGGTTGGAATTGAAGCTGCCGAAATGCTGTTAGCAAATCTTAGACATGGTGGTGCTGTGGATGAGTATCTGCAAGACCAGGTAATCTTGAGGATAAAAACCTCCAAGCCTGTTAGATTTGAATATTGGGCAGTTAGATTGAATATAAATTTTAGTCACTGACTTTCAGACAGTGATTGGTATGTTCTAATTCAGCACATTTTTAAAGTATTATTCTGGAATTTATCTACCACTAATTTCAGTTTTCATCTTACTCAACCTGGCTATAGCATTGGGCACACCAAGCACTCCTTCGTTCTTGAAATACTTTCTTCACTTGATTTCTGAAATACTGTTATCTTTCTGTATCGCTAGCATACATTCTCGTCCCTTTGCTAGTTTATTGTTATTGTTATTGTTGTTTGCCTCTTCTCAACTTCTAAATTTTGGAGAGCCCTTGTGCTTAAGCTCACACCTCTTTTTTTATCTGTATTTAGTCTCTCAGGTATTTTTTCCAGTCTCATGGCTCGAGTACCGTCTGTATGCTGATAGCTTCTAAATTTATATCACTGGCCCAGGCCTTTCTCCTTAGCTCCATATCCATTGTATTCCTTAATGCCTGTCAGCGTCTCCACTTAGATATGTCATACACCTCTCAAACTTAACACATCTACTCACATTGAGAAATGCTAATGAATATTTCCAAATGCAGTCTTTAACAGTCCACTGTCTTGATAGATTTTCCTTTCTACCAATTTTTCGCCTTAATCACAATCAGATGTCTCTGCTTAGAAGAGTATTGTTCAAGGTTTTTTGACCAGTTTTCTTAAGACAGTTTTCTTATTTCTAGTCTCTTCCTTCTTACTATTCTACAGTCTAGTAATTCTGTATTAGTGTATTTGTTTACCTATTAAAATGTTATGATTTTAGAACTTTTAAAGAAACTTGTCACTTTATATATACTAGCTTGCAGGGACAGGTGGTCTGATAAAATGTATTAATTTTCAACTCTGTATTCTTAAACATTAAGTTTATAAACTTACTAAGCATTTTTGTGCTATTCCACAGACTTTTGGTGACACAGGTTTTCTGTCATCTTAGGATTTTTTAAACCTAAAGAAATGGAAATTCTTTTTTAACCTATGAATAAAGAGTTATAGTGTGAAGTGGTAATGTGCATGTGTGCTAAGTCACTTCACTCATGTCCAACTCTTGTGTGACCCAATGGACTGTAGCCCCTCCAGCTCCTTTGTCTATGGGATTCTCCAGGCAAAGATACTGGAGTGGGTTGCTGTGTCTTCCTCCAAGGGATCTCCTCGACTCAGGGATTGAACCTACGTCTCTTATGTCTCCTGCATTATCAGGCAGGTTCTTTATCACTTAGAGCCATGTATGACCCAGCAATCCCAGTACTGGGCATATACCCTGAGAAAACCATAATTAAAAAAGACACATATACCCCAGTGTTCATGGCAGCACTATTTACAGTAGCTAGGACATGGAAGCAACTTAGATGTTCATCGACAGATGAATGGATAAAGAAAGTGTGGTGTGTGTACATACACACATGCACACACACACACACACAGAAATATTATTCAGCCAGGAAAAGGAATGCATTTGAGTCTGTTCTAATGAGGAGGATGAACCTGGAGCCTGTTATAGAGTGAAGTAGGTCAGAAAGAGAAAAACAAATATTGTATATTAATGCATATATATGGAATCTGGTACCGATGAACCTATTGCAGGACAGAAGTGGAGACTCAGACACAGAGAACAGATTTACAGACACAGTTGGGAAGGAGACAGTGGGATGAATTGGGAGAGTAGCATTGAAACACACTTTACCACATGTAAAATGAATAGCCAGGGGGGTTTGCTGTGTGGCTCAGGGAGCTCAAACCTCATGCTGTGTGACAACCTAGAGGGGTGGGATTGGGTGGGAGGTGGGAGGGAGGTCCAAGAAAGAGGATGTGTGTATACCTATGGCTGATTCATGTTGATGCATGGCAGAAACCAGCACTATTGTAAAGCAGTTATCCTCCAATTAAAAAATAAACTATTTTTTAGCTATTTTGATATCTAGTGTTATTTTCGTACGGAAAGCAGTAGACTTTTAACTCCAAGTATAAGTAAATGTGTGAGAGTTTCCTTCTTTGTGTTTTTCTTTTCTAATAGCTGATCATTTTTATGGCGTTAGCCAGTGGAATTTCCAGAATAAAAACAGGACCAGTTACACTCCACACCCAAACAGCTATACATTTTGCTGAGCAACTAGCAAAGGTGAGTATTCCATCACAAAGAGTGATTGATCTTTATTATGGCCAATTTGGAGTCAAATTTTAATAAACAGAAAACTTCAGTAGTAATTTAATTGCTGTCATTCAGTGAGTACTTCCTGTGTGGCAGATACTGAACTCACTAAGCAGTGAAGCTGAATCATCTTACTCTGCATGACCATTGTGGGTGGCTATTTATTATTAATCTCATTTTATTTATGAGTCATGTGAGGCACAGGGATTAAATTAATTGCTGAAGACCAGATACTTTCTTAGGGGCAGGGCTGAGCTTTGAGCAAACCTGGGAGAGCATCCATCAAAGCTCATATGTGGTAGGTACTGCCTTACAGTAAGTGAAGGCATTTTAATGGGTACTATAAGATCAAATCACAAGGGATTTGTAGTTGGCTAAACTTAAATTATTATATAAAAATTTTATATATTTTATTTCCTTGTGATTTTATTTTGATAGAATATTTGCTGAAAATCTAGCATTTCACCAGTCCTTTCAACTTTGGAAGAGTAGCTGTATATATATGTTAATGTATTTTCAAGTTTGGCCATATAGTGTGGTTTGCAGAATCTTAGTTCCCTGACCAGGCATCTAGCCTGGGCTTTAGCAGTGAAAGCGCCACGTCCTAACCACTGGACTGCCAGGGAATTCCCTAGATGTATAATTTTTAGTGAAAAAGAATTTAACATGAATAATCTCGTATTTATACCTTGTTTAACAGAATTCTTAAAAGAAATGACATGTATTTCATCTGAAACTAACTTCTTTATGGAAAGTTTAGAAAATAGAGGAAAAATCCTGTCCCTCACTCCCCTTTGCCAGTAAGACCACTCTTGACATTTAGGTATTTTCCTCCTCTTAAAATTGTTTCTCTTCTCTATTCTTTTTTTTAACAGCTAATACAGCATTATTGCATTCCTTTTTCAGTGATGTGTGGCATATTTCTATTTTGCTACAGTCTTTATAATATAATTTTATAAAGTAATATAAAATTTATAACTCAGAATTTTATGAAGGAACGTGTTGACCTTAAGCATTTTAAAAGGTTGCAAAAATAATGTATGTAGTAATAAGAAATGAAGCATAACAGAGGTGTACCAAGCACAAAACCACTGTTGCTCTACTCTTCACATTTGTATGATTCTTAATATGTGCCTTTTTTGTTATTAGACAGGATAGGTAGATTTTGATTAAATTGTGGGAAAAGGTCCAATAGGAGGCAAAAGCAAATTATATTTGATTCAAAAGATAGTTAACTGTATTGTTTATTATTCTACTTATGCTTTATTTTGTAACTACTATTAGTCTGTCTCCCCGTGTAGACTTGATCTTCTTGTTAGCAGAGACAAGGGTATACTCATTTTTTTCTACAGTACTTTGCACATAGTAGACACTTATATGTTATTTGAACTGAATGCATGGTGGAAAGTGCCATGAACTGGATTTTTTTTGCTCTGTTTTCTTGTTCAGCATTGTTGTGTTTTAACTCAGTGACCTGGGGCAAACTGCTTCATCATTCTCTGTCTCAGTGCAGGTAATTCATCAGGAAGGTCAGACAGAGACTGTGTCCCTTATGGCTCCTTCCAACTCTAAATTTTTGTAACTTTATATGTAGGCTGGAAATTATTTCCATAATTGTTACCTTTTTTCATATTTATATAGTGCTTGTAATTTGAAAAAAATGTATATACATGTAACTAGTCTTATCTAGCTCATAATTTAGATTCATTGTTTATTCATACAACAGTAAATTTCAGTGTCCACACATGGCCATCTAATCCTAAAACTGGAATAACTTTTAAATATTGCAGTTCAACAGGACCTTGGAGAAGTAGTTTTCACATTGTATTTCAGAGAATCCTAAGGATTTATGCATACTTCAAATCCCTCTGTCACAGATTCAGTCAGCCTCCTCTGTTATTTTGATTTTAATTCAGTTTTCTTAGAATGAATATATTTGCTTTTAAAAAAAAAATCATGTTTCCACAATATAGTGATAGAGATCAGGTGTTTCAAAGCTAAACTTTAATTAGTTAACAAGTAAAAAGTACAGTGTCAAACCCAATAATGATGAGGGAAGATATTAATTGTCACCTCTCTCCACCTGTCTCCTCTGAACTAGATATTTTAAATACTGTATTTAGGCAATTAAGTTGGCAAGAAAATTTGAGAGAAATTAAAGGGTAATTTGATATTTGACAAGATAAAAGAAGTTTAAATGCTTCAGTGCCATGTTTTAGAAAAAATTTAGGAAGTAGGTATTGAGATTTAAAAATTGATATTTACTTAAAGCTGCACTTCTGAGGAGTTCTGATTCAATGAGTAAGAAATGGGATCAAGGTTACATATATTCTGGCAAAACTCCACAGACCCATATACCTCTGAATAAGGACCATGCCTCTGGAATAAAGTATTTCATATGTAGGCTATTGAATTTCCCATGAATCATTTGATCTTTCTATCTCTAGCTTCTTCAATAAAATGAGTTTGGTATTAACTGCCCACCTGTTTAAGCTGCTTCCCTGGTGGCTCAGACGGTAAAGCGTCTGGCTACGATGCGGGAGACCCGGGTTCGATCCCTGGGTTGGGAAGATCCCTTGGAGAAGGAAATGGCAATCCACTCCAGTACTATTGCCTGGAAAATCCCATGGACAGAGGAGCCTGGTAGGCTACAGCCCATGGGGTCGCAAAGAATCGGACACGACTGAGCGACTTCATGTTCACATTTGTTTAAGCAAGAGTTATGGGCTCTCCCCTGTGTCCCTCTTCATATTACTTATATACTAAATGCTCTTCTGGTTACAGGCTAAATTTACTGTGAAGAAATCAGAAGATGAAGAAGATGCCTCTAAAGACACTTATATTATTGAATGCCAAGGAATCGGGATGACAAATCCAAATCTATAGGGTATTTGCCTTTTAAATGATACTTTCAATAATGTTATTGTACTAATCATTTCATAAATATTATAGAACAATGGAATAAGAAGTAATTTATTAAAGGACCTAACTTTAAGTATAGAATGTTCTAGATTTGCTGAGAATGCTTCATCCAATTAATCTCACTTTGACTATCTTCTGAGATAGATAGGGACAGTAAATAAGAGTTGGGGGATATGTATAATAGTTGATTTCGGTATTAAAGTATTGCAATAAAATATTCTTTTCATCTAAAGTGTGTTTTTCTTTTTGATATAATGTAATAAGTTAGGGATATAGGTTTGATCTGTAATTTGTATATAAGTCTGATCACTGCTGGGGTCTCATAAAATTTAATGAGACAACTTTATACACATGTACTTGCTGTGTCAACAGTAACATTTCATAAGCATTGTCTCATTATATGTATCTGGGTACTAGGTAAATATTGGCTTTGAATCTGTTGAATATGTGGTGAAAGCTAAACAATGAGAATTGCAAAATTCTACCCCTTGTAGATTTGGTCATATCAATTCCAGGTATGTTTTTTTGTTTGGCTTAAAGTATTAAAAATAATTGAGTGCCTTTAGAACAGAATGCTTTTCATTATTCTGTTATCTTACACCTAACTGGTTCCACATTTAGATTACTTCCTGGTCCCTGTAGGCAATTGAGGTTGTGACTCAAATGAAACTAGTTTTATGTAATAGTTAAATACGCTGTACTGTAATATAGTGAGAAATTCATTCAGACTTAGTTCTGTCTTGAAATTTATCCACTGAATGATTAAAACAGTCCAAGATATAGATACAAAGGTTTATATTATAAAACATTCAGAAAGTGAAGAATTAGTCTGTATAAAAAAACATAATTTAAAAATTGACTCCATGTACATAAGTGTAATTCTTGTCAGTGATTTCTGTGGCTTTAGACAGTTGGGTTCAATTTGTTTTAAAGATGCTGATGATAGTATTGAGTTGAACCAGAGATCAAATTGCCAACATCCGCTGGATCATGGAAAAAGCAAGAGAGTTCCAGAAAAACATCTATTTCTGCTTTATTGACTATGCCAAAGCCTTTGACTGTGTAGATCACAATAAACTATGGAAAATTCTGAAAGAGATGGGAATACCAGACCACCTGATCTGCCTCTTAAGAAATCTGTATGCAGGTCAGGAAGCAACAGTTCGAACTGGTCATGGAACAACAGACTGGTTCCAAATAGGAAAAGGAGTACACCAAGGCTGCATATTGTCACCATGTTTATTTAACTTATTTGCAGAGTACATCATGAGAAATACTGGACTGGAAGAAACACAAGTTGGAATCAAGATTGCTGGGAGAAATATCAATAACCTCAGATATGCAGATGACACCACTCTTACGGCAGAAAGTGAAGAGGGGCTAAAAAGCCTCTTGATGAAAGTGAAAGTGGAGAGTGAAAAGGTTGGCTTAAAGCTCAACATTCAGAAAACGAAGATCATGGCATCTGGTCCCATCACTGCATGGGAAATAGATGGGGAAACAGTGGAAACAGTGTCAGACTTTGTTTTTCTAGGCTCCAAAATCACTGCAGATGGTGACTGCAGCCATGAAATTAAAAGACGCTTACTCCTTGGAAGGAAAGTTATGACCAACCTAGATAGCATATTCAAAAGCAGAGACATTACTTTACCAACAAAGGTTCGCCTAGTCAAGGCTATGGTCTTTCCAGTGGTCATGTATGGATGTGAGAGCTGGACTGTGAAGAAGGCTGAGCACCGAAGAATTGATGCTTTTGAACTGTGGTGTTGGAGAAGACTCTTGAGAGTCCCTTGGACTGCAAGGAGATCCAACTGGTCCATTCTGAAGGAGATCAATCCTGGAATTTCTTTGGAAGGAATGATGCTAAAGCTGAAACTCCAGTATTTTGGCCACCTCATGCGAAGAGTTGACTCATTGGAGAAGACTCTGATGCTGGGAGGGATTGAGGGCAGGAGGAGAAGGGGACGACAGAGGATGAGATGGCTGGATGGCATCACTGACTTGATGGGTGTGAGTCTGGGTGACCTCCGGGAGCTGGTGATGGACAGGGAGGCCTGGCGTGCTGCGGTTCATGGGGTCGCAGAGTCGGACACGACTGAGCGACTGATCTGATCTGATGATAGTATTGCTTCCTGTTTGTACTTAAGGAAGTAAATTGTATAAGTTCATTTTTATAACAATACATAAATGCCTCTTTCTTTAAAAATTATTTATTTATTTTTGTCTGTGCTGGGTCTTCATTGCCTTGTGGTCTTTTCTCTAGTTGCAGCAAGTGGTGGCTACCCTCCGGTTGCAGTGCTCATGCTTCTCCTTGCAGTGGCTTCTCTAGTTGCAGAGCACAGACTCTAGGGTGCGCACAGGCTTCAGTAGTTGCAGCACACGGGCTCACTAGTTGCAACTCCTGGGCTCTAAGGCACAGGATCAGTAGTTGTGGTGCACAAGATCTTCCTGGATCAGGGATCAAACCTGTGTCTCCTGCTTTGGCAGGTAATTTCTTTATCACTGAGCCACTGGGGAAGCCCTTTTTTTCTATTTTAGAGTAAAACTATGCTGATAGTACAGTTGTTGGAGGGATTGTGATAAATTTGGGGTCTTAAGACTAGTGATGATACTTCTGACAAGCTGGGCAGCAGTGTTAAAGAGGTAGGTTGGAATGCAAAGACTGGGAATTTTAGAGCAAGAGATTTAAGGTCCACTTTGTACATGATGAATTTATGATTAATCTTAGCTTTGACTGTTAAGTCAAAACTTGGGTACAGTAAAGCTGGGACTACTGCAAAGAAATTTTTATTAGAAGAAGCAGATATTTATTTTCCCCCAAAAAAACTATATTTCTGTTTCTACCCCTATATCTTAAATTGTATTTCAGTATGCTTCTCATTTTTTTAAATAACCACCTAATACAAGGACTAATGTTGATTATACTCTATATGTGCAATGGTCTTTAAAAATATTCTTTGACTAGTGACTTTCAAGCAGGAATATTGTTACTACTTGAGTTTCATAAAGCCTTCCCATGAATTTCAAGTTTGCAGATGTCATTAGAGGATATGTTTCCAAATTTCCCTAATTATGTATTTCTTTCTAAAATAGAGTTGCCGGTGGTCAAAGTAGTACTTTGAAATTTCTCCTTTTTAGCTTCTCTTTCACAGCCTCCGTTTTTCCTCTTTACGAATATTTTTTACAAACTAAAAAATAAGGTAACTTTTTACCCAACTTAATTTTACTATAGTGCATTCCCTTGGAATAAAAGAAAATTTCAAAGGCACTAAACAAAGGGACAATTTGAAACAGTCTCTGAGAAGTTTACTCAAACTAAGAGGTAAACCAATGCCTTATTTTATATATTTGTGTGATTTCAAGTAAGGAGATGAAATGTTTACTTCCAAAGATAAACATGACACCTTTAAATAAAATGTACTTTTCTGATTATCAGGAGAAATATTTTCAGTATCTTTGCCAAAAGGCCACTAGAAAATTTAAGTTTTATTTCCTTTAAACTTTGGGAGATTACTATTAAGAATTATAAGTTACATCTCTGTTCTCTCTTCATCCCTACTATGTGAAATGTGTTGTAGCTTCTATAATCTATATTATTAATAATTTATAAATAATATGCATGAGTATTAATATATATTTTAAGCCCCACACTTAATAATATTTTTTGTTATTGATTTCCATTGAGCTCCATCTCATCCCAATAATTAACATTATCCACAGATATATGATCTTATTTTGTTTTAAAGGAACATAAATCTCATTAATAGATATTTCCATAAATTTTACTTTTATATTTAGTAGTATATCAAAACATATATTTTTATACTCCATAGTATAATGGTGCTAATTGTAATTAATCAAGCCAGAAGAAATTTTTAAAAATTTGAATTGTGTACACTGAAAATTTTAAAGTACAAATTAACATACATATTTTTATTCTAGAGAAATGTGACTGTGAATTTCTAAGCATAAAATTGTGGGTGAGGTGGAATGTATTTTAAAAATGGACATGGTGGATATTAAACAGCTATGATTTTTAGAGTCTAGTGGACAAATTTGGAGTGATGGAATAGTTTTATTTAGAAACGACAATATTTATAACATTGATTCTTTGCTAGAACTGTTGAAACTTAGGATGAGAAATCTTGAATCTCACATCTGTTTAAACAGTATTTTTGGTGTGTCTGTGAGAAGGTTTCCAGAAGCAGTTAACATTTGAATTGGTGAACTGAGTAAGGCAGATTGCCCTTCCTAATGTAAGTGTGCTTCCTATTATCCGCTGGGGGCCTGAAGGGAAAGAATGGAAAGGTAGGGGAAGGTTGAGTTTGCCCTTTCCCTGATTGCTGGAGCTGGGACATCTCTGTTTCAGGCCCTTTATGCTCGGGATGCTTAGGCCTTCGGACAGACTGAAACCTATACCACTGGCTCTCTGGCTCTCAGGCCTTTAAACAACACTTCTGGCCTTCCTGGGTCCCTAGTTTGCAGATATGGGGCCTCTCAGGCTCCATGATCACATGAGCCAATATCTGTTAAGTCTCTGTCTGTATGTGTAGGAGAAGGTAATGGCACCCGATTCCAGTACTCTTGCTTGGAAAATCCCATGGATGGAGGAGCCTGGTAGGCTGCAGTCCATGGGGTCTCAAAGAGTTGGACACGACTGAGCGACATCACTTTCACTTTCTCTATATGTATATGTCTTTCTGTTTATCTTTCTTGTATTGGTTCTATTTCTTTGAAGACCCTCTAATACTAATACTAATTTGTAAGCCACTCCAGTACTCTTCCTTGGAGAATCCCATGAATGGAGGAGCCTGGTGGGCTCTAGTCCATACGGTTGCACAGAGTTGGACACAACTGAAGCAACTTAGCAGCACAGCTTAAAGGAGAGGCTCTCTGGGACTGATGATCATTTCTCAAGAAGGAGTACATTTCAGCTGATTTTCAGACCTCAGAAGCAGTATGGTTGGTACTCAGACTTTTAAAGGAGGGGGATGTAACCTGACAGGTATTCAGGTGGCATGGTACAGCTGGTGAGGAAGCACAGTGGATCGAATGTTCTTACTGCCAAGGGAGCACAGCAGGGTATGTGGCAGAACCAGCTGAAAAAAGCTCAAGTCATATTTGGTAGTGGCAGCAGCAGCTGCTGCTGCTGCTGGAGCAAGCCTGACAGGAACTGAAAGCAGGAAGAGAAGAGTCCTTCTTCCTCTTTGCAAGCTCCACTGTAGGCTTCTGTTTTGCGGAATCTAACCAGAAACTAGTTGGCAAGACATGGGGAAATTTTAGTACATACACCCAAACATCATGAGTAGAGTCTTGAACGGAGTGCTTGGAGCTGAGAGACAGTGAAAAGCTAGCAGAATCTATTTTTTTTTTTGGTCATTTAGTATCTATTTATGTGTTTCTGTCCTACAACAATGACGTCCTTTGGTTTTGCTTGATAAGATGCTGCTGTCCTTTTTACAAAGCCATTTCCATCCTCTCCTTCAGAGAAACCTAAAGGACTTCCCTAGTGGCTCAGTGACAAAGAATCTGCCTGCCAATGCAGGAGATGTTGGATTTGATCCCTGTTTGGGGAAGATGCCACATGCCATGGAGCAACTAAGCCTATGCCTGTGAGTTAAGTCGCTTCAGTCATGTCGGACTCTTTGTGACGCTGTGGGCTGTAACCCGCCAGGCTTCTCTGTCCATGGGAGTCTCCAGGCAAGAATACTGGAGTGGGTTGCAATGCCTTCCTCTAGAGGATCTTCTCAAGCCAGGGATCGAACCTGTGTCCCCTGCATTGGCAGATGGGTTCTTTACCACTAGTGCCACCTGGGAACCCCAACTAAGCCTGTGCTACACAACTATTGAGTCTGTGCCCTACACAACCCGGGAACCCAGCTACTGAAGCTCTCGTGCTCCAGAGCTTGTGCTATGCATCAGGAGAAGCCACGCAATGAGAAGCCTGTGCACCTCAACTAGAGAGTAGTCCCCGTTTGCTGCAACTAGAGAAAAGCTTGCATAGCACCAAAGACCCAGCATAGCTAAAAATAATTAAATTTTTAAAAGAAAGACACCTAAAGTCCTATAGTCACCATAACTATTTCTGGATGATGTTACTATCTATCCTAGTCAGTTCAGTTGCTCAGTTGTGTCCTACTCTGTGACCCCATGGACCGCAGCACACCAGGCTTCCCTGTCCATCACCAACTCCCAGAGCCTTCTCAGACTCATGTCCATCGTGTCGGTGATGCCATCCAACCATCTCATCCTCTTCCCCACCTTCTCCTGCCTTCAATCTTTCCCAGCATCAGGGTCTTTTCCAGTGAGTCGGTTCTTCGCATCAGGTGGCCAAAGTATTGAAGTTTCAGCTTCAGCATCAGTCCTTCCAATGAATATTCAGGACTGATTTCCTTTAGAATGGACTGGTTGGATCTCCTAGTCTAAGGGACTCTAAAGAGTCTTCACCAACACCACAGTTCAAAAGCTACTCAATCCTAACTGAGTAAATACTCTGTAACATGCAGATTAAATTGTAAAGTTAATCACCAATAAAAGCCCTTACAGAAAATAAAGAGGGACAATAATAGGGAAGGAAAAAATAAGTAAATATATATCAGTGTATACATAAGAAAGGGAGAAGATTTGCATAGCTGCTGCAGTCATGCGCACTCATTATCTGCTCTAAATTCTGTTTCCTTTGCCCTCAGCTGGCACCACAGTCAGTCATGGTGGAGGCAATCCAAATCTTTACTCCCAAAGGATCTGAATGTTAGTGGTCGGTGTTTGTTTTTTTTTTTTTTAATATGGACAAATAAAATAATGCTTTATTCCTACTATATAGAGGATATTCTAATATAACATTATTTCAGGAGGTAAATCCACATGTTTTTCTGTATTTTCACATCATTGCACAGTATAATTTAAAAACATTGGAAAATCTGTCAGTACCCTAAATGTGTTCTTAGTGGTCTATCTTTAATATGTTACTATAGTTTTGCCTTAACTTGTACAGCCACGTTTAAGAGAACTCAAAGAATGCCTTGGGCTCCAGACAGAGTCCTATAGCAGACACTTGGTTTACCCTTAGTGGTTGGGAGCAATTGCCCCAGGAAAAACAATGATCTCTTCTTTTTACTTCAGTAGCATGAGAAGTTCAACTTAGCCAGTGGAAGTCTTATCTTCCAGTTCACTGGAGCTATTGTTGTGATCTCTGGTGGGAGCATGCTGCCTTAAATTAAAGCCTCTAAAACCAAGAACAATCAAACTTGGAAAGATGGAAAACAAAATTTGGGGGGTTGCAATGAACTATTGTAGTGGAGGATGCTCTCCCAGATCTATCCCTTATTTAATGTATTCTCACTATGGAAGAAACGAGTACCCTATATTATTAGTTTCCGATCCCAAGAATAGCCCACATCCTACAGAATAGAGCCCTAACCTTTCATTGCGTTGTTCCCCAACAGGTGCTCTGACTGATTATTCACTGGGCTCTTTTATCAGTTCTGCTACTTCTGAGGGTGTCTTAACCTGACAGAATCAGTAAACTCAGTGGGCATGAGCTCATTGGCACACTTTTTAAGCTAAGAAATGAGTTCCCTGTTCAGAAGCAATATTGTGTAGAACAACCCATAGATAATCATTATATCTATCTGTTATGACATAGTGAAGTGAAGTGAAGTCGCTCAGTCGTGTCCGACTCTTTGCTACCCTGTGGACTGTAGCCCGCCAGTCTCCTCTGTCCATGGGATTCTCCAGGCAAGAATACTGGAGTGGGTTGCCATTTCCTTCTCCAGGGGATCTTCCCAACCCAGGGATCGAACCTGGGTCTCCTGCATTGCAGGTAGATGCTTTATCCTTTGAGCCACCAGGACATAGTAGATTGCTTCAAAAAATTGCAGCTTAAAACAACAAATATTTATTTTTCACAATTCCTGTTGATCAGGAGTACAGGGCCAGCTTGGCTGGTGATTCTCTGCACGCATGCCCAGTCACGTCTGACTCTTTGTGACCCCATGGAGTGTAGCCTGCCAGGCTCCTCTGTCCTTGGGATTTTCCAGGCAAGAATACTGGAATGGCTTGCCATTTCCTCCTCCAGGGAATCTTCCCAACCCAGGAATTGAACTTGCCTCTCCTGAGTCTCCTGCACTGGTAGGCAGATTCTTTACCACTGAGCCACTTGGGAAGCCTGGCTCAAAGCACTTCCTGAAGTTACAATCAAGCCAAGCTACTGGGTGGAGCAAAGTCATTTTAAGACTTGACTAGAGTTGAAGGATCCACTTCCAACTTCACTCATAGTTGTTAGCATGCTTCATTCCATTCCTTCCAGGCCGATAAACTGTGGGCCTTTCCATAGGGCTTCTAACAGCAAGACAGCTTGCTTGGTTTCTCTAGTGTGAGTAGAGACAGACAGACATTGGCCTAAAAATGGAAGCCACAGTCTTTTCATAACCTGATCTCACCCTGATATCCCAATCACTTCTGTATATTAATTAGCAAGCCACTAGTCTAGCTCATAGGCTTTCCCAGTGGCTCAGGAGTAAAGAATCCATCTACCAATGCAGGAAATGTAGGAGACCCAGGTTCAGTCCCTGGGTAGGGAAGATCCTCTGGAGAAGGGAATGGCAACCCACTCTAGTATTCTTGCCTGGAGAATCCCATGGACAGAGGATCCTGGTGGGCTACAGTCCATGGGGTTGCAAAGAGCTAGACATAACTGAAGTGACTGAGCATGCATGTATGCAGTCTAGCTCATACCCAAGGGGATGGGATTAAGAGTATAAGTGATAGGTGAGGATCATTGGGAACAATTTTAGAGACTGGCTATAACAGTCATACTAGCAAAAGCACAGAGCACTAGGGTTTTGGAATAGATAATTATTCTTTTCAGAAACAGTTCTTGGTTTGCTACTGGATCCTGGTAGAGACTGAGCTGCTGATCTGGGACATCTAAGACCTTATGACCTGAACTTCCAATGATGAGCTAGATGTTTTCTTCTCCACCAAGATACAAGCTTGGTTGAAGGCATCAGCAGTCCACCATCAAGTGGAAATGGTATAAATAAGATGACGTCCTAGCAGCTCCTGAAGACAGAGCATTTGACTGAAGAAAAAAAAAAAGCTAAGGCCTAGTTTATAGATGGTTTTCACAATGTGTTGCCATTAACTGGCGGCAGATGGCTGCAGCATTATAACCCCATTCTGAGGTGGCCCTGCAAGACAGTTGTGATGGAAAATCCTCTCAGTGGATAGAACTTTGAGCAATATGTTTGTGTCTGGGTTGAGAGAGGGTCAAAAGTGCAGATACACCGATTCATGGACAGTGACTGGCTGCGAGGAGAGAGCTCCACCCGTGGCAAAGGTCATCAGGAGCCCCCCTGGAGATTCTCGAACATCTATCCCCCAAACCAGAGTCTGCCTACTTTCTGCTTTGTTCTCTCACCTACACCTCTGACTTTACGGGGGGCTGTCCCCCACTGCCTCTCTCTGAAAAAAGAGTTAGCTTACAGCTCCAGTTAATAATTCCTGAGTGTGACAGTGTTTCAACCTACAAACTCTTTTGGAAATCCTGTAGCCTGCCTTAATAGGCTTTTCCAGCCACATGTGATTGTTCAGAGCCTCCCAACTGTGAGAGGCATGAGATGTTCTAAACTGTCTAAATATAGATTCCTTTGAGCAGTTAAAAGATTGATTAGAAATTGTATTGGTGAAGGGTTTTTCCACTTGTTGGGCCAGTGTTTGCTGCTAAGTCTCCATGTCCCTTACCTACTGTGTCCTTGGTACTGTATTGATTGATATAATTGGAGTATAGAAATATAAGTAGTAGCCTTAATGTTTGTAACCTTGGAGTCTTGAGTTAATTCTTTTTCTTGTTATAGCCCAACACACCTTTGCCCTATAGGACTGCAACTTTATCTAATGCTTTTGGAGGGTGGTCCCTGACTAATCACCCTTGGAGAAGGGTAAGTTTTCTTCTTAAACTTAAGGGTCTTAAGTTTGGCAGGGTCTTAAGATGTTGAGATGTTTGAAAGGGTCTTAAGATGTTGGCAGGCCTCCGGGCCAGAAGATGATGTAAATAACCTAAACTTTTGCATATGGTAAGTTTGAAAGCCTGACTCAGGGACTGCTGTCCTTGCATGACTCCACCCCTTCCCCATTATCCTCTATGCAAAACTTAAGGTATAAAACTGCTTTGGAAAATAAAGTCTGCCCCTTTTTTGGATCACCAAAATTTGGTCTCTCCGTGTCGTACTTTCTCTCTCCTTCTGGCTGAATTTTTCCTCTAGGGCGGGGAAGCTCGTCAAGCCTACTGATTTTGCCTGGGCTTCTAAGATCTGACCGGGGAAGCCTTAGTGTCTCCTCTCCCTCGGGAGAATGGGAGGATGCCTGCGGCCTACGTAGGTGACGTAAATTCCCTGCTTTGGAAAATTATTCAGCCTCTTTTCTCCACTGAATTTTCCTACTGAGGTATCCTCATTCTATTACTCTTTATATCTTTAATTAATATTTAATTAAGCAGTTGTTTCCTGACCCTCACCGACACTGTCCTCGCTTTGAATTCCCTGGATCAGTCGGGGCTGGACCTTGGCAACTGGCAGTTTGTTTACACAGTGGGGACCCAGAAAAAAGTTTCGGCAGATTGGTGACAAAGAGGATAGGGAAAGAGTTATGTGGATGAAACTTTCAGAATGAATACAGAGTGTGAAAAAGTTTTATGTCCTGCATTACTCAGCAAATGGCATCCATGTAGCAGAGACTTTAAATAAAAAGGTGGACAAAATGACCCACTCTGAATGTCACCCTCTTTCTGCAGTTACTTTAGTGCTTGCTCACCAGCCACAGTGGTGGGAGCAAAGGTTATGGGTGGGCCCAGCAACGTGGGCTTAACCCCATCAAGGCTGGTCTGGCTGAGTGCATAACCTGCCAACAGTAGAGACTGATGCTGGGCCCTTTACACAGTGCTTTTCTCTAAGAAAGATCAGAAGATAAGTTGATGACAGCTTCATGACAGGTTGATCATAATGCAGGGGGCAGCAGTTTGTCCTCCCTGGAAAGAAGTCAGTCAGGATATAGATTTATCATCCCTGACCACATGGTTCTGAAACTGGTGTTTCCCAGGGCTCTGAAGAGCTTCAGTATCACAGTTCTTTATGTCTCAGTGCAGAGAAGAATTCAGCAAGAGGTAAAATGATAGATGAGAAGTGATTTATTAGAACAGGACTTTTGTGAGGTTTACAAAGTGGGCAGGTGAGAAATGCCAAGACCTGAGAACTTAACCTGGCTACCGTTTTATAATCAAAGAAAAAGTGGGGAGGGGGAGAACTTTTCTCTCTCTCGGGCAGACATCATGCTTCCATCATCAGTTCCTCCTCTAGGTTGAGCAGGGGAGTTTTCTTGTCTACATGGTCAAGCTAGGTCCACAGATTACTGTTTTTATGTGTGCAGAAAGCATGTTCTAGGGATCATTAACTACTGAGCTCACTGGGCGGGATGTAGGTCTCATGCCTCTATTGTTTTATTGTTTTAGGGCTGTCCTGTGCTGCTGCTGTGTAATTTTGTTGCTAAGCAAGCGTGCCTGATTTTGTGGTTAAGCAAACCTGCTTTCTTGAGTAGTCATTAACTTAAAGGGGTCTCCCATATTTTTTCTACCTACAGGCCTCTAGTGGGATTAACTATTTAATCACCTACTTTGTCCCTTTACTCTGACCCTATCAGTTCTGCCAATGTGACTATCCTTGTACTAAAGGAGGTTTGACACAATATTGTTTTTGACTAAAGAGTTCATTTTTAAATCATCCTCAAAGTTACAAAAAGGCTGCTTTCTTGAAGAAAAGAAAAAGATAATATATCAAAATATTAAAAGTAGCTGTCTAGTGGGAATTGCTGTTTCTTTCCACTTTTCAGTATTTTCCAGATTATTGTGTATCTGCAGTAATCCATAAAATAGATTCTGAAGGCAATTGAAGATAGTTTTTAAATTGCACTCTTGAAAAAGTTCAGCTTTGTAACTAAGGGAGGATTTTCCTGGAGGCAACTCTATTCTAATCATGATTTCAATTCTGTTATTTTCAGGCAAACTGTTACAGTCTCAGTCAATGACATTTCTGTATTATCTCAGTGACTCAAATTTCAATGTACATAAGCCTCCAGGGAGACATAAAGATGACAACTCCCAATCCACCCCTCCATTCTAGAAATACTGACTGGGTAATTCTGGGTGGGATGCAGGAATCTGTATATTTTAAAAAGGAGTTCAAGCGCATGACCCTTATTGAGGTGGTCCACATAATATTCTTAAAGAAACACTGCTCCAGGAAGCTGCAGGGCTGAGGAATAGCTGCTGCTGCTGCTGCTAAGTCACTTCAGTCGTGTCCGACTCTGTGCGACCCCATAGAGGGAAGCTCACCAGGCTCCCCCGTCCCTGGGATTCTCCAGGCAAGAAAACTGGAGTGGGTTGCCATTTCCTTCTCCAATGCATGAAAGTGAAAAGTGAAAGTGAAGTCGCTCAGTCGTGTCTGACTCTTAGCGACCCCATGGATTCCTTGGAGCCCACCAGGCTCCTCTGTCCATGGGATTTTCCAGGCAAAAGTACTGGGGTGGGGTGCCATTGCCTTCCCCAGAGGAATAGCTAGGAAGAATTAAATTTAAGACTGGAGGGGAATAAACAGGTGCAGGTTGTTATTCTGTTTACAGTAAGATCAGTTTCCAGAAACACAAGTAGACAACCCCAAATCCTTTTTGCCTTTGCTTAGCATTGATTCAAAATGTGGCACATCATTGCACTCGCATTACCAATCTAGGTGTGCAAAATAGTTCTCTGTCTGCATGAGAAAGGCTGCACAGCATAACAGTACTGGTGTCCGATTGCTCTTTCACAACCATATCACAGCTGTCTCCAAAGCCAGTGGAGACATCTGAATTTGAGTATGAGCGTCATCATTTGTTAGTTTTTTATTTTAGGTGAATTAACTAAGTCCTTAGAGCCTTGGATTTTTCACAGGAATACTATTTTTGAGCTTTTACAGGGTATGACTTATATTGAAATATTTAATCATTCTAGACTTGGGTTCTTTTATAAAAATAAAGAGCACTAGAGTCTGATGGTCTTTCCAGTTTTAAAATTCTTTGTATATTTTACTAGGATTCTATTTTTATTATAAACTAATTGGAAACATTCAGATACTTGCAGAGAACAAAAAATGACAATATAGAGATAAAAGCCATTAAAGTATTTCTGCTTTCTTGGGCAGAATTTTATTTCTAAATAATTAGTATATTCTTAAATAAAATAATGAAGGATATGGCAGTGATTTCTTCAGATGAAATGAGACTACATGGTGAAGCTATAAGGTCTCCTGAATTACAGGCACTCTTTGGACCTACCACCTAAGTGCTACCTTTTCAGACAAATCCGGTAAATGCCCTCAGTAGACTCTCTGTTATGAAAGAGTGTCCAGTGAAGAGAACTTGGAGTTTGTCACACTGAGCCTGACGTTACCACCTCCAAAGTGGAGTGTGTGGAGAGTGGATGACGCTGGATTCCTCAGGAGCCTTTGAGCTAAAATAGGACATGGCATCTCATTTCATTCCTGATATGTCTCAGGTTTCTCCCCACTCTCTGTCACCACCAGACAATACAAAGGGGAAAGATTTTCCAACCAAAGACCAGGAGCCCAGAATCCTGCCTTTCCGCATTTTCTCTCGTTTTCCTGGCACCCACTTGTCCACTCCAATCCATTGTCTAGGTCCGTGTAGACAACTGACCCCTGCTGCGTAGTGGGGATTCTGAGGCACGAGCACTCTTTAGTTGAGACTTTTCAAGGGCACTTGATAACATTCAGTTGGTTTACATAGTTATTAGATCGCCTAGATATGCATACTTGCCAAACAACTAAACAGATCTTGGCATTCCACCTATCTCTTAGGTCTCTGTGGGGAATTATACCACTGGGAGTATAATTACTCTGATGGCTCTTTCTCCCTTTTCCATAATCGGAGTCTTTTTGTTTCCTGGAGGACTTTCCCTCACCCTGGAGGGGTAGCAGGTGGCATCACTGAATCAAGGAGAAACAAAGTAAACCAGGTTCAAGAAAGCCAATGAAAAGGCCAGAGTGAAAATGTTAGTCTGTCAATCATGTCCGACTCTTTGTGACCCCATGGTCTGTCGCCCACCAGGTTTTTCTGCCCATGGAATTCTCCAGGCGAGAATACTGGAGTGGGTAGCCATTCCTTCTCCAGGAGATATTCCTGACCCCAGGGATCAAACCTGGGTCTCCTGCATTGCAGGCGAATTCTTTACCATCTGAGTCACCAGGTTTAAGAAAACCAGTGAAAAGGCCAGAATGAAGCACGATTTAGAAAAGTCCCCAGTGGGAAAAATTTCGTGAGAGTCCAGGGTCATGGAGAAGTTATAGGTCAAACCGGGGGAGCACTCAGGAAACCAGAAGCAGATGTAGAGAGCCACAAACAAGACTTTAAAACTGAGCTCAAGTCTCTGCAGAAAGGAAGCACCATATAGTGTTCTCTTTTGCTGTCTTGCTGAAATCTTGTATGAGGGATGCAAGTCACTTACTTTTCCAGAGAGGCTGGTTCAATGCAGGGTTGAAAAACTCAACCTGGCCTCCTGTGAAAGAACTTGGTTGCATTCTGTATGTGATTTAGATCTATACTCTGGCTTTTGCTTACAGCTGCACTGACTTTGCTTTGTCAGTTTGGCTGGTGTAGCTTCTCCTTTCCTGCCTTGGAGATGCTGCTCTTTATGTATTATCCACAAACATCCTAGATAATCTGTTTTTCCCTGTCTCTTGTTTGTTTGTTTTCTATCAGCGATGCTCTTTGGATTCTTCCTCGTGAATTTCTCTTCTTCTTTAACTCCTTCGTAGTTGATCTGCTGTCACATTCACTTTATGCTAAGTCACTTCAGTCGTGTCCGACTCTGCGTGACCCCATAGACGGCAGCCCACCAGGCTCCCCCGTCCCCGGGATTCTCCAGACAAGAGCACTGGAGTGGGTTGCCATTTCCTTCTCCAGTGCAGGAAAGTGGAAAGTGAAAGTGAAGTTGCTCAGTCGTGTCTGACTCCTGGTGACCCCATAGACTGCAGCCCACCAGGCTCCTCCATCCATGGGACCTTCCAGGCAAAAGTACTGGAGTGGGGTGCCATCTTTTTTCTAGCAGGTATTTTGGTTATTCTCATAGAGTTTCCCCACCTTTCTCTTGCAGGTATTTTTTTAGCTCATTGTAACTTCAGTCCCTGCTTCTTCTTATTGTCAATCACCTTACATAAAGTAGAGATTATCTTGGAAGAATTTTCTTGGCTCAAGTACGTCTTTAGTTTTTTCAGTGTGGCTACCAAATAAAGCTTGATAGAAGCTTTATTGTCTTGCATTGAATCCGTGCATATCAAACTGCATGTTCTACACAAGAATTTAAAATAAAAAAAAAGAATTTGTTTTCTCACTTCAGTGATTATTTAAAAATTAAGATAAGCATATTGATGGCCATCTGGGTACGCATTTTATAACTAAATACTGTTATGAAATTTCAGTATCCACAGTTGCACATATAACTGCATAGAAACTGAAGAGAGCAGGAGTAGACTTAACAAAGTGGAGGGTGAATGAGATGAATATTTTTCAGTGGTTGAAATACAGAGAACTGATGGGAGAAGTGAGTCACCACAGCCAAACTAAAGCAACCTTATGCTGGAGCAATTAATAACATGTCTTGTTTAAACCAAATCACATCATTAATCACCTTAATGTTACTGATTCCCTATTGGATTTGATTATAATTAATTCATAAAATTTAAAAACTTCTTCGTTGTTTAAGAGTTTTATGTATAAGGGACTTACAACTTTTAAATTTGGGGATATTTATGAAATATAATAAAAAGAAATTTATCTGGCTTCCATTTGCATCCAACATGGAGTAATTTACCATTCTGCCTGAGATGACTTAAAAAGTGAAAATATATATATATATGGGATGATAATTTTCAAGATATTTAACATCAGACAATGAAGGATAGTGTTCTTTGAGAGATAAAAAACAATGAGCCCTGTGATTGCCCCAGATGACTGCCAAGAGAAAGTTTTCAGGCCATGGCAGAGGGAGGGAAGACCCTAGTATAGCCTGGTGAACCCTCTGATTTGAGGGTACCAACTGAGAGCTTGGAGTAATCTGGATGACTAGAGTTTTCAGGACAGAGTACTGGAGAAGAGACAGAGTGAGCATCACGGAGCAGTCCAGAGACCTGCAGAGGGTTTCCTTCTGATATGCAGAGAGCTGCTGAAGACTGCATGTACATGAAACTACCTGAGATTTGAAAGAGTCACCCAAGAAAATGACACTTGGTGTTCACATGGGGCTATGAAAAGTACCTGTCCACTGCCCATTCTCATCCCCCGCACCTCCTGCCAAATTAGAAATCCTCATAATTCATAGGACATTGTATAGAGAACTCAGAACAGCCGTGGCTCAGAAGTGAGGAATCATTAGCCCTAGAATAAATACTGAATTGGGCCCACCTAACAATATTGAAGGCTTTTGTGGTGACTCAGACAGTAATGACTCCACCTGCAATGCAGGAGACCTGGGTTCGATCCCTGGGTTGGGCAGATCCCCTGGAGGAGGGCATGGCAATCCACTCCAGTATCCTTGCCTGCAGAATTCCATGGACAGAGGAGCCTGGTGGATTGCAGTCCATGGGGTTGCAAAGAGTCGGACATGACTGAGTGACTAAGCACACATACACACAACAATCTTGAAAGTGAAAGTTAAGTCGTTCAGTCGTGTCCGACTCTTTGGGACCCCATGGATAGTAGCCTACCAGGCTCTGCCATCCATGGGATTTTCCAGGCAAGAATACTAGAGTCGGCTGCCATTTCCTAATCCAGCAGACCTTCCCAACCCAGGGATTAAACCCAGGTCTCCTGCATTGCAGACAGATGCTTTACTGTCTGAGCCACCAGGGAAGCCCAATCTTGAAAGATAGATACAAAAGGGCCAAACTGTCTCCTACTAACTTAACTATGGTCTAAACCAATCTCCAAGCTAGTTCAAGAATATATAAATATCCAGCTAATAACAAGGGAAAAAACAGTGTTTGCCATCCAATCATAAATCACCAGGCAATCAATGTTGCAGGAAAATACGAACTTTTTAAGTCTAGGAAAAATACATCAGTAGAAACTCGCTCAGAACTGATACATGAAATTATGCATAACGTTAAAATATTATGACAATTTTCCATATGTTCAAAAAGCTAGGGAAAAGATTAATGCTAATTAGAGACATAGACAGTATCTTAAGTTTCCCTGGTGGCTCAGCTTGAAAAGAATCCACCTGCAATGTGGTAGACCTGGGTTCAATCCCTGGGTTGGGAAGATCCCCTGGAGAAGGGAATGGCTACCCACTCTAGTATTCTGGCCAGGAGAGTTCCATGGACTCTTTAGTCCATGAGGTCGCAAAGAATCCAATAGGACTCAGCGGCTTTCACTTTCAAGATGTCTTAAAAGACTGGAACGTTGAGAGATGAAAACAAAGATATCTGACATGTCACAAAGACATCAGTTCAGTTCAGTCTCTCAGTCGTGTCCGACTCTGCGATGCCATGAATCACAGCAGCCAGGCCTCCCTGTCCATCACCAACTCCCGGAGTTCACTCAGACTCACGTCCATTCAGTCAGTAATGCAATCCAGCCATCTCATCCTCTGTCATCCCCTTCTCCACCTGCCCGCAGTCCCTCCCAGCATCAGAGTCTTCTCCAATGAGTCAGCTCTTCGCATGAGGTGGCCAAAGTACTGGAGTTTCAGCTTTAGCATCATTCCTTCCAAAGAAATCCCAGGGCCGATCTCCTTCAGAATGGACTGGTTGGATCTCCTTGCAGTCCAAGGGACTCTCAAGAGTCTTCTCCAACACCAAAGTTCAAAAGCATCAATTCTATGGTGCTCAGCCTTCTTCACAGTCCAACTCTCACATCCATACATGACCACTGGAAAAACCATAGCCATGACTAGGCGAACCTTTGTTGGCAAAGTTATGTCTCTGCTTTTCAATATGCTATCTAGGTTGGTCATAACTTTTCTTCCAAGGAGTAAGCGTCTTTTAATTTCATGGCTGCAGTCACCATCTGCAGTGATTTTGGAGCCTCCCAAAATAAAGTCTGACACTGTTTCCACTGTGTCCCCATCTATTTCAGATGAAGTGATGGGACCAGATGCCATGATCTTCGTTTTCTGAATGTTGAGCTTTAAGCCAACTTTTTCACTTTCCTCTTTCATTTTCATCAAGAGGCTTTTTAGTTCCTCTTCACTTTCTGCTTTAAGGGTGGTGTCATCTGCATATGTGAGGTTATTGATATTTCTCCTGGCAATCTTGATTCCAGCTTGTGCTTCTTCGAGCCAAAGATGGAAAAGCTCTATACAGTCAACAAAAACAAGACCAGGAGCTGACTGTGGCTCAGATAATGAACTCCTTATTGCCAAATTTAGATTTAAATTGAAGAGTGAAGGCAAAACCACTAGACCATTCAGGTATGACCTAAATCAAATCCCTTATGATTATACAGTGGAAGTGAGAAATAGATTTAAGAGACTAGATCTGATAGATAGAGTGACTGATGAACTATGGAATGAGGTTCGTAACATTGTACAGGAGACAGGGATCAAGACCATCCCCATGGAAAAGAAATGCAAAAAAGCAAAATGGCTGTCTGAGGAGGCCTTACAAATAGCTCTGAAAAGAAAAGAAGCAAAAAGCAAAGGAAAAAAGGAAAGATAAAAACATCTGAATGCAGAGTTCCAAAGAATAGCAAGAAGAGATAAGAAAGCCTTCCTCAGTGATCAATGCAAAAAAATAGAGGAAAACAACAGAATGGGAAAGACTAGAGATCCCTTCAAGAAAATTAGAAATACCAAGGGAATATTTCATGCAAAGATGGGCACAATAAAGGGCAGAAATAGTATGGACCTAACAGAAGCAGAAGACATTAAGAAGAGGTGGCAAGAATACATAGAAGAACTGTACAAAAAATATCTTCATGACCAAGATAATCACGATGGTGTGATCACTGACCTAGAGCCAGACATCCTGGAATGTGAAGTCAAGTGGGCCTTAGAAAGCATCACTACGAACAAAGCTAGTGGAGGTGATGAAATTCCAGTTGAGCTCTTTCAAATCCTGAAAGATGATGCTGTGAAAGTGCTGCACTTAATATGCCAGCAAATTTGGAAAACTCAGCAGTGGCCACAGGACTGGAAAAGGTCAGTTTTCATTCCAATCCCAAAGAAAGGCAACACCAAAGAATGCTCAAACTACCGCACAATTGCACTTATCTTACATGCTAGTGAAGCAATGCTCAAAATTCTCCAAGCCAGGCTTCAGCAATATGTGAACGGTGAACTTCCAGATGTTCAAACTGGTATTAGAAAAGGCAGAGGAACCAGAGATCAAATTGCTAACATCTGCTGGATCATGGAAAAAGCAAGAGAGTTCCAGAAAAACATCTATTTCTGCTTTATTGACTATGCCAAAGCGTTTGACTGTGTGGATCACAATCAACTGTGGAAAATTCTGAAAGAGATGGGAATACCAGACCACCTGACCTGCCTCTTGAGAAACCTATATGCGGGTCAGGAAGCAACAGTTAGAACTGTACATGAACAACAGACTGGTTCCAAATAGGAAAAGGAGTACGTCACAGCTGTATATTGTCACAGAGACAAACATGCATTGTAATTCCCTTATGAAAACTTCAAAACCATGCAAACCTATTCATTTACTTTATTGGGGTACAGTAAATCCCAAGATATTGGGAGAATTCAGTATTCAGAAAAGTAATTACCCCGGGGCAGAGGGAGGGAAAGACAAACAGGCTACAAAAGGCACAAAGCAGGTTTCCAAAGTACTGTTGATATTCTGTGACTCAAGCTGGTGGTAGGCATGTGGCATGTTGTTCTAAAAAGCACATACATATCATCTATGGCATTTGGTATGTATAATATATTTATAGTGTACATATCTGTAATATATATTTCATAATATATTTAATAGCAACAACAACAACAGTAAAAATTACTCTGGTGGCCATGTGGACGAAAGGAGATTAATAGAGTCAGGGAGAAAATTAAAGCCACTTTTGCAGTAGTGATAAAATGGGAAAAGACAACAAAGCTCACAAGTCTTTTGAAATAGAATTTAGGAATGTGAATTGAATGCAGTAGTTTAAAGGGAAAAAAATGAGTTTTTTTCAGTTTCCTGAAACTGAAAAACCTTCTGAGACTCTTAAGTTTTTATGAATTAATAGAAAATTTCTGGAAGGCTAGCTATAAATGGACAATATTGTTGCTTTCATTGGGCAACTAAAAAGCTCTAGGCCCAGGAGGGAGGGTGTCTTTTTGAATTCTGAACCATGTTTATATATTAACTACCAAAAAAATGGAAAGCAAAATTAAAGAGCAGAGATTTTTATTTAGCTCAAAATTGACCATTCTAATTTAATGAGGGAAAATGTTGGGAGAAGCAAGATAATTATGGAAGTGACTTCTCCTGTTTTTAGTTTTCTGCCGCGGAATTAGGCTAAATAGCAAGTCTTTTGTATTTATCATAGGCTAGGATGGGAGTCAGAGTTGCCTGTCTTGCAGTCAGGGCTGACTCTTCATGAGGTAAAGTGTGGGTCCCAGGGTTGCCCCTTCAGGAGGGCAATGGGTGGGGCAGTCACTATGGTTGATGTGTTTAGCAACAGCACAAAGAAACTATAAAGTGTTTCCAGGTGGATCCTTGTGATTGCAGCAGCACCATTTAAAAATGAGGAAGTGAAGTTGATCCTGTCACCTACCCTTTCTATATTTTTTTCCCTGGTGGACCCGCTCCTGTATATAATCCTGGGCACATATTAGCTAGTCTTCAATAAGCTGTAACTTACTGATAATGCCTTAAGGCATTTAACCCTCCAAGAGGGTTCTGCATTTCTGCATTTTTATCAGAAATCCTAAAAAAAACCCCCAAAAACTCAATGCTAAAAACAGGTGTTGTATGCTGTCTAACATTCTTGCCTTTCATTTATATTTGACTAATTACTGAGGCTAACCTTGTCTCTCATTTTACAGTGTCATTTACATAATATAAAATTTTGGTCATTGCTTAATTTTTATTCATGTTTTGCCTCATTTCACAAAATATTTTTGGAGACTTGTAATAAACACATACCATAAAGTGGTGGGCTATGAATAAATTAAAAATCAGGCTCAGAGAAATAAAAACTTGAATAGAAAGTTGTCCCCAGGTACAAAAGCAGAACACACATGAACCACTAGAACTGAGTTTCTTTCAAGTACGGTCTAGGATTCCTGGCGAAAGCTGGAAAGGAGACCTGACAGATTACTAGTTATTCCCTGTCCCCCTCCCCCCTCATCTCCTCCCCCAAACCCACTATTACCGTAAAGGAAGTATATAGCTCTTCCTACATAAGACCCTAGAAGAAATTTCTCACCTGGATTATAAGCTTTTATTATCACATCCAAATCTGCATACCTTTGAAAATAAAGGACACAGAACCAAAGGAAAAATAAATTGTAGCTGAATTAAAATGGAGCACTGGGCAAGGAAGGGACAGTAGATACATCTGACATGACTTGAGAGAACTGTATCTTTGTTTACTAGTTTATATCTCGGTAACAAATAACCAGGGATTTAAGAATCCTCACTGTGTACTTCAGAAATACCACACAATCACCTGATATGGTTGCATCACTTTGGGGGTTCATATGAAAATGGTTGAAGTGATTTCACTTGAAAATTCTGTTTGCTGAACTTTGTGATACATGTTGTTATTCTATAGCATATTTAAGTTGTTCTTTGCAGAATTAAAAACCTTTATTTAATGGGCCACTGGGGAAATAATAATAATTTCTAAGGAAAAGTTTTTTTCAGCATGTTTATTAATGACCTGAAGAGAGAATATATGGATTAAAACTGTACTGTATATGAAGCTGGCAGGGGGAACTGGAACCACGGATGACAGAATCTGGGTCTCGTTTCATTTTGAGACCCTAAGTGACCCTTGATGAGAAGAGCCTCTTCATGAAAGTGAAAGAGGAGAGTGAAAAATTTGGCTTAAAACTCAACATTTATAAAACTAAGATCATGGCATCTAGTCCCATCATCTCATGGCAAATAGATGGGGAAACAATAGAAACAGTGACAGACTTTATTTTCATGGGCTCCAAAGTCACTGCAGATGATGACTACAGCCATGAAATTAAAAGACCCTTGCTCCTTGGAAGAAAAACTATGACCAACCTAGGCAGCATATTAAAAAGCAGAGACAGTTCTTTACCAGCAAAGGTCCATACAGTCAAAGCTATGGTTTTTCCAGTAGTCATGTATGGATGTGAGAGTTGGACTATAAAGAAAGCTGAGCACCGAAGAATTGATACTTTTGAACTGTGGTGTTGGAGAAGACTCTTGAGAGTTCCTTGGACTGCAAGGGGATCAAAGCAGCCAATCCTAAAGGAAATCAGTCCTGATTATTCATTGGAAGGAGATGCTGAAGCTGAAGCTCCAGTACTTTGGCCACCTGATGCAAAGAACCAACTCATTTGAAAAAACCCTGATGCTGGGAAAGATTGAAGGCAGGAGAAGAAAGCCATGACAGAGGATGAGATGGTTGGATGGCATCACTGACTCGATGGACATGAGTTTGAGCAAGCTCTGGGAGTTGGTGAAGGACAGGGAAGCCTGGCATGGTGTAGTCCGTGGGGTCGCAGAGTTGGACATGACTGACCAACTGAACTGAGTGAACTGAAGTGACCCTGTCACAAGTTGTCTGAAACATGTTCACATCCAACCAAATCCATTTCCACCTGTCCATGGGATTTCTCAGATAATTCTGAGCTTCTGTTCCTTGCTCTGCTCTGTAACTACACTGGTTCAACCCTCTCATCTCAGGACTTGCTGCAGGTCTTTTGCTCACTGACCTGCTTGGACCCTCTTCTCCAGCTCGACCCTTGGTGCTGTTGTCTGGAGATGGGCTCACGTTCAGTTTGACTCCATGCCCTGAAGCTCTGTGGCAAGGGTGTTCCTGCCCTCTCCTGCTCCTGCTTACCCAGCTTGGCTCAGCTTATCATGTTTCCTCATGGTATGTGAGTGTTTCAGGGTGTACTCAGTGTTTACCTCCTTTGTGTTTTGACTGGAGTCAAGGTTGAGGAAACCTGAGCGCTACTCTGAGTTGTTTAACAAAACAAAAAAGCTCAAGGGTATATTCATCATTCATTCATTGTCCATTGTGTGCTGGGTACTGAGACCACTGAGGCAAAAATAATAGACACTGTGTGTCTTCAAAGAATTGAATTAACAGCAAAGGAGGAAGTCATTTTAAGGCAGCCTTTTATGTATGTGATTTACTTATCATTGAGTTACCTAGTAGACATAGTTGATGGGACATTTAGGCAAGAGTGCTAAGACAAAGATAGAGCGTCAGTGTCCTGAATAGCAGCTATTAATTGCTCTAGCACTTAATTAATTTGAATAGTTGTCAAACTCAGGTGATTTTGCTTCCCACTCCTGCCCCAGAGACACAGCAATGTCTAGAGACTTTGGATGTTACAACTGAGACAGTGCTTCATAGTGGTTAGATGTCAAGGTTGCTGCCAAACATCCTACTGAGCTTAGGACAGTCCCCCATAACAAAGAATTATCGAGTCTAAAATGCCAACAGTTCTGAACTTGAGAATCCTTGGCTAGTGTATGTGTTGATTGTATGTTTCTGAGAAAGCAACTATCAAGAAAGCTTCCTTTAGCCTATTGTTTGTTACTGTTAGTTGCAGCTGACATTCAGTGAGGGCTTACTATATGCCAGGTATTTATTGTAAACAGTTTAAGTGGATTATCTCATTTAATCATCAAAAACTCTATGCTGGATACAGACAGTACCAGGGCAAGTGAGAGCTGGACGGGCACTTGGAAACTCTCTGCCTCTCGGAGGAAAGATAATTAAAAATGGGCAAAGGAGATCCTAAGAGGGAAAATGTTATCCTATGCATTCTTTGTGTAAACTTGCCAGGAGGAGCACAAGAAGAAGCACCCGGATGTTTCAGTCAACTTCCCAGAGTTTTCTAAGAAGTGCTCAGAGAAGTGGAAGACCATGTCTGCTACAGAGAAAAGAAAATTTGAAGACATGGAAAAGGCAGACAAAGCCCGTTATGAAAGAGAAATGAAAACTTATATCCCTCCTAAAGGGGAAACAAAAAAGTTCAAGGATCCCAGTACACCCAAGAGGGATCCTTCAGCCTTTTTCTTGTTTTGTTCTGAGTATTGTCAAAAAGTCAAACATGACCATCCTGGCCTATCCATTGGTGATGTTGCAAAGAAACTGGGAGAGACGTGGAATAACACTGCTGCAGATGACAAGCAGCCCAACGAGAAGAAGGCTGCTAAGCTGAAGGAAAAGTACGAAAAGGATATTGCTGCACACCCAGCTAAAGGGAAGCCTAATGCAGCCAAAAGGGAGTCATCAAGGCTGAAAAAAGCAAGAAAAAGAAGGAAGAGGAGAAAGATGAGGAAGATGAAGAGGAGGAAGAAGATGAAGAGGATGAGGAGGAAGAAGAAGAAAATGATGATGATGAATAAGTTGGTTCTAGTGCAGTTTTTTTTTCTTGTCTATAAAGCATTTAACCCCCCTGTACACAACTTACTCCTGTTAAAGAAAAACATTGAAATGTGAGGCTGTGTAAGATTTGTTTTAAAACTATACAGTGTCTTTTTTTGTATAGTTAACACAGAACCAAATGTGTCTTTAGATAGCCCTGTCCTGATGGTATTTTCAATAGCCACTAATCTTGCCTGGTGCAGTATGCGGGTTGTAGATAGGCATGGAAATTTAAAGCAGGTTCTTCTTGGTGCACAGCATAAATTAGGTATATATGGGGATGGTAGTTTTTTCATCTTCAGTTTTCTCTGATGCAGCTTATACAAATAATTGTGGTTCTGTTAACTGAATACCACTCTGTAATTACAAATAAAGAAAAAATTGCAGCTGTTTTGTTGACATTCTGAATTCTTCTAAGTAAACACAATTTTTTAAATTAGTATTGTCTTTTTCATAGGTCTGAAAAATTTTCATTTTAAGGGGAAGCTAGTCTTTTGCTTTTGCCTATTTTGGATCACACGAATTATTACAGTGTTTATCTTTCATATAGTTAGCTGATGAATAAAAAGCTTTTGTCTGCACACCCTGCATACCCATGATGAGGGTATAAAAGTTGAATTGAGACAGTTTTCATCTGTATCTGAAACTTAAGTCTTGACCAGTTAATAGCAGATTTCACATAGCCCAGTTATATTTACAAAGTGAAGAGTAATGGGATTACTCACAGCATGGGATTATTAGAATCAAACATTTTGAAAGTCTGTCCTTGAAGGACTAATAGAAAAGTATGTTCTAATCTTTACATGAAGACTCTATACTCTTTAACTCCCATTACCATGTAATGGCAGTTTTATTTGCAGTTCCCATGTTAAAGTCCTGAGAATGTATCCCCCAAAGCATGAGCTTAAAATACAAGGCTGCAGCAGCTTTTAAGTTTAATTAGGTCCCATTTTTTTTATTTTTGCTTTTATTTAAAATATTCTGGAAGGTGGGTCATAGAGGATCCTGCTGTGATTTGTTAGAGAGCGTTTTGGCTATGTTCTCTTCTAGGAGTTTTATAGTTTCTGGTCTTAGGTTTAGATCTTTAATCCATTTTGAGTTTATTTTTGTGTATGGTGTTAGAAAGTATTCTCAGTTCAGTTCAGTTGGTCGGTCGTGTCTGACTCTTTGTGAACCCATGAATCACAGCACACCAGGCCTGCTGTCCATCACCAACTCCCGGAGTCCATTCAAACTCACAGCCATCGAGTCAGTGATGCCATCCTGCCATCTCATCCTCTGTCGTCCCCTTTTCCTCCTGCCCCCAATTCCTGCCAGCATCAGGGTCTTTTCCAATGAGTCAACTCTTCGCATGAGGTGGCCAAAGTATTGGAGTTTCAGCTTCAGCATCATTCCTTCCAAAATCCCAGGGCTGATCTCCTTCAGAATGGACAGGTTGGATCTCCTTGCAGTCCAAGGGACTCTCAAGAGTCTTCTCCAACATCACAGTTCAAAAGCATCAATTCTTCGGCGCTCAGCTTTCTTCACAGTCCAACTCTCACATCCATACATGACCACTGGAAAAATCATAGCCTTGACTAGATGGACTTTTGTTGGCAAAGTTATGTCTCTACTTTTCAATATGCTATCTAGGTTGGTCATAACTTTTCTTCCATGGAGTAAGCGTCTTTTAATTTCATGGCTGCAGTCACCATCTGCAGTGATTTTGGAGCCCAAAAAAACAGTCTGCCACTGTTTCCACTGTTTCCCCATCTATTTCTCATGTAGTGATGGGACCAGATGCCATGATCTTCGTTTTGGGAATGTTGAGCTTTAAGCCAACTTTTTCACTCTCCACTTTCACTTTCATCAAGAGGCTTTTTAGTTCCTCTTCACTTTCTGCCATAAGGGTGGTGTCATCTGCATATCTGAGGTTATTGATATTTCTCCCAGCAATCTTGATTCCAGCTCGTGCTTCATCCAGCCCAGCATTTCTCATGATGTACTCTGCATAGAAGTTAAATAAGCAGGGTGACAATATACAGCCTTGATGTACTCCTTTTCCTATTTGGAACCAGTCTGTTGTTCCATGTCCAGTTCTGACTATTGCTTCCTGACCTGCATATAGGTTTCTCAAGAGGCAGGTCAGGTGGTCTGGTATTCCCATCTCTTTCAGAATTTTCAAGTTTATTGTGATCCACACAGTCAAAGGCTTTGGCATAGTCAATAAAGCAGAAATAGATGTTTTTCTGGAACTCTCTTGCTTTTTCCATGGTCCAGCGGATGTTGGCAATTTGATCTCTGGTTCCTCTGCCTTTTCTAAAACCAGCTTGAACATCAGGAAGTTCACGGTTCACTTATTGCTGAAGCCTGGCTTGGACAATTTTGAGCATTACTAGTGCGTGAGATAAGTGCAATTGTGCGGTAGTTTGAGCATTCTTTGGTGTTGCCTTTCTTTGGGATTGGAATGAAAACTGACCTTTTCCAGTCCTGTGGCCACTGCTGATTTTTCCAAATTTGCTGGCATATTGAGTGCAGCACTTTCACAGCATCATCTTTCAGGATTTGAAAGAGCTCAGTTGGGATTCCATCACCTCCACTAGCTTTGTTCATAGTGATGCTTTCTAAGGCCCACTTGACTTCACATTCCAGGATGTCTGGCTCTAGGTGAGTGATCACACCATCGTGATTATCTTGGTCGTGAAGATCTTTTTTGTACAGTTCCTCTGTGTATTGTTGTCACCTCTTCTTAATGTCTTCTGCTTCTGTTAGGTCCATACCATTTCTGTCCTTTATCGAGCCCATCTTTGCATGAAATGTTCCCTTGGTATCTCTAATCTTCTTGAAGAGATCTCTAGTCTTTCCCATTCTGTTGTTTTCCTCTATTTCTTTGCATTGATCACTGAGAAGATTTTCTTATCTCTTCTTGCTATTCTTTGGAACTCTGCATTCAGATGTTTATGTCTTTCCTTTTCTCCTTTGCTTTTCGCTTCTTTTCTTTTCACAGCTATTTGTAAGGCCTCCTCAGACAGCCATTTTGCTTTTTTGCATTTTTTTTTCCTTGGGGATGGTCTTGATCCCTGTTTCCTGTACAATGTCACGAACCTCATTCCATAGTTCATCAGGCACTCTATCAGATCTAGGCCCTTAAATCTATTTCTCACTTCCACTGTATAATCATAAGGGATTTGATTTAGGTCATACCTGAATGGTCTAGTGGTTTTCCCTACTTTCTTCAATTTAAGTCTGAATTTGGCAATAAGGAGCTCCTGATCTGAGCCACAGTCAGCTCCTGGTCTTGTTTTTGTTGACTGTATAGAGCTTCTACATCTTTGGCTGCAAAGAATATAATCAATCTGATTTCGGTGTTGACCATCTGGTGATGTCCATGTATAGAGTCTTCTCTTGTGTTATTGAAAGAGGGTGTTTGCTATGACCAGTGCATTCTCTTGGCAAAACTCTATTAGTCTTTGCCCTGCTTCATTCCGTATTCCAAGGCCAAATTTGCCTGTTACTCCAGGTGTTTCTGGCGGGGAAGGCAATGGCACCCCACCCCAGTACTCTTGCCTGGAAAATCCCATGAATGGAGGAGCCTGGTAGGCTCCAGTCCATGGGGTCACTAAGAGTCGGACACGACTGAGTGACACTTCACTTTCACTTTCCAGGTTTCTTGACTTCCTACTTTTGCATTCCAGTCCCCTATAATGAAAAGGACATCTTTTTTGGGTGTTAGTTCTAAGAGGTCTTGTAGGTCTTCATAGAACCGTTCAACTTCAGCTTCTTCAGCGTTACTGGTTGGGGCATAGACTTGGATTACTGCGATATTGAATGGTTTGCCTTGGAAATGAACAGAGATCATTCTGTCGTTTTTGAGATTGCATTTCGGACTCTTTTGTTGACCATGATGGCCACTCCATTTCTTCTGAGGGATTCCTGCCCGCAGTAGTAGATATAATGGTCATCTGAGTTAAATTCACCCACTCCAGTCCGTTTTAGTTCGCTGATTCCTAGAATGTCAACGTTCACTCTTGCCATCTCCTGTTTGACCACTTCCAATTTGCCTTGATTCATGGACCTGACATTCCAGGTTCCAATGCAATATTGCTCTTTACAGCATGGACCTTGCTTTTATCACCACACATCCACAACTGGGTATTGCTTTTGCTTTGGCTCCATGCCTTCATTCTTTCTGGAGTTATTTCTCCACTGATCCGCAGTAGCCTTTTGGGCACCTACTCACCTGGGGAGTTCCTCTTTCAGTATCCTATCATTTTGTCTTTTCATACTGTTCATGGGGTTCTCAAGGCAAGAATACTGAAGTGGTTCGCCATTCCCTTCTCCAGTGGACCACATTGTGTCAGACTTCTCCACCGCGCCTGCCTGTCTTGGGTGGCCCCACAGGGCATGGCTTAGTTTCATTGAGTTAGAAAAAGCTGTGGTACTAGTGTGATTAGATTGACTAGTTTTCTGTGATTATGGTTTCAGTGTGTCTGCCCTCTGATGCCCTCTTGCAACACCTACCATCTTACTTGGGTTTCTCTTACGTTGGGCATGAGGTATCTCTTCACAGCTGCTCCAGCAAAGTGCAGCTGCTGCTCCTTACCTTGGACAAGGGTTATCTCCTCACCGCCGCCCCTCCCGACCTTGAACGTGGAATAGCTCCTCTAGGCCCTCGGTGCCCGCACAGCCACCACTCCTTGGATGTGGGGTTGCTCCTCCCGGCCGCCGCCCCTGGCCTCTGGCAGAGGGTAGCTCCTCCTGGCCGCCGCCCCTGACCTCGGACGTGGGGTAGCTCTTCTGGGCTGCTCCTGTGCTGTTGCAGCCTGGCACTCTTGGCCGCCACCCCTGATCTCAGATGTGGGGTAGCTCCTCTCCGCCTGCACTCTGTGCGGCGTCGCAGCCACCAGCGCTCTGTACACTGTGGCAGCTGCCTGCACTCTGTGTTCTAGTTTCTAGTGTTCTAGTTTCATTCTTTTACAAGTGGTTGACCAGTTTTCCCAGCACCACTTGTTAAAGAGATTGTCTTTAATCCATTGTATATTCTTGCCTCCTTTTGTCAAAGGTAAGGTGTCCATAGATGCGTGGATTTATCTCTGGGCTTTCTATTTTGTTCCATTGACCTGTATTTCTGTCTTTGTGCCACTACCATACTGTCTTGATGACTGTGGCTTTATAGTAGAGCTGAAATCAGGCAGGTTGATTCCTCCAGTTCTGTTCTTCTTTCTCAAGATTGCTTTGGCTATTCGAGTTTTTTGTATTTCCATACAAATTGTGAAATTATTTGTTCTAGCTCTGTGAAAAATACCGTTGGTAGCTTGATAGGGATTGCATTGAATCTATAGATTGCTTTGGGTAGTATACTCATTTTCACTATATTGATTCTTCTGATCCATGAACATGGTATATTTCTCCATCTATTCATGTCCTCTTTGATTTCTTTCACCAGTGATGTTCAAGCTGGATTTAGAAAAGGCAGAGGAACCAGAGATCAAATTGCCAACATCCACTGGATCATGGAAAAAGCAAGAGAGTTCCAGAAAAACATCTATTTCTGCTTTATTGACTATGCCAAAGCCTTTGACTGTGTGGATCACAATAAACTGTGGAAAATTCTGAAAGAGATGGGAATACCAGACCACCTGATCTGCTTCTTGAGAAATCTGTATGCAGGTCAGGAAGCAACAGTTAGAACTGGTCATGGAACAACAGACTGGTTCCAAATAGGAAAAGGAGTACATCAAGGCTGTATATTGTCACCATGTTTATTTAACTTATATGCAGAGTACATCATGAGAAATGCTGGACTGGAGGAAACACAAGCTGGAATCAAGATTGACGGGAGAAATATCAATAACCTCAGATATGCAGATGATACCACCCTTATGGCAGAAAGTGAAGAGGAACTAAAAGCCTCTTGATGAAGGTGAAAGTGGAGAGTGAAAAGGTTGGCTTAAAGCTCAACATTCAGAAAACGAAGATCATGGCATCTGGTCCCATCACTACATGGGAAATAGATGGAGAAACAGTGGAAACAGTGTCAGACTTTATTTTTCTGGGCTCCAAAATCACTGCAGATGGTGACTGCAGCCATGAAATTAAAAGATGCTTACTCCTTGGAAGGAAAGTTATGACCAACCTAGATAGCATATTCAAAAGCAGAGACATTACTTTGCCAACAAAGGTTCGCCTAGTCAAGGCTATGGTCTTTCCTGTGGTCATGTATGGATGTGAGAGCTGGACTGTGAAGAAGGCTGAGCGCCGAAGAATTGATGCTTTTGAACTGTGGTGTTGGAGAAGACTCTTGAAAGTCCCTTGGACTGCAAGAAGATCCAACCGATCCATTCTGAAGGAGATCAGCCCTGGGATTTCTTTGGAAGGAATGATGCTAAAGCTGAAACTCTAGTATTTTGACCACCTCATGCGAAGAGTTGACTCATTGGAGAAGACTCTGATGCTGGGAGGGATTGAGGGCAGGAGGAGAAGGGGACGATAGAGGATGAGATGGCTGGATGGCATCACTGACTCGATGAATGTGAGTCTGAGTGACCTCCGAGAGCTGGTGATGGATAGGGAGGCCTGGCGTGCTGCAGTTCATGGGGTCGCAAAGAGTCGGACACGACTGATCGACTGATCTGATCTGATCTGATATATAGGTCTTTAGTTTCTTTAGGTAGATATATTCCTAAGTATTTTATTCTTTTCGTTGCAATAGTGAATGGAATTGTTTCCTTAATTTCTCTTTCTATTTTCTCATTATTAGTGTACAGGAATGCAAGGGATTTCTGTGTGTTGATTTTATATCCTGCAACTTTACTATATCCATTGATTACCTCTAGTAATTTTCTGGTGAAGTCTTTAGGGTTTTCTATGTAGAGGATCATGTCATCTGCAAACAGTGAGAGTTTTACTTCTTCTTTTCCTATTTGGATTCCTTTTATTTATACACAATGGAGTATTACTCAGCCATTAAAAAGAATACATTTGAATCAGTTCTAATGAGGTGGATGAAACTAGAGCCTATTATACAGAGTGAAGTAAGCCAGAAAGAAAAATACCAATACAGTATACTAACGCATATATCAGATCAGATCAGATCAGTCGCTCAGTCGTGTCTGACTCTTTGCGACCCCATGAATCGCAGCACGCCAGGCCTCCCTGTCCATCACCAACTCCTGGATGTCACTGAGACTCACATCCATTGAGTCAGTGATGCCATCCAGCCATCTCATCCTCTGTCATCCCCTTCTCCTCCTGCCCCCAATCCCTCCCAGCATCAGAGTCTTCTCCAATGAGTCAACTCTTCACATGAGGTGGCCAAAATACTGGAGTTTCAGCTTTAGCATCATTCCTTCCAAAGAAATCCCAGGGCTGATCTCCTTTAGAATGGACTGGTTGGATCTCTGGAATTTAAAAAGATGGTAATGATAACCCTGTAAGCGAGACAGCAAAAGAGACACAGATGTATAGAACAGTCTTTTGGACTCTGAGGGAGAGGGTGGGATGATTTGGGAGAATGGCATTGAAACATGCATAATATCATATATGAAACAAATTGCCAGTCCAGGTTCGATGCATGATACTGGATGCTTGGGGCTGGTGCACTGGGAAGAACCAGAGGGATGGTATGGGGAGGGTGGAGGGAGGAGGGTTCAGGATGGGGAACACATGTATACCTGTTGTGTATTCATGTTGATGTATGGCAAAACCAATACAGTATTGTAAAGTAATTAATCTCCAATTAAAATAAATAAACTTATATTAAAAAAAATTCAATGCTGCCATACTGTTTTTTTGTTGTTTGTCTCAGCAAAGTCTCTAGGGGAAAAAGTGCTGGCTATAAATGTCTTCTCCTATTTATCTAAATACAGGCTTTTTAGGAAACTTGAGATGCTCAGTTAAAGGTGTTTTTAATTAATTAGACTGACTTTTATTTTTTTTTCTTTCCAATAAGATTGAAAATTATTTATTTGAAATGGCCAAAAATAACATTTTACAGAAAAGGAACCATAATATTACACAACTAAGTGTAGCTATAAAATCTCAAACATTCAGGCAATGCTTTATTTAAATCACCAAAAATAAGGTTTTCTAGAAAAGAAACTGTAACAAGCAAATGTATAGGTGCAAAGTTTCTTTTGCCATCAATATCAATTCCCTCTAAAATATTCAGGGACTACTTTGCAGTTTCCAAGCAAAACTAAAATTTGTGGGACAGAATTGCTAAGCCTTATTACAAGAATGAAAACAGTTTGGGAAACAATTTTGTTTAATGCTAACAAATAACTAAAAGATGTGGTTACTGCTAACAAGTACCTCCATCTACTGAAACAGCTCAACCTAATCACGTGTTCATTAACAATTCACTGTGAACACAGCTGCTGTTTTCTTACCATCACTGATCAAGTGTATGGTGGCAAGGGTTAGATGCTAGAGGCTATGGAGGCACCAAGGAAGTAATCCTTAACAGAAATAACTACAGTAGGTAAGCAACTCAAACAAATGGGCCCACCTCTGCCAAAGCCCCCCAGGGTGGGTGTCACATTTGCTTTCTGCATAAAGAAGGCCCACTGACTCCCTAGTTCTTTACTGGGAACCAAGAACTAGATAGAGAAGCTGTTCTTCTAGGACCATCGAAACCTTAATAAATTGCCCTGGGATTCTTTGAGCTGTAGTGCGCCTCACAGGCAGCAACATAGGCAGACTCTGGGAAGAAGTCATCATGTACTCTGCTAAAAACCTCAGAAAGAGATCAAAGTGCTTCAGTAAAGCCTTCAGATTCTTCTCAGAAAAGGACATCTTTCCAAGGATTTCTGGAAGTTTCACAAACAGACGCAGCAAGTGTTGTGCCCCATAAACGTAAGAGGGTGGAGGTGGCTGATCACCTGGGGGATAACTATCACGTACAAGTTTCCAGGAGAGGACTTCACTTATTTCATTAGTTCTTCTGCCTTCAAAGCCAGCAAACACTGCACTCCCTTCCTTGCTGGGGTCAGAGGAACAGGCGAGAATGATCTGCTATGAACAGGTGTCTTCTTTTCCAGGTGCAGGAACAGCTTGGGCATGCTGGCAGACGTGTCCTGCTGCCGGTGCTTGGGCTGGGGCGAGGCGCTGCTCTCAGACAGCCTGTCACAGTTGGCAGAGTGGCGCGTGGACCGCCTCAGAGACTGACAGGCTTCCGGCTCGCCTTTGCACCTTTTGAGGGTGGTTGGTTCTCCTGAGGTTGACTGACTCTCTGTGGACTGTGGTGTGGATGGATTCAGCAAAGGTGGGCTTGGAGAGAGCTCCTCCTGGTTCCTACTAGTGCTTGTGGTACTTTCCTTAATCAGAAGAAAAAATTTGAACAAAGTCATGTTCATATGGATAGAGCAAAACCAATGGGAGAGTGAAATCAAAGGTTATTCTTAATCCATCCACCATCTCCTTACAAAGGTCAATGTTCTTTTCTGCTGGAATATAATGCACATTCATGTTGGCATATGGCATAGCATGATGGTGACGAGGCCTCTCATTGGCTGAAAAGGCTGTGTTGATAGCAAAATGCTTCATGTACAATTCCAAAATAGTTATAATGTTGGTCTGGCATGGAAGTTTCACTAACCGCTTCCTCCTGTTGATATAGTAACAATCATCCTTAAGCTTCTTCTTCAGAACATCAGGGATTTCTATAGTTATTGTTATTTCTTCCATTTCCTTTTTTGCATGCAGCTCTGGTCCTTCCTTCATTTCAGTCTTTTCTTCAATACCACCCTCTTCACTTATTTCTCCATCCTTTTCTTCACTGTCAGAGGAACTGCTTATTGAGATTTCATCTTTTTCGTCAGCAGGGAGGCTTTTTAAGACAGAGTCCACACCAGGCAACCTGCAGCGCTTCCTCTTTCTTCCTGTGCTTCTCAGGCAAGCTACAGCTTTTGTGGCCAATTTCCACTGTAATCTCCGATTTTCATCAGTGTCATGAAGGACGTAATCCTCGGCTGCCCATCTATCCCAGCTTCTGTTCCAACCATTAAAATGGGTCAGATATTCTGGGATCTTTCTGCCTTTTTCGTCTTTCCCAACAATAACATCGACGATCTGAAACCAGAAAATACTGTCCACAAACAGTAGAACATACAGAATATCAGAAGCTGGATTAGGAAAACTAGATCATGGGCTTTTTTGTAAAAGAAAGGAAAGCATTCTCTCCTTTTTTAGACGGAGAGCTGGGCTGAAACATTTTCCCTTTCAATTCCTAGACTGACTTTTAAAATTGTATACCACATTTAAAATCAGGCTTATCTTCCTATATTATGGGTTGCCCCTTTATAAATTGAATAGACATGAGAGGAAAAGACACTTTGTATTTCAGTATAAATTATCTGATTTATTTGAATTTTACTTTTGTTTACAAAACTCAAGCTTATTCATTCAGTTCAGTTCAGTTCAGTTCAGTTCAGTTCAGTCACTCAGTCGTGTCCGACTCTTTGCGACCCCATGAATCGCAGCACACCAGTCCTCCCTGTCCATCACCAACTCCCGGAGTTCACTCAGACTCATGTCCATTGAGTCAGTGATGCCATCCAGCCATCTCATCCTCTGTCATCCCCTTCTCCTCCTGCCCCCAATTCCTCCCAGCATCAGAGTCTTCTCCAATGAGTCAACTCTTCACATGAGGTGGCCAAAATACTGGAGTTTCAGCTTTAGCATCATTTCCTCCAAAGAAATCCCAGGGCTGATCTCCTTCAGAATGGACTGATTGGATCTCCTTGCAGTCCAAGGGACTCTCAAGACTCTTCTCCAACACCACAGTTCAAAAGCATCAATTCTTTGGTGCTCAGCCTTCTTCACAGTCCAACTCTCACATCCATACATGACCACAGGAAAAACCATAGCCTTGACTAGACGGACTTTTGTTGGCAAAGTAATGTCTCTGCTTTTGAATATGCTATCTAGGTTGGTCATAACTTTCCTTCCAAGGAGTAAGCGTCTTTTAATTTCATGGCTGCAGTCACTATCTGCAGTGATTTTGGAGCCCAGAAAAATAAAATCTGACACTGTTTCCACTGTGTCCCCATCTATTTCCCATGAAGTGATGGGACCAGATGCCATGATCTTCGTTTTCTGAATGTTCATGACCCAGGTAATCACGATGGTGTGATCACTGACCTAGAGCCAGACATCCTGGAATGTGAAGTCAAGTGGGCCTTAGAAAGCATCACTACGAACAAAGCTAGTGGAGGTGATGGAATCCTAGTTGAGCTCTTTCAAATCCTGAAAGATGATGCTGTGAAAGTGCTGCACTCAATATGCCAGCAACTTTGGAAAACTCAGCAGTGGCCACAAGATTGGAAAAGGTCAGTTTTCATTCCAATCCCAAAGAAAGGCAATGCCAAAGCTCATTCATTAGGGTCATATGTTTATCTGCTTAGCAGTTTGGGGAACAGTTTGGCACTTTTGTGGCTTTTGAGATTATTGTTCTCTTAAAGTGCCAGTGTTTTAAAATAACATTCTTGTAATTTTACATGCTTTTGTGAGGGAGTGCTGTTTTATTATAGAATTTTGACTTGGGTTCTTCCCATTTGCTTTTGTTTATGTAATTTCAGGAGGAATACTGAACATCTGAGTCCTGGATGATACTAATAAACTAATTTCAGAGGTTTAAAAAAAAAACAAACAACAACTCTACGATGCAGTCCACAACCTTTTTGGCACCAGGGACAGGTTTCATGGAAGTCAGTTTTTCCATGGACAGGGGGCAGGGAGGGGGATGGTTTTAGGATGATTCAAGTTCATTACATTTATCATATACTTTATTTCTATTATTATTACATCAGCTCCAGCTCAGATCATCAGGCATTAGATCCCAGAGATTGTGTATCCCTGCTCTAGAAGTAAAGAAGTGAAGTTGCTCAGTCGTGTCCGATTCTTTGCGAGCCCTTGAACTGTAGACTTCCAGGCTTCTCCATCCATGGGATTTTCCAGGCAAGAATACTAGAGTGGGTTGCCATTTCATAGAGTAGGTATTGTTAGCTCTGCTTTACAAATGAAGAAACAAGTTTATTGGGATTAAGAGACTTGGCCAAGATAATTTCTAACAAGTAACAGAGCAGGGAGTTGAATCCAGGACGCCTGGGTCTTCATTCTTCACTACTAGAAATGGTTAGTATCTCTAACTTAGAGTCAAATGCCCCCTTCAGCTGGGCTTTATAGCTCCTGAGAAGTTGCTGGTGTGACAGCCTGAGCTAGCTGAGTCCTCCACTGGCTACGGGCTTCTGCTGGAGGCCTGAGGGGAAAGACAGGTTAATTTAACAGCATGTTAGTCATTCAGTCATGTATGACTGTTTGTGACCACCAGGCTTTTCTCTTCATGGAATTCTCCAGGCAAGAATTTAACAGTATAATTCAGCCTAAACTTGGGAAAGGAGAATTTAATACTATAGTAAACACCAGCATCTAGTTTAGGATGAATGGTTCTCCCACATGGGTGTGCAGCTAGCTCATTAATCTGACCCGATTAAACTGGATCAACCAAAACTGTTAGTCATATCTAATTTAGCGATGATTGTGTTGATAGAGTGAGCCACAGCACTATAAATAGCAGAATGGCGCTAATAGGCTCTGATGCTGTCAGCTTTCATTAGCTTACACTTTAGTTGTACTTTTCATTGTTTTATACTTCTGCTTTACTAAGAGCTTCTGGGCAGTTTGGGGTAAGATTTTTAGGCGCAGACTGCGCTTTTTGTCAGTTTGGTGTTCTCCGAGGGCCAAGCAGCAGTCCACTGTCATCCACACCTTTATTAGCATTACGATGCCTGAACGCTCCCAGACCGTAATTTGATCTAGTTCCTTAACCCTATAATCTAGCCGATAGAAGGTAATTGAACACCACGTCTGCCCATGTGATAGGGCAGAATTCTTCTGTCTTCTCACCTGAGTACATCAGGCTTGTGCCACCCAGAAGAATGAAAAGGTAACTCAGAATATGTGGGGTCCGTATAGCCCAAGCGGATATCCTTATGAAGAAGAGGAAGTATGGGCCCCACAGATAGCAGGTTAGTGTGGAGCGAGTGTGGTTTTGGTCCCAGTAAGTTTCTAAAGTGACTTGCTCTGAGAACGGTTTATGTGTGTTTCATTTTGAGGTCCTAGGAATTTTTAGAGTAACTTCCGTAGAATTCCTGTTTGGCTCACAGGAAAGACACCTTTGTCTTAGGGCCAGTAACAGCTTCTAAGAGGTGGCTAAATGTGAAGGATGTTGATTTTCTTTTCTATTGTGATCACAGTATGAGCTGTTATGTAAAGGAAGGTTGGCAAGTGAAGGTTTTTGGTGGGTGAGCCTTGTTTTTTCTCTTATCAAGACTTGTATGTTACCTCTCCCCCATATCATTCAATAGGTCTCTTAGACACTATTTCATTAATTACCTCTCTGAATTCCTGGGGTCAGTGTTGGCATTTTTTTTTTTCCTCTTGTCCTTTAAAAAGTTATAGAGATGTTGAATATCTTGAACTGAATGACAGTGAAGTAGAGATCATAGTCCCTATCATTTATTGACAGTAGTGTGGTAAGCACAGTACTGAATGCTTTAAATGTGCTCTCTCTTTTTATCTGTACAACAACCCTTTTATTTATTCATCCTCATTTTACAGAGCAGAAAAGTTTACATTAAGCAGTACAAATTGGGTCAAGTGTGGTAAGAAGGCAGCTGGGTAGCTAGACTGGCATTTGGACACATATCTGCTGATACCAAGTTTCCTGTGATTAACCACTCTCATGCACTGGGGATCTTTCTTGGGCTCAGAATTTAGCTGAAGGATTATAGAGCATAGGGAAAAAGGAATAAGAAGTGAAAGAACAGAGCAGGGGTAAAGGAGTGAAGCTTTCCACCAGGAGACAGATAACAGCTTGTTTCCATTTTTTTTCAGCCAGGTTCTGCTTCTGTTTTTCACAACACTTCTGAAAAGTGGCAGTGTGCTCTAGGCAAACTGATGTCCCCTTCCAGATAATACAGTACAATATTTCATAATCATCATTTTTAAGGGCACACACTTAGAGAATTTTACTAGTGTTACAGATCTCAGGCTTATTTCAGATAGAATTTCTCTCCCTTCTCTTTTCTCTTTAAGAGGCAAATAAAAGTTTAAATAAGAATGCTCAAAATTCTCCAAGCCAGGCTTCAGCAATATGTGAACCGTGAACTTCCTGATGTTCAAGCTGGTTTTAGAAAAGGCAGAGGAACCAGAGATCAAATTGCCAACATCCGCTGGATCATGGAAAAAGCAAGAGAATTCCAGAAAAACATCTATTTCTGCTTTATTGACTATGCCAAAGCCTTTGACTGTGTGGATCACAATAAACTATGGAAAATTCTGAAAGAGATGGGAATACCAGACCACCTGATCTGCCTCTTAAGAAATCTGTATGCAGGTCAGGAAGCAACAGTTCGAACTGGTCATGGAACAACAGACTGGTTCCAAATAGGAAAAGGAGTACGTCAAGGCTGCATATTGTCACCATGTTTATTTAACTTATATGCAGAGTACATCATGAGAAATGCTGGACTGGAAGAAACACAAGTTGGAATCAAGATTGACGGGAGAAATATCAATAACCTCAGATATGCAGATGACACCACTCTTATGGCAGAAAGTGAAGAGGGGCTAAAAAGCCTCTTGATGAAAGTGAAAGTGGAGAGTGAAAAGGTTGGCTTAAAGCTCAACATTCAGAAAACGAAGATCATGGCATCTGGTCCCATCACTGCATGGGAAATAGATGGGAAAACAGTGGAAACAGTGTCAGACTTTGTTTTTCTGGGCTCCAAAATCACTGCAGATGGTGACTGCAGCCATGAAATTAAAAGACGCTTGCTCCTTGGAAGGAAAGTTATGACCAACCTAGATAGCATATTCAAAAGCAGAGACATTACTTTACCAACAAAGGTTTGCCTAGTCAAGGCTATGGTCTTTCCTGTGGTTATGTATGGATGTGAGAGCTGGACTGTGAAGAAGGCTGAGGGCCAAAGAATTGATGCTTTTGAACTGTGGTGTTGGAGAAGACTCTTGAAAGTCCCTTGGACTGCAAGAAGATCCAACCAGTCCATTCTGAAGGAGATCAATCCTGGAATTTCTTTAGAAGGAATGATGCTAAAGCTGAAACTCCAGTATTTTGGCCACCTCATGCGAAGAGTTGACTCATTGGAGAAGACTCTGATGCTGGGAGGGATTGAGGGCAGGAGGAGAAGGGGACGACAGAGGATGAGATGGCTGGATGGCATCACTGACTCGATGGATGCGAGTCTGGGTGACCTCCGGGAGCTGGTGATGGACAGGGAGGCCTGGCGTGCTGCGGTTCATGGGGTCGCAAAGAGTCGGACACGACTGAGCGACTGATCTGATCTGAAGAAGCTACTACAAGTGCGTAGTAGTCATTTGATCAGAGATATAATATGTTGAGTTGTAATTTCTATCCAAAAGTCTGAATATTTTTAGACAGATGTTTCCCAATACTTAAGCTTCGCAGTCTTTTCAAAGACCATAAATCTTTAGGGGGAAATATGGATGTGAAAGTTGGACTGTGAAGAAAGCTGAGCACTGAAAAATTGATGCTTTTGAACTGTGGTGTTGGAGAAGACTCTTGAGAGTCCCTTGGACTGTAAGGAGATCCAACCAGTCCATTCTAAAGGAGATCAGTCCTGGGTGTTCTTTGGAAGGACTGATGCTAAAACTGAAACTCCAATACTTTGGCCACCTCATGTGAAGAGTTGACTCATTGGAAAAGACTCTGATGCTGGGAGGGATTGGAGGCAGGAGGAGAAGGGGATGACAGGGGATGAGATGGCTAGATGGCATAACTGACTCGATGGACATGAGTTTGGGTGAACTCTGGGAGTTGGTGATGGACAGGGAGGCCTGGTGTGCTGCAGTTCATGGGGTTGCAAAGAGTCGGACACAACTGAACGACTGAACAGAACTGAACTGAAGGAAATGTTAGTTCTTCTTGAATGTTTTTCAGTATTTCTTGGTTCTTACCTGCTTTCGACTCAGCTGTTAAATCTGCAAAATTTTCACCTGATTCATCAGCAAAAGAAGGTTGTTGGGCAGTAGTTGAATAAGCTGGTACTTCAGTGTAATGTCTAATAATAGTTACTATTTATTGAACACTCAACTATCTGGCCCAGCACTAAAGCTGGGTACTTCACACTGTTATCCATTCTCACAACCCAATGTGTAGGTACCAGTGTCATCCCTTTTACAGATGACAAAACTGAGGTTCAGTGAGATTTGGAAACTAGCACAGTTAGTGACAGAGCCTATACTCAATCACAGGTGTGACTCCAAAGTCAATATTTTCAGTTTTGCCTCAGTGGTATCTGTGTTGAAACACTCCCAATGCCTCAGCTGGTGTTAGAAAGTGCCCATTATTTTTCTCATATCCTAGAATTTTCTTTCATTTGCCCTTTGCTCCAGTCATATCACACTGGATTACTCATCATACCCCAGGCATGCTTCACCTTTTTTTTTGGCTGTACTGTGTGGCATGTGGAATCTTAGTTCCCTGACCAGGGATTGAACCCACGTCCCCTGCAGTGGAAGTGAGGAGTCTTAACCACTGAACCACCAGGGAAGTCCCTGCTTTTCCTTTTTAGGTTAAAATTTTGTCTTGGATTTAATAGATACAGGCCACTCCTTAAATATATGAAAGGTTAAAGAAGAACAGATAGTTCATAGTCAAGTGAAATCCATTTCCTTTCTATAGTTTTAAGTATTTCCAATATTCACTCTTCTCCAAAGAATCTCTACTGAGTCCCAAAGTTGTTATGTGATCCCAATTTGTAATTCATAAAGAAAATAGGAATAATTAGACAAGTATACCACTTTTACCACTTGCCAACCCAATTAATAAATGTAAGTACATTTGCTCTTATTCTTACCTCCTCCCCTCTAATCTTAGAGTTGAGATTGACAAACTACGGTATCTGGGTCTGCTGAATGCTTTTGTGAATAGAATTTCATTGGAAGGCAACTATGCCCACTTGTTCATGTATTACCTATGGCTTTTTCTGCAGTTTGAAGGTAGAGTTGAGTAGTTACCCCAGAGACTCTGTGACACAAAAAACCCTAAAGTATTTACTATTTAGCCCTTTAAGAAAAGTTTGCTAATACCTGTCTTAGAAGATGGAATGGTCCTCACATGATCAAGACTAATCTTTCTCATTCTTAATCTTGTTTTCTTCTCCTTCTTCAGATCATTTAGGCTTCCCCTTTGCCCTCTGCCTCTCCAACTCCCTTGGCCCCTTTCCCTCAGTCTATCAGTATGCTATGCTCAAAATACCAGCCTTAAGACAAAACAGAATGAAGCAAAATGAAACTTTCCTTTGGTCTTTCAGATCTCATGACCTTGCCTTATTTCTTGTCTTCCCTACTGACCTACTTCTTAAAAGTGTTGCTTTTATGATTGATCTCGCATTCCTCAATTCCTCAAATCACTTCAGCCTTGCTTTTGTCTTCATCATTTGTTGTTAATTAAACCAATCAGTTTAATTAATCAATTATACTATTTAATTAATCAATTAGAATATTTGTTGGGTTACCACCATGTTCCAGGTTCTGTACTAGGCTCTGAGGACACAATTGAGTGAACCAAATTGGCAGAAATTCTTGCCATGAGAAATTTATAATCTGGTTGTGGAGATACAATAAACAAAATAAATAATCAAAATATCCAACATATTAGAAAGTGATAAGTACTACTGGGGAAAATCAATCAGGAAAGGGAGATAAGAAGTGTTGGTTGAGAGTGGGAAGTTCAGATTTTAAAGGAGTGGTCATAGAAGTAGTCAGTGAGAAGATGGCATTTGAACAAAGACCTAAAGGACGTGAATGAGTGAATCCCTGGCAGAGAGAACAGCAAGGGCAAGAGCCCTGAAGTGGGTATATGTATAGGATGTTCAGGAGCAATGTGGCTGGAGTGAATAGGAATAAAGGGCAGAGTGATAGGAGATGGGGCTGCAGGGCTAAAGGAGAGACTCTGTCATTTAGAGTCCCATATGCCATTTAAAGGATTCTGGCTTTTACCCTGAAGGATTTGGGACATTTTGAGCCAAGAAGTGATACGATGTGACTTAGCATTTTAAAGATCCTTGTGGTAGTTCTGTTAAGACTAGACCACAGTTGACAAAGGCAGAACGAGGAAAGTCAGTTGGGAGGTTGTTGCAACTATCCTCAGGTGATAGTGGCTTGGATGTGGTAGGGTGATGAAGAGCTGTTCCAGTTCTCAATATATTTTCATGGTAGAGGTGACAAGATTTGCTACAGGTTACGTGTGGTATATGACATTATACTATTTAATTAATCAATTAGAATATTTTTTGGGTTACCACCATGTTCCAGGTTCTGTACTAGGCTCTGAGGACACAATTGGGTGAACCAAATTGGCAGAAGTTCTTGCCATGAGAAATTTATAATCTTCCCTGGTGGCTCAGAGGTAAAGCCTCTGCCTTCAATGCAGGAGACCCAGGTTTGATCCATGGGTCAGGAAGATACCTTGGAGAAGGAAATGGCAACCCACTCCAGTACTCTTGCCTGGAAAATCCATGGGGTCGCAAAGAGCCGGACACGACTGAGTGACTTCACTTTCATGACATAAAAAGGGGGCTGTAGTTAGTTGCTTCAGTCATGTCCAACTCTTTGTGGTCCCATGGATGGCAGCCTGCCAGGTTCCTCTGTCCATGGGATTTTTCAGGCAAGAATACTGGAGTGGGTTGCCATTCCCTTCTTCAGGGGATCGTCCTGACTCAGGGATTGAACCTGCCTCTCTAACGTCTCCTGCATTGGCACACAAGTTCTTTACTGCTAGTGCCACCTAAGAGGTGGGCATCAAGGATAAATCCAAGGTTTTTAAGCTGAAGGACTGAAAGTTAGAATTGCCATTAATTGAGAAGAAGCTTGTATGTGGACCAAGTTTGGGGGGAAAGATCAGGAGCTTGTTTGGGACACACCTTTTACATATTCAAGTGAGTATATCTAGTTGGATAGGTAAGTCAGGAGATCAGTGGATATGTCAGGGTTGGGGATAAACTTGTGCAGATCAGCATATCAATCAGAGTTAAAGGAAAAATGAGCTACGATTGTAACAGGAGTGGCTGAGATAGAGAAGAGAACTGTATAGGCTCTTTGTCCTGGGGTACTCCAGTTTTAAGATATTGAGAAAATGAGGAGGAACAGAGTCCAAAAAAGCAGCAACCAATGAGACAGAAAGAGAATCAGGAGACATGGTGTCATGAAGCCAAGTGAGGAAACTGATTCTAGGAGGAGGAAGCAAACAGTGGGGTCCAGGATTGCAAATAGGTCAAGTAAGAGGGAGACAGAGACTTGACTGTTTAATTTAGCACTATGTGGATCAGTGGTGACCTTGATAAGAGCAGTTTTGATGGAATGGTGGGTATAGATGCCTGATTGGAGTGTGCTCAAGGGAATGAGAGGAAGAACTGGTAACAGGGAGGAAAAAAACATTTTGAGTTTTGCCATGAAAGGCAGCAGTGAAACAACTTCTAAGGGGCAAATCCAAAGACAGGTCATTTCTGTGTTCTTTATCTGTTATCTTCGACACTATGGACTCTTCAGTTTAATTCAGTCACTCAGTCACGTCTGACACTTTGCAACCACATGACTGCAGCATGCCAGGCTTCTTTGTCCACCACCAACTCCCGGAGCTTGCTCAAATTCATGTCCATCGAGTTGGTGATGCCATACAACCATATCATCCTCTGTCATCCTCTTCTCCTCCCGCCTTCAATCTTTTCCAGAATCAGGGTCTTTTGAGATGAGTCAGTTCTTTGCATCACATGGACAAAGTATTGGAGTTTCAGCTTCAGCATCAGTCAATGAATATTCAGGACTGATTTCCTTTAGGATGGACTGGTTTGATCTTCTTGTAGTCCAAGGGACTCTCAAGAGTCTTCTCCAACATCATGGTTCAAAAGCATCAATTCTTCAGTGCTCAGCTTTCTTTATAGTCCAACTCTCATATCTGTATATGACTACTGGAAAAACCATCGCTTTGACTAGATGGATCTTTGTTGGCAAAGGAATGTCTCTGCTTTTTAACATGCTGTCTAGGTTGGTCATAACTTTTCTTCCAAGGAGCAAGCATCTTTTAATTTCATGGCTGCAGTCACCATCAGCAGTGATTTTGGAGCCCAAGAAAATAGAGTCTGTCACTGTTTCCATTGTTTCCCCATCTATTTGTCACGAAGTGATGGGACCGGATGCTGTGATCTTAGTTTTTTGAATGTTGAGTTTTAAGCCAGCTTTTTCACTCTCCTCTTTCACTTTCACCAAGGAGCTCTTCAGTTCCTTTTCACTTTCTGCCATAAGAGTGGTGTCATCTATGTATCCGAGGTTATTGGTATTTCTTCCAGCAATCTTGATTCCAGCTTGTGCTTTATCCAGCCCAGCATTTTGCATGATGTACTTTCAGTTCAGTTCAGTTCAGTCGCTCAGTCATGTCTGACTCTTAGGGACCTCATGGACTGTAGCACACCAGGCTTCCCTGTCCATCACCAACTACCAGATCTTAGTCAAACTCATGTCTATCGAGTCGGTGATGCCATCCAGCCATCTCATCCTCTGTCGTGCCCTTCTCCTCCTGCCTTCAATCTTTCCTAGCATCAGGGTCTTTTCCAATGAGTCAGTTCTTCACATCAGGTGGCCAAAGTACTCTGCATATGATGTACTCTGTATATAAGTTAAATAAGCTGAGTGATAATATACAGCCTTGATGTACTCCTTTCCCTATTTGGAACCAGTCTGTTGTTCCATTTCTGGTTCTAACTGTTGCTTCTTGACCCGCATACAGGTTTCTCTTTTTGGCTTCAGTCAGTCAGTTCAGTCATGTCCAACTCTTTGTGACCCTGTGGGCTGCAGCACGCCAGGCTTCCTGGTCCATCAGCAACTCCCGGCGCTTACTCAAACTCATGTCCATCAAGTCAGTGATGCCATCCAACCATCTCATCCTCTGTCATTCCCTTCTCCTGTCTTCAATTGTTCCCAGCATCAGGGTCTTTTCAAATGAGTCAGTTCTTCACATCACATGGCCAAAGTATTGGAGTTTCAGCTTCAGCATCAGTCCTTCCAATGAATATTCAGGACTGATCTCCTTTAGGATGGACTGGTTGGATCTCCTTGCAGTCCAAGGGACTCTCAAGAGTCTTCTCCAACACCACAGTTCCAAAGCATCAATTCTTCGGCCATCAGCTTTCTTTATAGTCCAACTCTCACATCCGAACATGACTACTGGAAAAACCACAGCTTTGACTAGACAGAACTTTGTTGACAAAGGAATGTCTCTGCTTTTTAATATGCTGTTTAGGTTGGTCATAGCTTTTCTTTCAAGGAGCAAATGTCTTTTAATTTCATGATTTTTAATATCTTTTAAATTAATGTCTTTTAATCATTTCCAGTGATTTTGGACCCTCAAAAAATAAAGTCTGTCAATGTTTCCATTGTTTCTCCATCTATTTGCCATGAAGTGCCATGATGTTAGTTTTCTGAATGTTGAGTTTTAAACCAACTTTTTTGCTTTCCTCTTTCACGCTTATCAAGAGGCTCTTTAGTTTTTCTTCACTTTCTGCCATAAGGGTGGTGTCATCTGCCTATCTGAGGTTACTGATATTTCTCCTAGCAATCTTGATTCCAGCTTGTGCTTCATCCAGCTTGGCATTTCTTATGATGTATTCTGCATGTAAGTTAAATAAACAGGGTGACAATATACAGCCTTGACGTACTCCTTTCCAGATTTGGAACCAGTCTGTCTGTTGTTCTATGTCTAGTTCTAACTGTTGCTTCTTGACCTGCATACAGATTTCTCAGGAGGCAGGTCAGGTGGTCTGGTATTCCCATCTCTTTCAGAATTTTCCACAGTATATTGTGATCCACACAGTCAAAGGCTTTGGTGTAGTCAATAAAGAGGAAGTAGATGTCTTCTGGAACTCTTGCTTTTTTGATGATCCAACAGATGTTGGCAATTTGATCTCTGGTCCTCTACCTTTTCTAAAACCAGCTTGAACATCTGGAATTTCACAATCCATGTATTGCTGAAGCCTGGCTTGGAGAATTTTGAGCATTACTTTGCTAGTGTGTGAGATGAGTGCAGTTGGTGCGGTAGTTTGAACACTCTTTGGCATTGCCTTTGTTTGTGATTGGACTGAAAACAGACCTTTTCCAGTCCTGTGGCCACTGCTGAGTTTTCCAAATTTGCTGGCATATTGAGTGTAGCACTTTCACAGCATCATCTTTTAGGATTTGAAATAGCTCAACTGGAATTCCATCACCTCTGCTAGCATAGTGATGCTTCCTAAGGCCCACTTGACTTCACATTCCAGGATATCTGGCTCTAGATGAGTGATCACACCATCATGGTTATCTGGGTCATGAAGATCTTTTTAGTATAGTTCTTCTGTGTAAGATAAAGGGGAGGGTTTAAGACAAAGGTAGAGCCTTCAGAAGGAGTCCAGAGTTAGGCAAAAATGACCTGACTTTGGACCATGTCTTACTTAGTCAGTGGCTGAAGGGGATTGTGACCTGAGTTACAGATGTATCCATTGATCTGAAAATCCAGTAGCTAGATCAGCCAGCTATACTCCCTACATCAGATTCTCCTGAAAGGAACTCTGAATTTTGTGGCTCTTGCCACTAGAATCGGAAAAGGCAATGGCACCCCACTCCAGTGCTCTTGCCTGGAAAATCCCATGGACGGAGGAGCCTGGTGGGCTGCTGTCTATGGGGTCGCACAGAGTTGGACACGACTGAGTGAGTTTACTTTTCACTGTGTATTCTTGCCACCTCTTCTTCATATCTTCTGCTTCTGTTAGGTCCACACCATTTCTGTCCTTTATTGTGCCCATCTTTGCATGAAATGTTCCCTTGTTACCTCTAATTTTCTTGAAGAGATCTCTAGTCTTTCCCATTCTATTATTTTTGGCTTATAGTTCACATATTTGCAATTAAAAGCCACTTCTTAACAAATAGTTTTGGGCAATGTACCCAGGCACTAGAAAATGAAAAGGCTGAGAAAACCTCCTTTCTGAAATAATGCCTAGGCAGCTTTTCTACCTGTGGTAAGAAATATATGTTTAGTCTTTTTTTGTTCTTGACACAGAGCTTGTAAAACCCTTGGAATTTCCTGAGTGAAAGGGTGAGAGGAGCATCTTTTGTTATTCATAACAAATCTTATCTGAGTTTATGCTAATGAGGTGACTCCTACAGATACATTCTGGAGGGTGTAGGTGTTGGATACCTTGTAATTCAGTCAGTCAGTTAAGTAGCTCAGTTGTGTTGGACTCTTTGTGACACCATGGACACAACATGCCAGGCTTCCCTGTCCATCACCAACTCCCATAGCTTGCTCCAACTCATGTCATTTCAGTCAGTGATGCCATCCAACCATCTCATCCTCTGTTGTCCCAAGGGAACTTTCAGCCCCACCCCTGGACAGCTGAGAAGGGGAGAGAGGCTTGAGATTGAACATCCTAACGGCCAGTGGTTAAAAGAAAGGGTTTGGAGAACTACAGAGTTGGTGAACAGCTTCCCAGGAGACTCAGTGGTAAAGAAATTAATGGCACCCCACCCCAGTACTTTTGCCTGGAAAATCCCATGGACGGAGGAGCCTGGTAGGCTCCAGTCCGTGGGGTCGCTAAGAATCCGACACGACTGAGCGACTTCACTTTTGACTTTTCACTTTCATGCATTGGAGAAGGAAATGGCAACCCACTCCAGTGTTCTTGCCTGGAGAATCCTGGGGACAGGGGAGCCTGGTGAGCTTCCGTCTATGGGGTCGCACAGAGTCGGACACGACTGAAGCGACTTAGCAGCAGCAGCAGTAGACTTCCATTCGATCCCTGGGTCGGGAAAATCCTCTGGAGGAGGAAATGGCAACCCATTCCAGACATTCCTAAAGGAGGAAACAGATAGAACAGGATGCAACTTGAAAGCAGGACTCCATCTTGGGCTGGACTGTGGACTGAGCTATATGCCCAGTATCTATGGAAACGACATACCAACTGAAAAACCAGACCCCCCACCCCCCACCCCCCGATGGAAGAGCCCCAGGGCTCGTACCTAGACTCTCCAGCTAAAAGAATACCCTAATTATCTGTGTAACTGAACAGAATCATATATTCTTTTATGCTTATTGGGGTATGACCACAGGCCTACTTATAATTGTCCACTGTTAACTACCTAGGCTTCAGATCAGATCAGATCAGTTGCTCAGTCGTGTCCGACTCTTTGCGACCCCATGAACTGCAGCACGCCAGGCCTCCCTATCCATCACCAGCTCTCGGAGGTCACTCAGACTCACATCCATCGACTCAGTGATGCCATCCAGCCATCTCATCCTCTGTCGTCCCCTTCTTCTCCTGCCCCCAATCCCTCCCAGCATCAGAGTCTTCTCCAATGAGTCAACTCTTCGCATGAGGTGGCCAAAATACTGGAGTTTCAGCTTTAGCATCATTCCTTCCAAAGAAATCCCAGGGCTGATCTCCTTCAGAATGGACCGGTTGGATCTCCTTGCAGTCCAAGGGACTCTCAAGAGTCTTCTCCAACACCACAGTTCAAAAGCATCAATTCTTCGGCACTCAGCCTTCTTCACAGTCCAGCTCTCACATCCATACATGACCACAGGAAAGACCATAGCCTTGACTAGACGAACCTTTGTTGGCAAAGTGATGTCTCTGCTTTTGAATATGCTATCTAGGTTGGTCATAACTTTCCTTCCAAGGAGTAAGCGTCTTTTAATTTCATGGCTGCAGTCACCATCTGCAGTGATTTTGGAGCCCAGAAAAATAAAGTCTGACACTGTTTCCACTGTTTCTCCATCTATTTCCCATGTAGTGATGGGACCAGATGCCATGATCTTCGTTTTCTGAATGTTGAGCTTTAAGCCAACCTTTTCACTCTCCACTTTCACTTTCATCAAGAGGCTTTTTAGTTCCTCTTCACTTTCTGCCATAAGGGTGATATCATCTGCATATCTGAGGTTATTGATATTTCTCCCAGCAATCTTGATTCCAGCTTGTGTTTCTTCCAGTCCAGCATTTCTCATGATGTACTCTGCATGTAAGTTAAATAAACATGGTGACAATATACAGCCTTGACGTACTCCTTTTCCTATTTGGAACCAGTCTGTTGTTCCATGACCAGTTCTAAGTGTTGCTTCCTGACCTGCATACAGATTTCTCAAGAGGCAGATCAGGTGGTCTGGTATTCCCAGGCATATGAATCACAAGTTAACTTTGATTGTATCTTTCTTTTCCTTTGTTCAGACTAGTTTCAGGGAATTTGGGGAGGTGGGTTTGGGCATGTGCACTCAGGGTATATGAGGTTTTCACAAAAACCGGTCAGGGTCCTTGGCTAAGAGGAGACTCTGCCTTGGGCCCACCGATGTAATAAACTGAACTCCACTATCTGCATTGTCCTTCTGAGTGAGTTTGTTTCCCGGAACGCATGGCTACAACATTCCAATCTGGGAAATAGCATGGACAGAGGACCCTGGCTGACTACAGTTCATGGGGTCATGAAAGAGTCAGACATGACTGAGCAACAAATCAACAAGAGTTGGTGATGACATCAAGGTGCTGGGAGGGTGACATGCCCAGAGAGGACATGGATGCTCTGAGCCTCTCCCTTCCCCAGACCTTGCCTTATGCCTCTCTTCCATTTGGCCCTTCCTGATTGTATCCCTAGTAATTAACTGGCAATGCAGAGTCGGAGATGACTGAAGTGACTTAGCAGCAGCAGTAAATAAAATGTTTTCCTTACTCTTGTGAGCTATTCTAGCAAATTATTGAACCTAGGAGGGAGTCATGGAAAACCCTGTTTATAGCTGGTTGATTAGAATTACAGGTGGCAACCTGGGACCTGTGACTGGCATCTGATGTAGGGGCAGCCTTGTGGGACACAGCCGTGTGGTCTGTTCTATCTCTAGGTAGATAGGGTCAAAACTGAATTGAACTGTAGAACATCTAGTTAATATCCACAGAGAATTGGAGAATTGTTTGGTGTGGGGAAAAAACAACCATTTATTTGGTGTTAGAAGTATTGTGAGTAGAAATAGTAGAGAACTACCAAAAAGTATTTTTAAAAGGTGCATTTCCTGGACTTCCCTGGTGGTACAGTGGGTAGGAATCTGTCTGCCAGTACAGGAGACATGAGTTCGATCCCTGGTTTGGGAAGATCTCACGTAGTGGTGAATTTATTCGCTAAGGCCTGTCCGAGTCTTATGACCCCAGGGACAGAAGTAGTCTGCCAGGCTCCTCTGTCCATGGAATTTTCCAGACAAGAATAAGCCCATTCTCCACAACTACTGAAGTCCGTGTGCCTAGAGCCTGTGCTCTGCAACAAGAGAAGCCACTGCAATGAGAGGCCAGTGTATCACAACAAACAGTAGCCCCTGCTCACCGAAATTCCTAGTGAGAAATCCCTCACTAGGAAAGCACCTAGCAACCCAGATTCAGTTCAACCAAAAATAAAAATAAATTAATTAATTAAAACAAGGTACATTTCCTGCATTTTAAAGTGTCTGGTATCCTTTTCTGGTTATAAAGAAGCCTCACATTTGAAAAGTTTTGAGTTTGCTGCCTTAGAAAAAATCACAGGCTCTCAAGAGGAGTAAAACTGCTCTGATCATAAAATAGTATCTACTTCACAGATTCTAGGTTGAATAATTAATGTTCATAAAGTGTTCCAAAAGGAAAATCACTTCTCACACATGCCATCTTACTTTTTTCAGTTAATTAGAATATTTTAATAAGGTATAATTCTTGTATATTTTTCTTTTTACATTTGCTTAGGATCCTTTAGTAAAAATATCCACAATTTAGAGGAAGTATACACTGCCTTATTCACATTTATTAATATGCAGATTATTAAAAATTTCTTTTGGGAGTATAAGTGCTTTAAAATATTGTGTTTCTACTGTACAGTGAAGTGAATCAGCTGTCCATATACATATGTTCCCTCTGTTTTGGGTTTCCTCCCCAGTTAGGTCACCACAGAGCACTGAGTGGAGTTTCTTGTGCTATACCGTGGGTTCTCGTTAGTTATCTGTCTTATACCTAGTAGTGTGTACACATCAGTCCCAGGCTCACCATTCTTCCCACCCTTCTTCCCCCTGTTGGATTCCATATGTTTGTTCTCTATGTCTGTGTCTCTATTTCTGCTTTGCAAATAGGTTCATCTGTACCATTTTTTCCTGATTCCACAAATATGTGTTAATATACATTATTTGTTTTCACTTTCTAAATTACTTAGTATTACAATCTCTAGGTCCGTCCACATTTCTGCAAATGGCACAATTTTGTTCTTTTTTATGACTGAGTAAAACCCTGTCATCAATATGTTCCGCATCTTCTTTATTCATTCATATATGTCCATGGACATTTAGATTGCTTCCATGTGCTGGCTGTTGTAAATAGTGCTGCAGTGAACATTGGCATACATGTATCTTTTGGAATCACATTTTTCTCTGGGTATATGCCCAGGAGCAGGATTGCTGGATCATATGGTTGTTTTATTTTTAGTTTTCTAAGGACCTCCATGCTGCTGCTGCTGTGTTGCTTCAGTCGTGTGCGACTGTGTGTGACCCCACAGACGGCAGCCCACCAGGCTCCCCCGTCCCCGGGATTCTCCAGGCAAGAATACTGGGTTGCCAGTTCCTTCTCCAATGAATGAAAGTGAAAAGTGAAAGTGAAGTCGCTCAGTTGTGTCTGACTCCTAGCGACCTCATGGGCTGCAGCCTACCAGGCTCCTCCGTCCATGGGATTTTCCAGGCATGCATACTGGAGTGGGTTGCCATTGCCTTATAGTGGCTATATTAATTTACATCCCCACCAACAATGTAGGAGAGTTCCCTTCTCTCCATACTCTCTCCATTTATTGTTTGTGGATTTTTTGATCATAGTTATTTTGACTGATGTGAAGTGATATCTCACTGTAGTTTTAATTTTCATTTCTCTAATAATTAGTGATGTTGAGCAATTTTCATGTACCTCTTGGCCATGTATGTCTTTGGAAAAATATGTATTGAATCTTCTGCCCATTTTTTGATTGGATTGTTTTTATTTTTTTAGTATTAAGCTTTGTGAGGTATGTATATATTTTGAAGATTAATCTCTTGTCAGTTGCTTCATTTGCAAGTGTTTTCTGAGGGCTGTCTTTTCATCTTGTTTATGGTTTCCTTTGCTGAATATATATAAATTAAATTTCAAGAATCCCAGATAACTCTTCCTTTTGTGCACTTAATTACATTCTTCAAAAATAGGGCAAATTCGACTGTCTTTTTAACAGTGAGAAGAAAAGGAAAGGATGAAAGACCCTATTAAGTGAGCCTTAGTCTATATTGTTATAATTCTGCTTCTTTGGGGATTACTGGGTAAGCTCCAATCTATTTACAATTAGTTTAACTACTTTGTACACTATTTCCAGCACTTTTTTAATCCCTACCTGACTAGACTTTTCCTATTTAATATATTTTAATTTTGGTGCCCTCTTGCCTCTGGATAATGTCCAAATTTTTAAACTTTTCTTACCAAGATTCCTTTCCCTCTTCTCCCTCTTCACACTCTATTCTGGAGCCAAATGAAACTATTTCAGATCTCTAAAGCAGCCTTTCTCATGATGTCTCCCAGCCTATGTATAGACTATTTTCTCAGCCTGAGATTCTTTCTTTGCATCTTCCTCCTTCCCCCCTCCCTTGCCCTTTTTTTTGCTCCACAAGCTGGCTCCTTCCATCTGGCTAACTCTTGCGTAGGGGTGGGGGGGTGTGTGTACTCAGCAGTTCAGTCATGACCGAGTCTTTTCGACCCTATGAACTGTAGCCCAGCAGGCTCTTCTGGCCATGAAATTTTCCAGCCAAGAATACTGGAGTGGGTTGCCATTTCCTACTTCAGGAGAGCTTCTGGACCCAAGGATCAAACCTGCATTTCTTGTGTCTCCTGCATTGGCAGGTGGATTCTTTACCACTGCTGCTGCTGCTGCTGCTAAGTCACTTCAGTCGTGTCTGACTCTGTGCGACCCCATAGAGGGCAGCCCACCAGGCCCCGCCGTCCCTGGGATTCTCCAGGCAAGAACACTGGAGTGGGTTGCCATTTCCTCCTCCAAGCACCTTCTTATTCAGGCTCAAGTCTAGGTTTCTGCAGAGAAGTCTTCCCTCACTTCTCATCACTAATGCTGTCCTCAAAAGCTTCCTAATAATACTTTCCACTTACTCCAACCTATCATGTATCTTGTTTATGGGGCTTACTTGCTTATCTACATCACTGTCTAGAATGTATATTTCTCAAGAAAACAATCTACCTTGTCCTTGATTGTATTAATAATCCTAGCAAATAGTACACTGCCAGGCAAATAGTATCTATTTGTTGAATGAGTGAATGCATAAATATAAAAAGAAAATGTATGCTTGATGTTATGGGAAATAAAACATGGTTATGAAGAGAAGTGTTTTATCTAAAATATGTTGTGTATATATATATTTTTATACATTTTAGGATAAGCAGAAATTATTTTTGTCTGTGTGCACAGTAGATTATTCAAATGATTATTATTCTACACTAACATGTCCAAATTATACTTAGATATAATCTAAAGAATAACATAGAATTTTCATGTAGGAAGGCTTGGTACACAGAAGATATTAAGAGTGTTTCTTTCAATACAATTATAGGTGTTAATAACAACAGCAGCAAGAACAACCATCAGGAATCATTCAATAATTGTAGAGCATGTTGTGATTGGAAAAATGGAAACCAAGAGTCTCCCTTTAGTCTGTGGAAATATTATTTTCTCCTGGAGTTTCTGCACAGGAGTAGGCAAAACCTGAGATTCTAAAGGAGCACCAACGGTCACCATGGGAACCACAGGGAACAACATTTGTGTTTCAGGCTTCTGGAACAGAACAACTGAAAGAATGTGAGCCAGAGCAGGGGAATTTAGGAATCCATGGAAATTGCTTGAATGGATTGTTGGCCCCAGTCACATTCTAGGGACAGTACCATGCTGCAGGCAATCCAAAATGAAGGACAACATTAACTTGTATCCTGTGGAATTGTCTTCAGTTGACAAAAACAGCTTCCCTGTGAGTGTATATTTTGCTTGTGTTTTTAATCTAGGTATAAATTAAGTAACAATCCATAGATCCAAAAAGACATATTTGGAGGTTTGTGAACATCAGACACAATAATGTCTGGAAATAATTCAGTATTTAATATAGGCTTTAACACCAGTAATGAATGTTTGTATAAAATGGCATCATAACATAGTAGTCTTATTGAATTCTACAATTATTCTTGTGAGTTAGAAGTTATTATAATCCCCATTTATCACGAGGAAATAGTCTAAGATAATGCATACATTTGGTGATAGAGTGATACCTGAAACCCAGGCTTCCAATGATAAATCCCAGTATTTTTTCTGCTATCTAGGCTACAAAGGAACCAATTTACATATCCACGTGATTCACATAAGTCCACCTTCCAACATTTTAAATACTCAATTATTTATTCTCCAAATATTCATTAAGCATCTGTTTTGTGGCAGTTTTCTCATCTGTAAAGTGGGAATAATAATAATACCTGCCTCATAGGCAACTGATGTGAGACCTGCCTCATAGGCAACTGATGTGAGACCTGAGATATAAATCACTCTGCTTGGTTTTCAATAAACTCAACTTTTATTGCTTTCCTGATAAAAACATGTATAGAGTATAGTAGTGACAGTATTAAATGTACATGTGGGAGTGAACATCGGAAACAAGATTAACATGTGAGCTCACTAATGATATTTCTCATCAGGGTGATGGTAAAGGGGGTGGTGGTGAGTTGAAGCAGTGATGATCAGGGTGAAGAATGGTGGGAGGAATATTATTTTATATAGTGTTGGAGAAAAAAGTTAACTTCTTTATTTCTTCTTCAAAAAGAGTAGGAATGACAGATAAGTGTAGGTGAATAAACTATGTAAATTTTAAAAGTTAATTATTTATTTAGTTTTTGGCTGTGCTGTGTCTTTGTTGCTTTCTCTAGTTGTGGCAAGAGGGGGCTACTCTTCATTGTGGTGCTTGGGCTTCTCACTGTTGTGGCTTCTCTTGTTATGGAGCACCAACTCTAGGTGCATCAGTTCAGTTCAGTTCAGTTCAGTTGCTCAGTCGTGTGCATCAGTTCAGTTCAGTTCAGTTCAGTTGCTCAGTCGTGTCCGACTCTTTACAACCCCATGAATTGCAGCACGCCAGGCCTCCCTGTCCATCATCAACTCTCGGAGTTCACTCAGACTCACGTCCATCAAGTCATTGATGCCATCCAGCCATCTCATCCTCTGTCGTCCCTTCTCCTCCTGCCCCCAATCCCTCCTAGCATCAGAGTCTTTTCCAATGAGTCAACTCTTCGCATGAGGTGGACAAAGTACTGGAGTTTCAGCTTTAGCATCATTCCTTCCAAAGAACACCCAGGACTGATCTCCTTTAGAATGGACTCCTTGCAGTCCAAGGGACTCTCAAGAGTCTTCTCCAATACCACAGTTCAAAAGTATCAATTCTTCGGCACTCAGCTTTCTTCACAGTCCAATTCTCACATCCATACATGGCTACTGGAACAACCATAGCCTTGACTAGACGGACTTTTGTTGGCAAAGTAATGTGTCTGCTTTTTAATATGTGGTCTAGGTTGGTCATAACTTTCCTTCCAAGGAGTAAGCGTGTTTTAATTTCATGGCTGCAATCACCATGTGCAGTGATTTTCGAGCCCAGAAAAATAAAGTCTGACACTGTTTCCACTGTTTCCCCATCTATTTCCCATGAAGTGACGGGACCAGATGCCATGATCTTAGTTTTCTGAAGGGGCTTCAGTAGTTGCAGCACGTGAGCTCAGAAGCTGTGGTGCAGGGGCTTAACCGCCCTGTGGCATGTTGGATCTTCTCAGACCAGGGATCAAACCTGTGTTCCTTGCATTGGCAGGCAGATTCTTAGCCACTAGACCTTCAGGGATGTCCCAAAGAATGTAAATTTAAAAATTGTAGTTTAAACTATTTGAAAAAGTAGCAAAGTGGTCAACAAATTGAGCCATCTTATGTATAGTGACCTGCCCATGGAACTTTCTTTTACTTTCTAAAACTACATCCTTCTTTACTGAGAGCATTCGTCAAGGATGAGGTAATTACTGAATTATTTTATTTAGTGTTCACTGAAACAATATTTCTTAAACTATGTAGAATGCTGGTATACTATTGATAAATCACAGGGGTGGAAAAACAATTCAGAATTTTATAGAAGCCACATGACAACAATAGCAATGCAGATAATTAAGCACCTTTTATTTTTTCATTCTGAGTTTAAATTATTTTCTCTAAAATTTTGAAGAAAATAGTTAATAATGTACATTATTGGTTGATATTTTATCATTTCAAAATTTTCAGAATCTATGAACTAAGCAATGTCAATAAGCTAAGTTAGGGGAAAACTTAGAAAAGATGGTTGCTGCTGCTGCTGCTGCTAAGTCGCTTCAGTCGTGTCCGACTCTGTGCGACCCCATAGATTAATAGAGCATATAATGAATTCTTGATTCTACCACCAATCATACCTTGGGAAACTGTTTTTTTTACTGTGAACCTCAGTTTCTTCTTTTTTCTTTCCTATATTTTGACACATTATCTTTTACAAATGAAATATTTTAGAAATCCTATGTGCTCATCCTTCCCTCTCCACCTCTATCCCTAGGTGGGGCCTCTGCTCCCTTAGATTCCACGGAATCTGCTTGAAAACTGGACCTAGCTAACCTTTCAGGTCCCTTCTGGTTTTTACTATCTTTGATTCTGGCTTGAAATTCTTAAATACAATTAGTGTGATGCCGAATATGACTGGGTCGGGCCAAGATCTTAGCATCTGCAAGCAGCCACACCATCTACGATTTTGTGTGTGTCTGTATTTTATTAAAAGCTGCTGTAAATTATTTTTGACATTAGATAAGCAATCTATCAAAATATTGAAACAATTAAAATTAGTTTGAATTTCAAATTACTCAACAGTGTAGGTTTCTACTGCCCCTTGATTCAGTTAAATTGAAAATTAAAATTTTAGAAAGAATTCAACATATATATTGTGTATTTGCTTTTATTTATGTAGATAGCATCATGACTGAACAAGCAACTAAAAGAGCAAGTTAAAATTATAGTCTGAGAAATAATGATAATTTTAACAGAATTGAATATGTAAATATCATAGCTGTCAGGCCTTTGACTATTCTGAGCAACTTTTTTCCCCTCTCTTCTAATGAGAGAATATTTTTCTTTTATTTTTGGCAGCCAAATAGTAAAAGAGTTTTTGTATGGTTTTCAATCCTTTTATTCCCATCTGAATCTTCATCAGTGCCTTTTTTTCTGATCTCAGAACTAGTCACACCAGGTCACCACTGGCCTGCATTTGGTCCTGGGACAAACTTTAAGAAGGATACAGTTCAGTTCAGTTCAGTTCAGTCGCTCAGTCGTGTCCAACTCTTTGCAACCCAATGAATTGCAGCACGCCAGGCCTCCCTGTCCATCACCGACTCCCGGAGTTCACCCAAACTCATGACCATCGAGTAGGTGATGCCATCCAGCCATCTCATCCTCTGTCGTCCCTTTCTCCTCCCCAATCCCTCCCAGCATCAGAGTCTTTTTCAATGAGTTAACTCTTCGCATGAGGTGGCCAAAGTACTGGAGTTTCAGCTTTAGCATCAGTCCTTCCAAAGAACACCCAGGACTGATCTCCTTTAGAATGGACTGGTTGGATCTACTTGCAGTCCAAGGCAAGTTGGAAAAGAGAGTGACTGGATAACAAAGGGGCTTGCAATCCATGTCATTTAAAAAAAGGTTGAAGAAAATGGAGATTTCTATATGGGAAATAGTAAGGAGGAAGAAGTGGCCTAAGGGAGCTGCCTTTGCATTTTTGAAGACTTGTCATGTACACGAATAACAAACAGTGTTCAGCACAGTCTTAAGGGACAGAATTAGAACCAGAGAGTGATAACCTATTTTGGAACTGCCTCCAAAAGTGAGTTTTCTAGCTCTGCAGGTGTATAAGCATAGGGTACAGACTGCCCGTCAGGGCGGCAGAGGCAGGATTCAAGCTATGTTTGCAAAGTTGGAATAAATATAGTCAAGTTTTCAAACTTGAGACACTTCTATACTTAGTTAAATTTCTTTGTATAACATTACTTTCCCTCTCTCCAGTTCAGTGATGCCTGAATTCTCTTAGTACTTTCTTTATATGTGAAACACTGTTCCTTATTGTTTAAAAGTCAGTTCCTAACATTTATATTGAGTGATTGGAAAGAAGTTTTTCCCATTATCTTCCTCCATAGACTGTGAAATCATACCTTTATTATGAAACAACCATTAGGAACTTTGACCTCATGATAATCAAGAGAATAAAGTGTTTTATGATCTCATTAGAACCTTGACATGTATGTGCGCTCTGTGCGGACTATTTTGGTCACAATTTTTCTTGTAGGATTTTTTAAATACCATTTAGATTGTGAAGATTTTGGTTTAGAGAGATTTGATTGTATGGACAATCACTTATTTTCCTTTATGCAGCTTCAAAAAAGCATTATAAAGTCTTATCAACTTGAAAAATTTCATTAGAATACTCACTATAAATATGCTAAAGAAAAAATAAACATTTTCATTTTGAGTTCTTAATTTTAAGAACTTCTATTTGTTCGAGTCATAATTCACTCCTCATGACCAAAATTTCTAAGAGAGTTATATGAAAGAAAATGTTTTCATAAATTCATTCTTGAAAACAGCAAGAAATGTTTAATTAAATCTGACTTACCTGAAAGTGTAGATTTAGAGTTCTTTCCATTAGACTATTAGTAAAATGAAAAGTTCATGCATTGAATGAGAACCAGAGCTTCTTTTTTCTAATGTAATTTTTCTAATACAATACTTATATGAAAAGTTGTTAGGAATTTTGTTAAGGAATTTAGTCTACATGACTTTTACATCATCAAATTTGGAAACAGATTGCCAGCACTGGATTAATATAGCTTTTTAAACAAAGTGGGTAAGTTTATTGAGACATTCACATATTTTGCTTTTCCATAACTTTCACATATTAAGTCTCAAACTTCAGCAAAATAATATGAACTGGCCGACATGATTGTTGATACTTGATTTGTGGGAATAAATATCAGGGAAAATGCAAACAATTGTTGAATGTGGATAGTACATTTAGAGATCCTTCGTTCTTTAGAATTCCATAGCCATGGCCACGGGCCCGTAAAACGAGCAGTGCATCTCAGCAGAGTGGAACACTCATTAGAATTCATCTTTTCAGGACTTCTTCGGCTTTAAAAACTCTTTTGAGATAAGCTTTACTCAAGACTAGGTGATGACAGAAGTCGTCTTTACTGAGTCCCCAGTTTTAAATTTATATGATTCTTGTCTTAAAGATGTGGGTGTTAGGGTAGGTTTTTCTTTTTAACTATCTTGCAAGGGCTTGTTCGAACTGAATATCCAAGTGATATTGGTTTATCATTTTTCTGCGGCTGTTCAGCCTGTTGGATAGTCAGCAAAGCTAAGACCAGTAAATTGAGTTTTACTTGCTGGCCTCAGAGCGCTCCTCGTCAGTCGTCTCTTCTCTAGCGCGCCCCCTTCCTCCAAGAGGTAAACAAACGACTGCGAAACCGAAGGCTGGCACAAATCCTTTTCGGTTTCTGGAGAAACCACTCAGAGCGCATGCTCTTCCGGCGGTGAGTCCGTAGCGCCATTTTCATATCTCAGGGACGGCCCTTTAATTAAGCTCGCGGGTAGGACACCCGGCGTTAAAGTTGTTTTAGCTGTTCAAAAAGCCTTACAGAATCAAGTCAAGGGCTTCTTTGAGATGAACCACTCCCAGCGCTTCAGCTAAGACTGCATCAAGAAATTCTTTTGTGTTTATTTTTCCCGTGGACATGTGGCCGTCTCCCCATACCTCTCTTCCCTCCCCACCCCCGGGCTGGTCGCGTTCCTCCGCCCCGCCCACCACGGGGACCAGAGCGCTATTAAGGTTTGGCATTTGTGATGATTTGCGCCCACAGCGGCGACCCAAATGTGAGGACGTGGGGAACCGGATGGGAACGTTTTACCCTGTGAGAACAAAGCAAAAGTTAATTCAGAATCCAGTATGTGTAGAGGAAACCAATAGGTGTTCTGAGCTAGGAGGTAGGGCCCTCTTTTCTTCAGATTTTATTTCTTACAGAGATCCATCAGTGGTGGGATGGGCGGTGGTTGAAAGATTAGCTGTAGGTAATCTTATAGGTCTTATAGATCCTAGATCTTGCTCGCGCGCAAGCAAGAGTTTGGAACAAGGGTGAGTGGGGCGAGAGAAGCAGAGAATGAGAGAGACAGAGGAAAACTCTGGAGTGGGAAGAAGACTCAGTGGGGTGCAGAAAACGAAGGGACGCGGGCTCATCCTTGCCTGAAAAGCCACAGCAGCGCTCTCCGGGACGCTCCCAACGCCACCATTTCATTCATAAGTTTCTGGTCTGGAGGCCCCTCCTGGCTCCTTTGCCCAGAGCCGCGTATCCCGTACAGCAATTGGTGGACGGCAACAAAGCCTTAGCAACTGGCTCTTAGTGACCTGCGGGGCGCCTGGTAACTCAGGCGCGGACCCGGCGCGGAGAAAGGAGCTGGGCTGTCCCTTTAAGGGATGGCCGCGGAGCCGTGAAAGTGGAGGGAGCTGTGGGAGGGCGGGGAGGAAGGCCTGGGGGCGGACCCAAGGGGAGGAGGAGGAGGAAGAGTTGCTGCTGAAAGGAGGTGGGCGAAGGAGGAGCCGGAGCAGCTGCTGCCAGCCGGCGGGCACCAGAGTTCTGCCCGCTGCCTCACGAGTAGCCACGGGCGCGATCGGGGCCAGACGTCTCCTCCTCCATGATCACTTTGGGAGCCGGGGGAAGACTTTGCCCGGCCGTGAGAGCTGGTCTGCGTTTCCCAGGCGCGGCGGCGGTGCAGCAGCGGCAGCAGCCGGGTCCGAATCGGAGTGGCTACAGCCCGGGGCGTGTGCGCCCCGCTCGGAGCGTGCTCGGGTTCCCTACGGAATGTCCCCGGGGCGCCCGGCGCGCTGACCCCCCATCCGCCTCCGCCTTCGGCGCCTGCTGCCTCTCTCGGGCGGGCTCGGTGTTCGGGACTGCAAGCTTCCCGGCTCCTGGGCACTGGGGAAGCCCCCCGGGGGCGGGTAACCTCAGCTGGCCACGACCCAGCCCTCCCCCGTGCGTATCTCGCTTAAGATGGCAGCGGAGTCAGGGGAACTAATCGGGGCTTGCGAGTTCATGAAAGGTGAGGAGCAGTCGCCCCGCATCCTCCAACCCTTTGTCGACACCCAGCTCTTCACTTCTCGCCCCTGTGTCCCAACCACTGTCTCCGGCTTCTTCTGGGGCCCCCAGCGTACTACAATCGCTGCGCGCGCTCTCATCCCTTTTCTGTACTATCCTTTCCCCCGAGGACCCCCCGCTTCCGGCTTCTCTGTCTTTCTTGCGTCCCTCGTTTCTTCTGCAGCACTTTCGGAAGGCCTCCCAGCTCGGTAAAGGGACCGCACCGTCCTCTGCCGGGCTCCAGCGTGCAGCGGCTCGAGGGGATTCTGCTCCAGGGGATCCTTTCAGTTGCCTTTATCCTACTGTTGCTGGATCTCGGTTTTCGGGACACCTCCAACCACACCCCCTGTCTCTCCTCCCTTCCTCTTCTTGAAGTCTCCGGAGCTGTAGGGCAGAGTCTCGTTTCTCTCTTCCCCTTCTGCAGAGGTCTGGAGATTTCTGAACCAAACTTGCATCTCCAGTTCAACGGGTACCCTCAGCTTCTACCTGCTCCCGCTGGCCTGAAACCAGGGAGATCAGGGAGCTTTGCACCCCACTGAGTCCCTCAGTCGGGCCCTCGACTCGCTTCTCTAACTGGTGTGCTCTTGGATCTCTGTGGCTTTCCGGGAGAGATCAGGTTTCTGCAAGAATTCCGCGTGTTAATGGGATCTTTAAATACCGGGTAGCAGTTGTTATTTTGCTATAGTGTATTAGCACCCCCCTACCCCACCAGCTTCCCTGCTTCTCATGTTTTCTCCCATCTTTTAAACTTGTCTTTCAGATCGGTTATATTTTGCTACTTTAAGGAATAGACCAAAAAGCACAGTAAATACCCACTATTTCTCCATCGATGAGGAGCTGGTCTATGAAAAGTAAGTTTCTGTATATTTTTTTAATCTCAGCTATTTAACTTGTTGGCTCTTGGGTAAGGAAATGCTATGCACGTTTATGACAGTTTTATTCTCCTTCCCCAGTGGTGCAAGTAACAAATCCAATTTCTTAGGCTCAGAGGCTGGGGAAGAGGTGCAGGGAAAGTTAAGGTAATTTAAACCTGTCATCACCTCATTCCTTTTAGTCCTCTGTCTGTATTAGTTCTTCCTACCACCACAGTAAACTGCAACTGTAGATTCCTAACACTCCCCAGAGCAGGGCCAGGGAGAGGCACCCTCTGTCCTTGCTAGATTCTGTAATAGGCATGTGAATCAGTCACAGGGTATTTATTGGCGCACCTACAGAGTACAGGGCAGTGTGTATATTACAGGTGCTTCAGCTTTACGATTCACAAGGCTTCTGCTGTATCTCAGGATGTTTTTGTTTGTGCAGCTCATATTTGCAAAGTGGGACACACTTAGCTGTGTCCCAATCATATCTATGAGTAAGATTTTACCTGGGTGGTAAATTGCCGCGTTATTTTGAGTGTCCCAAGCGTCACTGCATCATTATTTTTGCCTTTGAGGAAGTGGTATAGGAGTGCTGATTTACATTCTTTGGTTACTTTGGCTTTGTGGGATTAGGATTTAAGAGTGAAAGATGCATGTAGGGAACTGTTTTCTGTGAAAGACTGTTGATCTACATGAAAAAAATTATAGTATAGAAAACATTTAATTCAAAGAGAGAGAAGTCTCGATTCAATAAAAGCAACATAATAGTAAGGGATAAGACGGCTGAGTTGGCTTGATTATGTCCTTTTATCAAAAGAGCTGGTGTTCCAGGGTAGTCAGTATATTCTAACAGAAAATTTTATTTTCTTGTTGCCTTAGCCAAAAGTCCAATTACATGAACATAGTTAAGTGAACTGTATTCATTATAGAAAGTGCCCTAGGACTTGTGCTGTTAAGGGGGATTTTGGGAGTTCTGCCTAAGGATTTGTGAGTACCACCAGGCGTTCAAAGAGTGAGAGTATTCTTGACCATCCAGAGTATATCTTTTCTTTGAGGGAAAACAATCTTTAATTGTCACTTCATCAGAGGGATTCATGAAACTGATGTCTTCAGGACATTTCTCTTACTGGTGCTGGGAGCAGGATGCTCCTTGAATGGCTGCAGCAAAAGTGGGAATGAAAGAGCCCTTTGCTGCTGCTCATGAATGCCCAGAGCTGCTGCAGCAAAGAGGTCTAAATCCCTGGTGTCAGATTACAGCTCTGCTCTTAGACAGAAGGGAGTACTGCACTGCCTACTCCCTGACCTCAGGTACCTGGATGATGTCACTGCCAGCAGTGTTTCTGGAGTATTCATTCTGTTGTTGTGAACGTGCATTGTTGTCGCTTTCTTTTTCTGTGTGTAGAGTTTGGGGACCTCCCATGAGTCTGAGGGTAGGGATAGTGTATATGCTATTAGGTTCAGTTCTTCAGTGATGTGCTGGAGGTTAATATGTCACTGAATTAACCCCAGGCATTAAGGTCTCAGTTGCTTCTTTTGGGATTGCTAGTTGATAGATCTAGATCTAACAGGAAATTATGTTTAGTCAATTAAACACAGTGCTAAGTGGTTTGATTCTGATATTTATATATGAGGAAAGATTTTTGTATGATTTTAATGTTAGTATTTTAGGATAGGACTTTAAATCACATTCTTCTTATACTGATTCTACTGTATTTCTATAAAGAAAGACTTTCTGGAAAGACTATCCAATTTATATTGTGAAATTTTGATGTCATTTGAAACTTTGATGCAGACTTCAGTCTGGGCAGAGTGTGTACTTCTTTTTGTTTGAGGTGCCCAAGTACTGTGCCACAGGAGTGGCTATGGTTCTGATCACCCACAACTCCATTTTTGGTCACCTTCAACATTATACAGAGTTAGATGATATAGTAAATACAATGAAGATGGATACACGTTACCTTCATGGAGCTCCAGAGCTGGAGGGAGAAAGACAGGACTTCAGTGAGAGAGAGAGAAAAGATAACTGCCATAGATTCACATACCCCTCTGTGCTGGGGGGAATTCACAGCTGGGAGAGCACATTTGGTTGAGGGGTTCAGAAAAGCCTTCATGGAAGAGTTAAGACTGGCTTACAGAATGGACAGAGATGGGAGAGGAGAGATCCCAGAAGCAGGAAAAGCAAGGATGAGGAGGGAGGCTCTAGAGTGTCCTCAGGGAATAGTGAGACCTCTGGTTGGCCTGGTGTGTATACAGGTTCAAATGGGGCTGTGTACTCTGAAGCTGAAAGGTCAGCTGGGCAGATTGAGTGCCAGGGTTCCCTTAGTATGCCATGGGACTCTCTTGAGGATTTGGGGGCAGTCCAGGGTATGACTGGTCCTATGCTAACTGCAAATAATGGCACATTTCATGGAGGATTTAAATGCACACCAGGTGCTCGGTGATCCACAGCTATTAATTTATTTTATTTTCACGTCGGTTTTTAGGCAGTTAACTGTTATTATCCTTAGTGTGCAAATGATGAGAATAAGGGACAGAGAGGTTAGGTAAATTGCCCAACGTCACAGAGGTAAGAATTAACAGACCTGGAATTTGAAATCGAGCCCTCTAGTTCTGGAGTATGTATGCGTGTTCTGTGCTTAGTCGCTCAATTGTGTTTGACTCTTTGCAACCCTTTGGACTGTAGCCCTCCAGACTCCTGTGTCCGTGGGATTCTCCAGACAAGAATATTGGAGTGGGTTGACATTTCCTCCTCCAGGGGATCTTCCTGACCCAGGGACTGAACCCAAGTCTCCTGTGTCTTCTGCATTGCAGGCAGATCCTTTACCACTGAGCCATCTGGGAAACCCTAGAATACATATATCCTCAAACAATTAATATGATAGCATCATTTTGGACAGATTAGAGAGGAAGTAGAGCCCGCTTAGAGAAGTTCTGAAATGTTCAGGGGGAAGAAATAAATGCCTTGATTAGAACTGGTGGCAATGGTGGTGGAAAGAAGAGCTCTGAATCCCTGTGATTTGGCAACAGATCATGTGTGTGGGTTGGTGTGGTGCTGAGGAAAAAGAGGGGTCCAAGAAGTCTTTAAGATAGCCGGGGTCACCGTAAACCTGCTGGGACCGTTGACTGAAACAAGAAGTAGGGCAGAAGAACTGGCTTTTGTGGGGAGATCAGGCGTTCCGTGTTGGTCAGGTTGGAAGGAGGGATTTATGGGATGTGCACATCAGGGTTGGATATCACATAAATTAGAAGTCCTTAAATTTGGAGGTTTTCCTCCAAAAGATGATAAAGCTGTGAGAATGATGTAATTTCTGGGAGATAGAGAAAAATATCAAGGGCTGTATTTCATAGGCATGACCAGGATGAGAGGAACCAAGGGAAAGAGGTAGTAATAAGCAGCCAAAAAGGTGGATCAACGCTGAAGGAGAGAGAAGAGAGGGGAGAGGAATAGATGCAGTGGAATCCATCTTGTCAGCACTGCTTTTAGGACGTATTGAATTAGAGAGACCACAGAGACCTTTGAAGGATGAGTAATATCAGAGTTCTTCTATGACAGCTTATGGTGACAAAAAACCTGGACTATTATATCAGGTTGTAATTCTCCAAGGAAAGGGGAGGGCTTGCCTGGTGGCTCAGCAGTAAAAGAATCTGCCTTCAATGCAGGAGCCTCAGGAGACTTAGGTTCGATCCCTGGGTCGGGAAGATCCCCTGGAGGAGGGCATTGCAACCCGCTCCAGTATTCTTGCCTGGAGAATTCCATGGACAGAGGAGCCTGAACAGAGGGCCATAGTCCATAGGGTCACAAAGAGCCAGACACGACTGAACCGACTTAGCATGCCTGCAAGGAAAAGAGAATGTTAGTATATGTGATCACATGGGGCCTTATACAGCTCTATATCTGTGTACTTATTTACGGAATGTGTAAGTGAAATGCTGCCTTTCTGGCTAAATTATCATCCTGAAAATGCAACTATTTTTTTTTTTTTAATTAAATAAATCAACAAATATTTAAATAGTGAGGCTTTGTTCCTCTTAAGGGAACTAAGGGCAAAATTTCTCCCAGCCAAAATTTTAGAACTGTTTTCAAGCTGACTTTGCCTCTGGGGTTGTTGGAGTAGGGTGTCCACTGCAGTGATAGCCCACACCTCTGAGTTGGATCTGGGAAGGCAGTAAAGACCCTGAAGTTTCTTAATCCTAGTTTGGTAGCTACCGACCCTGACACCTGTCAGGGCAGGAGGCATAGATTGGCAACCCAGACCCACAGGTGCATCCGCTACCCCCACCTGGCAACTATCTGAGAAGCTAGTGGAGAAGGGTTAACAAAGTGGCCTTATGAGATCCCAACTATCTATTAGAAATGAATTTTCTCTTTGAATTTTAAACAGAAGTTACCACATTAGTATAAAGGCATGAGCAATTTTAGTAAAATGTGGTTGATAATAAAGCATACATTTATCCTTGGGTTATGATTTCACAGATCAGAATTAAAATCAGAGTATAAACTACCACACTTGTGGGGAAACTGTAGCCCCCAAAAAAGGGAGCCTTTTAAAGATTTGTCTGTATTTGATTAAGCTATAAATAATGCACAACTTTCCAGAAAGGCTAGTTCTTTGGTTTTGGAATTGGGCCGTGTAATCCAAATAGAGGCTTACTTTTTATAACTTGGCTCAAATTCCTTTTGGCTCGAAAGTTAACAAAATCAAATATGTTAATTGTTATAACTTTGTGCCCCCCCCCCGCCAGCAACTGATGGGTATAGAGTTGACCGTTTATGCATAGAAAGGAGACTGTAGAATTCTTATCCATTTTCATTTCTTCTGTCTTCGTGTTTGCAAAGGTACTGAAAATGCAGGAGAGAACTCTTCATGGACATCCTCTGGGTACTGCATATTAAGCAGTTTCTGAAATGATTCAAAGAATTTCACCAAATGTTTTATCATGGAAGAATGAGCAGCCTCTAATGAGGACTAATTAACTAACTTGAAAATTTAAATAATTTAAAATGTCCAAATTTCATTTAAACTTTATTAAAGTAGCCTGATATTAATGCAACTGGGAATTTTGGAATAAATAATTTATAAAAGAATGATTTCTTATCTGTAGCTTGTGGCATAGGCTTGAGTTGAAATGTGAGACTAGGACATCTTTGAGAGAAAGAAAAACTTTTCTTGCCCAGAAATATTGTAGGAATAGAAAATTTAGGTTAGATCGAGGTAGGAAGAAACCCTTTTGTTTTTTCAGTTTTTATTTTGAATTTAATGTGTAACAAGTAGGCTAATGTCATGGAAAGCTGAATGCCACCTAAGCATATGAACATACACAGATATATGCAAATATGTGATCTTATATAGAGCCTTGAAAGTGAAAGTTGCTCAGTTGTGTCTGACTCTGTGGCCCCTGGGCTCTAGCCCATCAGACTCCTCTGTCCATGAAATTCTCCAAGCAGGAGTACTAGAGTGGGTAGCCATTCCCTTCTCCAGGGGATCTTCCTGACCCAAGGATGGAACTTGAGTCTCCTGCATTGAGCAAGGTTCTTTACCTTCTCGGCCACCAGGGAAGCGCCTGGGCCTAGAGCCTTAGGGCCATCATTTGATACCTCAAATCTCATTATAAATTGCTATGATATAGACAGAACAGGGGAATACAGTTGAATTCAGAGACACATTTCACCATGAGAATAAAAATAAAATTATTTAATATTTATAGTCCCATGACAAGCTAATATTTATAGTCCTATGTATGACAAGCAGTGTTCTTTATATACATTAAGTCAATCTTGGGAACAACCCTAGGAGTTAGGTGCTATTATTGTCACCACTTTATAGATGAGGAAACTGAGACTCAGAGAGGACTATGTAGATCTGAAGGTCATTGAGCTAGTAAATTTACCCTGAAGTCATGCTCTCTTGCTTCCAGCAAATTCCCGTTTGTCCTGAGCCTGAGGCTGGTAAAGAGGGTGGAGAACAGCTTTGCCCCTCCCTGGCTCATGTGACCCTTCTAACTTGAGTGGTGATGGCTTTGGCAAGGAATGGGCTGCTGACATTGTGTACACAAATTTATGTCCAGGCTGTATCTGGATGTGCGCGGTAGTAATTAAAATGTTTTCCTGCAGCTCCACTTTTGTGGATATGAATTTGCTTTTTCTCCTTTCAGTGGTCTGCCCTGCCTAAAAGAGAGAGAGAAAATAAATTAATTATCACTGTATGTTAATAGGAGAGGTGAAAACAAAAGAAGCCCAGTTTTTATAAGCTTATGAAAATTCTTTGCAGGCAGACTGTGAAATGTTCTTGCTGCTTAACTGGTGTCACTTAAGATGTAATGATTTGTGCATAGAATTCTCCTGAAAAATCAGAAAACTCTTTAGCATTTAAAAGGTGGTATAGGTTTCTACTTTCTTCTCCTTTTCTCCTTTCTCTCATCCTAATCTTGCAGAAATAACAGTTTTGTTCAGGGCCACTTTTTCCATTCTCTGTTTTGAACAAAGAGTTTTAGGTGTGTGCTTATGTATGTGTACCTGTGTATATAACCAGGATTATTATGCTGTATATGTCATGAGGAAATAGATATCTATAAACATTCACCACTTCGCTGGTGACTCAGACAGTAAAAGTGTCTACCTGCAATTCAGGAGACCCGGGTTTGATCCCTGGATTGGGAAGATCCCCTGGAGGAGGAAATGGCACCCCACTCCAGTACTCTTGCCTTGAAAATCCCATGGGTGGAGGAGCCTGGTAGGCTACAAGTCCATGGGGTCGCAAAGAGTTAGACACAACTGAGAGACTTCACTCACTTCACTTATGCATTCACTAGTCAGTTCTTAATTCTGTGACCCACTAGAGTCAACTTTTACTTTCAGGATACTGATTTGTTAAATACTTGCTGTTTTGACCTCTTTGGCATTCACAGTGGGGCCGTTGATTTCTGTTCTTCTCATAAGGACAATTGTTACTCAGTTCTTTGAATTTGCTTGAGACAAGCTTGGTGAAAATGCAAAAATTAACTGAGGTGCTGAGGACTCAGTTAAAACTGACAGGGCTAGTCTTTCTCAGGAAGCCTGAGAAAGGATTCAAATGCGTTGGAGGAGAGTCCTGTGAGGAGCTGTGTGCCGTCCAAGTTCTTTGTTGGCCAAATCACCACAGGGCGGCTTCATTATTGTGTTTGAAGTAGATGCCTAAGATGTCAGATGTTCTCATTTGTAAGTTCATAAACACATTCCGAAGCCGCAAGTAAATGACATACACTTAGCCACAGCTTAATGCATCTTTGTGCTTTAAAAAGAGAGAGAAAGAAAAAAAAGACTCTTGACATGTTTTTATGGGAAGTGAAAAAAGCATAATTTAAAAGCTGTAGGTGGTTGGAAATAGAGGAAACAGTGCAGTCCTGTGGTTGATACTTCGCCCTTCCACTGCAGAGGCACGGGTTTGATCCCTGGCGGAGGAACTAGGATCCCTGATGCTGCATGGTGGGGCCAAAAAAAAAAAAAACAAAATCCACTCCCCCAAAAACAAACAAACAAATGAAATATTTAGATGGGATAGATTTTGGTACAGAGCAGGATGCTAATGCTTTGGGGATACACAAATACAGAAAGAAGGAAGTGTAAACAAATACAGGGCAAGGCAAGAAATGACAAAAGCTTAAACGAATATATTAAAAATCCAAAAAAGGAAGAGCTTTTACTTCCCAGAGTGATAAAGACTTCATAGAGTGATATCTGAACTAGCTTTTGAAGGGTGTGTAAGAGCGAAGAGTATATGTTATGATCTCTGTGAGAAGTACTGCCTATTTTTGCTCACCACTGTATACATCTATCTAGCTTGGAGCCTGGCTTAGAGGTGTACAAGAAATTTTAGCTGAATGAATGAGAGAAGAAGGAAAGAAAGAAAGATTTCAGTGTTGGGGAATAGCCAAGATTTTGTTACGTGAGGCAAAATACTTGAAGTGCAGAGAGGTCATGGGTGAGGCTGGACGCATGGTTGGGGACTGGCTTATGGAAAGCTGTTTGGAACTCAGTTCTGCTGGGTTATGAATGACACAGGGAGACTGGGCAGAGCTCTGCTTCAAGACTGGATTATGGTTACAGCAATGGGAACAGAAAGGCTAGGTGGGAGAGAGGCTAGATGGGATGGATTGACTGTATTTGAGGCGTTTGAGGGGTCAGGGCAGTTGAAGGTTAAGTTCAAGATGGATGGTTTGGATGATTGGGAGAAAATGACACCTTAAAGTAGGGCGTGTATGTACATCAGAAGGAGAAACTACCTTTTTGTTGCTTTATTTGGGGGATGGGGAAGGGAAATAAAAAGGGGAGTGTATAATGCAAGTTGGCAATAAGGAGTTCATGGTCCAAGCCACAGTCAGCTCCTGGTCTTGTTTTTGCTGATTGTATAGAGCTTCTCCATCTTTGGCTGCAAAGAATATAATCGATCTGATTTCGGTGTTGACCATCTGGTGATGTCCATGTATAGAGTCTTCTCTTGTGTTGTTGGAAGAGGGTATTTGCTATGACCAATGCATTTTCTTGGCAAAACTCTATTAGTCTTTGCCCTGCTTCATTCTGTATTCCAAGGCCAAATTTGCCTGTTACTCCAGGTGTTTCTTGACTTCCTACTTTTGCATTCCAGTCCCCTAGAATGAAAAGGACATCTTTTTTGGGTGTTAGTTCTAAAAGGTCTTGTAGGTCTTCATAGAACCTTTCAACCAGCTTCGGCGTTACTGGTTGGGGCATAGACTTGGATTACTGTGACATTGAATGGTTTGCCTTGGAAATGAACAGAGATCATTCTGTCATTTTTGAGATTGCATCCAAGTACTGCATTTCAGACTCTTTTGTTGACCATGATGGCCACTCCATTTCTTCCTAGGGATTCCTGCCCGCAGTAGTAGATATAATGATCATCTGAGTTAAATTCACCCATGCCAGTCCATTTTAGTTCGCTAATTCCTAGAATGTCAACATTCACTCTTGCCATCTCTTGCTTGACCACTTCCAATTTGCCTTGATTCATGGACCTGACATTCCAGGTTCCTATGCAATATTGCTCTTTACAACATCGGACTTGCTTCTATCACCAGACACATCCACAGCTGGGTATTCTTTTTGTTTTGGCTCCATCCCTTCATTCTTTCTGGAGTTATTTCTCCACTGATCTCCAGTAGCATATTGTGCCCCCACTGTCCTGGGGAGTTTCTCTTTCAGTATCCTATCATTTTGTCTTTTCATACTGTTCATGGGGTTCTCAAGGCAAGAATACTGAAGTGGTTTGCCATTCCCTTCTCCAGTGGACCACACCCTGTCAGATCTCTCCACCATGACCCGCCCATCCTGGGTTGCCCCAGGGGCATGGCTTAATTTCAGTGGAAGTGAGAAATAGATTTAAGGGCCTAGATCTGATAGATAGAGTGCCTGATGAACTATGGAATGAGGTTCATGACATTGTACAGGAGACAGGGATCAAGGCCATCCCCATGGAAAAGAAATGCAAAAAAGCAAAATGGCTGTCTGGGGAGGCCTTGCAAATAGCTGTGAAAAGAAGAGAAGCGAAAAGCAAAGGAGAAAAGGAAGATATAAACATCTGAATGCAGAGTTCCAAAGAATAGCAAGAAGAGATAAGAAAGCATTCTTCAGCGATCAATGCAAAGAAATAGAGGAAAACAACAGAATGGGAAAGACTAGGGATCTATTCAAGAAAATCAGAGATACCAAAGGAACATTTCATGCAAAGATGGGCTCGATAAAGGACAGAAATGGTATGGACCTAACAGAAGCAGAAGATATTAAGAAGAGGTGGCAAGAATACACAGAAGAACTATACAAAAAAGAGCTTCACGACCCAGATAATCATGATGGTGTGATCACTGACCTAGAGCCAGATATCCTGGAATGTGAAGTCAAGTGGGCCTTAGAAAGCATCACTACGAACAAAGCTAGTGGAGGTGATGGAATTCCAGTGGAGCTATTCCAAATCCTGAAAGATGATGCTGTGAAAGTGCTGCACTCAATATGCCAGCAAATTTGGAAAACTCAGCAGTGGCCACAAGATTGGAAAAGGTCAGTTTTCATCCCAATCCCAAAGAAAGGCAATGCCAAGGAGTGCTCAAACTACCGCACAATTGCACTTATCTCACACGCTAGTAAAGTAATGCTCAAAATTCTCCAAGCCAGGCTTCAGCAATATGTGAACCGTGAACTTCCTGATGTTCAAGCTAGATTTAGAAAAGGCAGAGGAACCAGAGATCAAATTGCCAACATCCGCTGGATCATGGAAAAAGCAAGAGAGTTCCAGAAAAACATCTATTTCTGCTTTATTGACTATGCCAAAGCCTTTGACTGTGTAGATCACAATAAATTGTGGAAAATTCTGAAAGAGATGGGAATACCAGACCACCTGATCTGCCTCTTGAGAAATCTGTATGCAGGTCAGGAAGCAACAGTTAGAACTGGTCATGGAACAACAGACTGGTTCCAAATAGGAAAAGGAGTATGTCAAGGCTGTATATTGTCAGCATGTTTATTTAACTTATATGCAGAGTACATCATGAGAAATGCTGGACTGGAAGAAACACAAGTTGGAATCAAGATTGCTGGGAGAAATATCAATAACCTCAGATATGCGGATGACACCACCCTTACGGCAGAAAGTGAAGAGGGGCTAAAAAGCCTCTTGATGAAAGTGAAAGTGGAGAGTGAAAAGGTTGGCTTAAAGCTCAACATTCAGAAAACGAAGATCATGGCATCTGGTCCCATCACTACATGGGAAATAGATGGAGAAACAGTGGAAACAGTGTCAGACTTTATTTTTCTGGGCTCCAAAATCACTGCAGATGGTGACTGCAGCCATGAAATTAAAAGACGCTTACTCCTTGGAAGGAAAGTTATGACCAACCTAGATAGCATATTCCAAAGCAGAGACATCACTTTGCCAACAAAGGTTCGCCTAGTCAAGGCTATGGTCTTTCCTGTGGTCATGTATGGATGTGAGAGTTGGACCGTGAAGAAGGCTGAGCGCCGAAAAATTGATGCTTTTGAACTGTGGTGTTGGAGAAGACTCTTGAGAGTCCCTTGGACTGCAAGGAGATCAACCAGTCCATTCTGAAGGAGATCAACCCTGGGATTTCTTTGGAAGGAATGATGCTAAAGCTGAAACTCCAGTACTTTGGCCACCTCATGCGAAGAGTTGACTCATTGGAGAAGACTCTGATGCTGGGAGGGATTGGGGGCAAGAGGAGAAGGGGACGACAGAGGATGAGATGGCTGGATGGCATCACTGACTCGATGGATGTGAGTCTGAGTGACCTCTGGGAGTTGGTGATGGACAGGGAGGCCTGGCGTGCTGCGGTTCATGGGGTCTCAAAGAGTCAGACACGATCTGAGCAACTGATCTGATCTGATCTCTGATAATGAAAGTAAAAGAGGAGTCATTGTCTTTTGTGATCATTAAGCAGAAAATGGACAACGCCTGCTCTGGATATCTAGCTATTTCCTTGTTTTAAAAATCTGGGGAGGTGGGTGGGACAGCTGATCTCAAGTTCCTTTCTGGCTCACTGATTTGAAGTGGGCTTAAGTGTGGAGTTCATTGTTTCTTTAAAAAATTTTTAAGCTTTAGTTTCAATTTATATTAAAAAAGTTGGTTTTGTTAATTGACTCAATACTTCCAGGACCACCAAAGAATCAGATGTTGAATGAGAACCATCAAAAATATTATTTTATTTATTAAAGCATGTAATGATCCCAGCCTTGACAAACATGGAAATATCTGGTAAAGCATCACAATTATTTGTGATCATCAGTGAATTTCCTTTATGGAAAATAGCTTCATAAGCTATAGTTTTTGAATAAAGTGTTTCATTTATTAATTTAGTATTTTGGTGTTAAAGATCTTCATATCCTATTGATAAACTGAAGAATTTGCTAGTTTGGACATGTTCTTCTTTTATAAAATTTGATTTTCTTTTGAGAACCAGAAGAGATGGTGTATTTCAAATTTGCTCTCCTTGCTGCATATACTCTTACAATGTATATACTTTTATCTAGTCTTGTCTAGGAATGTAGCATTTCAGCAGGGCAGCTTCTACATAAAGATGGAAAATTACATCTTGAAATATCAAAGTAGTCTTGTAATTTATGGGAACCTTTCTAAAATGAATCTACATTGTTGCCTTCTTAAAGAATTTACTGATTATGATTTACTTACTTTTTCTGTGAGACTTTATTACTATGAGTACATTGGTTGTACAGTTTCATTGTAATTCAGGTATAGTTTTAGGAGCTCCTAAAGATGGCTGAGGCAGTAAAGAATCTGCCTGCAATGTGGGAGATCTGAGTTCGATCCCTGGGTTGGAAGATCCCCTGGAGTAGGAAAGCACAACCTGCTCCAGTATTCTTGCCTGGAAAATTCCATAGGCAGGGGACCCTGGTGGGCTATAGTCCACCGGTTGCAAAGAATGGGACACAATTGAGCATCTGAGCAAGTGACTGATCACAGTACAATACAGAGATCTCTGCTTAAGTATCAGATTTGCTAAACATCTTTTATTTCGTAAACATCTTGTATCTTTTAGTGTTTTAATCTAGTTAGTATTTGTTGATGAATAACTCACCTGAGTACTTTCTAGGTGTTACTTACTGTCGGATTATGTATGTTAGTCACTCAGTCGTGTCTGACTCTTTTTGACCCCATGGACTGTAGACCACCAGGCTCCTCTGTCCGTGGGATTCTTCAGGCATCCTGGAGTGGGTTGCCATGCCCTTCTCCAGGGATCTTTCTGGCCCAGGGATAGAACCCAGGTGCCCGCATTGTGGGCAGATTCTTTACAGTTTGAGCTATTAGCTTTTGACATTTCTATCAGTGTACCAGCAGCCACCAGTAGCTGCCTCCTGCCTATGGTCTGTCTGATGAGTCTAACATGCTTTGGGCAGTGAAACCAGATATCATGTTTTATTAGCCTTTGGTACAGTTTAAGGCTACATAGACTTCCAAGTGAGTTGGAGACTCTCATAAATATTGCTAAAGGGCATGGGTTTGTGGCAGGCTTTAAAAGAAATAATAGGCCTTACTTGTGATTCTCATTTATATTCCCAATTGAGATTTCTGAATTGGGAATCCTTGTATAACTGATTTCTGATTCTACACATTTCTTTTTCTTTTAAGAGAGTGTGAAATTGATATAGCACTTATCTTTAGTCCTCATAATCAAATTGTTGATCATCTGTAGCTGAATTAATCTGAAATGCTAAAAACATTTTATTTTTATCTAAGTGTGATGCAAAGAAAAAGGGTTAAAAAGGTCTCTTCTAGGGAGCTGTGAACAGTGGGATTGTAAAATAGTGCCATTTCTGTTCTGCCAGACACTTCAGTGTCAAATGTACTTCATTCTATATGCTCTATAGCAGATTGCCTACAGCTCTAGAAAACTCAAAAGTAAAGTTTTAGGCTGATTTTAGCTTGGCAAAACTCTCAGATACCACTGAAGGGGCTGCTAAGCCAAAAAAAAGGAGTTGGGATGATGTATAGTTGGGGTGAGTCTTTTTAGACTGGGGGACACTTCTGGAGCAGGTCACATTTAGAGCAAGCCAGACTCTGTGTGACCCTATGGACTGTAGCCCACCAGGCCTCTCTGTCCATGGGATTCTCCAGGCAAGAACACTGGAGTGGGTTACTATGCCCTCCTCCAGGGGATCTTGCAGACCCAGGGATTGAACCCGCATCTCTTGCATCTCCTGCATTGGCAGGTGGGTTCTTTTCCATTTGCACCATTTGGGAAGCCCTAGTAATAAAGATACAGGTGTAGGGTAGACTGTGGCGGCGGGGAGAAATGGGTGCCCCCAGTTCTCCCTGTACTAGAGAGGTGGGTGGCCTCCCATTCTCTATCCCCTTCCCTGTCCTCTCCTTCTTAGGTTATTTTTTGTCAATTTTTTTCTGTCTAGTCCAGTTTTATACTCAAAGCCAATACAATGTGCTACCTGATATCTTTCCCCAGATTTAACCTGGTTTAGAAGGATTAAATGGAAGAAGACAACAGTTTTGCAGGTGAACCAATCACATCAACATTTCATTCATTTACTTGGTCATCTCTGTGCCAGGTGCTAGGGATACATTACTGAGCAGATTTTAACCCAACCCTTGTTCTCATGGAGTTTATTGTTTGGTGGGCCTTAGGGAAGCTATTAATGAATATTCAGATATTAGACAGTCTGTAAACTCTCTCAGAGAAAGACCTACCATTCTTTGGAAGCACACAAGAATAGAACCCTGGCCTGTAGGATGGAGTAGTGTGTATATGTGTGTGTGTATGTGTGAAGTAGGGTGAGGGTGGAGGTGGGGATACAGATGGAGGAGGGATCAGAGAAGAATTTCCTGAGGAAGTGTGATTGGAGCTGAGTCCTGAAGGGTAAATGGGTGTTAATTAGGCCAAGGAGGGTAATGTGCAAAGGGTCTGAGGCAGGAATGAAAAGAAGTAGCTTGCTTGGAGCTTACTAGTACTGAAATGGAAATGGTACAAAATGAGAAATAGGTGGGGGCTACATCATCCTGGCCTCACAGACAAGTTTCAGGGTTTTGGTTTTAATTCCAAGAGTTTAGAGAGGTAATGTGGTCATTGCCAGATGTTACAGTAATTATGTTCCTTTTCGGGGCCTCCCTTGCTTTATGACATGTGAGGAGGGTTAGTCTTTTATGTACAGGGGATCAGTCACCAATCTGTGTTTTACCAAAGTCACATGTATACTCTCTGCATAGCTCTCTTGCCTTTAATACCTGCCACTGAATAAAGGGTTAATTTACACTGCTTGAGAATATTTCTATGGGAGTGAACTTTAATCTTGCCAGTGCATTCCTGAAAAAGTCTTCTTTTGTTTTCATTAATCTGAGACTCAAAGTGGGAGTGTTTAATTAATTGACTTGCTTCAAAAGGGAAGTCACAGGACTACAGACCTTGGTGCTGAAGGTTCTCTGATGCTGTTTAGTCTTGTCTTCCTTGTTGTTGTTCAGTGGCCAAGTTGTGTTCTACTCCAGCACTCCAGGCTTCCATGCCTTTCGTTATCTTCCTGAGTTTGCTCAAATTCATGTTCGTTGGGTCAGTGATGCCATCCAACCATCTCATCCTCTGCCACCTCCTTCTATTTTTGCCCTCAGTCTTTCCCATCATCAAAGTCTTTTCCAATGAGTCAGCTGTTCACATCAGGTGGCCAGAGTATTAGAGCTTCAGCTTCAGCATCAGTCCTATATTCAGGGTTGTTTTTCTCTAGGATTGACTGGTTTGTTCTCTGCTCAGTCCAAGGGACTCTCAAGAGTCTTCTCCAGCTCTACAATTTGAAAGCATCAATTCTTCGAAGCTCAGCCTTCTTTATGGTTCAACTCTCAGATCTGCACATGACTGCTGGAAAAACCATAGCTTTGAATATATGGACCTTTGTCAGCAAAGTGATGTCTCTGCTTTTTAATATGCTGTCTAGGTTTGTCACATAACTTTCCTTCCAAGGAGCATCTTTTAATTTTATGGCTGCAGTCACTGTCTGCAGTGATTTTTGAAAATAAAATCTGTCACTGCTTCCACATTTGCTCCTTCTGTTTGCCATGAAGTGATGGGACCAGACACCATGATCTTAGTTTTTTGAATGTTGAGTTTCAAGCCAACTTTTTCACTCTCCTCTTTCACCCTCATTAAGAGGCTGTTTAATTCCTCTTCATTTTCTGCCATTAAAGTGATATCGCCTGCATATGTGAAGTTGTTGATATTTCTCCCAGCAATCTCAATTCTAGTGTGTGATTCATCCAGCCCAGTATTTCTCATGATGTACTCTGCATGGAAGTTAAATAAGCAGGATGACAATATACAGCCTTGACATACTCCTTTCCCAATTTGGAACCAGTCTGTTGTTCCATGTCCGATTCTAACTGTTGCTTCTTGACCTGCATACAGGTTTCTCTTTGGCTTTAAGGCAAAGTGGCAGCATTAACCCATTTTACAGAAGCAGCAGTTGGAGCCTCAGGTGTCCCTGCTACTTGCCCCAGATTAATAAGTGAGTAGGTGGAGAAGGGTTCCACATATTCCCAGTGTTTTGTATCTGGACGTCCCTAAAACCCTGGATAATGCACCAAAAGACAGGAGTGAGAGTTGATGTTGGGGTTCTCTCTTTTCTTTGTGATCTCAACAAAATGTCAGACTTTATGTAGGTAAATAAATAGTAATGATGTCAAGTTTTCCTATCTTATAAAGCTTCTCTCTGAACTGTTGGTTTGTTCTCTAGCTATGATGAGAGCACAGTGAATTTCAGGGAGAAAGCTGTGAGGGTCTTCCCCTTTTCTGAGGGGGATACTCTGAGGGAAATGCCTTCTGAACCCAGACCCAACACACTGAGAGAGCAGAGTACATCAATTAGAGTAGATCTTGAGAAACATTTGAACTGTTGAATAGTTTGTCCAATATGGATAACCAGAGTCATGAACAATCTAGACTATTTTTAATATATATTCTATAATAATCATATAGAATGACTGTGATAGGAAAATGTAATATAATATAATAGGTGGAAAGAACTTTAGAAGCAAATTGAGCATTTTCATTCAATAAATGAGAATGTGGAGTTGCAAAGAGCCTAAGACTTCAGCCCAGGGACATTGAGTGGTTCAGCTGAGACTGGAACCCCTTGCTTTCCAGTGGTCTTTAGTTTTCCATCAGTCTGTAGTTGACTGATGTGTGGCTGGGAAGCTTCTTAGGTGTGTAGCTTTTCTACCCTAGAAAGTTGACATTATTGTGACTGTGGTTTATTATATATGAGCAACAACTCAGAATTGTACTTTGATCTTAGGTTAGTGTTTGCTGAGCATTTGAGGCCTTTTTGAATTTTGATTGTTGTGAGTTTCAGCTATGTACAGGATCTTTATCATCAGACTGGAGGGGTGCTGATAAGTTTTAGTAATAGGGGAAATATTAGGTGTAGTGTGTAGCCTAGAGGACTGTGCTGATTAATTTAACCAAAATTTTGCACATATGTACATACATACACATACACACATATCACTGTCCTTCGGAGGAGACTGCTGTCTTAGTTAGTGCTTATCAGTGTTAATTGTGTTTACTTGTCTGTCATGGGGTGGTGAGCTCCTTGTGGGTAAGGACTGGTGATCAACAGGTTCTCAGTGATATTTGATTAATGGAATGAATGAATAGATGAAACATGTCAGCAGTGCTGATAAAAAAAAAATGAAGAGTTGGCATGCCTTATAATTATCTTACAGACTTTTAAATATTTTTGGTATGGACAGCACTGTTTAATTAATATGTTAACTTTTAGTGCCTTGCTCAGAGTAGGTGGTCAAAATTTTGTTTAGTGAGTATTGCTTGGAATGTAGTTTATCTTTTTTGCTGAAGAGTTGAAAATTTTCAGAGGAAACATCTGATATATAGAATAAGGTATCAGGAGGGAGGTGACATAGGTATACCTGTGGCTGACTCATGTTGATGTATGGCAGAGACCAACACAATATTGTAAAGCAATTATCCTCCAATTAAAAAAGAACAACAGCAGCAAAAAAGAATAAGGCACAACTGTACTGTAAACAATGATTCCTCTAGGAATGGACCCACTTAAATTAGAGTTCGTTAGAAAAGCCACAAAATAATGATGCATCGTAATTGTCATGAATCTCATGAGAAGAGGTAGACATGTTGGGTATAATAGAAATGCTTCTAGGCCCAATTTTTTTTTTTTTTTAATTTAATTTTTGGCCACACCCTGCAGCTTAGTTCCCTGACCTGGGATTGAACCCGTGCCCCTAGCACTGGAAGGTGGAGTCTTTAAGCACTGGACCGTAGGGGAAGTTCCTAGGCTTAACTTCCATTTCCTTAAAATCAGTGGGTCATGGGTGACCCTGATCAACATTTGCTCTGTCCTTGGGCTCCCATTTCTTCATCCTATCCACATAACCCTCCGTTCCCTTTCTTCCCCACTTGTAGGACTCCAGTTCTTTTAATTTTTTTCTATCAAAAAGGGAAGAACTCGCTGTCCCAGTTCAGCAGGAAGTAGCCAGAAAGACCTCGATGCCCCTATTCCCAAAGAATTGGGCCTCCCATCTCTTGAGAGGGGAATGTTAGGTAGTTAGAATAGGGAAAAGGAGTCCAAAATGGCAGTGGCTAGAAGACAAGGACGGAGAAGGCAGTGGCACCCCACTCCAGTACTCTTGCCTGGAAAATCCCATGAACGGAGGAGCCTGGAAGGCTGCAGTCCATGGGGTCGCTAAGAGTTGGGCACGACTGAGCGACTTCACTTTTACTTTCTACTTAACACTTACTGAATAAAAGTTAAGTATTGATTTTCACTTAAAAATTCAGGAGTTTCATTCTAGATATTGACCCATAATTTCCAAACTTACAAAGGGAAATTTATATATAGATACAGCATATATTGGGAAAGGAAGTGGCAACACACTCTAGTATTCCTGCCTGGGAAATCCCATGGACAGAGGAGGCCCTGGTGGGCTGTAGTCCATGGGGTTGCAAGTCAGACACGACTTAGCAACTAAACTAGCAACTTAGCAACTAAAAATAACAATGATATAAATGCATTGATAAGGGATAGATATATAGACAGAGGATATTTACTCATGTGTTCATTCATGCATTCATTTGGAGGAGTAGCTCAGGGTACTCTACAATAATAAAATAATACATCCATGGTTGTCCTTGCCCAAAGGAGATGTTTCCCCTCATTCTAGCAAAAGTCTGGGGCCTTGCTTGGCTGTGGCTCTGGTGACCTCCTTCTTGGGAGTTGCCAAAAAGGAGAAGACACTATTAAGGGTGATTAACCTCAGGCTTAGGAGCCCACTCAGCCCTTGGGTTTCTTTATTGCATCTCTACAGGGCTTATCTGTCCCATTTCTCCTCCTCATTTTCAGTGTCCCCAGGTTGATGACCTTCCAGTTCTCTTTTACCCTGAGCCCAATTCTTTTATTCTCCTGCCTTGGTTCCAAGTTATCATAGTACATATTTTATGCCTTCTAGCAATTATTTCAATAGTTACCAGTTGATTTTTCTGTTTTCACATTTCGTATGTAAAAATTAGCTAATGGTCTGTCTTGTAAATGAATTTCCATTTTTCCCACCTCGGGTGAGGAAAATTCTTACAAAGATACATGTTGTAGGTAGGTGTCTTCTTTGTTCCTGGCATTTTATTGTGCCTAAGTCAGTGACAACCTGTCTTGGTGTGAGCAGTGAGCAGCTGTGATTGGTTTTTCAGTGCTCTGGACATTTTTGAAATGTATTTAGCTTGTTAGAAAATATATATATAGGTGTATATATATATATATATATATATATGCCTACATACATATATATGGCGCTGGTGCTTTAGTCATGTCTGACTGTTTGCAACCCTGTGGACTGTAGCCTACCAGGCTCCTCTGTCCATGGAATTCTGCAAGCAAGAATACTGGAGTGGTTGTCTGTGCCCTCCTCCAGGGAATCTTCCAGACCCAGGGATTGAACCCGTGTCTCTTATATCTAGTGCACTGGTAGGCGGGTTCTTTACCACTAGCTCCACACTGTATTATTATAAATACATATATATGCTTAGAACTGTAAGCACTGTAAGGAAAGGATATATAAAATGACCTTAAGATAGAGTTTGTTGGCTTTATAATTGTCTGTGACAGTTCTGAACTTTGAAGACCTGTTCTGAATTGCTCTTGGCTATGCAAAATGTTTTTTAAATTATATTTATTTATCTTTGTGCTGGGTCTTTGTTGCTGTGCAGGCCTTTTTTCTCTAGTTGAGGCAAGTGGGGGCTATTGTCTAGATGTGGTGTGCAGGCTTCTCACTGTGGGGTCTCCTGCCTTAAAACACAGGCTCTAGGGCACGTGGGCTTCAGCAGTTGTGGCTCACAGGCTCTAGAGTGCGAGCTCAACCGTTGCAGTGCATGGGCCTCATTGCTCCACAGCATGTGGGATCTTTCCAGAACAGGGTTCCGTGTCCCCTGCATTGGCAGGCAGACTCTCAACCACTGGACCACCAGGGAAGCCCCTCCGACACGACTGAGCATCTTCACTTTCACTTTTCACTTTCATGCATTGGAGAAGGAAATGGCAACCCACTTCAGCGTTCTTGCCTGGAGAATCCCAGGGACGGTGGAGCCTGCTGGGCTGCCGGAGCCTAGTGGGCTGCTGTCTCTGGGGTCACATAGAGTCGAACACTACTGGACCAACTTAGCAGCAGCAGCAGCAGTAGTGTTAGTCGCTCAGTCATGTCCGACTCTGCAATCCCACGGACTGTAGCCCACTAGACTCCTCTTTCCATGGGATTCTCCAGACAAGGATACTGGAGTGGATTACCATTCCCTTTTCCAAGCGATCTTCCCAACCCAGGGATCGAACCCAGGTTTCCTGCATTGCAAGCAGATTCTTTACTGTCTGAGCTACAGGGAAGATATATATCTCTAATTGTTTGTTATTTTTGTTTTTATTTCTTTTTAAAAAAATCTTGATCAGTATCATCTATCAGCGCAGAACATTTTCTGCAGGGATGGAAATGTTCCATTTCTATATTGTACAACTTGGTAGTCACTGGCCACATGTGGTTTTTGAACTCTTGATATGGGCTAATAAGATGGGAGAACTGAATTTTTAATTAATTAATTTACTGAAATAAATTTATTAATTAATTAATTTAACTTAAGTAGCCACATGTGGCTAGTGGCTGCCATATTGGAGAGTGCAGATCAACTTAAGAATGACGTCTGTATTTGATTTACTTTTTCCTGTGTTATTGCAGTATACCAATTTATTTTCATGGTTTTGGTGAAGTAAGTTTGTTCGTTAACCATGTACTTCCAAAAGTACTCATGGCTAAGCTGGCTGTAATGTTAGAAACAGCTTTGAGTTTGGGATTGAAGTTGATTTATAATGGTTAGTATGAAATTAGAATTGAATTTGAATTCTTTATGCTTTGCTAAACTTTGTTCACAGTGAGTTAAAAAAGCTGAAATAATCTTAACTAAAGATTCTAGATTTGCCTTAAAATTCTACATCTCAATATTTATGTTCAAGTAGCAAAAGAATCAGATATATTAGTTCACAGTTTTTCTTACAGTAACCCAAGGACAAGGAGATCTGTGTGAATGAAACGGGCTGCCTTAACCAGTGCTGATAGGAGCTTATTTGCAGTCCATTGCCTCTCTTGAGTGAATTCTTGTCAACAGGGCTTAACTGGTCAGTAATTAAATGTTATAGGTATAGTTCCTTTTGGATTCATGGGTATCTTGTTTATACTTAGAGCACAATATCACACTGGGGACTTTAGAAATAGTTCAAGAATTTTTAATTTCAAATTGTTGCAGCTTTCCTTTTTTTTGCAACTCTACTCAACTCTCATGAAGCCTGTGTGGAGGGACACCTAATTTTCTTGAATATAAATTATGTGTTACCAAAATATTGTCAAGTTGTCTGACATGGTAAAATAAACAAGTTTAGTACTCTTTGCTTAAGTAAGGCAGGAGACTGTTGACAGATTTGTAATGACATATCTATGATAGTGTATTTTGGGTAACAGAAAAAATTAAATAAACCCTAATTTTTATTTAAAAAACTTAAATAAGGGTCTTTTGGGGATGCTTTTTTTGGGAAATGTGTTGATATTTAGTAAACTTATGGTCTAGGTTAAATTGAATTTGGGCATTAATGAGCAAAATATTCATAATGCAGACTCATTTCTGTCTGTGAATGTCAGTCAGTCGTATCTGACTCTTTGTGACCCCATGGACTGTAGCCTGCCAGGCTCGCCTGTCCATGAAATTCTCCAGGCAACAATGCTGAAGTGGGTAGCTGTTCCCTTCTCCAGGATGTTTTCCCAACCCAGGGTTTGAACCCAAGTCTCCCGCATTGCAGGCAGATTCTTTACCATCTGAGCCACCAGGGAAGCAGACTCATTTGCTAAAGTTTATTATGAGCAGTACGTTCTTCTAAGCATATTAGGCATGAGGTACTATCACTGAGTGAGAAGCTTACACTATAGTTGGCCAGGTAGAATCCACATTTGAAAAGATAATTCATAGTATGTGATAGTATATGAAAAGAAAGTGAAAGTGAAAGTTGCTCAGTCGTGTCCAACTCTTTGCAACCCCAGAGACTAAACAGTCCGTGGAATTCTCCAGGCCCGAATACTGGCATGGGTAGCCTTTCCCTTTTCCCGGGAATCTTCTCAATCCAGGGATCGAACCCAGGTCTCCCACATTGCAGGCGGATTCTTTACCAGCTGAGCCACAAGAGAAGCCCAGGAATACTGGAGTGGGTTGCTTATCCCTTCTCCAGCAGATCTTCCTGACCCAGGAATAGAACCAGGGTCTCCTGCATAGTATGTGTTGTGGGCCAAAAGAATGGCTCAGATGATAAGTTTTGGGAACTTTGAGAGAAGGATGGCTGTTTTCCCTTAGGATGAATGGAGAAGTTAGGACTTGAACAGAATTTTGTGGAAGCTAGAAGGTATTAAAAAAGAAAAGGAGAGCACTCCAGGCAAGGAGACCAATGTGAGCAGCAGCTTGGATTAAGAATGTGCATGGAGTATTTGGGAATGAAGAATGGATGTTTGGCATGAAGATTCTGTACGGGACCTGTTAGGAGAGATTGGTCTGGAAGCCAGGAGTGTGATTTTTGAGTCAAAGAATTATTCTGAAGGGAGTAAAGAGCCATCAAACATTTTTGAACAGTGAGAGGATATGTGAGAAGCTAGATTTTCTAAAAATTAATTTCTAATGTGGAGTACAGGTTGATTGAGCAAGAGGGAGAAAAAATTTTAAGTACTAAAGATGTGAGATGAAGAAAGACCTGGACTTTTGTTGCCAAAGTAGGAATAGAAGAGGAAGGATGACTTAGAGTAATAGCTTGTTTGATATGTAAGAACTAAATTGATATTTACTTACTGCCCTATTGTGATTAGGAGGTTTCATGTCTGAGAGACTGGAAGAAGGAAAATGTTTCAGTCTGGAAGGCTGATTGGAAGGAAAGATGGGTTGCTTTCCAGGTGACAAAAGGACCCAAAGATGGAAAGTCCAGCAGGTAGTTGAAGATGGGAAAGACTGACACTGGATCTCAGCTTAAAAGCCGTCTGTTTTCCATGGTGTTATCATCTGATTTATAACAGCAGACTGGTGACTGTATCCTGGAGAGGATGTAAAGGAGTGGAGAGAGGGAGCTGAGCCAGGGTGTTATAGCATACAGGAAGTTCAAGGAGAATGAAACTGAAAAAAGACTGGACTTAAGGTACCTGAGAATTGAGAGCAAGGTTTGGGAGGAACAGTTGGAATTGGAACCTGGGGTGCATGAGCTTTTAAATAAAACCAGGAAGTATAGACCACATGTATGTTTTGTTCATATTGGTTCTTTCAGTGTCTGCTTTTTAATTTTTTTGACTGAATGTCCTGGCAGGGAGATAAAAGGAGGTGGAACTCAAAGCAGGCTAAATAGTTACCTGTTACAAGACTGCTTATACTAATTGGAGGGTATTGGCAGGGTGAAATCACTAGTTATTTGGGTCACTCTGAATCAGTTATATACTGACTCTCAATCCTGAAATTAATTGAAACTTGATTACAACTTTAATGAAAATAAAACTGAACATGGATGTTATTGAAAATTATATTTTTACTAAATACTACTTAAAAAAAAATCTCAGTTTCTATGCAGATTTTGGACCTCTGAACTTGGCAATGGTGTACAGATACTGCTGTAAACTAAACAAGAAACTAAAAGTGAGTATCGTGGTGATGTTTATATTTTGATATTAAACTTTTAAACTGTGAAATCTAACCAGTGGGATTGCTATGCACATACCATTTAGTTAGGTAATCTTGATCTTTGGAAACTGAAGTGAGTAGTTCATCTAGAAGTTGATATTGATCTACCTGACTACCCCACAAAGGACACGTTAACCTCTTTCATTTTTCAGGATCAATGGAAACTTGAGCTGAATGAAGTCATTGGAATAGTGATCTAAGAAAGAAAGCACAGATCCTTTTAGGTTGTTGTTAATGAGTCTATCAAGTTCCCTCCTAGGATGATTCTTCTGAAACCTTCAGGTCTGCTCCTAGATGCCGTTACCAGGCGATGAAAGGGGGATGGCTCAGCACTGCACAGCAGGAGTCGTGGAGCATAAGCTTTTTCTGTCCGATCAATATCGAAATGTTTGCGTGTTTTTTGCATGCTGTGTCTGTAGCATTAATAGCCGAGTGAGAATAATGAACTAGCAGCAACAGAGACTGGACTTTACCTTTTATGACAGAAATTGGATCATACATTCACTGTTCATCTGTATGTTTTTATTTTACATGTAGCTTTCCCCCGCCTTGATTTCTAAACATATATGAGGGAAAATGATATCTATACTCCTAGTTTTGGTAAACATTTCATCACATAGAAGGAATTATTTATCTTTTTCTCTCACCTTTCTAAATTAGGATCTTAAAATGTTTCAAGTTGGAAGGTGAAATCTATACATCAGATTAAGTGCTAACCTCTAAATTATAACACTCAATTTAATCTTTCTGCTGGGCAAAATGTTACTGGTGTGACATAGTATAATGCCTTATACATATTATCTGCTTAGTGATAATTTTGTTACTTGGATTGATTTTTATCCAACTTAAGCATGAAAAGCAAGTCTGTCATGCAGAATTTCCTGTAAAATATGAATTCACAAATTTTTGTCATTTAACTCAAAATGATAAATGGACATGGAATGAAACTAAAGAGATATTTTTAAAGTAAACAATTATATAATGTAACATCTGTTGTAATCACCTTTGTAGGGAATTGATTTTGAATTTATTGGTCTGACTTGAAAATGCATAGTATGTACATTTCTTTAACTGAACCTGCTTAACATTTTTTAGAAAAGAAGCTACTCCCTGTAGTTATAAAGTTAAAAAAATTTTTTTGAAGTAGTTTTTTATTTTTAATAAAGTTAAAATTTTTATAATCACTAAGGAAGCAAATAATATCCCCCAAAGGATTTAATAAAAATATTTAATGGATTTTTAATAGATAAGTTAACAAGGGTAAGATAACTCATAAATAATTGAAATCCTTTTCTTCCTTTTGAAGACCTAGGACTTCACTTCCTTGACTGGTAGTATGTAATTGGTATACGCTAGGTATTGTAATCAACAAAGTGGAACCAGTCTACTGTCTAGACTGATTGAAGAGAAAGGAATCATTATTAGGGAAACAAAACTTCTGGTCTGACTCGGTGTTCTATATGTTGTCGTTGTCAGTTGCCCAATCGTGTCTGACTCTTTGAGACCCCACGGACTACAGCCCTCCAGGCTTCTCTGTCTCTCACCATCTTCCAACTACATAAAAGTAGATGGATTGAATTAAGATGATTTTTCTATCATATTCTGTACTAAACAATATGAGTAAGTGTATAAAGGACTTGTTTTGATTTGCTTTCGTTTACAAAAGCAAAGGAGGGGTTGATAACCCCTCATTCTTTCAACATTATATAAATTAAATAAAGTTCAGAACAGTCCTCTAGGTTCATTTCGGTGATCAGATAATCTGATGGATGCTGGAATGTGTGACATTTTTAGTTTTAGTGCAGTTAATGGGCACCTTGTTGCTTGCTGAGGGAATGAATTTTAAATGTTGATAAGTCATGGGTTATCTCAATAAAGCAACTCAATAAAGCAGGTAGAATCTCTTTATTAGAAGAAAAAGACTTGCTTTACCAATTCAAAGCTACAGTCACTTCAGCCTTGTGGAATCTGTTTGCTCTAAAATAGGGATTATAGAGCTCTCAGAGAGATGGTTAGGATTATATGTCTAGAGGTTAGAAAACAGGTTTAAGAAAGCTTTGTGAATTTTGAAGTCCTATACAAAAGGAAGGTAACGTTTGTGAACTCTGATAGAAACTACAATAAAGACAGTTCTTCAACAAAATTTATGACCACCTTCTCAGTTTCACAGCTATCATTTCCATATGAGAAAGCTATCTGATATAATTTAGGAATCTAGATGACCACTGAGTCCAGCCTTCTGGTTTCATAAGTGCAGACAGGAAAGCCCCAGAGAGGCATGTGACTTGCTCAAGGATGCAAGGTAAAGTCGGGGCCAGGTTCCCAGGCCCTTGACCACATCATTCATGCTGTTTTCTCCACCTTTCCTGGTAACTGCAGCCTCTGGTCTGTCATCTTCCTGTGCTCATGCACAGCCCGGCCCTGACTCACTTCCCCTTACTGTCCCACTATGGTCTTATAGCTCCTCTGCCTCTTTTTTGCTCCAGTGACTGTTCCTACCACTCTGGCTACTTTGCCTCCAGGAACCCAGATTCTAGGCTTTCTGATGTTGAACGTACCCTCCTTGTTACGTGCCCCACGTTGTCTTTCTTTCCCTTGTGTAATCTCCAGACCTCAGTTTCCCTATTCCTTTCAGTTCCTATCCCGTCAGTTGCCCTCTGATGTCTCTTGTCTGTAACCCGTGATCACTCATTTTGATGAGACCTTTGGCACCTTACTTCCGTGCCTTTTGTCTTTCTCACCTTGACAGCTCCCATCCTTCCTGGCAGGTGATTTCATGCACCAATTTACTGATTTACTGAAGATTGCAGTCCCCCTGCCTCTCCCAGCCTTGTACTTTACCCCAATCGTATTGCTGCTCCACACAATTGTGTGTGACATCTAGTCTGACTGTGAAGTGCCCTTGCCCTCTGGCTTGATAACCCCTTGTTCTTTAAGACCTTGTTCTGGCACCATCATGTTTTGTAAGCATCTCCTTGCGCTGCAGTACAAAGTGGGAGGTGCTGCCTTGTTTTCCCATAATTCTCTGTACATTTCTCTATTATTGATGAGTTTTAATTTTACCTGAAATTATCATTTCAGTTCTAATTTGCACTTTTTAATTGCATCTTTTTCTCACTAGACTTTGAGTCCTAGAGGATAGAGGCATGCATTATAATTTTGCGTCTCCAAGTGTCCAGCACAAGGATGCTAAACACAAAGAAACCTGTTTATCTTATCATGACCCCATGACTTAGACATCCTCTTTTCCTTTGCCTCAAGAAGTTTCAGTAACCTGCCCTCAGCATTGTACAGCCTCAGTGTGTACTGGTTCCTCAGTCATTTGCTGTTGCACCTTTGCCTACCTTACTCTACTGAAACTGCTCTAGTGACATCGTAAGTACCCAGTCTGATAGCACTGACTTGGTCCTCAAAGTCCTTTATTTCTCTGAGTAATTGGCACTATTTTAACAAATAACAGCTTCTTAGAATTCTTCTTCTGTGTGATTTCCTAAATCATTTAGGTGCATTTAATTTCCTACTTTGGAAATTTTTATTTCTCACAATAAAGCACTCATGATTTTTTCCCCTTTATTTGATACCTTATGTAGATAGGTAATATTTTACAGTACATTCTATTTATTTCAAACCCAAATTTGTTATTTTTTATATGTTAAAAGATTTTTTCAAGTTGATGATTTGAGGTGATTTATTGCTGTTTTTGTGTGTGTGTGTGAGTACACATTCTATTCCCGATGGCCTTTGTTTTAATTTTGTGAATTAAAATGGAAAATTATTCATCAAATGTCTGCTTAGATTGGAAAACCAAAACCAGAAACCACCATCACCAGCAGAAAGCCTATTTCCTATTTTAAACTATATTTTAAAAAGAGTATTAAAACTTGTACAGTAATAGGTTGTAGTTTGTTATTTCTGCTCAAGAGTTACCATAAGAGAATCAGTCAACAAAAAAAGATTTAATGAAGTGAGAACAATTTGCAAAACTGTATACATTATTTAATTTAAAATGTCTTCAGTGATTAATAGGCTAGAGAAAGAATTGTTAATCTGGATTTCAAAGAATCCATAAACTCCTGAAATTATATATAAAATTTTGTATGTGTTTACATTTTTCTTCTGAGAGGATTCATAACTTTTTAATAGGTTCTCAAAGGGATTTTTGGTGCACACAATGCTAAGAGCTCTAGAATATAAGAGCTTCTGAGAAGACTCTATTAATAAGACAAAGTAATGGTATTTTGAAAAGTAAAATGCCTTTTTTCATAGTTAATCAGTTAAGAAAATCTTTCAATTACTGATTTAATAACCTGACAGTTTTATAAACATAAGATGGCTGAAATGGCTTATTCTAAAATAAATACAGTTTTAACTGTTGATTTCACTTTTCATCAGAGAAAAATAAAACCCCAGCCTGGGGGTGGGGGTGGGACGATTCTAAGAGCATTGCTGAAAAAAGGGGACATTTTCTAGGGCACTGATTTTTCTTTTTAATACCTGCTGTATGAATCAACAAGACAAATCACAGTAATCTTGGGGACTTAGTTTTAAAAAGATTTAACAGAATATTGACAGAAATGTAATTTGAAGTGTACAAAATGTCCTGCGTGACCCTTTCAGGGTAAAAGGAAGAAAGGGAGTGGGAGTGGGCATGGTGAAATGGATGATTGTATTAGAACAATGACAGTACCTGGCAGATGGTGGGGGCTCAGGGAATGTCTTTGTTGCTGAATGGATCAGTGCAGTAATCCTGTCTGGCAACTGCCAGGGAAGCAGGTACTTTATACAAGAACTCTTGATATAATGATCAGACCACCCTCTTATTACAACTACAAAAACATGTGGAAGATTTCTTCATGAGGTTATCTTCTGTTGTAGGTTCATGGACTTCTGGGGGAAGAAAAGCAAGCTACATTTCAGAGAGAGTTCATGTAGTTTTAAAAAGGTTTATCAGGGGTGCCGACACGGGGTGATCATACATAGAGTTTGCAAGGCCTGGAGCCTTTATGCCCATTTACAATCCTCAAGCAAGAAAACCCCTTTTATAGAGCAACACCAAATGCCTTCAGCTATTTTGTCAGCCTGATTGAATAATCTTTATGAGCAACTTTTCTTTTCATTTTGACTTCTGCTTTAATCAAAGTATCATTTAATTGAATGAAACATACTGGGTTTGAAACAAAATGGACCATAAAGAGACACTGTTTTCTTTTAAAAGAGACTATTCAACCTGCTTTATTTTAGCTCTGAATAAAAACATAAACCATATTTTGTTTTGTACAGCCAAAGAAAATTTTCAAGAATATCCCTTTCCTGGGAAAGTTGGAGGTAAAACATGTAGAGGTCATGGCTGCTCATAGGAAGACCTGTTCATTTTATCGCTTTTGCAGTGGGATGACCACTGATTGCTATGGAGACGCTGATTGCTGCGGCCATTACTGGGCTAGACTAGTCACCTGTAAGAGAATGACGCCTTGGTCACCATGGTCCCTGTGCTGTGATCTACTTAATCTGATCACCATCATTGGCAGAGCTTGCTTGTTTAGGGAAGTGCATCATGGGCTCTGTTTTTTTATTAAAGGGCATATTATCCAGGCTGCACTAATATCTTCTTTAGCTCAACCAGGCTGATTCACAAAGCTTGAAATACCACACAACTTGAAGATTTTACTTTTAAGCATGGCAAGCAACTTTACCAAATGGCTGCCCTCTGAAAATCTGTTTGTTTAAATTGGCCATTAACTCTTTTGTTTTTGTATTTTCTGGCTTTGAGCTTAATTGTATCCCCTTTGATTTTGAATGGTTATGTCGTTTGTAGTCTCCTGACCTAACTGAAGAAGTGCATGATTTGTGTCTGTCATCATAATCTAAGGATAGCCTGGTGGTTTTGTGATTTGTGTAACATGTCATCATTTTCTGTCTCTCTGAGTTGCTGTGGCTTGTTTTTCACAGTGATCTCACTAGAATGCAACCTTTCACATAGCTTTCCTTTCTGAGATAGAAAATGTCTGCCTGGGGTCAGTATGCTCATTTTCATTTGTGTTTTTCTACGATTGCAGTCATTGTACTTTGGTTTACAAGTACCATCAAACATTTATATGCTGTGTTACATACTCTTATGATGTATATAAGAGTAGTAGAACTTTAACTCTCATTCAGGGAAACCATATAGGTCTGGAAATTTCCATAGCTTTGCTTAGGTTAATTGATAGATGTTCAATACCGAGTCCCATCTTTTAGCTTGTATTTTTTTACCTTGTTAAATGAAACAATTATTGTATCTGTAATTAAGATCATTCCATTGGTCCTTCCTGTGCTATGAATGCATCCCTAGGTAGTTATTCTCTTCTGTTTGTCATAAGCCTTGGCCAATATTTTTCCCTCATTTAGCATCAGATATTCGTTAGACTGTGAGCCTTATGAGGCTAGAGACTGGGGTTCTGCTCCCCTTGTTACCATGTTGCTTAGTGCTGTGCTTGACACACAACAGCTACTCAGTTCATGCTGAGAGAACCATTAGAACTTTCTTCAACTGCAGTGTCCCAGTACCCAGATTCAGCAAACTGATTACCTGTGGGCTGCTTTCAGTCCACAGACCTTTTTTTGGGAAGGGAGCATGAATGCTGTTTAAAAATTTTGAATTCATGGTCAACATTGCAATTTATGAAATTCTTCCTTCATTAAACTATGAATTTCTGGCTTCTGTTAAATATTGTAGCATCTGATTACGGGCCCAGACTCCTGCACGAGAGAGCTAGGTCTGCTTTGGGCATACTTTTCTTGTTTGCCAACTGACCCACTTCAAATTCTTGGCCTCTCAGAGCCTCTGAATTTGGAACCTCTGGAATTACACCATTTAAAGCAGTTTGGTTGCTGAATCAGTAAAGGAGCTTTTTCCTTAGGTGTTACCAGCTGGAATGTAATAATTTACAAATTGTAATAAAATTTTCTGAGAATCTGGGGAAATGTGCTTTTTATAACATGCTTTAAAAAATCATATGGCATGATTTGGAGTTCCTAAAAGAATTTAAATGTCTTTTGGAGCTACTTGACCAGATGGACAATATGTTAGGGTCCATATAGTACATTTCCAGGTGTAGGGCTTATTCACACATTTTCATGCAGCTCTTTTTCAAGATTTAGCAATATGTAGCACAGTGGAGTTCAGTCTGTGGTCCCTGGACCAGCAGCCTCAGTATCATTACTGAGGAACTTGTTAGAAATGCAACTTCTTGGGCTCTTCCCTGCTAAATCAGAAACTAAGGGTGAGACCCAGCAATCTGTGTTTTAATAAGCCCTCCAGGTGACTCCAAACCAGTCTGTTAAGAGAATGAAATACAGCATAGTAATATAGTAATGAAATATAATTTAGATTGAAATTTAGTTTTTTTTATTTCTGAAAAGTTTTAAAATTATTGACTAGTTCAACCTGAGAATTATTTAAATTTCGAACCATGAAACTTGTCATGGCCTTATGATTGAGAGTTAAGGTTTACACATGTTATCAAGCTCATAGAGTTCTGAATTTCTCTTGTCTGCCACACTTGCAGAGAGCGTTCAACTCTCTATGATCTGACCTTGGAGCTCTGGGTCAAGTGTGGTAAGCCAGGCTCTCTATGGCTGCAGGCTTATGTTCTCTTGGTAAAAGAGAAACACTGCTTGCCTGTTACACTGTAGCCTTGCCCAGAACCTCCTGTTTGGGATTTGCTGTGTCTGGTCAAACTGGACCCCTCTGGCCCTGTCCTACTGCTTTGAGAAATGATGGAATGTAGTACTCTTGCCTGGAAAATCCCATGGATGGAGGAGCCTGGAAGGCTGCAGTCCATGGGGTCACTGAGGGTCGGACACAATTGAGTGACTTCACTTTTACTTTTCACTTTCATGCATTGGAGAAGGAAATGGCAACCCACTCCAGTGTTATTGCCTGGAGAATCCCAGGGATGGGGAAGCCTGGTGGGCTGCCGTCTCTGGGGTCGCACAAAGTCGGACACGACTGAAGTGACTTAGCAGCAGCAGCAAGTGATCAGTAAATATTAGGTTGTTGTTGCTGTTATTATAGAGCAGAGTCCACTTAGTTAAGAAGATTCAGAAGGCTATATATTCCAGTTTCTAGATATAAATCTACAATATAGTATAAATAGTGGCTGCACATTATAATTTGCAATGAGTCATATGCAGTCTTGCTGCACAGCAGACGAGCAGTCCAGAGGTCATTGTATTCCTTCTGTGACATCCTCTCCTTTATATTTAAGACTATATTCATTTGTTTTACTAGTTTATAGCTTTACTTTGCTATTGTACACAGTGTTTTTATAATCTCAAAGCTCTTCATGTAAAGCAGGAAGAATCTGTAATAGAGCAAGGAACTCACTGAAAGCCAGAGGTGATGGTATCATTTAGCAAGTAATGTCCATGAAGGGTTTGGCCAGCACACTGGACTCTAGAGGAGACAGGCCAGGTAAGGAAGAGGCAACTGTCCAATTTGGAGGCAGGAAGTTCTCTTGATATTAGGGCACAACTTGAGAAAATACCTACGGGGCTCATTTATAAAACAGAGTCCTATGGCTGCACACTGTACCTTTCTTCTCTTGTGTGGTAAAGTTCTACCATGAAAGTTCTCAAAGGATGAGCCACATGTTCCTCTAAAGACCCTTTAGTCATCAGTGTCTCCAGTGGATGGTATTGTTTCTTCTAGAGCACTTTGATATATAATAGGTAGTTTGTGTGTGTGTGTGTTTTAAAGAAAAAGGGCATGTTTAATATTTGGAAGGAGGAAACATTAAAGAGTTTGTGTATATCAGCCCAATCATGTAAAGCACCAGCTAAACAATTGGCAGAACGTTTTGTTATCCCTGAAAAATTCATGTGAGTAGCAGAATATCTCCTCTGTTGAACAGCATTGCTGCTGCAAGACTGGGGCAGGCTGACTCATAAGAGGAAGGCCTGGCTGTGACAAGGAGGGAAATTAGGACAAGGCTTGTAATGTCTAAGCTTTTTCTCTGTTGTCCTTCACTTTGAATTAGTTTTGATTCCCTGAGTGAGAACTCAACTCTGTGTGACCTGAGATACTGGCCAAACTTCACTGAACAGATCGGTTTTTGACTGTGGTGCTTTTAACTGAGAAAAACACTAGAATTCCAAAATTGCTAAGCAAAATAAGTACTAGGAGTTTTAGAAACATCCCTGGAAATCAGATAGAAAACTCTCATTTAAAAAAGTTAGTTATTGTAATATACTACATGGTGACTACAGTTGATAATACTCTATTGTATATGTGAAAGTTGCCAAGAGAGTAAGTCCTGAATGTTCTCATCACATGAGAAGAAAATTTTGTGAATAGGTATGATGACAGATGTTTTAAAAAGTCAATTATGTTTCCATCTCATAGGCAGCTTCCAATAGGATGTATTTTAAAATAGTTTAAATTTCTAGGTAGATTTTATAAAGACTATTCCTTATCTGATGTAATTTCTTAAAGCTTTTAAGGTAAATTATAAAGTCCTTAAATTTTTAATTTGTATTATATTTACTTAAAAATTATATAGAGAGTGAAAAGAAAATTTCCTTCAGAATTCTGTCCTCAGTTTAATGGTTCCCATTGCAGGGTGGTGCTCTGCACTCCATGTACTTTAGAATTAGAGAGAAAAGCAAACAAATACAGAAAATTCAAGAACAAGCCAATAGTAAAGACCATTGGCGATAAAAGTACAGCAATATGAGTTTGTCACTGTTGGCAAGTAGATTTGTAAAATAAATTTAATTACACATTATTTAATGATAACTTAAGTAGTTTGTCTCAACATTTAGAAAACGAAGATCATGGCATCCAGTCCCATCACTTCATGGGAAATAGATGGGGAAACAGTGCAAACAGTGTCAGACTTTATTTTTCTGGGCTCCAAAATCACTACAGATGGTGACTGCAGCCATGAAATTAAAAGACGTTTACTCCTTGGAAGGAAAGTTATGACTAACCTAGATCACATATTCAAAAGCAGAGACATTACTTTGCCAACAAAGGTTCGCCTAGTCAAGGCTATGGTCTTTCCTGTGGTCATGTATGGATGTGAGAGCTGGACTGTGAAGGAGGCTGAGCGCCGAAGAATTGATGCTTTTGAACTGTGGTGTTGGAGAAGACTCTTGAGAGTCCCTTGGACTGCAAGGAGATCCAACCAGTCCATTCTGAAAGAGATCAGCCCTGGGTGTTCTTTAGAAGGAATGATGCTCAAGCTGAAACTCCAGTACTTTGGCCATCTCATGCGAAGAGTTGACTCATTGGCGAAGACTCTGATGCTTGGAGGGATTGGGGGCAAGAGGAGAAGAGGACGACAGAGGATGAGATGGCTGGATGGCATCACTGACTCGATGGATGTGAGTCTGAGTGAACTCCGGGAGTTGGTAATGGACAGGGAGGCCTGGCGTGCTGTAATTCATGGGGTCGCAAAGAGTTGGACACGACTGAGCGACTGATCTCTCTGATCTCTAAGTAGTTTGTCATGAAACCTAAACTCTTAGTAGAAAAGAGCCTCCAGACAGGTAATTTAAACTTCCTCACAGTTGTGTTAGAGAGTCAGGAAATAAAATAGTGAGAGACTGGAAGTCAAAAGAGCTGAGTCCCTGTGTTCCATCTGACTCATGTTATTGGAGGCCTAGGCTGAGCGACTTCACTTTCCCTTTTCACTTTCATGCGTTGGAGAAGGAAATGGCAACCCACTCCAGTGTTCTGGCCTGGAGAATCTCAGGGACAGGGAAGCCTGGTGGGCTGCCATCTACGGGGTCGCACAGAGTCGGACATGACTGAAGCGACTTAGCAGCAGCAGTAGCAGCAGGCTTTGTAAGGCATTCTTTAGGTGGCTTGGGATTTAGAGACCATAGAAGAAGCTTAGGTTTTAAGAGCCTTGATTATCCTTTCAATAAATAAAATATAACTTATTGATGGAGATAAATCACTGGCAAAGACAAAGACACAAACAAGAAATGTCCAGTAGATAATATAGTTCAGTGGAGGAAGCAAGTAGGTAGGTGTCAGGACCATTATGGTGACCTTGAAGTCTTTAGATAACTTGTGTGCATTAACTCCACTGAATGGAATTGAATAAAATATACTCTTTTATTTTTTAAATGAACTCAAACTTTATTTCATAGGGGTATTTTAGTAGGCTTGTTTGGAAATAAGGACTTTGGTACTAAGATACTCTCTTAGAGGCAGATACTTATTTTTCAGAGTTTAATTTCACAGAGCAATGCTATTTTCAGAATATGAGCCTTGGTTATCAAAGACATGCCTGAATTGGGGCAGTGAGGGTGTCCAGGCTCACAACCATGAAACTAATTTTCTTTGGTTACATGTTAAAGCCAGAATGTTGCAGTTTCATCTTAGAATTGACTTCAGAGTTTTGAAAGAGTTTCTTTTCCTTATAGAAAATAGTAGGGTAAAGAAAGGTATATAGTTGAGTTCTTACATTTTTAAGAAGAAAGAAAAGAAAGTGAAGTCACTCCGTCATGTCCGACTCTTAGCGACCCCATGGACTGCAGCCTACCAGGCTCCTCTGCCCATGGGATTTTCCAGGCAAGAGTACTGGAGTGGGGTGCCATTGCCTTCTCCAGGAGATCTTCCTGACCTAGAGATTGAACCCTGGTCTTCTGCATTGCAGGCGGATGCTTTACCTTCTGAGCCACCAGGGGCTTCCCTGATGGCTCAGAAACCTCATTATCTACATTTTTAAAGAGGCTCTCAAAGCAGATATTCTGTGGGTTGTAGTCAGTGTGTAAAGTATAAAAAGCTGCTTTGGCAGTAGCAATGAATTTATAGATAAGTGTTAAAATGCATTTATGTGTCTGTATTTTGAGAATCATTTGTCTGTTTTGAAATATGACGAAAACCAAATAACTGTTTTGAAATATGAGGAAATCGAGCTGTATCGTGTTTTCATTATTTTGTGTTTGAGTTTATTAATAATTTGATTTTATTTTAATGAATCTTTTAATTTTTAGCTTCTTTTCATGTTTAGCATGTATACAAAATACTGTGTTGCTTATTTTGGATTTGTTTGAGCATGCAGCATATTGCCTGGCAAAGAGCAGCGGGTGCTTAATAACTGTTTGTTTGAATCCATAAATTTAATGTATGGCTATTGTGTTAAGATGTTTGCTGGTATAATCCTTTTGATGGTTCATCTTTTTCCATTAGTCGTTTATTTTCAGATAATTAAATGAGGATCTTTATAGAATGTTAGAAAAAGAAAATATTAATATTGACACTCTAGTTAATATAGGCATTTAAAATTTTTTAGAGGGGAAAATAGATTGGTTGGCACATTTAAAAACAAATGGCATAATGTAAAAAGTAAAGATAACTTTTCTGGGAGTGAATATGGTATGCTAGGGAATGAAAAACGATGAATAAGTCTTACATGCAAGATCAAGTGTAAATCTTCAAAAATGATTCTGGCTAATAAAGATCACAATAATTTAATTATTTCCTACTGTATTAGTCTCCTTTCTTGGAGAGAAACATATTTGATATGGTGTCAGTTCTTATATGATGATTGAGCTATAAAATGTCTGAGCTGGTAACCTTCCATCCTGTAATACACATTGATGCCACAGAAATTAAAACATTGTTAAATGTCACTGATTATGACACATCTCTGTACTTCAAGAGATGGTGTTTTTGGTATGCTGTTTCCGTGGCCGCACTAACTCTTTTTATTCCCTCTTTCTAGTCATACAGTTTATCGAGAAAGAGAATAGTGCACTACACCTGTTTTGACCAGCGGAAAAGAGCGAATGCCGCATTTTTGATAGGTGCTTATGCCGTGAGTACTTTTTTCATGGTTATTTTCTATAATCAGGCCACTGGAATATTAACACTGTCAAATAAAATCCAGGACGCTTTTTCAGTGGATTTGGGAGACGGTGAAGATTATTAGCAACTTGCAAATTGATCTGGAATGGAAAGCGTGGACTGATATTGATGAACCATTTACTCTTGGGTCTTATTTTCCAGTAGCTAATGAGAGAATCTTGGGACTACAACATATAGCTTGTATCCCACAGTTGTATAGGTGTTTTATAAAAAGAAAGGATATTTACAGGAAAAAATAAGTAGTAGAAGATGATTAAAGACTTTTAAGGGTTTCCTCTTAGGAATAAGAGGAAATCTTTGATTGCATGGGGGAGGATTATTATTATTGTCAATCCCTTTATTCATCTATACAAGTGTTTATGGTAAGCAGGCTGAATATAAATCCTGCATATATTACAGCTTCCCTAATAACTAGATATGGCTTTTCAAAATTAATCTTGATTAGAAATTTTGTCTTCTGTAAACACTGAAAGGTAAATGTGAGTTCCACATGTATGTGCTACACAATTTTGGTGTGGACACGTCTAGAATTTTCTATACATACTAGGATTGGGCAGCGAGTGGAGAGAGGTGTCCTTTTCCTTCTCATCCTTTGGGAGAGTCTGTGTCTCTAAAGCCTGGAAGCTCACTGCTATGTGACCTTTTAAGGGCCTCCTTCTGCAGACCTTGATGGAAGGAGGCGTCAGCTACCAGACATCAAACTCTGCCACATCAAACCAAAAGCTCTGGGGGGAAAAGCCCAGCTGTGCTGTTGCAGAGACTGTCAGCTGTTACCCGGTGTGGGCTGAGAACAGAGGCAGGCTGACAGCAGCCTGTGGCCTGGGGCCTTGTTTCCAAACGGAGGTACCCAGCTCTGCCCACTATTTCTCATCAGGATGTGGCTACCAGAAAGCCTTGGGCCATCCCTGGTGGTACCTTTCTTTCTCGCTCCGTAGACAGCATGCTCTAGTACTTGGAATCATGACTAAGAAACAGCACTTTTCATCCTGAAGTGGCTCTGGAATGATGGGTAAACCACTTTATCTTGCTTAGCTTTACTTAGTTTCCTTATCTGTTAAATAAGAGGGTTGGATATAATGAGCTCTAAGTTTCCTCCCAATTCTGAGGATACTAGGATTATTTGTAGCACCAGCCAGGCACTTGCTTTTATTTGGAGAGCATGCATAAAAAGTTGGCTGTTGGCATGAAGGTTCAGTGAAGTGCTGGTAAGCTGAATTAAGCTGGCATGCTTATTTTTCACTTTACCTTTGATGATTGCTATTTATTTGAAATTGATAATTGACACTGTGTATTTAGAATATGGAGAGTCTGTAATAACCTCTGGATTCAGGCCATGTAAACATCGTGTCTTGCTGAGGGGTTTTGTCCTACCTTTGAACATGTTATTTCGTGAGGCCTTTATCCCAAGTAATTGTCGTCAGGAAGAGGCGTCTGCTGCTCCTGCCTTTCCTTCCTCCTCCTCCCCCTCTCTCCCGCCTTCTTTCTCTTTTTTCTTTCTTAGTGCCTGTCCTTCCTGTTTTTAGTGACATCCTTAAGTTCAGCATGGTACCTTTGGGATTTTTAATGGAAGTTTAGTTCTAACAGATGTGTTGAGCTTGGGGGTAAAATACATCTTCTAATGCAGAAGTTTCCACCACTTTAAAGCAATCAAATGAGAGGAAAGCAGTCTGGGGAAGTGCTGAGGGCAGCTTGAGCTTGTCTTACAGGCTGTTATAGTCCTGAGAAGCAGGGTAATTATTCTTGTATTAGTCATTTCCCAATTGATTTTCTTTTCTAATTTTAGAAATGTGTTCCCCAGGAGGCTTTTGGACACAACACTTAATAAAAATGAAAACCAGGAGTTGCAATCTTTCCTGAAAGAGAATTTTATGCTTTACTTTGTACTGTATGTGTGCGCTTAATTGTTGATTCAGATACTTTAAGAAGACAGTAGTGGCATTATACATCTCAGCTAAGTTTTACATATATTACATTATTGCTATTGGGATAAGTCATAGTTTCCCAGGGGAATCTTCTCGGACGTAAAAGACTTTGAAACAGCTGTGTAGTCAAATGGCATGAACTATGTACCTGTGTTTTTTTCAGAGTCCCCAGCAGTGAAGGTGTCTCCTTTTTGAAATGTGGTTATCATTCTTCTATCAAGGGGCTGCCGCTGCTGCTGCTAAGTCACTTCAGTTGTATCTGACTCTGTGCGACCCCATAGACAGCAGCTCACCAGGCTCCCCGTCCCTGGGATTCTCCAGGCAAGAACACTGGAGTGGGTTGCCATTTCCTTCTCCAATGCATGAAAGTGAAAAGGGAAAGTGAAGTCGCTCAGTCGTATCCGACTCCTAGCGACCCCATGGACTGCAGCCTACCAGGCCCCTCCATCCATGGGATTTTCCAGGCAAGAGTACTGGAGTGGGTTGCCATTGCCTTCTCCCTATCAAGGGGCATTGACTACTAAAAATATTTTGTACTAAGACAAGACTTTTTCTCTGAACCTTAGTTTTCTCATTAGTAAAATTTGATTAGTACCAAGGTTTTCTAGTCTGTCTCACAGGATTATTATCAAAATCAAATATCTAACTGCCTGTTGGATAGCCGCATATCATATATCTAAATGATATCTCACATTTATTGTGGCACAATTTTTAAAAATTTATTTGTAATTGGGGGATAATTGGTTTACATTGTTGTGTTGGTTTCTGCTGCACAGAAACATGAATAATCTGGAAGTGTACATATAGCCCCTCTGTCTTGAGCCTCTCTCCCATCCCACCCCTCACCCTTCTAGGTTGTCACAGAGTACCAGGCTGAGCGCCCTGTGCCATACGGGTACTTCCCATTCAATATCTGTGTCACACTTGGCGATATGTATGTGTCAATGTTTCTCTGGGTTCGTCCCACCCTCTCCTTCCCCCTGTGTCCACAAGTCTGTTCCCTGCATCTGCCTCTCTAATCTTGGTGGACATTTTTACTCCTCCTCTCCACAAATCTATTTATTCCCCTACTCACTGACTTTTTTAAGTAAATGGGCTACCATCAGCAACTTACTGAATCAGAGGATAGTAGTCATTTTGATTCTTGTGTCCCCCACGTTATACTCATCAGGAGTTTCTAACTGTAAGACATGTACCGAGTCAGAATGCTTCTGCTCATCTCTGTGGCTGTCGCCTAGTCCACCCTGCTGTCACTGTTCGCCTGGCTGACCACCACAGCCTCGTACACTGTCTCCTCTTCACACCCTCGCTTTCCTTTAATTCGGTTGCCACACAATTGTCAGTGTAATGTTCTAAAACTATAAATTTGATCATTACCCTCTTTCAAATCTGTCTAATGTTTGCTCACTGTTCTTGGCATGAGATTCAGCCTCTTTACCCAGTGCCATTAAGATCTTCCTTCATCTAGTCTTTTCTACCCCTGTGATCTCCTTACTCCAGATGCCTTTTAACCATGACATCACAAGCTTATTCCCACCACAAGGCTTGGCATTTCTGTTCTCACTCTCTGGAATGTTTTACCTCCGACATATACATTCCTTCTTCCTTCTGATCTTATATCACCTCCTCAGAGAGACTTGCTCTCGAGTTTTACCTTGCTTCCCCCACCTCCAGTATCCTCTGGCCCTTGATGTTTCATTTATTTACTTTTTACTGCACTCTACTACTTGAAACTCTCAGGTCTGTTTGTGTACTTACTTGTTTATTATCTCTTTCCTTGACTATTAAGTAGGGACCTTGTCAATTTTGTTCACTGCTGTGTCTAGGAAGTGATGAAATATTTAATCAGGAGATAGGCCCAGGCATTCGCTAGTTGAACTGGAAGCTGGCCACAATGGAGCCTTCCTGCTGTGCTGAGTCATGGGGAAGTCCAGGGTGGAGGGTGTCCCAGGGAAGAGACAAGGTGGCTAGCGATGGCAGGTGGGAGGGGGCTGCGCTGGGCTATTTGCCACTGGTACGAAACTGTTTCAGTACTTGAACACTGAGCATTGGTTTGGCACTGTGCCCAGTCGGTGGTAGGTGCTCCGTAAATACCTACTGAATGAATGAACAATGAAATGATAAAATATGAAAGAAAGAAGGCAGATAACTTCCTTTGGGTCACTTCAGAGAGAAACTGAAAACGATCAAATGGAATTAATTGGATACAGCTTAAAGTTGTATCTTCCTCATTACTAGAAAATCTTGCAGTAATGACTGAGCCAACCATGGCCTTTAAAATTGCAGGATCAAAGTAAAGGACCAAGGGAAGTGTCTGTATACAAAGTCACATCACTACTTCTTTTTTTCTCTTTTGATAAATTTTTTTTCATTTATTTTTATTATGGTGAAATACACATATCATGCAATTTACTACCTTAATCATTTTTTCTTTGTTTCTTTTTAAATTATTTTTTAATGAGTTATAACTGGCATAACATTATGTTAGTTTCAGAGGTACAACAAAATGATTCAATATTTGTATACATTACAGTGTGATCACCACAACAAATCCAGTTAACGTCTGCTGCCATATATAGTTACCAAAAATCTTTTTTTTCATGAGTCTTAAGCATTTTTAAGTGTATAGTTTAGTGGTGTTAGTACAATTATCATACCTTGCTTTTGAGTGTGACAATTTGTGCAAACATTATGCACCTGTAGAGTCAGGGCTTCCTGTGGTTTCTCTGTTAAATCATGACTTTAAGTATGTCACAGAAGCTTTCTTCTTTGTGTGTTTCTATTTCCTTATCTGTAAGTGAGGGAGAACCTTTTTATGTTCTATCTCCTAGAATTGTCATGAGTATCAAAAAGGAGATAAAATACAGAACACCACATTCACTAGGAAATCCACAAACCCTTCTCTGTGGGTGATCTGAAAGCCAGAGTTGTTGGAATGATGTGGCCACTGGAGATCACAGTGACACTTCCCAAGTGACAGACGTCCATTTCAGGGAAGTCCCCCACTCATGAAGCATCTCTTTACCCCTTAAGCTGAGCCATTGTGGTCCTTAAGATGCAGGGTTCAAATTTTAAGAACAGATCAACTCTTTTGAAAAGAGGTTTTCCCTTCCAGTACAATATGCAATGCAGTTTCAGAGTTAAGAAGCTTAGATCATTATAGCATCCAGAATATTCTCAGATGAGTTTAAAGAAGATGGCTTTTGAAAAATTATAAGCATGAGTTAATTAGATTCTTGCTACATGCTTGAAAACCAACTCCTCACTGATTTTTATACTGTTTTCAGTTCATAGAGGGCTTCCCAGGTAGCTCAGACAATAAAGAATCTGCCTGCAATGCAGGCGACCAGGGTTCCATCCCTGGGTTGGGAAGTTCACCTGGAAAAGGGAATGGCTACCCACTCCAATATTCTTGCCTGGAGAATTCCATGGACAGAGGAGCCTGGTGGGCTAAAGTGCATGGGGTTGCAAAAAGTCAGACATGACTAGGTGACTAACAATTTAAAGATGGCTTTTGAAAATTTATAACCATGAATTAATTAGTTTCCTGCCACATGCTTACAGACCAAATCCTCAATGATTTCTGTATTACTTTCAGTTCACAGAAGTGTGCTAAACAAGTCAAGGGGAATTTGCAGAGGCCATGATGATTGAAGGACTGGAAAATAATTCAGGGTTAAAGAATTAAGAATTTTTTCAAATATGTGGAGGATACTTAAACAAAGATGGTAACCACATTATATGGTCCTTAACACATTTGTTAAAGTTTCAGTTTGCTCAGTAAGGGGTCTAATTATGGATTAACTGGGACTGGCCTGACCCAGATGTCATGTCTGAATCAGGGATGACAAAGCTAAGGTTTGTAGACTTTCTAACCATGTCTGTGTCTGCTGTTCCCTCTGTAGACTATACTTAAGACCTTAGCAGTTATATTATACCTCTAAGTCTACTACTAATTGCAAAGAAGCCCTTCTGCCTTGAGTGTAGAGGCTGAGAGCAAAGACTTCAGCTGAGCCACAGCTTGGCCTTGAATTCGCTTGTTATTTGTATGTCTTGACCAAGTTCTTTAACTCGTCCAAACTCCTGTTTTTTCCATCTTTAAAACAGAGATAATAACATCCCGCCCAACATAGTTGTGGTGAGGACTGAGGAGGTCATGCTCATGAAGGGGTCAGGGCAGTGCCTGGCCTTGAGGCATTGTAAGCACTTAGGAACAGCTGGTGCCCTAGGAGGGAAAGCTGTGTTGCTTTCCAGATTGTTTTCTGAGCCGTTGTCTTACTTCCCTTGAAGAGCCAAGGCTGCTCGCCTCTTTTTGTCTTCCTTCCTTTCCATCCACTTCATACTTGATCCTTCCTTAACTTAGTGACACTCATATGGTTGTTACTCTGATGATTACTTAGAATAATTCACTGGAAGGTGTGAAGCTGTGCATATGAGTTTATTTTTTTGTCTCCTAGGATGAAGTATAACCTTTCAAAACTGGTAAACAGACCAATCACAAGCACTGAGGTTGAAACTGAAATAAAAAATCTTGCAGCAAACAAAAGCCCAGAGCCAGGTGGCTTCACAGGCGAATTCTACCAAAAGTTTAGAGAAGAGCTAACAGCTGTCCTGCTCAAACTCTTCCAAAAATTGCAGAAGAAGGAAAACTCCCAAACTCATTTTACAAGGCTATCATCACCCTGATACCAAAACCAGACAAAGATGTCACAAAAAAAGAAAATTACAGGCCAATATCATTGACGAATGTAGATGCAAAAATCCTCAACAAAATTTTAGCAAACAGAATCCAATAACACATTAAAAAGTTCATACATCATGATCAAGTGGGCTTTATCTCAGGAATACAAGGATTATTCAGTATATGCAAATCAATTTGATATACCATATAAACAGATTGAAAGATTAAAAACCATATGATCATCTCAATAGATGCAGAGAAAGCTTTTGACAAAATTCATTACCTGTTTATGATAAAAACTCTCCAGAAAGTTTTTGTATTCTAAAGGAAGAATTTGCCCAAACCAGATGAATTTCTCACTTTTGAGATCTGTGTTCAGGTATTTGTTAGTTCAGTAAATACTTATTTAGCTCAGATGAGCTCTACTCAGCATTGTTGTGAACTCTGGGAAATAAAAAATAATTAAAGACAAAAAGAAGGAATGCCTAGCTTTAAAATAGGGCAACAGATGAGCAGTAAGTAAGTTGGGAAAAATGTGTAGTAAGTGTCAAATTTGAATGAAAATTCATTCAAAGAGTATTTTTCCAGCCCTTGTCATACATGAGACCTTGTTCTAGGAGTTGAGGATACTAAGGTGAATAGCTCCCTGCCTTCTGGTTTGGGTGTTAGCAAACCGTCACACCTGGAGAGATTTGAGAGGGATTAAGGATGACCAGTCCCAGTGGGCCAAGTTGGAAAGGGAGTATCAGACAGGGAGCATGGCATGGAAGGGAGGATGCTTTTGGTGGTAGTGAAGGGGTGGGGGGGTCAGTTAGGAGAAGATAGAAGATGATTAAATTAGTCTAAACATCTCTTTGTAAAGAGGATAGTTTAATGAATTCCATCTAAAAATTGGCATAACCACATTATAGAAGAAAAGTAGGAAACTTCTCTTGCAATTATACCTCTTTAAAGAAAGAAAATAGTCAATAAAGCAGAAATAGATGTTTTTCTTGAACTCTCTTGCTTTTTCTGTGATCCAGCGGATGTTGGCAATTTGATCTCTGGTTCCTCTGCCTTTTCTAAAACCAGCTGGAACATCAGGAATGTCACAATTCATGTATTGCTGAAGCCTGGCTTGAAGAATTTTGAGCATTACTTTACAAGCATGTGAGATGAGTGCAATTGTGTGGTAGTTTGAGCATTCTTTGTCATTGCCTTTCTTTGGGATTGGAATGTAAACTGACCTTTCCCAGTCCTGGGGCCACTGCTGAGTTTTCCAAATTTGCTGGCATATTGAGTGCAGCACTTTCACAGCATCATCTTTCAGAATTTGAAAGAGCTCAACTGGAATTCCATCACCTCCACTAGCTTTGTTCATAGTGATGCTTTCTAAGGCCCACCTGACTTCACATTCCAGGATGTCTGGCTCTAGGTGAGTGATCACACCATCGTGATTATGTGGGTCATGAAGCTCTTTTTTGTACAGTTCTTCTGTGTATTCTTGCCACCTCTTCTTAATATCTTCTGCTTCTGTTAGGTCCCTACCATTTCTGTCCTTTATGGAGCCCATCTTTGCATGAAATGTTCCCTTGGTATCTCTAATTTTCTTGAAGAGATCTCTAGTCTTTCCCATTCTGTTGTTTTCCTCTACTTCTTTGCATTGATCGCTGAGGAAGGCTTTCTTATCTCTTCTTGCTATTCTTTGGACTCTGCATTCAGATGCTTATATCTTTCCTTTTCTCCTTTGCTTTTCACTTCTCTTCTTTTCACAGCTATTTGTAAGGCCTCCCCAGACAGCCGTTTTGCTTTTTTGCATTTCTTTTCCATGGGGATGGTCTTGATCCCTGTCTCCTGTACAATGTCATGAACCTCATTCCATAGTTCATCAGATCAGATCAGATCAGATCAGTCGCTCAGTCGTGTCCAACTCTTTGCGACCCCATGTATCGCAGCATGCCAGGCCTCCCTGTCCATCACCAACTCCTGGAGGTCACTCAAACTCACATTCATCGAGTCAGTGATGCCATCCAGCCATCTCATCCTCTGTTGTCCCCTTCTCCTCCTGCCCCCAATCCCTCCCAGCATCAGAGTCTTCTCCAATGTGTCAACTCTTCGCATGAGGTGGCCAAAATACTGGAGTTTCAGCTTTAGCATCATTCCTTCCAAAGAAATTCCAGGATTGATCTCCTTCAGAATGGACTGGTTGGATCTCCTTGCAGTCCGAGGGACTCTCAAGAGTCTTCTTCAACACCACAGTTCAAAGCCATAGTTCATCAGGCACTCTGTCTATCAGATCTTCTCCAGGGGATATTCTCAACCCAGGGATTGAACCCTGGTCTCCCGAATTGTAGACAGACGCTTTACCGTCTGAGCCACCAGGAAAGTCTAAGTCTAGCTCTCTGAGCTTAGGCATAATTGCAATGTAGTTTTGTGAACTTTTTTTCACTTGGTCTACATGGAGTTACAGAGTCAGACACAACTTAGCAACCAAACAACAACATGTGTTTTGCTGTTTTTGCTACCTACATGACCAAACGGAGAAGGAAATGGCAACCCACTCCAGTATTCTTGCCTGGAGAATCCCAGGGACAGAGGAGCCTGGTGGGTGCGGTCTATGGGGTCACACAGAATCGGACACGATTGAAGTGCCTTAGCAGTAGCAGCAGCACATAACCAAATAATATTCCCTTTAGAGTACATACCATTTTTAACATTTTAGATTCCTTTCAAAATTTTTTGTAATGTGACAAACAACTTTCTGCATTATAAATGCTTCTTTTTCTGGATTTTCATCTTTAGATTGTCACAACTGTGATTAATAGTCTTTTATTTAAAAACAAATCAGTATTAGTTTAGGTTCGAAGTATATTTCCATATTTAAGCCAGTTTTAACTAAATTTGTTATCATGGGAAGTCTTCAGTGTCATATACCTTTGCATAATGGGTATTTAAAAATGGTTAATATGTGTGTGTGTTTAAACCATTGGAAGATTGTAAACCAGGCCGGCTAACTCTAAATGTGTTTTTGTCTTTATTTTCTGGACCAAGCATGTTCATTTCCTTAATCTCTGACTCATAATTCATCCATAAATTGCAATTTCAGAACTGCTTTAAATTGTCATTGAAAAATTGTAGGTTAAACAAATGTTATGTAAAATGTAGAAAAAAATAAAATGTAGGTAAAATTATCAAGAAAAATGTTGGTTCAAAACAAGAAGGTGTTTTCCTTAAATACTTTTTAAAATAGTAATAAAGCGGATGTCAGCTACCAGTGTTCTGTCACCCTCGTGGCTTCTTGGTAAACCTACCAGGTAGCGTTTCTTCTGCTTATAGAAATTGTGGAGGAAGGGAGGAGTGGCCCATGGTTGGGGCAGGGCAATATCCTGTTTGCAGTTCCTTCCTTTTATAGCTTGATAGGCAAGAATACTATTGTGATGGTGCCTGTAAATGGGCCAGAGAGGCTTTTATCCTTGCAGGCTAGTATTTTTGGTATCTTTAAGCAGGTCAGGCTCCCTAAAATCATACAGCATTTTCAATTTCAAACTCTTTGAATTTGGAAATTCTGTTTGTCTTCTGTATGTGGATAAAGCAGTATCATCTTTTTCAATTCTCCTTGCCTATTTCAGTTAAGCTGTGGTCTAGAAAAATCCGCAGTTTACTTTTCACTGTGGAAGGTTTGATTCTCAAGTTTAACTGAGTATGTCTTTTTAGTATTTTTTTTTCCTTTTCTCCTTCTAACAAGTTTCCTCTGTGTTGTAAACACACACACACACTGTATTTAGGATTATACATTTCAGGGCTGATACTATGTCTGCTCACTCAGTTTTGAATCCTATAGTCTTGAAAAGACATATACTTTCTATCTGAAAGCTTGTGTCCATTTGTTTCATTTACATACTGAATTAAGGGGATATATATTTGTAATGTAACAGGGAACTTCATTTTGTTCCCACAATAGCCCCAGAGTCTAGAACAGTGTCTGACATATCCTAAGTGCTCAATGAACACTTGCGTGAATGACTGAATACTTAATTGATAAGCATTAGTAACACTGAATACTTAATTGATAAGCATTAGTAACATTGGACAGGGAAGGCAATGGCACCCCATCCCAGTACTCTTGCCTGGAAAATCCCATGAACAGAGGAGCCTGGTAGGCTCCAGTCCATGGGGTCGCTAAGAGTCAGATATGACTGAGCGACTTCACTTTCACTTTTCACTTTCATGCATTGGAGAAAGGAAAGGGCAACCCACTCCAGTATTCTTGCCTGGAGAATCCCAGGGATGGGGGAGCCTGATGGGCTGCTGTCTATGGGATCGCACAGAGTCGGACACGACTGAAGCGACTTAGCAGCAGCAGCAGCAGTAACATTGGATAATGTTAATTGGGGTAGATGGATAATAATGTACATTGGATAATGATAATTTATCCATGTGTTTATGGATAAATAAATTATGTCCCACAATTCTTGAAAGTTTGATATGGAGCAATTAAAAAGCTCGAGTGCTTAAAAATAAACTATGAAGTCAGTACTAATTATAGAAATAACAAGAATCACAGTGTTTTGAGGCATTATTTTTTAAAGTTACTGAGTAAAATTAGATGTTTTTATAGGTCTCTAAAATTTTAGAATTGAAATGGACTTTATTAATGTATACAAACATTTGAAATCAGTGTTATGGGTGACAGTCTTCGTTTTTAACCCCAGCATTATTTCTGTTTTTCTCAATAGGGGAAAATCCTTATTTATGCATTGTCAGACATTTTTAAACAGTTGTCCTTGTACTTCCAACATACTTTTCAGTAAGAACTAAGTCAAAAGCTCAAGAAAAGAATACTGGAAAAATTTTCAATTAGTTGCATTAAAAAATTTAACTATTTTTTTATGAAAGAAAATTAGGAAAGAAGCATTGAAAGCCCCTGAAGGCATTATCTGTTACATTGTGTAACTTGGTGCTAAAAACACCCAAAAGACTCAATTTTCAGAACCACTGAAGTATCTCTGTAAGAAACTAAGAAAAAAATCTGCTCCAGTATTGCTTTCTCAGATGGAGAATCTCAGCCCAGAGAGGTCAAGTGTCTTGACCAAGGTCAAATCCAATTAGTGAAAGAGAAAGACTAGAACCTGCCCCCAAGTTCCCAGTTGCGGGTATATCCCCTCACAGCAGGAAGCTGAGCAGTGCCAATCTTAGCATAATACTGTCTCCAAACTAAGTGAAAGCGAAAGTCACTCAGTCCTGTCTGACTCTTTGTAACCCCATGGACTATACAGTAGTCCATGGAATTCTTTAGGCCAATTCTGCAAAAGAATCAAAGCAGCATTCAGTGTGGAAGGGTAGAATTTTTCCATTGGAAAGCAGCGTTTCAAATACACTGGTCACGCAGTTTCTCTTCCAGGCAGCATCTGAACTTTAATTCTGGCTGATGGAGCTAACACATGTTTGTGTACAAACCAGGTGAAATGCCAGTTTTCCTCACATTTGCTTTAGTGATGTCTGTGAATGTCCCCAAGTAGTTCAAAGTGTCAGGAGTGATAGAAACACAGGAGAACTAAAGAGTGACATGTTTAGGCTGATTTTCAGGACTGGATCTTTTTATGGTTTTTTTTTTTTTTTTTTTTTTTTACTATAATCCACAGTAAGAAACATATTTTACATTGCAGCTTAGTTCACACACACACACACACACACACACACACACACAATTCACATGAATAATTGAAATAAAAGATTAATGAACAATTCTTATGTTACGATGGGTGAGGTATACTGATGTTTTATATTCTGTCCTATTTTATTAAAAAAAAGAAAAGTCTTTATCCATTAAATTGATTTTGTTGCTCACAGCCATTGGAGAATCTGTGCTTAGATCTGAATTACTGTGCTTACTGCTTACTGGGCTTAGATCTGAAATATATTTGGATGTCTTTTAGGGCACTGATTTTGGCACTGAATGTGCAGGTGATTGTTTGGCCCTGGGTTAGCCTTCAAGTAAAATGACCAGCTTAAGGAAATTGAAAGTGTTCTGAACTCCTCAGAGGCTCCTCTCTAAATATCAAGATGTACTGCTGGCTCCCACATGATTTTCATTCAGTTGCTACTTGATCCTTAGAAAAATCTGAGTTTAGTTTAAGCCCTCAAATAATACAGTTTATGTTTTCATATCACACTTCCATTTGAATCTCTCTGTTTTCCTCAAACTCCTCCCCTACACATCCCCTTCTTCCTGCTAGTCCAAGTGTGCATTTACTCTTCGGGGACAACCTTGAATGAGAAACGCCTGTGCTTGGGTCAGCCGGGGGCCCTGAGGAGCCAGCAATGAGCCTGCCTCTGCCTCTGTTATGTGAGCGCCTGTCCAATTTAATTTATAAATTTGTGCTCATGGCATATAATACCCCATTGACCTCATGATGTCTAATCTTAAACCTTAGGTTTATAAGGATTTTTGAATGCATACTTTTTTTGTAATGTGCAGTTTCACATTTATTAAACAACACAAGCAGCTTTGAAGATGAATGAAGGTACTTGTACTTTTAAAAATTAAAATACATTTTAAAATCAAGAAATTAGATGCACATTATAAGATAAAGATAGAGCTAAGAAACACACTGAAATACATGAATATAAACCAAGAAACATTCTCTCACTTATTTTTAAAAAATGTTCAGATAATCTCTATAAAGAATGCTTTATTGTTTAATGTATATACACATTAGTTTTAGAGTTATAGAGATTCTTTGAAGGAAATAGTTTTAGAATGAAAGTATATTACAGATCCACCAATAAAATGTCTCAAATCTGTCAGTTTATGTATTGATAAGTTTAACTGTTTACTTATTAAACTTAGATATAAAATCAGCATGCTGAAATCTGCTGCACTTCTATGCACTAATAATGAACTATGAGCAAGAGAAATTAAAGAAATAATTTAGAATTTAGCTACTTTAATTTTTTATTTTACTCTCAGAAGTGTCATCCAAAAAGCTTAAATGATCAATGAAAAAATAATAATAACTGTACAAGATAACGGGGAAGGCAATGGCACCCCACCCCAGTACTTTTGCCTGGAAAATCCCATGGACGGGGTTGCCTGGTAGGCTCCAGTCCATGGGGTTGCTAAGAGTTGGACACAACTGAGTGACTTCACTTTCACTTTTCACTTTCATGCACTGGAGAAGGAAATGACAACCCACTCCAGTGTTCTTGCCTGGAGAATCCCGGGGACGGGGGAGCCTGGTGGGCTTCCGTCTATGGGGTCGCACAGAGTCGGACACGACTGAGGCGACTTAGCAGCAGCAGCAGCAGTAGTAGTACAAGATGAAAATAACACAGATTATTGTTTTTTGTTACTGTATACCTACACTCACAAAATAATGGGAAGACCTAAACTTACTGACAGATGAGAGCTAAAATGGCATATAAGATTTAGTTTTTCTTTCTGTTTTTGATGTTCAAAAATTTTGGCTTTATTTAAATATACCTCAAATGATGTTTTCCCACATATATCTTATTTTTTAAAAAAACTTTTTATTGTGGTAAAAGTTACATAATATAAAACATGATTTTAACCACATTTAACTGTACAGTTGAATGCATGCTTTTAATTTATATAAATTTTATTTCAAGACTTATTTTTCTATTTGACATAGTGAATAAAATAGTGACCTTTCCCCTATTATGGGCAGTGAACTAATAAATGAAGAGCCCTCTCCATATGTAGTTTCTGAAGTTTTAATACAAGGGAAGCTAACTGCAGCTCCCGTTGAGGTTGCTGTGTATTGAGTTATTCTAAAGATGCCTAGTGCCCCAAATACGGTCACTGCTGCCATAAACCTAGACTGTGTCCGTGCTGGCTACTCGGTCTGTGTTAGCTCCACTCTGTCCCTGGATCTTTCTTAGTTCTTGCCTCTACTGCGCTCTGCCTCAGCCTTGTTCCCTGGTGCCTACTCGCTCTCCCCTTCCATAATAAATGCTTGTAGGGCTTTTAAATTTTCATTATGGAAAACCAAGCTTTTATGATGAGCACCTAAAACCAGCATTGTAGTTAGTCAGCAAATTCCGGTTAAAGTAAATAACGGGCAAAGAAAGTGTGACTTCAGCCTGAAAGAAATATTTAGAGTTGCTGCAGTACCTCAGAGAGTTATTTAATAGGGGAGAAACATTTATGGTTCATAGTTTCAAATTAATGAGCAGACAGACAAGCCTTTCCATGTGAAGCTACCTCTTGTAGGATGAATCAGACTTTACAAATCTTTCACAAGTGGGTGTGTGAGTCAATTAGTGAGGCCTACTTTGGGAAATTTGTAAGTTGACAGAAGAAATAAAAAAAAAAAAAACACCCCACAATTCCCTTCTCCGAAACTTTTTCTGATTTTTTTCTCCCCATAATTGGTCCAGTTTTCTCTCTTCACCCCTGTGTTTATTTTGTCATTTCTTATTGTCTGACCCAGAACCTGGCTTAATTATAGCTTTTCTCACCTTGTCTTGTAACTAATTATGCACAATATAATCTACTAGAATGAGCTCCTTGCTGTTACTTGCTTTGCTTTTCTTCCTACTAGAGAGCTCCTTGGGTAAAAGTATGACTGTTATTCACATTCCTATCCTCACTACTTGTCTCTGTTGTTTTAAGGAATAAGGAATGAACAAGATAGGCGATAGCCCTGGAGGTAGTTCTAATTCCCAGAGGTCTTGTGCTAACTGTGTGAGAATTGATGCAGACAGACTCCAAGCTCAAGGTCTGCATCATCGCACTCCTACCCCCTGGTCCTGCCCTTGACTTCTGTAACCCAGGTCTCAGCTGCAGTGCTGTCAATTTAAAATCCATGCTTATTAAAACCTATGGGAATGGACCCACCCATACAAAGAATTTAGGCTTATGTGGTAACTCTCCTAATAGCATTGGAGGCTATTGTGTGTCTTGGAGTTGGAAAAGCCTTAAATCCTATTAGTTCGAATGTGGTCAAGTATGTTCCCTTCAGAAATGCTTGAACTTTGGAGAAAATTCTCAGTTGTCTGTAAGGGAGTTGTAGTTTTGGCAGTAAGCTGCATGTTTTGCCAGGAGCCAAATTTTAAGTTTTATTGTTTTTCGGGAAACACATCTGTGAAATAATGGAAATAGTGATAAACTGTGCTTAACATTTTAAAACAGTTTCTAAATTATTTTGTTTACTTGAATTAAAAAACAATAACTTTTAGGATAACCTGACATTAGGCTATGACATTAACATAAAGCTTAAAAAAATTAGAGATTAAATTTTATATGTATGTTTTGACTGGTGACAGTACTTTATTTCTGAATTTGTGGAAGAGGAAGCTAGATTTTAGTTGTCGATTAAGATCATTTTACTACAATTTAAAATTTGGGGATTTACCCAGAATATGAGCAAGTGGATTTCCTTGATAAACTTTATTTTACCTTTTTTTTTTTTTTTTTAAAGGAACAGTAGTTGACGTAGACTTTGAGTTAAATACAGAGACTACAGAATGAGATGGGGGTGGGGGGGGCGGGTGTCTACTCTAGCCATCCAGAGACTAATTTCTCCTCTGAAGAACTGCTCCCGTGGAGCTATATTCAGCAGTTCTTTCCTAAGTGACAAAAACAGACAGACCTTAGACAGGTCTTCTCTTGCCCTGCCTGCCCAACTCTACCCTTTTCTCTGGGTCTCCTCGCCTCATTGTACTAGGAGACCTAGGGAAATTAAGTAACTTGCCACGAGAGACAGAGTAGGGATGGGTGAGAACCCCTGTGCAGTGGGCACTCCAGTGCTTCCCTTCTTCTTTAGCAGCCTGCCTCCTTCGGTAGACGCCCATAGTCCAAGTTAATACCATGTGCGTAATAACCAGTTACCTCTTTTCTTACACTTTGCTCTTGGCTGTCCTTTTTGCCTGGTACTCATTCACATTCCTCTGTGGAACTCCCCATCTTCATCTTTGCATCCACCTCCCCCGCCAGCCCCGACTATTTCCGTCTCTTTTTCTTCCTCTGTTTCTGATCACGTCTCACTGTTGCTTTGTTTCTTTCCTTTAACCCCTCCTTTTTTTTTTTTTAAAGGTAAACTAATTCAATCTTTTAAAAAATATTTATTTATTTATATCACTGCAACCAGTCTTATTCAAGGGAGGCATGACTTGGTAGTTGCCAGTAGCATGTGGGATCTTAGTTCCCCAGCCAGGGATTGAATCTGCATAGTCCCCATTGCAAGGCAGGTTCTTAACCACTGGACCACCAGGGAAGTCCCCCTCCTTCTATCTTAATTGACTAGTATATAGAATAGCAATATTGTGATAATTAGAGTTTTTTGGTTACATGTAACAGAAATTGGCTCTGATTTGCTCAGGTTCAAAATTTTAGATGAATTTTCTGGTAGTCAAAAGAGGGAAATAGAGGGCTCCTAATGGCCTTCACCGGGGAAGGCAATGGCACCCCACCCCAGTACTTTTGCCTGGAAAATCCCATGGATGGAGGATCCTGGTAGGCTCCGGTCCATGGGGTCGCTAAGAGTTGGACACGACTGAGCGACGTCACTTTCACTTTTCACTTTCATGCATTGGAAAAGGAAATGGCAACCCACTCCAGTGTTCTTGCCTGGAGAATCCCAGGGACGGGGGAGCCTGGTGAGCTTCTGTCTATGGGGTCGCACAGAGTCGGACACGACTGAAGTGACTTAGCTGTAGCAATGGCCTTCACTGTTTGATAAAAACTCTCTATTCATTTTAATGGGAAATAGTCTTTCCCTCTCTCCTGTCTGGTTTGTTCTTTCTGTCATTGAGCAAGTAATTATTGAGCAGCTGTGCCAGATAACTTTTCTAGGCTCTAAGGATATAGCAATGAACTAGAAAGATAAAAATCCTTGTTGTCATAGAGCTTACTTTCTGCCGGGGGAGACAGATGAACAAATGAAAGTTTGGTGATAATGGCTATGCTGGTGTTTTTCTGGCTACTTCAGGTTGGAAGCTCAGGGCAGCTGTCTTTGAGGTGATAACAGTTAAGCGGATAAAGAGGAAGAACATTCTAGGGAGAGGTAATAACAGACACAAAGGCTTTAGGGTAGACATGAACTTGAGTAAGACTGAGGAGCCAAGAGAAAGCCCGTGTGGTTGGAGCATAGAGGATGAAGTGGCTGATTCAGGGATAAGGTGTGAGGTCCCTGCCATAAGGTGTGAGGTCCCTGCCAGGGCTTGTATGTGAGGGGAATAGTTTGGATTTTATACTCCATGACATGGGAAGCTGTTAGAGAGTTGAAATGGTCTGATTTGTACTTAAAAGGACTTGCAAAAGTCATCTTTCAGAACTCTACTCAGAGCTCTCCTTGATAGCAGTTATCTCTGTGTTTCATATTTCTCTTGTGCTTCAGTGCCGTGATGATCTGTGCATTTACATGTCTGCCTTCCCTGTCTTTTTTCATATCCCTAAAATATAACTCTTCTTTAATTTCTTCCAGTTTCTTCTAGTTGTCTTGTGCTGCTTTGATTTAATTTATTCTTGTGTTTATTCTCTTTGATGCTATTATGAATGGAATTGTGTTCTTAATTTCTTTTTTGGATTGTTTATTGCTAGCATTTTTGTATATTTGTCTTATATCCTATAATCTTGCTGAAATTATTCTAGTTTTTTTTGGGATTTTTAAAATTATTTTCTCTCTATATAAAATAATATCGTCTGTAAAGAGAGATAGTATTACTTTTTATTGCTTTTTTTTTTTTTCATCTTGCTTAATTACCCTGACTGGAACTTCTAGTGTAATGTCAAGTAGAAGTTGTAACAATGAATATCCTTTTCTTATTCCTGATCTTAGGGGGAAAACATCTAGTTTTCTGCCATTAAGTATAATGTTAGTTGTGGGGTTTTCACAGATGCCCATGAATCAGGTTGAGGAACTTGTGTTCTTAATTTCTTGAGTGTTTTTTTTTTTTTTTTTTAAATCATGAAGCAGTGTTGGATTCTAACAATGTGTTTTAATGAAGAGATGGATAGATTTTGTTGTGAGTTGTACTCTGTGTCAGTAAGTAAATTTTTTTGAAGTGAGCTTCTAAATCTGTAAAAGATGCTGATCAGGTTGAAGCCATAGACGTGCTTGTTGACAGTTCTTATAGTTTGTCAATTGATACACATTTAATGGTTTCTAACTTCCCCGGTGACTCAGTGGTAGAGAATCTGCCTGTCAGTGCAGGTTCAATCTCTGGGTCAAGAAGATCCCCTGGAGAAGGAAATGGCAACGCACTCCAGCATTCTTGCCTGGAAATCCCATGGACAGAGGAGTCTGGCAGGGTCATAAAGAGTTGGCTACAACTTAGTGACTAAACAACATATGCAATAGATCTGTAGGATGGATTTAAATTACTTTTATTTAAGTTGAAGTTTCCTTCACTTGTTTCAGTTCTACTGTTTGTGAAATTAGTAAACTATTTAGGGAACATGGTTAGTTTACACGGTTAAGAAGTAACGGTGGTTACTTCTTAAAAATGTCTGTACATTTAAGAATGATAAATCCTATTATGTTCTTGAAGGATACATCTGTCCTGTGGCATCTGTTTGAGCAGTTTGGGCTAACGCACAGTAAAATTGCCACAGAATACTTTCTGCAAACACCTGACTGGTGGGCAAAGCTTTTGCTTCTCCTGCTTTCTCTAAGCAACAACTCTTTGTTAATCCTGGAAAAGAACAACCAGTTCCTTGTTTGTATTCATTGTTGGTTTCCTATTCTTGGTTTCCTATTCTTGAGTCAATTCAAAAGAGCAGTAGCTTACAAGTTACCATGAGATTCTAGATCTGAGATTTAGTTCACAGGCTGTGTGGCTTCTGTCTTAGACGTTTTCAGTTTGAAAAAGAATAAGGTGACTATATTCAAAAAGGAGAAAAAAAACTTTTTTGTTTTTGGTCCTTCAGGTGCATGCTCTAGTTACTAAAATGAATACAGTGGGTTGTCTGGTCTACCGTCTGCTCTCCTAGGAAATCTTAGGCAGCCATGAGTTGTCATTGTCTTACTGCTCTCCCACCCAGGTTGGGTTCCATAACTGGCAAGTTTGGCCATTGTACTCTTGTATGTGCCCAGGCAGTTTCTGACTTTTCTTATTCATTTTTATTCCAATTATTTTGCTCTGTTTGCATCGAGAAGATCTTCTTCCTTTCATACTTGCCCTCCTCCCTTTGCCTCAGATTTGAAATTAGTCCTAATCATATTGCCAAATATTGAGAAAAGCTAAAACGCATTTTGAAGTGGAATTAGATGTAATAAAGTACCAGTCAAACATTTAAAATAATTCAAGGTTCGCTTTAGACTCATTATAAACATATTCGTTGATCTCCTCATGTTTTTCTAACCTAGACTCATTATAAACGTATTCATTGATCTCCTCATGTTTTTCTAACCTTTCCACAAGTACTAGCATTGAGGGAAAATAATTTAAAAAGCAAACAAACTTATTTAATTGAATTTTTTTGTTTTAGTTTTTGAAATAATGTTTTCTACTATGTTTTATTTCAGATATCTGATTGTAGTGATAATATGGAATACAATATTGTTTTTGGACTACACTATAAGACTAATAACCATAAGACATTATTTTTGGGAAACTATTTCCAGAAATCTAAATATTAGCTTTTACAAATAGGCTTTTGGAAGAGAATTCATTTGCAAGTTAAAGACTTTCTATAATGGGTGTTAAGAGGATTTAAACACAGGTCCTTGATCTATTGCAGTGGATCTATTACCTGCATCTTCATCATAAATGAAGTTATAGGTCTTGCCTTCTAAGCTTGATCAAAAATTCAGTCTTTGCTTTAAAGACTCTTCTCACTTTAAAAAAACTTTTCTTTTTTAATTTGAAGGGTTTCATGAAATAAAACTCATACTCTACCCAGAATTAAGCAGTGAAAGTCAGCATGAGAAGTTTCTAACATGAAACCATTTCATTTCAGAGTATGTATTATTCAGGTGATATTCTGGAGAGAGTCTATTTTTGTGCTTTATGCAGACACTGGTTTCTGATGATGACTGAGTTGATATGCAGGGTTATGTTTATCCGTGAGTTGTAACCTAACAGCCTTGTACTCAGTTTGTGTGAGACCAAGGACTCAGCTTTTCTTAGGACCAAGTATTTTCTCCTCTTCCCCTTTAAAGGGTCTGTATAGACTTCTGTGTGCTGAGAATATTGGCTTAGTGTTTCCTTAGTTTGCTTAAATAAGCGGCTGAGCTAGTTCAGTGAGGTACAACGAGCTCAGCAATGTGTGTCCTGGAACCGAGCTCTCCTCAAGCAGGAGAAGCCCATGGCACTGCGACACTACTAGCAGGGAATGTGTATTTGTCCTGGCTATGGTTGTCAGTTCTGGAAGGACATCTTTTCAAGCTGATCATGAAAGTTCTGTTTCCCATCCAATTAGATGGGAAGATACACATGGCTGATGTTGTCTGCAATTTTCCTAAATTACCCACCAAAGAGTTCCCAGTGGTTTCACTCTAATTACACCCATGAGAATGGTGGAGAGAGTATTTCTATTTTAAACTAATCCTCACATTAATAGAATAAAGTCCACTGGCTACTCACTGAATATCAAATCTCCAATTCAAATTCAAATGTGAAACAAAAACACATGAGAGTATTATAGAGCAGACATGACCTTAACCAAGAGGCACATTTATTTCTAGACCTTGTTCTTAGGATAATTTGAAAGCGATGGAGATAGAGACCTGACATGAGGCTCTGCCTTTCTTCTATAATGAGGGTTGCCTCCATTACTTGATAACAGATGCATTGTCTAATATTCTGCAAGCCTTGTAACCTGTGGTTTATAATAGAATCAAAACCTGAAGAACAGGAAGAATGACTGACTTTCTTTAACGGCGTGTTCAAAGACTATAAGAGACAACATACATTCCTTCTGTTCTCATTCAATTAAACCAGTAGAAGAAACTTAAAATAGACTGAATAATGCAAGTTGTTTTAACTATACAGTGCATTTCTGGTTTGTAATTAGTCTTACCTATCTAATTTGTGATTGTATAACAAGGAATATTTTCATTTCTGTAAGCAGAACAAAAGTAGAATTGGCTGTGCATTTGAAAAATGTTTGCCTTTTTCCTATTTTAAAATTTTATTTTAAAGTTGAGTGCAGATATTGTTTTCTTAGTCACTGGTTATAATGGGAGGAAATGATTAAGAAGAAAAATGTTGCTAAAAATAAAAAAAATTAAGCATTTTGTTTGTGCTTGTATATGACAGTCAAGGCTTAATGCTTTTTTCAGGAAAAAGAAGTTTATAAATGAAGTGCCTTGACACTTAGGAAGTCTGAGAACCAAGTCTTGCAAGGCAAGGAAGAGACTTTAAAAGTTTTATGTTTCAGCTCTTTGCAGAGCTTCTCACCTCATCCTATGTTTTTATAGATGTTAATTTCATGGACTTCTGTGGTTTTACATCTTGTAGATAACTGGTAATTGCTGTCCTCTCTTAAAAAAAAAAAAAAAACAAACCCAACCAAACCTGGTAATCTTACTGTTTTGTTCGTGAGAAATTTGCATAAGGAAAAATGAGTACAACGGCTCTCTCCTGGTTACTTTGTTGGAGAGCGTTGTGGGCCAACAGTGATCTTCTGATAGTTTGAGAGTGGATTGATAAAACAGGAGCCAGTGCATGTATTTTGTGGTTGTTGATACTAAGTCACCGGGAGACTCAGGATGCCCTTTGAACAGAAAGAACTGAGAGCAACATCAATATCTGTACATTAAAAAAATGAGAGGACTGAACTAAACGATGGTCTGCGTTACGGCTCTGGTGTATAGCGATCGTGAGGGATGTTTACAGCCTCGTGTTTTGATGTTTGTATGCATACATGGGCTTTGGACTAAGGTATCAGAAATAATAGCAGTTATGGGTCCATATTCAGATGGATACAAGTGATGGAAAAGAGAAGAAAAAAATAATTTTGAGATCAAAGTTTATCTTTTTCCTGTGGTCCCTTAATATAGATGAGTAATGTGGCAGGTACAATTCTGAACACTTTATATACATTGTTAATTCACTTAATCTTCCCAAAAAATAGCCTGCTGAGGCAATTACCGTGTTATCCCCACTTCATAGGTTAAGGAAATGGAAGCACAGAGAGTTAATGTAATATAGCTCGTAAGTAAAGAGCCTGGCAGCTTGGCTGTGGACTTGGAGTGCCTAGCCACTGCACTGGACTCTAGATAGGGCATCAGTATTCTGTGATCGTGTCGTGAGTGTTCTCACATAAAATGCTCTCTTTCCCTCCACTGTTTGTTCCTGCAGCCGTCAAACATTTTTTGTGTGTGCTATGTGCCAGGCATAGTGCTGAGTCTCGTAGATATAGAAAAGACAAGAAATCCTGCTCTCAGATTTACGAGCCTAGCCAGGGAGACAGACTAAAATAACCACAGAAACCTCGTGATGACAAACGAGGGTAAGAATTTGAAGGAGAAGGGCAGGGAGCTTTGAGAACGTACAGCAGGGGCCTGAGCTCCTTGAGGTGCCAGAGAAAGCTGCCCTCCCACAGTGACTTGAGCTATGATGCCAAGGGGAGCAGGAGACCATCTAAATACTGTAGTGAGGCCAGGAAGGCTCAGGTAGAGTCTACTGTCTTTGTGGACCATTCCCCAGCCCCCTTTAGAAACCTTGTTCTCCATATCTCAGTACCAGAATGACGGTGCAGACTTTGCTTGTGTCCCTGTATGTGTGCAGGTTCCTATGCAGATTGTAAGCATTAAGCAGATACATGTTGGTCTTCAGTGACTGTGTTCTGTTGCACCTCCTGCTTCCTGCCTTTTATCTCATGTTGAGAGTGGCCGAGTGTAACTTCAGAACAGATAGGGGGAAGTGGGAGAATGAATGTCTCAGTCAGGTGGCATGCCTTGGCTCTCAAAATACTTTCTAAAAGCTTATACAGATCATTTGATCTAAAGCCCTTATGTTTGAAATCAATCTCTTCCTTACTTTCTCTTTTAGCACACCATTGAAGTCTTGTTTCTATGTACCTGGTTTGATGCTTTCATATAACTGGGATCAGAAAGTTAATTTCACTTGCTCCTCTGGGCATTACTGCTAAAGTTGTAGTGACACGTTTAAAAAATCTCATTCACTGAATATTAAATAAGCTGAATTAACCCCCTAGGGCTGATGTAGTCTTTGTAGTTTAACAGTTTAAAGTAGTTTATATTCACTAAACATATACGTATTTATTGAGCATCTACAAAGGAGGCTTTGTAAGTTTTGTAGAAGTATGAAACACTTGGTTACTGCACTTAAGGAGGTTCATACTTAGGCTAAAGGAAAATAATTGCAACAGAGCTGTGAGGGGCCCATCAGGAAGTGGTCAGGAACGCCTATGTGGCTATGCTGCCTGAGTCCGCTGCACCCTAGCTATGTGGCCTTGAGGCAACTGATTCTCTGCATTTTGCATGTAAAATGTACATTGTGCTTGTGAGGATTAATGATCCATATTATGTAAATTGCTTAGAATAGTGCTTGCCACATAATATAAACTATATAACTCTTGTTTTTATTATCATCATCATTGTCGTGGTCATTGTAAAGAGTAAGGGGAAGGGTTTCTGAGCTAAAGGAAAAGACATCATGGAGGTAGTATTTGAGTTAGGTCTAACGAAACAGGAAGGATTTTAATAGGTAGAGAATGTGTGGAGAGGATTCCAGAACAAACCTCAGATACTAGAAAAGTGTCAAGTATGATTCGGGAATGGTGAGGAGTCCAAGCTAGTGAATGCAATTCATCCAAGGAACAGTGACAAATTCATCTGGAAAGGTGGATTAGGACCTTATCTTGGGGAGGGATTGACAGTCTGGCTGGACTTTTGAGCAGAACTGAGTCTTTCAGGTTCTGCTTTAGAATTACTAGAGTAGGCGGGAAGTGGAAGAAGAGAGAAATGGTGTGAGTTATAGCATATGGAGATAAGGGTTTGAAATAAGTTGATAATGATGAAAAAAAGGTCATGTGCTTATCTGCTGGAAAATAATGAAACTTAAAATTCAGGGCCCCTCCTGTGCTCAGAACCCTAGTGGTGGTTATGTATTAGTAAAATTTGAAAAGATACTTGTATCCTCTGTTTCTTTCCCCAAATAGTATGTTTCAATCCCCCAAAACTGCTTCCACCCCATAATTGAAAGAGACTGGAGAAAGAATCAGTCTATGTATCGATTTGATGAGGGTGGGTAGAGTGAGACAGAGAGGCCTGTGTTAAAAATGACTTTTGAGATTTTATCTGAGTGATGGGGAGGAACCTGATGGGAAAGAGGGATGATGGGGAAGCCATTTAGAGGACACTGGTCTCAAACCAAGTGAATGTTCCAGACTGGTTAGCTTCACTAGGCAAAGAAACATTTTCTTTCTTTCTTTTTTAATCATCTCTGCACACCCCTATCCTCAATTGCTGTTGAACAAGTGTGATAATTTTAAGTTATATGAGGCTGGAGAAAGGGGTCTAAAGATGACTGCTAATTAATAGGCTAGAACCCAAAGCACGTATCATAGGGACTTCTTTGTACTGTCCACATTAAGTATGCTGTATAGGCTAAGCCTAATTTTCTGAAACCTTTAAAGAGAGTTCCTCCTTTTTGGTATGATTCTTCTATATTCAGCAAATCTTAGTGCTTCTAGACTATTTTCAAGTTGAGACATCTGTTTTCTGGAAACTGCTATCTTGAAGTTTAATGGACTCAGACATGGTTGGTAATGCTGATTTCACGGCTGTTTTAGTGTTCCTGGGAGCAGTACCTGACTGGGAAAGGCTGTTCTCAGCATTTTATTTCCTTTTTCATAAACAAGTAAAATATTAAATAACAGGAAATCAAAAGTCAAGATTGAAGAATACTGCCTCAGATGGCCAAATTGAATCTTCAGGAGTGTTTTCACTTTCCAGATCACAAAGTATAAATATAATTGACAGAGACACTCAGGTTTCAAAAATGAAACATTTTTGAATTATGGTGCGTGTGTGTGTGTATGTGTGTGTGGGTGGGTGTTGGCTTTGCCATCAGCCTTTTTTTTGGAAATAATAATACCTAAAAACAAAGCTAGAAACAGAGTAAGATCTGAAGCAAATATCTCTGGGGAGGCCCATTAGCAAATTCATGATTCAGAGTCTGGTTTAGACTTCTGTATTAAGCCATGTGTTGTTTAAAGAATCATCCCTTGTATATCAGATAGATTAAACTCTCTGAGTAAGAAAAATTGTTGTAAATTCCAAACTGCTTCTGAAATTCATGTACCATTTTTTTGATAGGCTTTAAGGATTTACTGACCATAGGATATAGTTTAAAGAAATGATTTAGATGTATTTGTGGATTAGTTCTAAGAGGATTTTGTTTAACTTACCGGGTTGGTCTACTGTTCTATGAAATTAGTCCAAACTTCATGTTTGTTACAATAGTCCTCAGTGTGTCATGAACACAAACATTTTATTTAACTTTTTTCTTCAGTTTTATTGAGATATAACTGACATACAGCACTGTTTAAGTGTATAACATAATGATTCACTCACATACATCATGAAATGATTATCACTGGAAGTTTAGTGAACATCATAGTCTCATATAGATACAAAATTAAAGAAATAGAAAAAGATTTTATGATGAAAATTCTTAGGATATACTCTTTTAACTTTCATATATAACATGCAATAGTGCTAATTATATTTATCATGGTATACATTACATCCCTAAAACTTACTTATCTCATAACTGAAAGTTGGTACCTTTTGACTGCCTTCATTTACTTACCCCTCTTGTCAGCTCCCACGTCTGATAACCTTAAATTTGATCTTTTTTTTTGTATGAGACATTTATTTTTGAAGTATAATGACCTACAATACTGTGCTAGTTCCTGTTACACAGCATAGTGATTTGGTATTTCTATACATTTCAAAATGATCACCATGACAAGTCTAGTTGTGATATGTCACCATTCAGAGATGTTGTTGTTCAGTTGCCCAGTCATGTCTGACTCTTTGCCACCCCATGCACTGCAGCATTCCAGGCCTCCCTGTCCCTCACCATCTCCCAGAGCTTAGCCAAGATCATGTCCATAGCATTGGTGATAACATCCAGCCACCTCGTCCTCTGACACCCTCTTCTCCTTCTGCCTTCAGTCTTTCCCAGCATCAGGATTTCTTCCAATGAGTCAGCTGTTCATATCAGGTAACCAGAATATTGGAGCTTCAGCTTCAGCATCAGTCTTTCCAATGAGTATTCAGGATTGATTTCCTTTAAGATTGACTGGTTTGCTCTCCTTGCTGTCCAAGGGGCTTTCAAGAGTTTTCTCCAGCATCACAGTTTGAAGGCATCAATTTTTCAGGGCTCTGCCATTCAAAGATACTATATACTATATTCCCCACATTATACATTTCATATGCATGGCTTATTTATTTTGCAGCTGGAAGCTTGTGCCTCTTCATCTCCCTTACCTGTTTCTTTTTCTTCCCTCCTCACTGCCTGCATCTCTAGCAACCACCTGTTTGTTCTCTGTCTATAACTCTGTTTTGTTATGTTGTTCCTTTTTGTTTTTTAAGATTATTTGTATAAGTAAAATCATACAGTATCTGTCTTTCTGTGACTATTTCACTTAGTATAATATTCTCTAGGTTCATCCATGTTTTTGCAAATGGTAAGATTTCATTCTGGCTGAGTAATAGTCCATCATGTGTGTGTGTGTGTGTGTGTGTGTGTGTGTGTGACCACATCTTCTTTATCCATTTGTCTATTGATAGGCACTTGGATTGCTTCTGTATCTTGGCTATTGTGAATAATGTTTCAATGAATATAGGAGTATATAGTCTTTTCAAATTAATGTTTGTGTTTTCTTTGATTAAATACTCAGGGATGAAATTTCTGGATCATATGGTAGTTTTATTTTTAATCTTTTGAGGACTCTCTGTACTGTTTTTCATAACAACTGTACCAATTTATATTCCCACCAACAGTGCAGGAGGGTTTAGTTTTCTCCACTTTGTTATTTATTTTTTTGATTATAGCCATTTTGACAGGTGTGAGGTGATAGTCTCATTGGGGTTTTGATTTGTTTTCCCTGATGACTAGTAATGTTGGGCATCTTTTCATGTGGCTCTTGGCCATCTGAATGGCTTCTTTGGAAAAGTATCTATTTAGATCCTCTGTCCATTTTTTAATTGGGTTTATTTTCTGGGTGTTGAGTTGTATGAGTTCTTTGTATATTTTGGATATTAACCCCTTATCAGATATATCACTTACAAATATCTTCTCCCATTCAGTAGGTGGTCTTTTTGTTTTTCTGATAATTTCCTTCATTGTCCAAAGCTTCTTAGTTTAATGTAGTCCCATTTATTTTTGCTATTATTTCCCTTGCCTGAGGAGACATAGCCAAAAAGATATTATTAAGACCAGTGTCAAAGAGAGTACTGCCTACATGTTCTTCTAAAAGTTTTGTGGTTTAAGTCTTTAATCCATTTTGAATTTATTTTTGTGCATAATGTGAGAGAGTTTTCCATTTGGATTCTTTTGCATTCTAACTATCCAGTTTTTCCAACATCATTTATTGAAGAGGCTGTCTTTCCTACACTGTATATTCTTGCCTGCTTTATTGTAGATTAGCTGCCTAAAGGCACTTCTCACAGAATTAGAATGCTGCTGCTACTGCTGCTAAGTCACTTCAGTCGTGTCCAACTCTGTGCGACCCCATAGACAGCAGCCTACCAGGCTCCCCAGTCCCTGGGATTCTCCAGGCAAGAACACTGGAGTAGGTTGCCATTTCCTTCTCCAATGCATGAAAGTGAAAAGTGAAAGTGAAATCACTCAGTCGTGTCGACTCATAGTGACCCCATGGACTGCAGCCTACCAGGCTCCTCCGCCCATGGGATTTTCCAGGCAAGAGTACTGGAGTGGGATGCCATTGCCTTCTCCGAAGAATTAGAGTAAATAATTCTAAAAAATGTGCAGAGACACAAAGACTTCAAATAGCCAAAACAATCTTGAGAAAGAAGAGCTAAAGGTATCACTTGCTCTTACTTCAGACTATACTACAGAGCTGTAGTCATCAAAGCAGTGTGGTACTGGCACAAAAACAGACAGACACACAGATCAGTAGAACAGAATAGAGACCTCAGAAATGAACTCATACTTGTATGTGCAATTAATTTTCACAAACATTTTTTAATTTTAAGAGTTATACATTTTAAAATTCATTTATGTGTAGACTCTGGCAAGTGATACTAGTTTTCCATTTATAGAAATGGTATAAACTAGAATGAATTAAATTAAAAGATTATGTCTATTTATAAAGAGAACATAAATAGAAATGATAATACATGGTGCTACTTGTGGTGGCAGAAGTTGAGAAAGTTGATGCATGATTAACTGAAGTTTGTGAAACGTTGGCTTAATGGAAAATAATATATATTATACTTGCTTACTCACTCCAGTACTCTTGCCTGGAAAATCCCATGGATGGAGGAGTCTGGTAGGCTGCCGTCCATGGGGTTACTGAGAGTCGGACACAACTGAGCGACTTCACTTTCACTTTTCACTTTCATGCATTGGAGAAGGAAATGGCAACCCACTCCAGTGTTCTTGCCTGGAGAATCCCAGGGACCGGGGAGCCTGGTGGGCTGCTGTCTATGGGGTCTCACAGAGTCAGACACGACTGAAGCGACTTAGTAGTAGTAGTAGTAGTAGTAGTAGTATACTTGCTCACAGTGCTGTAATTTTAATTAATTGTTAAATAAAAATCCCACAGCTATTGGTCATACATATATGTTAGAATGTTAGCTCTTTAAGAATATTTTATTAAAAGGTAAGAGAGTTATTTGGATCTTGGTATGTGGCATCAGTGTTTTGTGTGTGTGTTCTTAGTTGCTTAGTTGTGTCCAACTCTTTGAGACCCCATGGACTATAGCCCTCCAGGCTCCTCTGTCCATGGGGATTCTCCAGGCCAGAATACCAAAGTGGGTTGCCATGCCCTCCTCTAGGGGATCTTCCCAACCCAGGGATCGAACCCAGTTTTCCCACATTGCATCAGTGTTAATGAAGCAGAAAAAAATTAGTCTAACTGGTTGACTCATGAATGTGGGCTCATCTGGTAAAGAATCCATCTGCAGTGTGGGAGACCTGGGTTTGATCCTTGGGTTGGGAAGATTCCCTGGAAAAGGGAAAGGCTACCCACTCCTGTATTCTGGCCTGGAGAATTCTGTGGATTGTGTAGTTCATGGGGTTGCAAAGAGTCAGACATGACTGAGCAACTTTCACTTCACCAAGTTAGTTAGGGGTAAGAACATATATGTCAAATGTTATTCTATCGAGAAGAGTTATAGGACTTCCTGGCAAAGAGTGGGAAAATTTTATAAAAGCCATGCATGTTCTCACTAATTTCGGAGTAAATTGTTAAAGGGCTTCCTTGGTGGCTCAGTGGTAAAGAATACGCCTGCCAGTGCAAGAGATGTGGGTTTGATCTCTGGGTAGGGAAGATCCCCTGGAGAAGGAAATGGTGACCCACTCCAGTATTCTTGCCTGGGAAATCCCATCAACAGAGGAGGCTGGCAGGCTACAGTCCATGGGATCACAAAAGAATTGAACACTACTTAGCGACTGAACAACAACAAAACCAAGCACTGTACTTTTGTTAAATTTTATCAGTCAAAACTTGGGGAAGATTCTTCCAGTTTGGATTCATACATGCTAATATCCACCCCACTCCAGTACTCTTGCCCAGAAAATCCCATGGACAGAGGAGCCTGGTAGGCTGCAGTCCATAGGGTCTCGAAGGGTCGGACACGACTGTGGGACTTCACTTTCACTTTTCACTTTCATTCATTGGAGAAAGGAAATGGCAACCCACTCCAGTGTTCTTGCCTGGAGAATCCCAGGGATGGGGGAGCCTGGTGGGCTGCCGTCTATGGGGTCTCACAGAGTCGGACACGACTGAAGTGACTTAGCAGCAGCAGCAGCATGCTAATATCTAGTGAGAAGAGTAGACAGTGTATTATTTTTTTTCCTGAGAAACAGAAAAAGAAAATCAGTATATTTAGAAGATGCTTTGGAGTTAATTTTATTCAAATAAATAAATTTTATTTATTTATTTTATTCTAATTACTTTTAGAAATATTAGAGTATCTGGGAACAATTTTTTGAGTATTAGTTAAATATAGACTTTATTTTTAGGAAGATACACATTTAATACTTTATAACTGATTTAGCTATTCCACATTAAAAAAATAAATGAATATACATTAGTACAAAATACAAGAAATGTGAAGATAGTAGAAAATATAAAGTCCTCCCTCCTCCCACTAATCCTTTTCCAGCCCTATTCCTTCTCCAGCCTTATTCCTTACACGCAACTCCTATTAACAGTTTGAAGTCACATAATTTTGAAAGCCAAGTGTAATGGCTTTTGTAAATTGGAAGAGTAGGGATCTTTGTTTTTGTCCCAGATTCTGCTTGCATTACTTGTATCTGTATTTTTAAGCAGATGTGATGTATGGAATTACTGTGGGCTTTGGATTCAGATCAGAATTGGAATTCTAACTGCATCACAGAGCAGCCATGAGAGTTTGGGAAGTTCCTTACCTTTCTGAGCTTTAGGTTCCTCAACAGCAAAGGCTTAATAAATTTGTTTTATTTCTGAACTTTAGTCTTTCTGTCTTTTTTTAATCAGTGACATATCAAAGAAGACCTGGCATAAGGATCCAAGACATTTTTTCTCCTGGAAAGATGGAATTTGTCATTTTAATGACCCCCGTCTGCATGTATTCAGTGATGCACTGCTTTATTAGAATATTTCACCACTCTCCCAAGTACCTATCATCAGGTTGTAAAAGGACATTGCATTTACCTGCCCCTACAATATTCCTGGAATTTAGATGGCCTCTGTTGAGTTTCACTTTGCACTTATTAATGATTTAGCACTGGGATAAAAATAAAAACAAAGACTCTCTCATCTTACAGTGTGAGAATATGGGTCATGTGTGCTAAGTCATGCAGGTAAGATGAGTAGCAAAACTCAGTGGGGTAACTGGTCTAGAGAAGTCTTTCATGTGGGCTGTTAACTCCCTCCTGTAGAATGATTGCCTCAAAATTAAATGGAATTAATGGAATTGCTCCTGAGAAGGGAAATGTATTTTGCTTTTCAAAGATGGTTGTATAAGCTTTAATTATCTAATCCAAACACAGGAGCTTTCTACAAACAGCTTTTTCTTTTAGCAGGCATAGTCAACTTGCAAATACTGCTACATCTTTAGGCTTGAAAAATTGCATTATAACCAAACCTGTTGAGTATTATATAATCTACCCATTAGGGAACAACAAACTCCTGTTTTAATATTGGTTGCTGAAAATGGTTTTTAAAGCTAGGGTTGGTTTAAGTGAATTTTTGTAGTCATTTTAGCTGCAACTCGAGATGTGGTTCTCCACTGGTGGAATCTGTGTCTCCTGTCTTGATCGTTCTTTTACCATGGTTTCATTTTCTCTGCTGTTTTTGTTTCATATTCAGTTCACTTTGTTTTGTATGTGCATTATCAGACCTTGTTAATTTGTCATAGGAATATGGAACTTTCTTAATAAAAGTTAGAGGTATTTTTTATATATTTATTTAGCTTTCTTTTTTTTAGAGAATTGAGTTGTTTTCTAGTCTTGAACTTACTAATAATTAAATACGTGTAATATATTGCTACCAGAATAGCTTAAAGCTCAAAGAAACTTTGTAAGCAGAGAATAAACCCTACTTTTTAAGAACTGGGACTCTGTCATTTTTGTTGTTGAAACGCATAGGGTTTTTTGTTATGTCTTTGTTTCTTAGCTGTTCTATGTGGTATTCAGGATCTAAGTTCCCCAACCAGGGATCCAACCTGTTCCCCCTGCACTGGGAGCATGGAGTCTTAACCACTGGACTGCCAGGGAAGTTCCATGCATAGGGTTTTGATGTTGGGACATAATAATGCCATTAATTCTAGGTAGAGAAGATTTTAGGGATCAAATTTGATTCAAACTGTAGAGGAAAAGGATCAGTACTCTTGTCTGAGAATTAAAATATTAAACTGCACTTAGAGTAAAATCAAACTCTTCTCATGGTTCGCAAGGCTCTTCACTGACTTTCCCTTCTTCCCGCTTCCCTAGCCTCTGATCCTCTGTCCGGCTCACCAAGCGCCCTCCCCACTCAAGGACCCAGCCCCTTCTGTGCCCCCTTTCCCTTAGCTACTCCATGGGTCTCCTCCTACATCTCTCCCAGAGACCCCTTCCTGACTACTTCGAGGTATTAAGTAGGTCTTCTCTCGTTCCAGGACTCTGCTTATTTCCTTTTCAGCACTTATTTCAGACTGTATTTATTTTTTAATAAATAATTTATTAATTATTGTTTTTGCCTCTCAAGAACATAAATTCTATTAAGAAAGGTGGCAATTCCTCATACAGTGCCTGGCATCTATTATATATAGTCAATAAATTGATTAAGTGGAAATAGTTTACTGGTTTTAAGAACTCTTTTTTATTTGTGTCTTTATTTAAGATAGTTTATCCTGCTGGTCTGAAGGATTCAAACATCCTCGACATCAAGAGCCAAGCCAGTATGTTTTCCAGTGCTCTTACCTGCATGCATTTCCTCTTATTTCATTGTGATTTTATTGATTGTTTAGAGAGCAACATAGGCATTGCTCAGAGCAGGCAGTGAACTCAGTAGATCTTGCATGGGTCCTGTACCCTGAGATGTCTTTCAGAATTCACCAGGAACTAAATTACTTCACAGCAGATCTTCTGTGAAGGACAGAGAACTCTGTTTTGGTCTTTGGTGAGCACACAGTTCAATCATGGAGGTACAATTATTCTGTTCCCCAGAGAAAACCCTGCCATTATTTCTGTTCAACGCGCCTTTAAACAGCCCTGGATAGCCCCTGTATGGGTTTGCCCTGTGTCTTTTGGAGAAGGAAATGGCAACCCACTCCAGTACTTCTGCCTGAAAAATTCCATGGACAGAGGAGCCTGGTAGGCTACAGTCCATGGGGTTGCAAAGAGTCAGACACGACTGAGCAACTTCTTTCCTGTGTCTTTAAGCTCTTACTTATCCTTAAGCCAAAGGCCAATGTTCAGCTTTAAGCTGAAAAGGAAAGTTTGGCAGCCTGCTTGCTGTCTAAAGATCAATATTATCACCATGACAGTTGTCACATTCAGAGTGAAAGAACGGAAATGCAAATTTGGTGAGTAATTAAAATTAGTTTTGTGTCATTCTTTGGTCGTATTCTAAATGTTGCTATTTATTTGTCTTAGGTAATCTATTTAAAGAAGACACCAGAAGAAGCCTACAGAGCACTCCTATCTGGCTCAAACCCCCCTATCTTCCATTCAGGTATAACTGCTTGTGAGACTTGAGCTGTGGCACTTTGCTAGGCAGCTCACTATTTTAGAGTTGGATTATTGTGTTTTTTAACTGTATTAAGACTATGACTGTGATGTTATGTGGAATGAAATGAGACTAGTGTTTATTATTTCATTTTTTTAGAGATCCCCTCCCCCATCTAGTAAGAATAAAATAGCTTTCTCTTTTTAGGAATTTTTTTTTTCCTTGAATTCTTTCTGTATCTTGATGATTTAAGCATGAAGAGTACCTGGTTTATGACCTAATTAACCATGTCAAGATTCGTTAAATTTCAATAATCTGGTAAAGAATCCATCTGCAATGTGAGAGACCTGGATTCGATCTCTAGGTTGGGAAGAACCCCTGGAGAAGGGAAAGGCTACCCACTCCAGTATTCTGGCCTGAAAAATTCCATGAACTGTATAGTCCATTGAATCGCAAAGAGTCGGACACAACTGAGTGACTTTCACTTGCATAGCACTGATTCATCCATTCTTTCTTTCATTTTGTGAGCATTGATTGAGCTCTGACCAAATGTCAGGGACTGGAAATATAGAATAAGACCCTCAAAGTACCTTCCCAGATGCACATCTTTAGTGGGGACCCTAAATCACCCCACTCCAGTACTCTTGCCTGGAAAATCCCATGGACGGAGGAACCTGGAAGGCTGCAGTCCGTGGGGTCGCTGAGGGTCAGACACAACTGAGCGGCTTCCCTTTCACTTTTCACTTTCATGCATTGGAGAGGGAAATGGCAACCCACTCCAGTGTTCTTGCCTGGAGAATCCCAGAGACGGGGGAGCCTGGTAGGCTGCCATCTTTGGGGTCACACAGAGTTGGACACGACTGAAGCGACTTAGCAGCAGCAGCAGTAAATCACTTGTTCAGCAGACACATCTAGCTTCCATCCTGAGAAAGGCTGTCTCTCATTACAGTGTTGGAAAATAATATTTTGTAAGTATCACTTGAAGATGTTTTAAAATTTCAGGTAAACTTGAGCTTATTTGCAGAGTAGAAGGGAACATATATCAGAACTTCCACAACAGACATCTCTGATAGAATTGAGAATGATTCTAATATTTTTGCCTTTTTATTAGTGTACAAATCTACAAGCATATGGATTGCTTATTATTGTTACTAATATCAAAATTACCAACAATAAAGAAAGAAAATAACAGGAAAAATTGAGGAGACCTTTTTGTGTTCATTACTCTCCTGAAACGCACAGAAAGCAGGTCCCAGTGCCTCACACTTAAAGATGCTTTTTGTAAATATTTATTTTAATGAATAAATTAAGACTGAATCCTCTGAGAGTCAGAGGATTCCCACCTCTGTTTCTTGACCACAGAAAAGAGTATTATTAGACATAGGGTGAGTGTCAAGGAGAGGAGGAGTAGCGGGTGACAGCGCCTAGTATGCTTCAGCTTCTCAGTGAAAGCAAGGGGTGAAGTACTGGAATTGGGACAGTGAGAGGAAAATATCCTCAAGCAGCCCAGAGGATAAGCTAATTAGACATTGAAGGGCAGATAGAAGAGGGCAGATTATGAGAAATGCGTGTTAGTTGCTCAGTTGTGTCCAACACTTTACGATCCCATGGACTGTAGCTTGCCAGGCCTTCCTGTCCATGGGATTCTCCAGGCAAGAGTCCTGGAGTGGATAGCCATTCCCTTTTTCAGTGGATGTTCCCAACCCAGGGATCAAAGCCAGGTCTCCTGCATTGCAGGCAGATGCTTTACCACTGGGCTTCCCTAGGGGCTCAGTTGGTAAAGCATCTGCCTAAAATGCAGGAGACCCAGATTTGATCCCTGGGTCAGGAAAAGATCCCCTGGAGAAGGAAATGGCAACCCACTCCAGGACTCTTGCCTGGAGAATTCCATGGACAGAGGAGCCTAGTGGGCTGTAGTCCACAGGATTTCAAAGAGTAGGACCCCGTGATTGTGCAACTTTCACTTTCACTTTTCTTTACCACTAGTGCCACCTGGGAGGCCCAGGATTATGAGAGGAGAGTTTTAATGGTGATGAGTAAGCAGTTATTTTCTTCCACTTCTAATGCCTTCTAGAATTTGAAAGTTCTTTGTACAATATAATTCTGTTTTTTAGAAAAGCATAATTGTTTTAGTCAGTTTGGGCTGTACCATAGCCTGGGTGAGTTGTAAATAACTGAAGTTTGTTTCTCATGGTTCTACAGTCTGATTAGGGACCGGCATGGTCAAGTTCTGGTGAGAGCCCTCTACAGGGATGCAGCCTGCTCACCTCTTGCTGTGTCCTTACATAGTGGAGAGAGGGCAGAAAAACTCTCTGGAGTTCTTTTTTAAAAGAGCATTCATCTCACTCATGAGGGCTCCACCCTCAAAACCTAATTACTTTCCAAGGTCGCACTTTCTAATACAATCCCATTGGGGATTAGGTTTTCAACATATGACTTTTGGGGGACACAAACATTCAGTTCATTGCAGTAATGATAATATTGATTACTTCCTAAATTCTAAGCAAAGTGGTTAAGAGTGTATGATTTGAAGGCAGAGACTCTGCCTGGGTTTGAAAATTTGTTCTGCTCTTTTCTGTATAAAGGAAGTAAGTACATGTAATTTGGGCAAATTACTTATCCTTTCTGAGTTTCAGCTTCCTTTTCTGTACAATGGCTTCAAGGCTATCTTGGAGATGAAATGAGGTAATGCTGTATCACTGTCTTGCTGCAGTACCTGGTTTTTATTTTTCTCGTTGTTAGTACTACTACTATTTATTAATAAGACATAAAGATTATCCATAGGATATAAAATGAATAGGAAGTGTTTCTAATGATCACACATTCTAGTGGGGGCAGGCAGCTCTATAGGCACGTAGTTAATTATTAAAAAATTGGGTTGTATAAAAATAGAAGAAAAGATTCTGAAAGAAATGTGAGAAAGTATCAGACTCATTTAAACTGAACTTTTAAAGGGTTTGGAGGTAGAGCGTGGAGGAGGGAAAGTTTGCCATGGGTATGCCCTGCTGGACAGTCCTGGAAGGCATTGTGTCTGAGACAACTTCCAACATTGGTAGGAACCGTAGCATCCATGGTGAGAAAGGGGCCAACAACTGTGAAGGGATCATAGATGTACTTTTCCTTGAGACAGTGATGATTCTTTAAATTTTTTTTTTAAATCAGAAAAATGTTTATAGTTTTTGTTGCTATTTTGAAAACAGCACATGCACCTCGGAATTGTAATGCTATAACATTGGTAAAATTGTAATTGCAATCAATAGGTCCAGTGGCCAGTGTGTCTATTCAAGCATTTTAAGTGGAAAATATATATTAATTTTTATGCTTTTAATGTTATCCACTCAAAATTCATGGGATATGTATTTGTTTGACAAGCCAGATGAGCCTTGTTATCCTTAATTGTCAATTTAGATGATGATATTGAGGAGGTGAAGAAGGCAATGGTACCCCACTCCAGCACTCTTGCCTGGAAAATCCCATGGACAGAGGAGCCTGGTGGGCCGCTAAGAGTCAGACACGACTGAGTGACTTCACTTTCACTTTTCACTTTCATGCATTGGAGAAGGAAATGGCAACTCACTCCAGTGTTCTTGCCTGGAGAATCCCAGGGACGGGAGAGCCTCGTGGGCTACCATCTATGGGGTCGCATAGAGTCGGACACGTCTGAAGCGACTTAGCAGCAGCAGTAGCAGTAATTGAGGAGAAGGAAAGAATGAATTCTTCCTTTAAGCATAACTTTATTTTAGCTTGTATGTGATAGGTAATTAGTTTCCTGAGAACTAGAATTTTTCAATAATTGATAAGATTGAAATGGAAGAAAAGATAGTAAGAAAATTACTACTACATAGAATTAAATCATAATTTTTATAGTTGTAGCCTATTTTTCCAAATTGTTTTTATTTAAATATTTGAAAATATTTATGTGGTTAAATACATTAATGTAGTTTAAATACTTTTAAAATATATAACAAGGTATTATTGAAAAATTTCTCCCCAACCTTGATTCTTATCTATCTGGTCCTTTCTGGTATCTTCTGGTATTGGTTTATTCTGTATCCTTCTAGAGTTTCTTTATGCATATATAAGCAAATAAAGATATTATTTAGTCTTTTAAGTCTAAAAAAAGTCTTATTTTTCCCATTTTATCACAAAATGTGACATATTATATGTACTAGTCTGCATTTTGATTTTTTCCCCCTTAACTCATCTTGGATATCTTTTTACACCAGTACGTAGAGAGCTTCCCTCCTCATTTTGTCACACTGCTTTATAATGTACAAAGTGCATTTAACCAGTCTCTCTCAGGTAGGCATTTAGATCATTTCCTGTCTTTTAAACTGTAGCTTTTTAGTTCAGATGATCTCAAATGTCTTTTAGAAGAAACTGAGATAACTCTGGAGAATATTATAGCATTGCTGTTAGACATAAAAAGTTTGAGCAATTTGTTTACCTGAAAAAAGAATGCTTAACACAGACATCAGACATTTTTTCTTAGTTTAGGCACCTATTTCCAACTAAAAGTTTGATCTTGAACATATTGTATGTTGTATTTTTGATAACACCATGAGTTGTATTTATATTAAGTTGCATTTCTAAATCCATACTCTTTGTAAATCATACATTTGAAGCAGAAAATACCACACAATGTGCATTTATAATTCAGTGAAAAATTTAGTTGAAAGAATACTACTAGTTTTCTGGAATTTTATTACAGAAACAGTTTTTTCTCCTAATGCTGAAATAAGATGTGGATTGATTTTAGTCTACAGCCCAGATCAACTTAAGGCTGATGCAGTACTATTAAGAATCATTTTTATACTGGTTCTGGTCAGCCATCATCACCTTGGCCTTCCTTTGATCTAGGTTTTCATTCCATGTATTGTTAAATAACACTTCTGTGTTCATTCTCTAGATTTTTTTTTAATCCTTCTTTCTTCATTAATACTTTTGCATTAATCTGCATTGATTCTGCATTAATTTGCATAATTCTACATTAATCTTTCTTCTTTAACACTTCTATTTTAAAAACAGGAATTTACAAAAGGAACTTCTATTTATTTATTTATTTTCCACTTTTTTTTTAATTTTTTTTTTTTTTATTTTGCTTAACTTTACAATATTGTGTTGCTTTTACTATACATCAAGATGGATCCGCCGCCAGTATACACGTGTTCCTTATCCTGAACCCTCTTCCTCTCTCCCTCCCCACACCATCCCTCCAGGTTGTCCCAGTGCTCCAGCCCCAGGCATTTGTTATCGGGCATTGTACCTGGACTGGCGACTCATTTCAGATATAATATTATACATATTTCAATGCTATTCTCCCCCATCATCCCACCCTCTCCCGGTCCCAGAGACCAAAAGTCTGTTCTATACATCAGTGTCTCTTTTGCTGTCTCGTAAATAGGGTTATTTTTATCATCTTTCTAAATTCCATATATATGCGTTAGTATACTGTATTTGTGTTTTTGTTTCTGGCTTACTTCACTCTGTATAATAGGCTCCAGTTCCATCCACCTCCTTAGAACTGATTCAAATGTATTCTTTTTAATGGCTGAGTAATACTCCATTGTGTATATGTACCACAGCTTGCTTATCCATTCATCTGTGGATGGACATCTAGGTTGCTTCCACGTTCTGGCTATTGTAAACAGTGCTGCTATGAACATTGGGGTATACGTGTCTCTTTCAATTCTGGTTTTCTCAGTGTGTATTTAAATGTGATTGTTTTATCATCTAAGAATTAATAAAACTGAAGACAGTTTTTAAGGCCTGTTGAAGTGTGAATGGTATCTTTATATGCCCTCTTTACTGAAATGCCTGTGTTGCTATTTGTGCTATACATAGTTTTAGTGTCTTTCTAATAAAAGTGTTTTAAGGTTTAAAGTTAAATAATGCTGTTCTTCAACATTTTATTGATTTAACAAACATTTATTGAAGCAGTCTCTTCTGTAGTGACTTGGCTCATTTTTCTAGAGAAGCTTGGCAGGTCCTGTGCCTATAATTTACTATTACATTTTGTTCATGGCCCATTACGTTTGCTACATAAACCATGAAAATAAATGTCTCTATTGTGATTATTTGTTTGCAGAGCTGACTCTCCATCAAATATAGCAGAGTCTTCTCTCAAGGACTGGGATTGGACTCTTCTTATTTGTGTGCCAGGGAATAATACATACACTAATTAATGTATTGCTTTTTCTGTGCATGTCACTGTGATAGTCTATGGATTTAAAGGTTATTAGGACAATCAGGTGGAAAAGGCAATGGCACCCCACTCCAGTACTCTTGCCTGGAAAACCCCATGGATGGAGGAGCCTGGTAGGCTGTAGTCCATGAGGTTGTGAAGAGTCTGACATGACTGAACGACTTTACTTTCACTTTTCACTTTCCTGCATTGGAGAAGGAAATGGCAACCCACTCCAGTGCTCTTGCCTGGAGAATCCCAGGGACGGGGGAGCCTGATGGGCTGCTGTCTATGGGGTCGCATGGAGTCGGACACGACTGAAGCGACTTAGCAGCAGCAGCAGCAGCAGCAGCAGGACAACCAGGTACCTGCCCTGGGGACTCAGTGTATAGTCTGTATGTATGTAGGCATGTAAAGTAGTGGCTGCTGCTGCTGCCAAGTCACTGCAGTCGTGTCCAACTCTGTGCGACCCCATAGACGGCAGCCCACCAGGCTCCCCTGTCCCTGGGATTCTCCAGGCAGGAACACTGGAGTGGGTTGCCATTTCCTTCTCCATGTAAAGTAGTTAAAGGGTCTCATTAAAGTTTGGCATTAGGGGGTGTGGGAATATTGAGGAAGGAGGTTGAACACTGGAACTGGAGATTGGAGATGTTAGGGATAGGTGCCATGAATGCCTTTCACCTTAAGATGAAAATGGAGAATAAAAATGCAGGAATTGGTCTTAGGTGCTGTAATTTTTCATTTGTATGGCAGAGATTATCTTTCTATAATGATAAGTTAGGTAGGATAGTATATAATATAATGTTTGCAGTGTATTGTTTTAACTAAAAGTACTATCTGATTGAGTTTTTCTATTTGTAAACTCTTTTATTTTTTAAATTATGAAAACGTAACACACCCCACCCCAGTACTTTTGCCTGGAAAATCCCATGGATGGAGGATCCTGGTAGGCTCCAGTCCATGGGGTCGCGAAGAGTCAGACACGACTGAGCGACTTCACTTTCACTTTTCACTTTCATGCATTGGGGAAGGAAATGGCAACCCACTCCAGTATTCTTGCCTGGAGAATCCCAGGGACAGGGGAGCCTGGTGGGCTTCCGTCTATGGGGTCACACAGAGTCGGACACGACTAAGTGACTTAGCAGCAGTAGCAACACATTTATAGGAGACTTGGAAAATACAGAACAAAGTTACATAGTTCCACTATATATTACAATTATTTAAGTAGATAAATTAAGATTTTTAGTTAAAGTTTCAATATCAAACTCTGAAAATTAATAGAATGAATATACGGAGAAATAGAAGGATAGAGTAGACCTGAAAAGCACTATGAACTAATTCAACATAATTAAGATTTATACAATTTTTACACAATGAGTGAGTGAAAGTTGCTCAGTTGTGTCTGACTCTTTGAGACCCTATGGACTATACAGTCCATGGAATTCTCCGGGCCAGAGTGCGTAGCCTTTCCCTTCTCCAGGGGGTCTTCCCAACTCGGGGGTCAAACCCAGGTCTCCTGCATATCAGGCGGATTCTTTACCAGCTGAGCCACAAGGGAAGCCCTAGTAGGATACAAATGCTATTCAAGTTCCTACAGACTACAAATTACGAGACACTGGAACATATCCAGGGACATAAGACCAGGTGCAAACTTTGATGGTCTAAAGGTATTTTAATCATGCAGAGCCTGTTCTTTTATCACTGTGGAATAATGTGAGTTTTTCTATTTGGATTTATCTTACAAATTGTAAATAACCTAGCTAAAAATTCACTAAAGAAGAAGCAAATTTAAGAAAAGGTTTAGATAGATTTACTGCTTATTCTTTTTTTCCTTCCAGTTTTATTGAGATATAATTGGTATACAACACTGTATAAATTTAAAATGTTCAGCAAAATGACTTGACATCCATATATTATGTAATAATTACCCCAGTAAGTTTAGTTAACATTTATTACCTCAGGTAGTTACAATGTTTTTATGATGAGAACTTTTAGGATCTACTCCCTTAAGAACTTTCAAATATGCCATACAGCAGTGTTAACTCTAGTCATCATGCTGCGCTGTATGTCCCCAGTACTTGTTTATCTTGTAACTGGAGGTTTGTACCTTTTGACTATCTTCGTTCAATTCTCCCACTCCTACCTCCATCTGCTGCCTATCCTTGATTACTATAAGTATAGTAGACTTTGGTGGCATTTAAATTTCTTCTTGGTGTGACATTCAAGGGGTATTTGTTGTGATGTTATGTCTGCAGTTTTAGGGTGTTCCATTTAATTGGAAAGTAAATGTGTCGAAAGCTATACTTTTCACTTTACTAAAATCGCCAATATATTTATCAAGAGTTAAGCTTAAAACTAGAGGAAAAGAGTATATTTCACCTACTTTAATTCTTTGAGTCCATTCATCTTTACTGTAGGCTTGGCAGTTGGCCGTCAAAGGAACAAGGGGCTTTTCATTTCTCGGGCCAGAGTCACAGAGTTTGAATTGGCGAGCCTGGTATGAGTCTTTTTAGGTTCTCTTCTGTCAGTCACTGCAATACCAAATTTATAGTCTGTACTGTTGACCAATCATTCTACAAAGTCATATTAATTGCAGCCTGTCTAAAGTGCCATGAAATCACCAACCTTAGTGGAATTCCTAGATTATTTTCTTGGTAGTCAATGGCAGTGGTTTTTAAATCTGCATTTTTGGGTATTCATAAAACAGTGTTTGTGAAAACTCTCTAAATCTCTCAGAACATTGAAAAGGTAACCCGTCTAAATTGTACAACTCTGCTTTTATATCTTTTTTTGTGCTTTTAAATTCACTTTGCACTTCTTTTTTTGTTGGTCCATATGTATTAGCTTGGTAACTTTTTTGGTATTGATGATTCATAAATCTGCTAAAACCCAATTTTTCTATGACATATAAAATCAAATGGGGAATACAACCATACAGAAAATAAATAACATCAGGGTCCCAGTTTCAAAGACAAATACAGAAAGCATGACTTAAAAAATAATGGCTTTAGGTGCAGAGGTGAGGATGAGATAGGGTGCTATGCTGACATTCAGTGAAATAAAGCTGGTTGAAAGTTGGCTGTCTTGTCACCAGTTGTTAAGTTTAGTGTGTGTTTTGTTGTTTTATTATTTTTTTTGGTTGGTCCCATCCTATATAGATCCAGGAACATATTTTTGTGTGGCAAATTTATTTTAGCTTGAATAAGAGGCCTATAGTCAGTGTTTCCCTAAGGTATATTGCTTCTCATGTGTTTGTGTGCCAAGTCACTTCAGTTGTGTCTGACTGTGACCCCCAGGCTCCTCTGTCTAAGGGAGTCTGCAGGCAAGAATACTGGAATGGGATGCCATGTCCTCCTCCAGGGGACCTTCCCGACCCAGGGATTGAACCGTGTCTCTTATGTCACCTGCATTGGCCGGTGGGTTCTTTACCACGTGTGTCACCTGGGAAGCCCCATTTACTTGTTTTTTAGAAGTCTGGGAAGCTTTTAAAAAAAGACTGATGCTGGTTCTACTCCCCAGAATTCTGATATAAGTGTCCTGGGGTGAAGTCTGGGTGTTGGGGTTTTTAAAAACTACCAAAATGATTCCAATATGCTGCCAAGGTTGTGATTTGTTGTTGTTGTTCAGTCACCCAGTTGTGTCTGACTCTTTGGGACCCCATGGACTGCAGCACGCCAGGCCCCTCTAACCCTCACCACCTTCTGGAGTTTGCCCAAGTTTGTGTCCATTGCATTGGTGTTGCTATACAGCTATGTCATCCTCTGACACCCTCTTCTCCTCTTGCCTTCAGTCTTTCCCAGCATCAGGGGCTTTTCCAATGAGTCGACTCTTCTCATCAGGTGGCCAAAGTATTGCAGCTTCAGCTTCAGCATCAGTCCTTCCAATGAATATTCAGGATCTATTTCCTTTAGGATGGACTGGACTCTTTCTGTTAACATTCAGCAGAACTAGCCTTCTGAAACTCTAGGGCACATTTCCTGATCCACACCTGTGTGGAACAAAATAGATCTCTTGGGATTAGAATAAAAAATTGCCATTTGTGGAAATGCTTTTGTGTTGTTTCCTTAGTCTTAGAAATAGATGGTGTGTCAAATAGTGGTATTTTATCTGATAGGAATAGGAATCAGGAGAAAATCAGGAGAAAACAGAAACAGTTTTCTCTTAAAGCTGACTTGATATCAGAAAACCTTCCTTAATAGAGAACCCACAAACCTCTCCCTAGCAATCCTTTAATGATATTTGTTATAAAAATGAACCCATACTGTTTGTGTTCAGGGATGGGTTTGTTGTGTTTTGGGGGTGACCCCTAGTGATATATCAGTTGCTGAGCTAGTAATGTGGCCCTGTCTTAATAGGAAATCTTCTCTGGGCATGCCAGAGCTTGTAGGTCTCAACAAAGGCTCAGAGGGGTCAACCTCTTAGAACTTGGCATTAGGCTGCCTACTTTCTTCTAAAGCAAAGTAAATATGTACTAGTAGATGTTAGACGTAGTTATAAAATGTACCTCTTAACATAAAATGTTGAACCAGATATTTGTTAGCTCAAATATGATACTGTGATTTTGGTTTGTATTTCAAAAGGAAAGTTGTCTTTAATACCATGTTCTTTTCCCTGAGTATCAAAAATGTAGAAACAAAATTTATTTTATGCTTTAAGACTTTTCTTTCATTCTCAACTTTTCTTTATGATGCCCACCTCTCTGCTTCTCAGTGTTGATCTTTGGAGTCATTTCTGCCTCCATGAATCTTTTTGCTTTTGATGCTTGATGTGATGGGAAAAAAAATCTACATTAGTTTTTTGTTTTTTTTTTTTTAATAATTTTATTTATTTATTTTTGGCTGTGCTGGGTCTCTGTTGCTTCATGGGTTTTTTTTTTTTTTTTTTTTCCTAGTTGTGGTGAGCAGGGGCTACTCTCAGTTGTGGTTTGAGAGCTGCTCATTGGTGTGGCTTCTGTTGCTGAGCACTGACTCTGGGGCATGCGGGCTTCAGTAGTTGCTTCTCCCAGGCTCTGGAGCAGGCTCACAGGCTCAATAGTTGTGGCTCACAGGCTTAGTTGTTCGTCAGCACGTGGGATCTTCTCAGATCAGGGTTTGAACTTGTGTCTCCTGTATTGGTGGGGCTGATTCTTTACAACACTGAGGCACCAGGGAAGCCCCTGCATTAGTTTTGAATAGTGAAGATGGGCTGGTTTCCTAAGTCTTGAAAATAGAAGAGAATAGATTATTCTGTCCAGACTGTTGAATCTATTCTCAACAGCTGGGGTGTATTGAGTAACTTGGACCACCAAGAAAAGCAGATTTATCAGGTTTTCTTGTGAAAGTGGTCAATAAGCACCGCTATTCAGAATCTGAAAACAGAAACAACTGTCAAGGTCTGTATGACCCACTAAATACACAGAAGGAAGTGAGTTATATCTTTTTTTTTCCTTTTGAAACATGGCAGTGCTTCAATAGTTTGAGTTGTGAAAATTGGCTCAGATTACTTTTTTTGTTATTCCTGTTTTTGTGGTTTCAGATCAGGGTACCAAACTTTCTGTAGTCAGGTAAGTGCCAAATTTTTTTGTACTCTTTATAGTACTTTTCCAATAGCCAGTCTTGGTTGATGAAAGTGCTTTGGAATAGTTTGCAGTCATTTGCCTTAATGAGCATAGGTATTTTGTCGAATGGCTCATATATGAAGCACTTATTTTCAATAGTGGAGTCAAAGACAATTTACTAGTATTTTTGTCTTTAAGCAAAGTTAAATGTGGTTAAATGCGGGACACTCAAGATATTGATAAAAGGCTCAGAGCACAGCTCTTGGTCTCTTTCTGGTGCCTGTTATTGCTACTTCTAGACAGATTCTGTTTTGCTGATTTATATGACCTTTTAAGCCATGATTTAAAAGTGAATTTTTGCATATCTCTGTTTCTTTCTATGAGCAAAATGATTAGTGTATAGCTTCATGTTAAATCTGAAAAGAAGAGATTCTGTGTCCTATTTTTTTGTTAGGTACTGATTGTGCTCAATTTTTGGCTCTGCCCCGTGAAGCCATTTGATTTGTTTTCATAAGTGGGAAATAGCCTTGTCCTCCCCAGTGCTGCTGCTGCTACTGCTAAGTCACTTCAGTCGTGTCCGACTCTGTGTGACCCCATAGACGGCAGCCCACCAGGCCCCCCGGCCCTGGGATTCTCCAGGCAAGAACACTGGTTCCTCACTAGTTCTTATCAAATACATTTTTATCTTGTAGGTCTAGATAATATTAAACAATTAGCTTATTCTTTTCTAGGGACCTGGTACGTATATATCATGGATATGTTCAGAGCCTGAAAGCCAGGTGTACTTTGGACAGTTGTATAAAGTATTTTAGTACATTGCCTAATTCCCAGGTATCCATACAAATTAGTCTAGAGCTGAATTGCCTAGAACAGTAGCTACAACCTACATGTACTATTCAGCACTTGGAATTTGTTTAGTCCAAACTGAAATTGACTGTAAGACTATCAAACACACATTAGATTTCAAAGACTTAGTATAAAAAAGTAAAATATCTTTTAATTATATTGATGATGTTCTGAACTGATAATATTTCAGACTGGATTAAACAAAATATATTTTTGAAATTGATGTCATTTATTTCTTTTTACTTTCGTATGGTTATGTAAAAATTAAAATTACACATGTGGCTCTCTATTGCATTATATTTCTGTTGGAAAACTATGATCTAGATTACATTTTTGTGACTGTATATAGTTGATGATTACAGGTTGTTTTATATAATTTTTTCTTTGAAATGTCAGTAGTTCCCAGCCACTTAGAGTTGTTCGGGCATATGTTGAATGGTCTCCTGGTAATGGTCATTCGTTCATTCATACAATAGCCACAGCATAGTAATGTGTGCAATACTGTACTAGACTCTGGGCATACAGCATAAAGAATGCATTCTCTGTCCTTAGGAAGCTTGTGATCTTGTGCTGGTTGTGCAGATGGGATTCAGTTCAGTGGTTGGAACAGTGCTCGGATGACCTTTGAGATCCTTTCTAACCCACTGCTCTGCAGATATTTGCCTACCTTTGTAGCTACTTGCTATCCAGAGGATTTGTAGAGAATCATAGAATTAAGACATATAAAGGAGGCATTTCTGTTATTTCTTAGTCCATTTGCTATAGCTCTTTTTTATTCTTCAATGGAATCTCCACATTGTAAACAGTGCAAATCTGTTTTTCATTTTTTTCTTCAGTTCAAACAACTTTATTACCAGAAATGCTTTCTTACTATTTTGTGTAAATATGTTCTTTCATCTCTGGTTTCATCTGCTCATTATTACCATTTGCAGGGTTGCTTCATTCTGAGTGATTTCTTAGATTCATGGGTTATAGGCAGTGGTGTGCTGGTAAACCAGCTCTTTAAGTAAAGAGCATTTGCTGATTTCTGTGGTGTAAATATTCCCACCAAGGCTGATTTGGGCTCTCAAAATTTTTGATTATCTAACAATTGACTCTTGAGAGCCTGTAAAAAGATAGCTCTAGGACAATCAAGTCCTTCTTTGTATCTCTCTGTGGATGGTGATTCTGGTTTTCTCTAATTTTGCTGCTACTACTTCTCTGCAAAATAAATGTAAAAATATGAAAATAAGTAAAAATCCCAGTTGTTTCATCTATTAAAATATTCATACATTTAGTTTTTTATTTAGCAAATATTTATTGACTGCCAGAATTTCTTGATGAAAGTGAAAGTGGAGAGTGAAAAGGTTGGCCTAAAGCTCAACATTCAGAAAACGAAGATCATGGCATCTGGTCCCATCACTACATGGGAAATAGATGGAGAAACAGTGGAAACAGTGTCAGACTTTATTTTTCTGGGCTCCAAAATCAGTGCAGATGGTGACTGCAGCCATGAAATTAAAAGACGCTTACTCCTTGGAAGGAAAGTTATGACCAACCTAGATCAGATCAGATTCAGATTCAGATCAGTCGCTCAGTCGTGTCCGACTCTTTGCGACCCCATGAACCGCAGCACGCCAGGCCTCCCTGTCCATCACCAGCTCCCGGAGGTCACTCAGACTCGCATCCATCGAGTCAGTGATGCCATCCAGCCATCTCATCCTCTGTCGTCCCCTTCTCCTCCTGCCCCCAATCCCTCCCAGCATCAGAGTCTTCTCCAATGAGTCAACTCTTCGCATGAGGTGGCCAAAATACTGGAGTTTCAGCTTTAGCATCATTCCTTCCAAAGAAATTCCAGGATTGATCTCCTTCAGAATGGACTGGTTGGATCTCCTTGCAGTCCAAGGGACTCTCAAGAGTCTTCTCCAACACCACAGTTCAAAAGCATCAATTCTTCAGCGTTCAGCCTTCCTCACAGTCCAGCTCTCACATCCATACATGACCACAGGAAAGACCATAGCCTTGACTAGGCGAACCTTTGTTGGCAAAGTGACGTCTCTGCTTTTGAATATGCTATCTAGGTTGGTCATAACTTTCCTTCCAAGGAGTAAGCATCTTTTAATTTCATGGCTGCAGTCACCATCTGCAGTGATTTTGGAGCCCAGAAAAATAAAGTCTGACACTGTTTCCACTGTTTCTCCATCTATTTCCCATGTAGTGATGGGACCAGATGCCATGATCTTCGTTTTCTGAATGTTGAGCTTTAAGCCAACCTTTTCACTCTCCACTTTCACTTTCATCAAGAGGCTTTTTAGTTCCTCTTCACTTTCTGCCATAAGGGTGGTATCATCTGCATATCTGAGGTTATTGATATTTCTCCCGGCAATCTTGATTCCAGCTTGTGTTTCTTCCAGTCCAGCATTTCTCATGATGTACTCTGCATATAAGTTAAATAAACATGGTGACAATATACAGCCTTGACGTACTCCTTTTCCTATTTGGAACCAGTCTGTTGTTCCATGACCAGTTCTAACTGTTGCTTCCTGACCTGCATACAGATTTCTCAAGAGGCAGATCAGGTGGTCTGGTATTCCCATCTCTTTCAGAATTTTCCACAGTTTATTGTAATCTACACAGTCAAAGGCTTTGGCATAGTCAATAAAGCAGAAATAGATGTTTTTCTGGAACTCTCTTGCTTTTTCGCAGATGAAAAAGATGATCCAGTGGATGTTGGCTATTTGATCTCTGGTTCCTCTACCTTTTCTAAATCCAGCTTGAACATCTGGAAGTTTACGGTTCACATATTGCTGAAGCCTGGCTTGGAGAATTTTGAGCATTACTTTACTAGCGTGTGAGATGAGTGCAATTGTGCGGTAGTTTGAGCACTCTTTGGCATTGCCTTTCTTTGGGATTGGGATGAAAACTGACCTTTTCCAATCTTGTGGCCACTGCTGAGTTTTCCAAATTTGCTGGCATATTGAGTGCAGCACTTTCACAGCATCATCTTTCAGGATTTGGAATAGCTCCACTGGAATTCCATCACCTCCACTAGCTTTGTTCGTAGTGATGCTTTCTAAGGCCCACTTGACTTCACATTCCAGGATGTCTGGCTGTAGGTCAGTGATCACGCCATCATGATTATCTGGGTCGTGAAGCTCTTTTTTGTACAGTTCTTCTGTGTATTCTTGCCACCTCTTCTTAATATCTTCTGATTCCGTTAGGTCCATACCATTTCTGTCCTTTATCGAGCCCATTTTTGCATGAAATGTTCCTTTGCTATCTCTGATTTTCTTGAATAGATCCTTAATCTTTCCCATTCTGTTGTTTTCCTCTATTTCTTTGCATTGATCGCTAAAGAAGGCTTTCTTATCTCTTCTTGCTATTCTTTGGAACTCTGCATTCAGATGTTTATATCTTTCCTTTTCTCCTTTGCTTTTCGCTTCTCTTCTTTTCACAGCTATTTGCAAGGCCTCCCCAGACAGCCATTTTGCTTTTTTGCATTTCTGTTCCATGGGGATGGTCTTGATCCCTGTCTCCTGTACAATGTCACGAACCTCATTCCATAGTTCATCAGGCACTCTATCTATCAGATCTAGGCCCTTAAATCTATTTCTCACTTCCACTGTATAATCATAAGGGATTTGATTTAGGTCATACCTGAATGGTCTAGTGGTTTTCCCTACTTTCTTCAATTTCAGTCTGAATTTGGCAATAAGGAGTTCATGATCTGAGCCACAGTCAGCTCCTGGTCTTGTTTTTGCTGATTGTATAGAGCTTCTCCATCTTTGGCTGCAAAGAATATAATCGATCTGATTTCGGTGTTGACCATCCTGACATATTAATAGTAAATAAAATGATGCTTGCAGAATGTTCCCTAGATTTAGAGTAAACAAATCCAGAGAGACAGAAAGTAGATTAGTGATTGTCAGGGATGGAAAGGGGGGGAGAGGGAATGAAGAGTTATTACAAATGGGTATAGTTTCTTTCTGAGGTAACAGAAATGGTTTGAAATTAGTGGTGTGAATTGTTGTTGTTCAGCCACTCAGTCGTGTCCGACTCTTTGTGATCCCATGGACTGCAGCATTCCAGGCCTCCCTATTCTTCACCATCTCCTGGAGTTTGCTCAAACTCATATCCATCAACAATCTCATCCTCTGTTGTTCCCTTCTTCTTCTGCCTTCTATCTTTCCCAGCATCATGGTCTTTTCTAATGAGTCAGTTCTTCCCATCAGGTGGCCAAAGGATTGGAGGAGCTTCAGCTTCAGCATCAGCATCAGTCCTTCCAATGAATATTCAGGGTTGATTTCCTTTAGGATTGACTGGTTTGATCTCCTTGCAGTCCAAGGACCCTCAAGAGTCTTCTCCAACACCACAGTTCAAAGGCATCAGTTGTTCAGCACTCAGCCTTCTTTATTGAATTGTGACTGTACTGAAATTGTGAATTGTGACTATACTAAAAATCACGTTACGAAAACACTGAAAATCACTAAGTTGTGTACTTTAGAAAGGCTAAAATGATAAATTTTATTTCATTACAAAAATTTCACCCAGGTTTAGCAGTAGGGAGATCATTGGTGACCTTGGTGAGACGTGTTCTTGGCATGGATGAAGGTAGAAACAGAGTTGGTTAAGATGTGAGAGAAGAGAAAGTGGTAGCAGTAAGATGAGTAATTTTTCAGAGAAGTCTTATTTTAAAGAGGAGGCCAGAGAGAGGGTAGTGGTTGAAGTCAAGAAAATTTTTTATTTTTTTATTTTAAAGATGGTAAGAACCTGCAAAATGTTAAAATTCTATTGGGAAGGATCCAAGAGAGAGATATAGAAAGAAAAGAAATTGTCCATTGTGTTGAATAGTTATGCAGTTTCAGAGTGGGAAGAACTTTTGAGTTTACTAAAGCCTGGTGTATTCCTAAACTTCACCTCCATTTCACATAACAATGTAGGTGGAAAATATTCCTTGCAAGTCATCTTCCAATTCAAATTTGAACGTTGTGTGGGTCGTGTATCTTGCTGCCTTCCAGGACCAACCATTTTATTTTTAGATGGTGCTGACTACATCGGGTGGTTGAGAAAACTCAACAGGAAAGATTTATTTATAAAATGGGAGATAATATGACTTGTGGACACAATGGGGGAGGAGATATTGGGACCTATTGAGAGAGTAGCATTGAAACATATTTATTACCATATATAACATTAGATAACCTGTGGAAATTTGATGTATGATGCAGGGAGCTCAAATCAGGTGCTCTGTGACAACTAGAAGGGATGAGGTGGGAGATGGGAGAGAGATTCCAGAAGGTGGGGATATGTATACATATGGCTGATTCATGTTAATGTATAGCAGAAACCAACGCAATATTGTAAAGCAATTGTTCTCCGATTAAAAATAAGTATATTTAAATAAAAAATATTTCTTTTATCGAGTAAAATCTTTCAGCTTCTTAAGTGTACCTTCCAACTTATTTTAGTCCTTCCTCCTCACTGCCTGAAGATCCCAGTGCCGTCACTTCCTGAGCCTTTTGTGAATTATCTGGTATTGACTGGGTCGATGCTGATTTTTCCACTGTTACCTTAGTATTCAGTTTTCTTAGTCTTCTAATTTATTGTCACTCACTTATCTGATTTCCAGCTTTCAGAATTTTCTTGATGTTGTCTGCTCTCATCTCCCTGACCTTGTTGGATTCCATGTTAAAAAGCCCTTTAGAATTCTCCTTCTGGTGGGGTTTTGGTAGATATATGTATTTATTGTCACCTTTATCATTTTCTCTCTCTTTTTCCCGCAGAGAATATGTAACCTGTCTTTGTGTCCCTCGCTTTTATGGTTGCTGTCCTCTGACTGTGTATGTGCCAGGTGCCATTAATAAGCCATTTTTCTCTTGCCTAATTATGAGGGCAGCTTTTGGGAACCTCCTGTCTTCATAAGGATTAAATGTGTTAATGTGTCTGAATTACCCAGCATAGTAAGTTTTGGTAAAAAAGGTATGTCATCATCTTCTCCCAGTCCTGAGGATGTGACTTAATTTTATTGCATCCTTATTATATTACGTATCTGCCTGTCTTTCTAGCCTGCTGTGACTGCCTTGTATCCTAATTTTGTCAGATGGCCTATCAACTCTCCCTTCACTCTCAAGTCTAGACATTTGATCACCACATCACTAGAGTTGTCTTTTCAGTTGTTGGTAGAGAGTGTGGCTGTGCTAGGACAAGAGATATCATAATAATCTCACCATGCTTTGTGGACAGTAAGAAAGACTGGATTTGGAGTTTGTCTGATAACCTGTATTTGTGCATTTGTTTAGCTGAGTCTAGGTGAGAAGGTATACTTGAAGAAATAAGGAGCACCTTCAATTCTTATAATTTCTTCTATTCTTTTTAAATGCTGAGTTTTTTTCTTTTCTTTACCAAAGCAGTAGTTTTTGATCTAGTGTTTGTGGAGAGAATTCAGAGGATCAGTGGATTTAGATGACAAAAATTCTTTATTTTCACTAACCTTACAAGATAATGTGCGTGTGTTCAGTTGCTCAATCGTGTCCAGCTCTTTGTGACACCATGAACCACCTGCCGGGCTCTTTTGTTCGTGGGATTTTCCCAGTGACAATATTCGAATGGGTTGCCATTTCCTCCTCCAGGGGATCTTCCTGTCCCAGGGATTGAATGCCCGTGTCTCCTGCATTGGCAGGTGGATTCTTTACCACTGAACCACCTGGGAAGTCCCAATTTATAAGATTAAATTCAACAACTGGGTTGGCCGAAAAGTTTGTTTGGATTTTTCTGTAAGATAATTTTTCCAAAAGATGTAACAGCAGTAAAACCTGAACGAACTTTTTGGTAACTCAATATAAATGTTGTAAATAATAAACTATAGTAGTATTAGCAATTCAAGTGACTTTTTCACAATAGAAACTATAGACATTTTAATATCCCATTACAGCTGTTGTGTATATCTTAAGATATTTATGTTCACTCCTTTAAAACTATAATCAGACCTACTACTACTACTACTACTAAGTCCCTTCAGTCGTGTCCGACTCTGTGTGACCCCATTCCAAGCAAGAACACTGGAGTGGGTTGCCATTTCCTTCTCCAATGCATGAAAGTGAAAAGTGAAAGTGAAGTCCCTCAGTCGTGTCTGACTCTTAGCGACCCCATGGACTGCAGCCTACCAGGTTCCTCCATCCATGGGATTTTCCAGGAAAAGAGTACTGGAGTGGGGTGCCATTGCCTTCTCCTACTAATATGTTAAGAATGGTATTATACATAATTAAGTATTGTATTATATATTTGTTTTTGTTTGTTTTGATAACTTTACATTTAATTACATTTGTCCTTTATCAGTTCTATGTATTTTATTCATTTGAAAACATTCTGAAAAGAGAAGTAAGTCCACAGGCTTCATGAGAATGCTGCAGGGGTCCATGACAAACAAAAGGTTCTGAACCTTGTCCTAAAAAGACAAGTTCCTACAAAGGAATGTGTTGTTGTTTATATAAATTTGTATTTTTTCTTAGATCCATAGCCACTACTTTCACTATCTTAATCCATTAAAATTTGCTTCTTAATATATGGTTTATGTCTTTACAAGATGTTTGAAAAGGGGGCTCTTTTGTTTTCCCTATGTGTTCAGATAGCATTGAAAAAGAAATCTCTAAATCAGGATGAAATACCTAGAATAATCCTTCCTTAACATAGGTTAACTTTGAAGTTTCAGGACTTAAACATTTCTGTTAGGCTGCCTTGCTTAGTTAACCTACTGTTTTTAAATTAGGTTGTCAGGATGCTGAAACTCAGTGATGTTGATGTTGCATTTCAGTTCGAGGCTTAGCAGCCATCGGTTCAAGTTCCCTTGACTGGTTGTGATACAAGATTTAGTTCTATGTTAATTATGTGTTAAAACCTTAAAGAGTCATTTTCTCCCCATGAAGCATCTTCTGTGGCGTTTCCCGCTGGGCTCCCCATTTTGTGTGGTACATTTGACTTTGTGATTGGCAGGTGCCTGACAGCTCTGTTCATTTAGGTCAGCAGTGGGGGCTGGGCCAAGCTCCTGAGAGCCTTGAGGTCAAGTTTCTTGCCTTGGACACCTTGGAACATTGTTAGTGTTAAAGCTCCAATGCCAGTTCTGCTAACTGACCTGAACTTGATACTAGAGTTTTATGTTGCCTAAAGAAGGCCTGCTAAGTTGCTCTAAAAAATAAAGGATGAAGCACTCAGTTTTCGATGCAGTAGCTCTCCACTTCTCCCAGAACCTGAGAGGAGATTGTTTGGAAGCAGGATGGCATTTTCCTTAGCATTTTTTGTGGGGATGAAGGTGGGGGTAGGGGAGCAGAATGGAAGTGGTGGCATTTAATCTGTGAAAGTAACCGCCAGGTTTTATTGACCTGAATACATTGTCCCCCTTAAACTTTTATGTTTGTATTTGCCATATGGGCTTTCCTGGTGGCTCAGATGGTAAAGAATCTGCTTGTAATGCAGGAGACTCAGGTTTGATCCCTGGGTTGGGAAGTTCTCCTGGAGAAGGGAATGGCTACCCAGTCCAGTATTCTTGCCTGGAGAATCCCATGGACAGAGAAGCCTGGTGGGCTACAGTCCATAGGGTGCAGAGTCAGACACAACTGAATGACTTTTACTTTCACCACTTTGCCATATTCCTCCCAGATGGTTATTTCTCCTGAATACCTCTCATGATGATGCATGTTTTACTTAATGAAACACTCATCGTTAATAATAAGAATAATAGTCATAACACTTATTGAGTGGTTCCTTTGTGCTAGGCACTATAGGAAGGACATTTTTTTTTTAATGAAATCCAACAACAGTTCTGTGAATATTAAATTAGTAACTTCATTTCACAAATCAGGAAAGCAAAACAGATAGAGGTAAAATTGGCTTGAGCTCCCAGCCAATATGTGACAGAGTTGGAATGTGAAGGCAATCTGATCACAGAGCTCTGGTTCCTAAATGTGCTTTCTCTTAACTCAGCTTGTTGGATTCAAGCAATTTCAGAAGTGCTTGAGTTAAGCTGTAGTAGTTAACTAGTAGGATCTGATGCGTTATATAAGTTTACCATGTTGACAGCTGTGAAACCAAACACACATGTATCCAGCTGACATTATTTGAGCATTCAAAGTGCATGTCTTTAATGTTACTTTTTTTTTTTTATTTTCATAGGGATGCTTCCTTTGGAAATTGCACTTACAATCTCACCATCCTTGACTGTTTGCAGGGAATCAGAAAGGTAATAACAATTTCCCTGCTGTAGCTGCCATTGTAATTTAACAATATGAAAAAGGAATGGAGTTGCTATCTTTGTTGTTGGAGAGAAGGGAGAGGGGGTAGTAAGAAGGTGGTTTTCTACTTCTTGAACGATGGTTGATCTGCAAAATGCAGACCACAGGGCCAACAGGGAAGGTGTTCTGGGGGATAACTCTTCTTATAGACGTGGAAGGGGTCTCCCTTTCTCACTTAAACTATTTGTGTTAGCATTTCTATCTGCTGCTATTGCCCGTGACCCTGCTTTGTCACCTGCTCAGCTTCCTTATCAAGCTAGATCTTGGTGTGAGAGAGGCAGGAAGTCATCTAAGCCACAACTCTCCTCTGTCAGTGTGGAGAACATTTCCACCTTGCTTTTCTCATTGGATAGTATTACATACCCAGGAAGTACTCAACAGGTTTGACATTATTATTTCACTTTTACAGATGAGGAAACAACCCCAGAGAGGTTAAGTCACTCTCAGGGCCATAGGGAGTTATTAGGGCTTCTTCTAACTCAGATTTCCTTATCAGTCTGGAGTTCCTTCTAGTATCTTATCCGGGTATGTCATAAACCCATGGTTGTCCCAGTGTGGGAACTTGTGCAGAGATACAGATGCTCAGCCCTCATCCAATAGCAACTGGACCATAAACTCTGGGAGTGGTGCCCTGCTGTCTGTGTGATCTGATGCACTCTAAAGTTTACAGCCATAGTTATTGAGTTATTTATATACGTTGTAGAGAAGTTAATCCAAAAGATTGTTGAGAACTTTGGAATATGTTTTAGAAACATTGATTTACAGTCTGAGTCATGCGTGTTATGCTGTGAATTCTAAAGAAGCTTCAGAATACATCATTCTATCTCGAACATACAGCCATGACTTTTACAGCCAGGAATGTATGTATTTCATAACCCTTTGGCAAGGGTCATCGTGGACTGTAAATGTAGTATCAGTAGTGAGCTTTGTTCTAGATTCTTTTCTCTGATGCAGTATAACATTGCTTTTGCCTTGTTTTAAGTTGAGAAAATTGCTCTGGTAAAATATGCTACTTGTTTTCTGTATGTTTGTTTTTTATTTTGTTATTTCATTTTAAAATGAACTTAAACTCTGTAAAACTTTAAAATGGTTTTCAAACATTTTTTGTTTCACTTAAAAACTATCAAGATAACCTAGCCTGTCTCCTGTGAATAACATCACCAACCCACGCTTCCAATAACACAAGAACCCTTATGTATATTTCACCCAGTATACAATCCAGAATTGTAGCATTTAAAAAATATGACTGAATGGAGAAAGGTAATTTATTTATTGTCACTATTATTATTGCTTATCCTGCCATCTGGTACAAGCTGTTTCTTTTATAATACATATGAAATTGAAGAAGAGTTCACACTGGAGTATCCCTCCTGTGTTGTTATGGTAACTGATAACTTGATACAGACATTTATGACATCTTTGCTCATGTAAAAGGAGGACATGACTTTGTTCATTAATAAGGTCTTCTATAAATTTCTTGTTTCATTAAATGCTGGGGTTTATTTTACCCAAATGTAGATGAGATTTAGAGGATCTGATTGATTGTTCAACATGTCTCTAAGTAACTGGGACACATTGCCTCTCTGAACACTCTTATATGGGGCCTTCCAGGTGGCACAGTTGTAAAGAATCCACCTGGCAATGCAGGAGACTCAAAAAACACAGGTTTGATCCTGGGTCAGGAAGATTCTCTGGGGGTAAGGTGGGCTACAGTCCAGGGGATCGAAAAGAGTTGGGCATGATTGAACATGTGCACATGCACACACACACACCCCTCCCCCCCCCCACACACACACTCATATAAAGCACTGTATGCTGGGCTATTTTTGTGGCAGTGAGTCCTGTATCTCCTATGAAGGTAGAGTATGTCCACATTTTTGCCTTTTTAGAAAGCATATCTTTCTGATTTTGATGTATTGGCATCATTATAAGCACAGGTTGTATATGTGTGAACTACACATAGAAGCATACACAAACACTCTTTAAAAAAAGAGGAAGGAAAGTGGTAGTTCAGGGCATGTATTCTCACTGTTTTGTCTGGAATGGTACACGAAAATAAAGTAAGTTGTTTAAAGGTGAAATAATTGAGATAGGTTGTTCTGCTTGTCCTGTAGAGGTTGTCTGAACCAGTGTTGTCAGAGTCACTTAGGAAGGCATTTAAAAAATGATGATCCCACCCTCAAAAAACCTGATTTCATAGTTCTGCGATGGGGCCCAGGGGTCTGTATTTTAAATATAAATTACCTTAAGTGCAGGTGTTCTACATTTTGGAAAACACTGGTCTCTAAGGTATTTTCAAAGATAGAGATACTAAACTTGGCTTAATAGATTCTTCTATTTTTAATGACTTGATCATGTAACTTTAAAAAGTAACTGATTTTGTATTCTAAGGTAATTTGTATAGCTTCATGACTTACAAAACAAAAGACACCTCTTCAAAATATTATGTCTGAATAAGCCAGATACTTTTAAATTCTAAATCATTGGTTATAAAAAAGAAGTATGAAAACTTTCTTTGTTGTTGAAAGATGGATTCTTCCTTCTAAATTGTAAGAGTGGTCAAGTACATTTTTACTCTTTCAAAAACTATCACTGTAAAACAAATTCTCTCATTGTAGACTTTAGGAACAAATAAGGGCCTATTAAGTAAAAACTCCCTTTTTGCCAAATATCTCATTAATGATAAAAAGGAAAAAACCTAGGAATAACTGATTTTTCTTCCAGCTGGAAATTTAATCACGATTATATATTCTGTTATAGTTAGGTATGAATTAATTGCATAGTTCCCAATAGGTTTTAACTATACATTTGCTAGTATGATCCATTTTATATATATGAATAATTTTAATGAAAAACTAATGTATATTAGAACTCAAGAAGCATATTTTGTAGGGCATATTTTCATATTTTTCTAAGTGTTTAGTCCCAAAGACAGCCCCAAAGCAAAATTATGTATGTTAGATGGTTTCTAGATGTGTATTACGAATTGAAGGTTTCAAATTTTCTCCTTCAGGTCAGGCAGGATCATTTGTGAGCAGGAATTCCAGAAATGCCTAGAAGTCGTTATCAATTTCACATGAAAAACTAATTCAAATTCTGCTTTTAGGGATTACAACATGGATTTTTTGACTTTGAGACATTTGATGTGGATGAATATGAACATTATGAGGTTTGTACATTTTAATTTTTTGGAAGCTATAATTTCACATTGATTAAATTGTTCTTTTATTCCTAGCACTCAGGTATCACAAATTGATTGACTGCTAAATAAAAGCATTCTGCAGTTTTCTATAGTTGTCAGCTTCATCCTTTCAGCTTTGATTATTGCCTTTGAACTGGGAGTTAGCAAAATTTTAGTTTAGGAAAATACCATGTCTCTCTATATTCTTTCATCAAACCTTTATTGACAATTACTTTGAACCTTTAGTTTATAAGAAAAAACAAAAGTATAATTTGGTAGTAAAATCATGTTACTTTTGTTTTAAAATCCGGGTTTTGATTAAAACAAAACCAGATTTGTGCCTTGTAGTGTTTTTGACTATGTATATCTGATTGATAGCATATTCAAAAGCAGAGACATTACTTTGCCAACAAAGGTTCGCCTAGTCAAGGCTATGGTCTTTCCTGTGGTCATGTATGGATGTGAGAGCTGGACTGTGAAGAAGGCTGAGTGCCGAAGAACTGATGCTTTTGAACTGTGGTGTTGGAGAAGACTCTTGAGAGTCCCTTGGACTGCAAGGAGATCCAACCAGTCCATTGTGAAGGAGATCAGCCCTGGGATTTCTTTGGAAGGAATGATCCTAAAGCTGAAACTCCAGTACTTTGGCCACCTCATGCAAAGAGTTGACTCACTGGAAAAGACTCTGATGCTGGGAGGGATTGGGGGCAGGAGGAGAAGGGGATGGCAGAGGATGAGATAGCTGGATGGCATCACTGACTCGATGGATGTGAGTCTGAGTGACCTCCGGGAGTTGGTGATGGACAGGGAGGCCTGGCATGCTGTGATTCATGGGGTCGCAAAGAGTTGGACACGACTGAGCGACTGATCTGATCTGATCTGATCTGATCTTGATTGAAATGTAGCTGAATGTACTCAGTTCTGAGAGTTGGTTGAATTTTTTTTTTTTTTTTACCACGGCATCATTACAAAGGGTTCTCCCAGTGGCTCAGCCATAAAGAATCTGCTTGCAACGTGTGAGATGCGGAAGAGGGGTTGGGAAGATCCCCTGGAGGAAGAAATAGCAACCCACTCTAGTATTCTTGCCTGAAAAATACTACGGACAGAGAAGACTGGCAGGCTACAGTCCATGCAGTTGCAAAGAGTCCAACAGGACTGAGTGACTAAACACAGACACACACACTATTACAAAGTTTTTGAATAGTTATCTTGCCTGCTCAGTAAGGCAGTTTAGGCAAAGGCTGTCCAAGTTACATTGTGCTATAAGGAGATGTTAGGGAAGAGGACTTCCAGGTTAGTAGAGGAGTCTTCAGTTCAGTTCACTTCAGTCTTTTAGTTGTGTCTGACTCTTTGTGACACCATGAACCGCAGCACGCCAGGCCTCCCTGTCCATCACCAACTCCCTGAGTTTACCCAAACTCATGTCCATTGAGTCAGTGATGCCATCCAACCATCTCATCCTCTGTCATCCCCTTCTCCTCCCATCTTGAATCTTTTCTAGCATCAGGGTCTTTTCAAATGAGTCAGCTCTTCGCATTGGGTGGCGGAAGTATTGGAACTTCAGCTTCAACATCAGTCCTTCCAATGAACGCCCAGGACTGATCTCCTTTAGGATGGACTGGTTGGTTCTCCTTGCAGTCCAAGGGACTCTCAAGAGTCTTCTCCAACACCACAGTTCAAAAGCATCAGTTCTTCAGCACTTAGCTTTCTTTATAGTTCAACTCTCACATCCATACATGACCACAGGAAAAACCATAGCCTTGACTAGACAGACCTTGTTGACAAAGTAATGTCTCTGCTTTTTAATATGTTGCTCGGGGAAGGCAATGGCACCCCACCCCAGTACTCTTGCCTGGAAAATCCCATGGACGGAGGAACCTGGTAGGCTCGTCCATGGGGTCGCTAGGAGTCCGACACGACTGAGCGACTTCACTTTCACTTTTCACTTTCATGCATTGGAGAAGGAAATGGCAACCCACTCCAGTATTCTTGCCTGGAGAATCCCAGGGATGGGGGAGCCTGGTGGGCTGCCGTCTATGGGGTCACACAGAGTCGGACACGACTGAAGCGACTTAGCAGCAGCAGCAGCAGGTTGGTCATAACTTTCATGGCTGCAATCACCATCTGCAGTGATTTTGGAGCCCCCCAAAATAAAGTCAGCCACTGTTTATACTGTTTCCCCATCTATTTCCCATGAAGTGATGGGACTGGAGGCCATGATCTTCGTTTTCTGAATGTTGAGCTTTAAGCCAACTTTCTCACTCTCCTCTTTCACTTTCATCAACAGGTTCTTTAGTTCTTCTTCACTTTCTGCCATAAGGGTGGTGTCATCTGCATATCTGAGGTTATTGATATGTCTCCCAGCAATCTTGATTCCAGCTTGTGCTTCATCCAGCCCAGCGTTTCTCATGATGTACTCTGCATATAAGTTAAATAAGCAGGGTGACAATATACAGCTTTGACGAACTCCTTTTCCTATTTGGAACCAGTCTGTTGTTCCATGTCCAGTTCTAACTGTTGCTTCCTGATCTGCATACAGATTTCTCAAGAGGCAGGTCAGGTGGTCTGGTATTCCCATCTCTTTCAGAATTTTCCACAGTTTATTGTGATCCACACAGTCAAAGGCTTTGGCATAGTCAATCAAGCAGAAGTAGATGCTTTTCTGGACCTCTCATGCTTTTTCCATGATCCAGCAGATGTTGGCAATTTGATCTCTGGTTCGTCTGCCTTTTCTAAAACCAGCTTGAACATCTGGAAGTTCACGGTTCACGTATTGCTGAAGTCTGGCTTGGAGAATTTTGAGCATTACTTTACTAGCGTGTGAGATGAGTGCAATTGTGCAGTAGTTTGAGCATTCTTTGGCGTTGCCTTTCTTTGGGATTGGAATGAAAACTGACCTTTTCCAGTCCTGTGGCCACTGCTGAGTTTTCCAAATTTGCTGGCATATTGAGTGCAGCACTTTCATAGCATCATCTTTTAGGATTTGAAAGAGCTCAACTGGAATTCCATCACCTCCACTAGCTTTGTTCATAGTGATGCTTTCTAAGGCCCACTTGACTTCACATTCCAGGATGTCTGGCTCTAGGTGAGTGATCACACCATTGTGATTATCTGGGTCATGAAAATCTTTTTTGTACAGTTCTTCTTTGTATTCTTGCCACCTCTTAATATCTTCTGCTTCTGTTAGGTCCCTACCATTTCTGTCCTTTATGGAGCCCATCTTTGCATGAAATGTTTTGTTGGTATATCTAATTTTCTTGAAGAGATCTCTAGTCTTTCCCATTCTATTGTTTTCCTCTATTTCTTTGCACTGATTGCTGAAGAAGGCTTTCTTATCTCTCCTTGCTATTCTTTGGAACTCTGCATTCAGATGCTTGTATCTTTCCTTTTCTCCTTTGCTTTTTGCTTCTCTTCTTTTCATAGTTATTTGTAAGGCTTCCTCAAACAGCCATTTTGCTTTTTTGCATTTCTTTTTCTTGGGGATGGTCTTGTTCCCTGTCTCCTGTACAATGTCATTAACCTCCATCCATAGTTCATCAGGCACTCTGTCTATCAGATCTAGTCCCTTAAATCTATTTCTCACTTCCATTGTATAATCATAAAGGATTTGATTTAGGGTATACCTGTATGGTCTAGTGGTTTTCCCCACTTTCTTCAATTTAAGTCTGAATTTGGCAATAAGGAGTTCATGATCTGAGCCACAGTCAGCTCCCAGTCTTGTTTTTGCTAACTGTATAGAGCTTCTCCATCTTTGGCTGCAGAGAATATAATCAGTATGATTTCAGTGTTGACCATCTGGTGATGTCCATGTGTAGAGTCTTCTCTTGTGTTGTTGCAAGAGGGTGTTTGCTATGACTAGTGTGTTCTATTGGCAGAACTCTGTTAGCCTTTGCCCTGCTTCATTCCGTACTTCAAGGCCAAATTTGCATGTTAACTCCAGGTGTTTCTTGACTCCCTACTTTTGCATTCCAGTCCCCTATAGTGAAAAGGACATCTTCTTTGGGTGTTAGTTCTAAAAGGTCTTTTAGGTCTTCATAGAACCATTCAACTTCAGCTTCTTCAGCATTACTGGTTGGGGCATTGACTTGGATTGGCGTCATATTGAATGATTTGCCTTGGAAACGAACAGAAATCATTCTGTTGTTTTTGAGATTGCATCCAAGTACTGCATTTTGGACTCTTGTTGACCATGATGGCTACTCCATTTCTTCTAAGGGATTCCTGCTCACAGTAGTAGATATAATGGTAATCTGAGTTAAATTCACCCATTCCAGTCCATCTTAGTTCTCTGATTCCTAGAATGTTGATGTTCACTCTTGCTATCTCCTGTCTGACCACTTCCAATTTGCCTTGATTCATGGACCTAACATTCCAGGTTCCTATGCAATATTACTCTTTTCAGCATCAGATCTTGCTTCTATCACTGGTCACATCCACAACTGATGTTGTTTTTGCTTTGGTTCTGTCCCTTCATTCTTTCTGGAGTTATTTCTCCACTGGTCTCCAGTAGCATATTGGGCACCTACCTAGAAGTAGTCAACTTTTCCTGAAATATGAGATACCAGTAGACTCTGAGTAGGTGGACCATTCATGAAAATGAGCTGTTCTGTCAAGGTTCTCCAGGGTTATAACATTTATCACTCTTCTTAGCAGGGCTTCCTTGGTGGCTCATCTGGTAAAGAATCCACCTGCAATGTGGGAAACCTGGGTTTGATCCCTGGGCTGGGAATATCCTCTGGGGAAAGCAAAGCCTACCCCCTCCAGTATTCTGGCCTGGAGAATTCCATGGACTGTATAGCCCTTGGGTTCACAAAGAGTCAGACACGACTGAGCTACTTTCACTTTCACTAGGAGGACAAGGGTAGCCCTCATATTCTGGTCTCTAGTTCAGGATGTATCTATTTGGGTATCTTGCTTACGTGTTACGTTTGACACATCTGAGAAGAAACTAATCATCTTTCACCCAAACATGGGCTTTGGCTTTGTTCACCAATGGTGCTTTTGGCATCACCATTCTACTGTTCACCCATGCTCAAGACTAAAAACATCGCTTTTTTCCCCTCCATAATCTGTTGACTATTTGAGTTCCCGTTGCTAGGGCCCCTGGGGTGTGTTTCGTCTCTCTCTTCCTCTGTGTTCTCATTTCCTTCCCCTGGCTCAGGTGTTGCATCCTCTCTGGTAGACAATTATAACTGGTCTTTAAGGACCCCAGGCCCTTCTCCCCTTGGTTTTTCACGCATTTCACCGAATGGTCTTAAAACAGAGTTCTTGCCTTGTCTTGTCCCCACACTGGCTGCCACTCCCATTACCTGGCTGAAAAGAGGGTAAATTCCCCTGTCCTGGCATTGTTAGCTTTGGATGCAGTCCAGCCCACCTTGCTGGCCTGTCTCCGTTTCTTCAGTGTGTGCACTCTGTGTTCCAGCCCTTCTGGGCTGCTTATTTATTGTTTCTTGAATGTCTCTGCACCCTGGCTGAGCTTGTTTTCTCCAAATATCCGTCACCTTTAACATTTTCCTGTCATGTGTGTAAAATCCTACACAGATCAGCTCTTACCCTTTACAATATTCTCTCCCCCTCCATTTCATGTGTCAGAATTTGTGCTTTCCATTTTTCTTATATTATGGCTATTTGCATAAAAGCTTTATTTTCCTTACTAGATTGTAAATTCCTTGTGGACTGAACATGACTAAATGGGAAATGTGTCCTGTGTTCTTGGATAGAAAGAGTTAACATCATAAAACTGCCACTTCTCCTTAAATTAATACATGTAGTACAATTTATTAAAAATGTCCAAAGAATTTCTTCTTCTTAAATTGTAAAAACTTTGTTATTGTGGCATTTTTATTGGGTTGGCCAAAAAAAGTTTGTTTGGGTTTTCCACATGATGGCACAGAAAAACCCGAATGAACTTTTTGGTCCACCCAATAGTAGTGTCAAAAAAAAAAAAAAAATAAGAATCCTACTACCCACCCCCCACCCCCCAAAGAATTGGGAACAAAAAGATTGCATTTTAAGGGGGAAGGTTGAATAAATAACTTATAGTACAGATACACCATGGAATGTTATGTAGTGATTTAAAGAAATTGACTTGAGCTATGCCACTTTTCGTGAATGATTTCTATTATATATTGATTGGAAAAAGTTGATATGGAAGAGTGCTTATAACCTATTTTTTAAACAAACAGTAACAAGACCCGCCTCCACCTTGTACATATATCTATCTGCATTATATGAGCAAAGGTATCAGTAATTTCCTATGAAGTGAGTGAAGTTTAATTTGTATAGGTCCCCATTTGCATGGAATCCATTTTTGTGTTCATAATTTTGTATTCTTTTTTTGAAATGGGCCTCCACATTAGGTAAGTTTCAAGTCTCCCCCAAACCTGTGTCTCTATCCCATGTATATGAACCTGGAGAAAAATATATGGCAAAACACTGGAGCCATTTCAATGAAAGGAGAGATTGGGGCGGAGGTTAGAGAAGGAGGAGGACAAAGACCTATCACAATAAAGAGAGAAAACTAGTTGATGATTTACTTACTCCTTTATCTTTTTTAAAACTTTCATGGTGATGTTGAGAGTTAGTTGAAAAAGCTATTGAAAAACCTAAACATAGTTTAATTTTATTTTTGAGAAGCATGCAACCAACTAACCAAAAATCTGATAAGAATGTGATCACATCTTAACCTGAATGAATAACAACGACCATCAGCCAGGTAATGGGAAGAGAGGAGGCAGTTGGTGAACACTTGAAAAGTTTTCCATCAAATAACTTCCTTTTACAGAATGATTTGTCTATTCTATCATAAAGCCTATAAAATAAAAAATCAGAAGTAGATGTGTGATCAGCAGGTAGGGGGCATTTCATAAATGCTGCTTAAGAAACAAGTGGATAAAGAAAGGAACTCTTCCTGACAATCTGTGGGCCCAGTCAATTTTTGTCGTAACTTGTTCCACTGTTTGCTGTACTTTAGTGAGTCTGGACATTTTGTAAACTCTTGAAATAGCTAAGTTCATATACTTCATTAGCTCTAACAACGGAGAAGGCAATGGCACCCCACTCCAGTACTCTTGCCTGGAAAATCCCTCGGACGGAGGAGCCTGGTGGGCTGCAGTCCATGGGGTCCCTAGAGTCGGACACGACTGAGCGACTTCCCTTTCACTTTTCACTTTCATGCCTTGGCGAAGGAAATGGCAGCCCACTCTAGTATTCTTGCCTGGAGAATCCCAGGGATGGGGGAGCCTGGTGGGCTGCCGTCTATGGGGTCACACAGAGTCGGACACGACTGACATGACTTAGCAGCAGCAGCAGCAACTCTAACAAAGTCAGTATTCCAATGAAGTCTATAGTTTTCAAAGTAAAAGTATTATCATTGATAGCAAATTATGAGAATGTAAATCTTAGATGATAAGGAAATGCTCAAGTTAAAGCTTCCAAAGGCACTTCTTGACTAAACTACATTTAATATTTGACTCAAGAAAAAGCCTAAATTGATGATATAGCAGTTCTATGTGAGATTAAAAGGGAGTCTTTTATTTATTTATTTACTTTTGGCTGTGCTGGGGCTTCACTGCTGTGCGTGGGCTTTCTCTAGTTGTGGTGAGTGGGGGTTACTCTTTGTTCCTGTATGTGGACTTCTCCTTGTGGTGGCTTCTCTTGTTGTAGAGCACGGGCATGGGCTTCAGTTTGCAGCACTTAGTCAGGCCCAGTAGTTGTGGCACATGGGCTGAGGAGCTCCTCAGCATGTGGAATGTTTCTGGACCAGGGATCAAACCCATGTTCCCTGCATTGGAGGTGAATACCTATCCACTGTACCACCAGGGAAATCCTAAAAGAAAGTCTTGTGATAAGAATGCTTCTTTTAATGCTGTTCATGACAAGGTCAGCAGAGCACAGGAACTACTCTGCTCATTCTGCAAAAGGGTCTACAGCAGTGCTGTCCAATAGAAATATGAGAATCATATTTGTGTATATAATATATATATATTAAAAATTCTAATAGCTGCATTTTAAAAAGTAAAGAGATATGATGAAATTAATTTTAAAAATGTTTTCTTTAATGCACTGTACCAGAAATAATATTTTGACGTATAATCAATGTAACAATTATTAATGAAGTATTTTATATTTCTAATTTTGAATTGAGCCTTTGAAACCCAGTGTGTAGTTTATACTGCGGCACCTCAGTTTGGACCAGCTACATTTCAAGTGCTTGGTAGCCAGACATAGCTGAAGTGCAGATTCCTCAAGGACAGGCTTGCCAATGAACTATCATAAATGACATGAAGCCTAGGATGATAGAACAGGTTACATCTTGCAGCTTCAAGTGTTTTAATTTTTCACGTAAGAATTAATTTCAAGGCTCTATTCTATTTAGAAGGTTTGGACTAAGATATCTCAGGCTCTTACATTATTTTCATATGACTTACAAATAGTCCACTGTATAAATTATTGATAAACAAAAGTATTTTCTAAAATATGGTCTCTTTAGGTCCTTTGCCAAGCTGTTGTGAAACTATATTTTTGATCATATTTGTACTGATCAAATAGATATATTCTGGGAGCTATGCTGGGAGGATCGAAAAAGTAACTGCAACATGAGGGCCCAAAAACTTCTGTTAAGAATCAGTGTCCCCTTTTCCAACAGGTTTCTTAAGGTATTCTCCAAGAACTTGAGAACTAAGAACGTCACTACTTTGAAATCTAACCATCAATAAGTTTATTGGAAAAATTAAAATGGACCTTTTACTCTAGGGAAAAAAAGTGAAGATGAAAGAGTATGAGTATTCAAATTGTGGATCTGTAGGTACGTGAGGGGCTTCCCTGGTGGCTCAGAGGTTAAAGCATCTGCCTGCAATGCAGGAGACCTAGGTTCAATCCCTGGATCAGGAAGATCTCCTGGAGAAGGCAATGGCACCCCACTCCAGTACTCTTGCCTGGAAAATCCCATGGATGGAGGAGCCTGGTAGGCTGCAGTCCATGGGGTCACTAAGAGTCAGATATGACTGAGTGACTTCACTTTCACTTTTCACTTTCATGCATTGGAGAAGGAAATGGCAACCCACTCCAGTGTTCTTGCCTGGAGAATCCCAGGGACGGGGGAGCCTGGTGGACTGCCGTCTATGGGGTCGCTCAGAGTTGGACATGACTGAAGTGACTTAGCAGCAGCAGCAGAGCTTCAAGTTAATGTAAAACCTACTTCAAAAGCTAAAAGATTGCTTTGACTTCTTTCTTTGAGCTATTTCCTTTCTGCCATTATGTTTTTCCTCCATAAGTCATCCCTTTATTTTGAGAAAAAATGCTTTCTATGAAATAATTTTATTAATATGAGGATATTTCCCAGAATATCAAGTAATTATTAACTTGATCTGGTGCTTTTACGTGCTGGCAAACCTGGGGCGTTTCTTTACCACGGGTTACTTGATGGAGGTGGTTGGAGCTGGGTTTGGCTTCGGCAGGCCTGATGACAGGCAGACTGGCTCCTGCTGATTTGAGTGGAGTCACAGTACAGGGCTTCCTTTTGTTTTCTCTCATCATGGCACGTGTGGAAAATGTGACTGTATTTGATCAGCACTGTGTGATCATAGTTCACAGCTTTTGGCGACTGGCCTGGGAACCGAGGCTGCCCCAGCCCCAGCCCAGGCAACTCCCTCCTGTTAAACCGATTGGAAGGCTTTGTTCTACAGAAATAAGGTATGCAGGTCAATGTCTGTTATATGAGAACCAAGCTGCATCACACGCTTTATGGCCTCAATTTGATAGCTTTTCAGTTAATTTATTGAACAGACATTTATTAAGTACTTCCTGTTTGCTTAGTATATTTGCTAGGCCAATATTTTTTTTCAGAAGGTGCCCTGTAATTTCGTTTCTCCCTGGGTGGGTTTAGAGACTTTGTTCTTATCAGCTGCTGTCATACATTCCATATATCCTTGTGCCTCATTCTGCAGGTGTTATCACGTTTGACCCTTCCCACATGCTTCCATCTTTATGTTTGTCAAATTGTCTGTGCAGCATTTCTCGCTGATCTACAACAGGCTGAATGTGGAAAGTTTTGCTTCTGAGACTCTAGCAATTCAGCAATTCATAAGTCATCATTATTTCTATCATCACCTCTTCTAGAAGGTGATTTCACATTTTCTTGGCCGCATTGCAATGGAGCCCATCTGGGAACTGTGAGAAAGTGTCAGTTGATTCTGAATGCTTGGGACTGGCTGGGATTTTCTTGGTCCTTGGGTGTCTTCCATCAAGTCTCCACATCGCTCTCAGAGACCATGTTTTAGAAATTAAGTCTGCTTAAATCACTCCCCTGCTTTAAGTCCTCCATGGGCTCTACCCTCAGGTAAAGTGTGGAGGAAATGCATACCCCTGAGTGCAGCACAGAAAGCCCTCTGGACATGGGCTTTGCCATCTTCCCCCGGTTGTCCTTTTGCCTTCCTCCTCACACCCAGTCTGCATAGCTTCCTGGATGGCAGTGTTTCTTCATACTTGGGTGCCTTCACACATGTTCTTGTTTCCTCTTCCTCCTCCTCGTGACCTTTTCTCCCCAGTGCGCAGTATTTATATTTTGCATGTCTTAAGCCTTGGATGGCAAGGAGATCAATCCAGTCAATCCTGAAGGAAATTAACCCTGACTATTGCCTGGAGAATCCCATGGACGGGGGAGCCTGGTGGGCTCCAGTCCGTGGGGTCGCTAGGAGTCGGACACGACTGAGCGACTTCACTTTCACTTTTCACTTTCATGTATTGGAGAAGGAAATGGCAACCCACTCCAGTGTTCTTGCCTGGAGAATCCCAGGGACAGGGGAGCCTGGTGAGCTTCCATCTATGGGGTCGCACAGAGTCGGACACGACTGAAGTGACTTAGCAGCAGCAGCAGCATTCATTGGAAGGACTGATGCTCATGCGCCGATACTTTGCCCACCTGATGTAAAGAGCCGACTCAATGGAAAAGACCCTGATGCTGGGAGAGATAGAGGGCAGGAGGAGAAAGAGGGTGGCAGAGGATGAGATGGTTAGATAACGTCACTGACTCAATGGACATGAATTTGAGCAAACGCCAGGAGATAGTGGAGGACAGAGGAGCCTGACATGCTGTAGTACATGGAATCCCAAAGAGTTGGACACAACTTAGCAACTGAAAAAGAACCACAAAGTCGTTCTTAACTCGATGGGAGCTCTTCTCACACAGCCTTGTGTGATGCTCGTTTACACACCTGTGACATCCCTGCACTCTGGGTACTTGAAGTCAAGAACCGTGTCTCACTCATTTTTGTATCAATAAGTAACCCAGTAGCACAGAATACTCATAGTGGGCTGTCATTCAATGTTTATGAAGTGAAAGAACTAATGAATAAATAAGTGAATGAGTTCTAAAAACAGGAGTATAACACATTCAAGATATTTTATATTATCTGTTAAAACTAACTACTTTTTAATGGCAAATGAGCAAGACATATTAATTAAGAATCCATTTTTGATTTTGTAGTGACACTCCAAGGGAGAAAATTTATTGATTACGATAGGTAACTTCTTGAAATGACATTTCTTTTTTTCATTACCAGCCAATCTATGAAGCAAGAGTGAGTTGTTATTTTCTTTTTTAAAGAAACCACTTATTTGCAACACAGATTGCTAGATATTGTAATCTTCAACCAGGGCTAGCATGTAATGTCAGTTTAGTTTAATATATGAACAGAGACTATCCCTAGGTTGACTGTGTCATTCTTCATTGCAGTTAATAAGTAAATTGTCAAATGATCAGGTGAGGTAGATGCCCAATATTGCCCTTTTGTATATACCTTGAAAATAAAGTTTGTCAGGACTCTTATCTCTCAGTGTGTCACCTCAGGTCAACGGCAGGAATATTTGTTGAACATCTGACGTATGAGGTTTCAAGGCTTTGCTTTCGATTAGAATTTGTATAGCAAATTAGAAAGTAATCTAATGCTGCTTCGGCGCTCAGCTTTCTTCACAGTCCAACTCTCACATCCATACATGACCACTGGAAAAACCATAGCCTTGTCTAGATGGACCTTTGTTGGGTGTTCATTGGAAGGACTGATGCTGAGGCTGAAACTCCAATACTTTGCCCACCTCATGCAAAGAGTTGACTCATTGGACAAGACCCTGATGCTGGGAGGGATTGGGGGCAGGAGGAGAAGGGGACGACAGGATGAGATGGCTGGATGGCATCACTGACTCGATGGACGTGAGTTTGAGTGAACTCCTGGAGTTGGTGATGGACAGGGAGGCCTGGCATGCTGCAATTCATAGGGTCGCAAAGAGTCGGATATGACTGAGCGACTGAACTGAACTGAACTGAATGCTGCTGGGTTTGTCCTCTGTGAATGAGAGAACTGGGGAAAAAAAAAAAAGACGTGAAGTTCTGGCACTGTAGTTTTGAATTCCTGTCATACGACTGGGTTAAGCAAAGTCCAGAATGCAGGTATATGAGCATGTCCTCACACTTGGAGGGACTAGGGAGGTGAGCCTCACAAGGTGACTATTAAAAGAACTTTTAGAAGCATTTCCCTGGAGCTGTCCTATAGGGTTGATTATACCCCCAAAGACCACAAGTTTAAGGAAGCAAGATTCAATCTTCTTGGACCCAGTGTTTTCACATCTACTAAAACACTGTACCCATTGCTGCTTCAAAGATTGTGTTGATTAAATCTATAAAGTATCTTGAGGTCACAGAAATTCCCCATTTTTTTTCTTGCTTTCTATTTATTGTTTGGTCTCTGTCCTTCCTTTCACCTCCACTTCTAAAGAGAGCAGTCTTGACTTTGTTGTCACTCACGCAGTCAACTGGTAATGGGTCTTGCCTTGACCCTTATCATTCAACTGAAACTGTTCTTGCTTAATGCAAGAATTAGCCAGACCGAACGGTTGACTTGATCTTCTTCCTACTTGATTTACTTTGTGGCCACTCTCTAATTCTAGAAACTCACTTTCCTTCCCCAACTTCAAAATTCTGTCTCTTGGTTTTCTCTTCCTTCCATCTCTGGACATGTCTCAGGCTCCCTTGCAGGTTCTTTCTCTTTCTTTGGCCACCAGAAATGCTACTTGTATCTAGGCCGTGTGATTTCTGGTTCAAAACATTTTCTATGAGTGAGGGGACTGTCTCCAAATTCAACAACCACATATATGCTGATGGCCTCAAATCTTGATGTCTTGAGCACTGGAAAGGCACCTACACACATGCACCAGATTCTTGCTCCCTGTGGTTGTGCCAGCAGGGGCATTCAATGGATGGGGCTGCGTGAGAAGGCCCCTAAATGTTTTCTGTATTTAGAGGTGACGCAGTCATCCACATGGGGCTGCTCTTTCCCTTTACCACGCTGTTCCTCTCAAAGTTCAGTTCAGTTAGTCACTCAGTCTTGTCCGACTCTTTGTGATCCCATGAACCGCAGCACGCCAGGCCTCCCTATCCATCACCAACTCCCAGAATCCACCCACACCCATGTCCATTGGGTTGGTGATGCCATCCAACCATCTCATCCTCTGTCGTCCCCTTCTCCTCCTGCCCCCAATTCCTCCCAGCATCAGGGTCTTTTTAAATGAGTCAGCTTTTTGTATCACGTGACCAAAGTATTGGAGTTTCAGCTTCAGTATCAGTCCTTCCAATGAACAGCCAGGACTGATCTCCTTTAGGATGGACTGGTTTGATCTCCTTGCAATCCAAGGGACTCTCAAGAGTCTTCTCCAACACCATGGTTCAAAAGCATCAATTCTTCAGTGCTCAGCTTTCTTTATAGTCCAACTCTCACATCCATACGTGACCACTGGAAAAACCATAGCCTTGACTAGACAGACCTTTGTTGACAAAGTAATGTCTCTGCTTTTGAATATGCTATCTAGGTTGGTCATAACTTTCTTTCCAAGGAGCAAGCGTCTTTTAATGTCATGGCTGCAGTCACCATCTGCAGTGATTTTGGAGCCCCCCAAAATAAAGTCAGCCACTGTTTCCCCATCTATTTCCCATGAAGTGATGGGACCAGATGCCATGATCTTCGTTTTCCGAATGTTGAGCTTTAAGCCAGCTTTTTTACTCTCCTCTTTCACTTTCATCAAGAGGCTCTTTAGTTCTTCTTCACTTTCTGCCATAAGGGTGGTGTCATCTGCATATCTGAGGTTATTGATATTTCTCCCTGAAATCTTGATTCCAGCTTGTGCTTCATCCAGCCCAGCGTTTCTCATGATGTACTCTGCATATAAGTTAAATAAGCAGGGTGACAATATACAGCCTTGACATATTCCTTTTCCTATTTGGAACCATTCTGTTGTTCCATGTCCAGTTCTAACTGTTGCTTCCTGACCTGTGTACAGGTTTCTCAAGAGGCAGGACAAGAGGATCTAAAGTAATGATCTAGTGTTGGTTGTTATTTAAAGCCAGATAGCGAGGCAACTTAATTTAAACCAAATACCTCAAATATTTACTTTGCTTTAAGCTCACAAAGTGCCAGTCAGGACAGCATATTTGTGTTTATATAATACAACTATATTGTCAACACTATTTCATTGTTTCATAAAGTAAGGAAATATAAAGAAGGTGTTTTTTAATGAATAAAAAAAGACCTTGTAGTTCTGTATTTTAAAAATAATCTTTGTGCCATCATGAAACCTCTTATGTATCTGTCTGATAGCATTTATTAAAGTTTAATGCAACCTTTTCTTTAATGAATGTCTTAGTTCAGGCTGCTGTAACAAAGTATTGTAGACTGTGTGGCTTAAACAACAGACATTTATTTTCACAGTTCTGGAGGCTGGGAAATCCAAGATCAAGACACCGGCAGAACTGTTATCTGGAAATGGCCCTCCTCCTGGTTCATAGATGGCCAGATTCTTCTATGTCCTCCCTGTGTCCTCACAGAGGGAGCTCTCTGGGGGTCTCTTATAAGGTCACTAATCCATCCATAAGGACTCCATCGTCATGGCCTAATCTCCCAAAGGGCCCACTTCCTAATACCATTCCACTGGGGATTTGGCTTCAACATGTGAATTTTGGGAAGGCACAAACATTCAGTCTATAGCAATCGGTAGAATGGAGATGCTAATAACACCAACCTTAAAGGTTGCCCTAAGGAAACAAGTTGCATGTAGTGCCTCGCACAGAGCCTGTGGTGCATATGTGTTTGCTGTTATTCTTATTAATGTTATTTGTTACTTGTTTTCATACTCCTTAAGAGAACAGAGGGAATATTTTTTATTTTATGTGTGACACCAAATTATAGTCCTTGATATATATAATAAAGGCTTAACAAATATTTTAATGAATTTTGAATCATGCTTAAAAACTGTTTATCTGTATTAGAAAACACATCTGTTGACAAAGGGAATCAGTCCAGTAATTGTCAACCCAAAGGTCTATCTTTTCTCTCTTACTGTCTGTTTTTTATAGTGGTAAAATGGCCAAATGTTTTTCCGTATTCTTTTCAGAGACTGCGACCATCTCAACAGAGAGCTAGATGCCTTCTTAGAAGTTGTAAAAGTTCATGTGTTCAAATCAAATTAGATTTTATTTAATTCTTATTCAAGAAATTTTTCAGTTTTAATGTTGTTTTTCTTTTACTTTGTAAGAAACATTACTTTGTAAGAAACATTGATTCCTTTTTTTTTGCAAATTATTTTTTTTGCAAACTAAATGCACCTGGAGAGTTAACTATTCCAAAGAAATGTGATGAGTTTTTTGTAAGCTCAAGTATCCCAGAGTTACATGAATGTTAATACATAAATGTATCAGTTTCAAGAACTCAGCTTTTCATTTTGGGGTTTTCTTGCAGTGAAGAACATCTGCGGTTTCTCTACATAGGTTGTAGGCTTTAGATTGGAAGAGGTAAAATCATTCTCTCACTTCACCTTTGCCTAGATGTTAGTTTGTAAATATGGAAAGTACTTAAATTCCTGTCTGATCTAGGTTTCTTGGAAGTGCGTGTGTGTATGTATGTGCACATGTGCACACTCATATGCACAGGCACACACATTTACTTAGAAAAACCAGTTTGTGTCATCATAAGTATTTTATAATTGATTAATATTGATATTTGTATAATCTACTGTGAAAGAAGGCATGGATATTAATTTTGGAAACTTACCAGTAAGTTTAATGTATTACTCAGTTAAAATTTGTAATTTTCTTATTAATTTTTTTGTTAGATTTGGATCTCAGACCTAAATCTTATTGTTTACACCATTAACCTTATCCAAGCTATTAAACATAGCCCAGTATTATCTAACGTTTATCTAATATTTTTGGATAGGCAGACTTGGAAACATATTCTTTTGGTTCTGTGAGTGAGTCCATTGCCTCTCTCCATATAATTGATTACAGAAGGTTACTAGTTAACCAAACAGATGTCTATAATCCGAATAAACAGACGTAGCACAATGTATTTATGTAGGCCCACTTCCTGTTCAAGGATACAGGAATAGTAAACATAAAGCCTGTTTTCTTCTACTGTTCATAAATAGTTGGTTTTAGCCTTTTGGTGATTACAGCATACCCTTATTTTTGAATTTTTAAAATGTTTTAAGCTTAGAAATTACATGAGAGGGATATTGGGCCATTAATTTGACTGCTTTATTTAAATAAGAAAATGTTTAATTATCATAAACAGCTATATATTAGGTTCTATATTCAGATTGTTCTAAATAGATAGCAATGCTTGGCATTTAATTTAGCATGAACACTCATAGCATCTCTAAGAGTTTATTTAGGATATTATAGAGATTTTATGTTTGTCATGATTCAGTTCAGTTCAGTTCAGTCGCTCAGTCGTGTCCGACTCTTTGCGACCCCATGAATTGCAGCACGCCAGGCCTCCCTGTCCATCACCAACTCCCGGAGTTCACTCAAACTCACGTCCATCGAGTTGGTGATGCCATCCAGCCATCTCATCCTGTCGTCCCCTTCTCCTCCTGCCCCCAATCCCTCCCAGCATCAGAGTCTTTTCCAGTGAGTCAACCCTTCGCATGAGGTGGCCAAAGTACTGGAGTTTCAGCTTTAGCATCATTCCTTCCAAAGAACACCCAGGGCTGATCTCCTTTAAAATGGACTGGTTGGATGTCCTTGCAGTCGATAAGATTAATGCAATTCAGACATTTACAAGGTGTCATGTAAAGTTTCATTTATAACTTTTTATGTCTGGAAAGAACCATTTGCATTTTAAACATGAAAATTGTACAGCTAAGTTGTGGTTTTTGTGAAAATCAAATCCAATCAGCAGTATAAGTAATTAAAGTAGAGGCTCCCAATTTCCTTGGTGGCATTACTCTAAATGGCTGAGTGGTAAAGAATCCGCCTGCCAATGCAGGAGACGCAGGAGAGGTGGGTTCGGTCCCTGGGAAGATCCCCTGGAGGAGGAAATGGCAACCCACTCCAGTATTCTTGCCTGGAAAATTCTATGGACAGAAGAGCCTGGCGGGCTGCAGTCTATGGGATCATAGAGTCAGACACAACTGAGCAACTGAGCATGCACATGCACACGTGAGCTCTTACAGCAGAGTGCAGACTGTACTTGACACAGATCCCCACAGTGAGGTCTGTGCTGAGTAGTGGAGCACGGAGCCTTTTATGTGGATTACCTCGGCCCAGCAGAGAGAACTGCCTTCCTTCCCTGCCTGGGGAGGTACCTATGCAGTAGACTGGAAGCTGCACCTGGTGGTGGGGTGGGAGTAGGGGTTGGGGGTGGGCTAAACAATGCTTGCAGGAAGAAGAGATACATATGTTTTGTGATGCACTGCACAACTGTGTCCCAGTAGCATGCAAAGTTTGGGTACCCTCAATCTTGCCCCAGTGTTCCATGGGTTCAGAGGCACACCAGGAAGGGAAGAAAGTGAAGGGAAATAAAGGAGTAGTGGGAGGATGCGCAACCCCTTGCCTGGTTTTCAGGTGTTTCCTGAGGGTCCTAGAGTGTGTAGAGCAGAGACTGAGAGCTGTTGATTAAAGTCAGTCCACTAATGTGTTTTATTTGGTTTACTAGTATTTAAAAACAATTTAAAATGCTTCAAATATAGAGAGATTTTACATGAACATCCAGTTGGAAGATCGGTCATATTCAATCAACTTTCCTGTGGACAGTTGGCTAGCACTGAGGAGCATTTGCCTCTCTTTATATGTTTCTTGCCTTTTCATACTGTTCATGGGGTTCTCAAGGCAAGAATACTGAAGTGGTTTGCCATTCCCTTCTCCAGTGGACCACGTTTTGTCAGAACTCTCCACCATGATCTGTCCGCCTTGGGTGGCCCTACACGGCACGGCTCATAGTTTCATTGAGTTAGACAAGGCTGTGGTTTGGTTAGTTTTCTGTGATTGTGGTTTCATTCTGTCTTCTCTCTATGGATAAGGATAAGAGGCTTATGGAAGCTTCCTGATGGGAGAGACTGACTGTGGGGGAAACTGGGTCTTGTTCTGATGAGTAGGGCCATGCTCAGTAAATCTCTCATCCAATTTTCTGTTGATGGGCAGGGCTGTGTTCCCTTCTTGTTGTTTGGCCTGAGGACAAACAATGGTGGGGGTAATGAAGGTGATGGGGACCTCCTTCAAAAGGACTTGTGCACACATAGTTGTATTTAGTGTTCCTGACCCTGCAGCAAGCCACTGTCTTGGGCTCCAAAATCACTACAGATGGTGACTGCGGCCATGAAAGTAAAAGATGCTTGCTCCTTGGAGGAAAAGCTATGATAATCCTAGACAGCATATTAAAAAGCAGAGACATTACTTTGCTGACAAGAGTCCATCTAGTCAAAGCTATGGTTTTTCTAGTAGTCATGTATGGATGTGAGAGTTGGTTGGATCATAAAGAACTCTGAGTGCTGAAGAATTGATACTTTTGAACTGTGGTGTTGGAGAAGACTCTTGAGAATCCTTTGGACTGCAAGGAGGTCAAAGCTGTCAATCCTAAAGGAAATCAGTCCTGAATATTCTTGGAAGGACTGATACTGAAGCTGAAATTCCAATACTTTGGCCACCTGATGGGAAGAACTGACTCATTGGAAAAGACCCTGATGCTGGGAAAGATTGAAGGCACGAGGCGAAGGGGATGACAGAGGATGAGATGGTTGGATGGCATCACTGACTCTATGGACATGAGTTTGAGCAAGCTCTGGGAGTTGGTGATGGACAGGGAAGCCTGGTGTGCTGTAGTCCATGGGGTTGCAAAGAGTTGGATGTGACTGAGCGACTGAACTGAGCTGATGTCTCTTGCCTGACCCTTGTGACTGTTGGGTTGGTAGCCCCTGCAGTAGACCCTGGCTGTCTCCAGTTTGTGGTATACCATGAGGGTTTGATGAGCCTGTCTCTCATTCCTGACTTCTGTTTCCCAGTCTAGAGATCAGCACTGACAAAATATAGCAACCTACAAAAACAAACAAAAAATGGAGGTGTGTTCCTCATGACCCAGATATTTTTTGATTTTTTTTTTCATTGTTTAAAGGATGTTTACCATATTCATGGAAAGTGCTTGTACTTTATGTCTTCTGTTGTTTGCCTTTATTTCTTGCCAGGACAAGCAATGTTAGTTTTCATGTCATTTTCATTGCAGAGTAGCCAAGAGACAAAATTATTTTCAGCAAAGTATCTCCACTTTAAATAAAGTTTTCTAAACTGTTCTAGATAAAAATGCATAAACATTTTGAGAATCAGATGTTTTTTTATTTTCAGCTGATTATTTTGTCTTCATGTATGTCCAGTTAGTCTAGTACTAATAGAGTGAAAAGCAGTTTTATTTGTAAGGGTTTTCTAAATTGTATAAGGATTATAAAATATTTTTCTTCTCTTTTCTCACAAAATCCTCCCAGCGAGTTGAAAATGGTGACTTCAACTGGATTGTTCCAGGAAAATTTTTAGCATTTAGTGGACCACATCCCAAAAGCAAAATTGAAAATGGTAGGTTTTTCTTTACTTTACCCTCCAAAAATTTGTTCTAGTTCATCTTCTTTCATTTCTTGATTTCCTAAGATAATACTTTCTTTTGGTAATATTCTCCAAAGAATATTTATTAATTAAAAAGTTGAACAGTAGTAATTAGTATGTTAAATTTAGAGTTTAGTGAGTGGAACTATAATCACTGTTTAAAACTAGCAAATTTGTAGGTTGCTGTTAATATTGTGTTCACTTTACCTTGACCCAATTATTAAAGAAGAATTTGAGAAACCAGCTGATCATAACAGTAAGCAGGTTGATGAATTCTGTCAGCTGATCTCAGATTTATTTGGTGGTGGAGGCGTGCTGCACATCACAGTATTCTTTTGGGAACAACACGATTAATAATGCGATGATGGTGATGATTGGTGTCATTTGCTGAGTACTTACTGTGTGCTAGTTACCAGCTAATCACAGCACCATCTCATTTAGTGCACACACGATTCTATGTGGTGTAGGCACTATCTCCATTTCACAGAGGAGGAAACCGAGGCTTATGAGCAGGGAATTTGCCCAAGTTCACAGAGTAATATGCAGAACTGGTGGTACTTCAGCCCAGAGTATAGCTTCTAAACCTTGTTACCACCCTGATCTGTTCAGTTCCATCCTGACAACTAGGAACAATCTTCCAGCTGACAAAAGTTAAATTACTTATTTGCAGTCTTTGTATAGCCAGAGACATACATATTCAGGAAAAAAAAAAAAAGACTAAAAATAAGCCTCTTGAGGGAGGAGACATAGGTATACCTGTGGCTGATTCATGTTGATGTTTGGCAGAAACCAACATAATACTGTAAAGCAATTATTCTTCAATTAAAAATAAATTAATAAAAAATAAGCCTTTTGAATGAAATATGGTTGGCTATGTGAGTTTCCTCTTTAGCATATTTTTTTTACTTTCTTTTTTTTTTAACCTCACACTCCCTAGAACACAAATAATGATAGGCACCTAAGGTTTAAGAATAATTTATGGGAGAAATACATAAAATTTAAAAATATCACCCATGAACATAATAACTCATCTTTTTCCTGCCCCCTATCTGGTCTTACAGTTGGAACTCTAGTCTTCCAAAGAAACATAATTTAAAACCCCTATTCTAGATTTATTCTTCTTTAAATTATCATCATCATCATAACTATTTATTCCAAAATCTAGTTTCATTGCATATGGTTATTCATGCATTTGGATTTGATCATTTGTTTGCGTTTCCATACATGTGCCTATCATTTCATACCTATCATCTGTCTTCCAGGGAACTCTGTTTGAATTATGGTTTTCCTCTGGGGATGGGTAATCCTCCTGACAAACAGGCAGTCACTGTACTGAAGCCAGAGTTAGATCTTCTTATTCACAAATTTGCTCATGAGTCTTTTTCACTACAGACATTGACTGATTAACCTCTGTTCTGTTGGATTGTTAGGAATAACTTGTTAAGTGCCCAAGGGAACTGCTTTTCCAGAGTTGGTCTTGAAGACAGGATTGATTAAATCTCCCTTTTGTGCAAAATGACCCAACTCAGACCCAGAAAACTTTAGTAGGCATATGGTTTCGGTAGTGGTTTTATTTTTGCATGAAGCTGAAAGAATGTTACCATTTAGGATTTCATTTTTAAATGAAATTTCCTTAAAGAGAAGCTGCTGCTGCTGATGCTGCTGCTAAGTCGCTTCAGTTGTGCCCGACTCTGTGCGACCCCACAGACGGAAGCCCACCAGGCTCCCCTGTCCCTGGGATTCTCCAGGCAAGAACACTGGAGTGGGTTGCCATTTCCTTCTCCAATGCATGAAAGTGAAAGTGAAAGTGAAGTCGTGTCCAACTCTTAGCGACCCCATGGACTGGAGCCTACCAGGCTCCTCCGTCCATGGGATTTTCCAGGCAAAAGTACTGGGGTGGGGTGCCATTGCCTTCCCCAAAGAGAAGCTGAGGAGTATAATTTTTAAAAACCATTTAAAATATTTTTATAGAGGTAATGCCTGATTCTAATCCCAAAGAAAGGCAATGCCAAAGAATGCTCAAACTACCGCACAATTGCACTCATCTCACATGCCAGTAAAGTAATGCTCAAAGTTCTCCAAGCCAGGCTTCAGCAGTATGTGAACCGTGAACTTCCTGATGTTCAAGCTGGTTTTAGAAAAGGCAGACAAACCCAGAGATCAAATGGCCAACATCTGCTGGATCATGGAAAAAGCAAGAGAGTTCCAGAAAAACATCTACTGCTTTATTGCCTATGCCAAAGCCTTTGACTGTGTGGATCACAATAAAATGTGGAAAATCCTGAAAGAGATGGGAATACCAGACCACCTGATCTGCCTCTTGAGAAACCTATATGCAGATCAGGAAGCAACAGTTAGAGCTGGACAGGGAACAATAGACTGGTTCCAAATAGGAACAGGAGTACGTCAAGGCTGTATATTGTCACCCTGCTTATTTAACTTATATGCAGAGTACATCATGAGAAACACTGGGCTGGAAGAAGCACAAGCTGGAATCAAGATTGCCAGGAGAAATATCAATAACCTCAGATATGCAGATGACACCACCCTTATGGCAGAAAGTGAAGAGGAACTCAAAAGCCTCTTGATGAAAGTGCAAGAGGAGAGTGAAAAAGTTGGCTTAAAGCTCAACATTCAGAAAACAAAGATCATGGCATCTGGTCCCATCACTTCATGGGAAATAGATGGAGAAACGGTGGAAACAGTGTCAGACTTTATTTTTTTGGGCTCCAAATCACTGCAGATGGTGACTGCAGCCATGAAATTAAAAGATGCTTACTCCTTGGAAGGAAAGTTATGACCAACCTAGATAGCATATTCAAAAGCAAAGACATTACTTTGCCAACAAAGGTTCGTCTAGTCAAGGTTATGGTTTTTCCTGTGGTCATGTATGGATGTGAGAGCTGGACTGTGAAGAAGGCTGAGCGTGGAAGAATTGATGCTTTTGAACTGTGGTGCTGGAGAAGACTCTTGAGAGTCCCTTGGACTGCAAGGAGATCCAACCAGTCCATTCTGAAGGAGATCAGCCCTGGAATTTCTTTGGAAGGAATGATGCTAAAGCTGAAGCTCTAGTACTTTGGCTACCTCATGCAAAGAGTTGACTCATTGGAAAAGACTGTGATGCTGGGAGGGATTGAGGGCAGGAGGAGAAGGGGACGACAGAGGATGAGATGGCTGGATGGCTGGATGGCATCACTGACTCGATGGACATGAGTCTGAGTGAACTCCGCGAGTTGGTGATGGACAGGGAGGCCTGGCGTGCTGCGATTCATGGGGTCTCAAAGAGTCAGACACGACTGAGCGACTGATCTGATCTGATCTGAATGCCTGACTATCATTTTGAAAAAGAAGAAAATGCAGATGAACTAATATTAGCAGCATAAAACATGATCTATATTTGTAACTATGTTTTCTATGTTTACTAATTGGTGGTGGGATTTTTGATGATTTTAATTTTCTGTTTATCTGTTTTTTTGTTTTTGGCTCACATTTTTTTTTTTTCCTAAAGAATACACACACATACACAGAGAGACTTACAAAAAAATTTCTTTTTTTTTATCAGCATGGAGTTATAACATGATTGATATCTTATAACAACTATTTTTTTCACTTAACGCATCACAGACTCCTTTCTATGGCAAGGAGATCTTCATTTTAAATATAGATAATGATAAATCATGATAAATGTAGATCTTCATTATAATTTTCTGTGAATGCATTCAATGACTATACCATAGTTTTGATAATTACTTGATTATTTTTTGAATGAGATCTGAGTTGTTCACAGTTTTTCACTTTTTTAAAACTGTAGTGGTTGGCATACTTGCCCAGATATCTTTTTTGCAGCCCCAGTTTCTTTTCTATATTCTCAGAAGAAGAATCACAAGGTAAAAGGACATGGGTACTTTATGTGTCAGTTCTTAGTTGTCAAAAATCGTAAAACTGTTTCCAGTCCTATTTTACAGTATGGAGAAATCATTAGCTACCATGTGCTTACGTGCCAGGAGCGATGCTAAGCCTTTTGTGCACACTTCATCTATTTAATAATCAGAACCACCCCCTGGAGCAGGGGGTAGCTATTTTGTGGGTGAGAAGATGGAGGCTTGGTAACCTGGCCTGCCCAGGTTGACAGAGCTGGAAAGTGGCATTGTGTGGATTCAAACATAAGTCACTTTGATTCCAAATTCTGTGTTCTTTTATTTTACTTCAGAGGAAAAACGTGTTCACAGTAGAAACTTTAGGCAATCTAGATAAAAAGTCACGTGTAATTATATTATCTAAAATATAACCACTGTCAAGTCATCACTGTATATACATCTTTTGTTTTCTGAATACATATATTGTGCCCTCTTACATTGAGGGAAAAAAAAACAAGATCTGAAAGTGCTGCTTATATAATACTTCTCAGTTTTTATGTCTAGAGCAGTTTCATTTAAGGCTGTAATTGTTAGAATATTGATATTTTACCAGAATCCCCATTTTAAAATCTGATATTCTCTGAAAGTGTCATTATATTTTTTGCAAAGGGTTTTAATTTAAGGTAAAGAGTCCTTTTTGAACTTAAGAAAATATTTTTTGATGTAATTAGTAAACTTGATCCAGTTACAGTGAAATCCTGGCACCTTCTTTTTTCTTTTTTGAGTTGACAAACCCTGTTTCCTGGGGAGGCTGAAAGTTGTTTTAGGGGGTTTGTTAGTAGGAAAGGTATACTTTTAAGAAATTAACACTCAAATAACTGTTGCTAGGATGTAGTAAAAGGAAGCCCTAAAATCCTGGGGTCTGGCAGAAAGCATTGTAACAGTCTTAAGTGTGTCTTGTATCAGGAGAGACTAACTAGGAATTCCTTGCAGCCATCTTTGTTCACATTTTTTTTGATGGGTTGGAAGGGTGGAACCCTACCCCCTTTTTGGTTAATAAACTTGACTAATATAGCAGTAGGACAAATTCGATTTCAAATTTTTTTCAAAAAAAATCCCCCAAATTCTCAGCTGGCAATGTCCTTCTCATTTCCACCTTAAAAAGAAAGTAAAAAGCACAGAGAAAGACAGCTTGGAACTGAGAATCCCAACAATCTGAAGTGTCACCTGGCTCATTTAAGGAGGGAAGCTCAAGGTGTAGAGCCTGAGCTGGTTGAAGCCTGGCTCTGCCCCTGACTGGCTGTATGGTTGTCGTTCAGTGGCTTAGTCATATCCGACTCTGCGACCCCAGCAGCATGCCAGGCCTCTCTTGTCCACCGTCTCGCGAAGTTTGCCCAAGTTCATGTCCATTGCATCAGTTAACTGGCTGTGTTAACTTATACCAGTTCCTCAACTTCTCTCAGTATCAAAAGGGGGAAAGTGGGATACACTCTGTAGGCATTTGGTGAGGATTGCAGATATCCTCAGTGGTAAAAAAAATCTGCCTGCCAATGCAGGAGACACAAGAGATGTGGGTTGGATCCCTGAAAGGGGAAGATCCCCTGGAGGAGGAAACGGCAACCTACTCCAATATTCTTGCCTAGGAAATCCCGTGGATAGAGGAGCCTGGTGAGCTACAGTCCATGGGGTCACAAAGAGTCGGGCATGACTGAGCAACTAAGCACACTCACACACACAACAGAGATTTTTTAGGAAGTGTCTTGCACAGTGTCGGGCACATTTACAGATGTTATTAGAGAGCAGATACTCTGATTATATTTTTATCATTAGAGAACCTAATAAACATATTTTATTGCTTTCCAATTTGCCTGCCTATCTTGCCGTTTTAAATTTTAAAAAATAATGGGTGGATTGGTCATTTGACTGCACTGTTCTGAAGTTTCCTAACTTTAAATGAGGGGCTTGGAAAAGATGCATTTTTACAGTCCTTCTTTCTGAAAATCTTTCTGGTCAGTGCCAGGGCTGTGCTTGAGCTTTATGATGTCAGGGCTCCATCTAGCGGCCAGACGGAGGAAGGTTTGTTTGAATGGTCCATCAGTTCACACTCCACATTGCTAAAACCAGTAGTCCCCTATCAGAAGCGTCTGAACACAGTTAAAACACCCACAAACAATTGTTTAGAGGTCAGAGGATATTGTCATTGTTGGTTATAACTTGTTCGAAACACTTTTTGAGGATTTTTAAGATATATGCTCAATGACTCTAGGAAGTTCAGCCCTTAACGTTCATATAACGTCCCTTTTTCTAACATAGAATGGAGTTGGGTTTTGCCTGAGATCAGCTCCAGCACAGGCCCTGGAATCTGACTGTTCTGTCGCTAAGTTGTGTCTGACTCTTTTGTGACCCCATGGGCCATAGCCCACCAGACTCTTCTGTCCATGGAATTTCCCAGGCAAGAATACTGGAGTGGGTTGTCATTTTTCTTCTCAAGGGGATCTTCGCGACCCAGGGATCAAACCCAAAAGCCTCCTGCTGGCAGGCAGATTCTTTACTGCTGAGCTGTCAGGGAAGCCCATTTATTCCTGTTATCAAAGGCAAACTGAAAGCTTTAATTTGGGAATCTGACTGCTAGGGTTCAAACGCTGCCTGTTTCTTCCCAGCAGTGTGTACATGAGTCAGTTCACTTTTCCAGGCATTGGTAACTGAGTAAGGTTTATTGAGATGATATACATGAAACACTTAGCTTAGGGACTGGCATATAGAAGTGCTCAATATATGTTAGGTATGATTATTACCATTATTGTTATTTTTTCCATGCCCTATTGCCAAATCTGGATACCTGTTCAGTGTTCTTCTCTCAAAAGATATACATAGTTTCTATTGATAGTAGATTTAGGTATATTATTTGTAATGCTGTTTACTTATGATGGAAATTCATATATGAAAAGAGAAGCTCTCACAGCTTTGGTGGAGGAGGGGAGCTGCTGCTGCTAAGTCATGTCAGTAGTGTCCGACTGTGTGTGACCCCATAGACGGCAGCCCACCAGGCTCCTCCATCCCTGGGATTCTCCAGGCAAGAACACTGGAGTGGGTTGCCACTTCCTTCTCCAATGCATGAAAGTAAAAAATGAAAGTGAAATTGCTCAGTCGTGTCCGACTCTTAGCCATCCCATGGACCGCAGCCTACCAGGCTCCTCCGTCCATGGGAGTTCCCAGGCAAGAGTACTGGAGTGGGTCGCCAGTGCCTTCTCCGGAGGAGGGGAGGGACAGTACCAAATGAACCACTAGCACACTTCATGACAGGTGCTATCATGGAGGTGCCAAGTGTGCTAGGAAGCCAGGGTCAGAAGCCCTTGTCAGCCCATCATACCACGGGAAGGTTCCCATGCCATGAATTCATGAATCCTCTCCTTCGCATTCCTTACACAATAGAAGAGCTCTTGTTATTTATCCCTTTAGGCTGGAAAATGATTTGAGCACACAAACCAACTAGGAAAACAGATCTGGTTTTTTTTTCCTAAGTTGAAAAGCATCTGTTTTCTCTAAATGTGTATAAGTCACTGTTTCTACACAGAAGATTTAAAATGAACTCTGTATTACTTGTTTGCTCCAAAGTAGCATGGTTTGTGAAAATCATGTATTTGGGCTGTGTTAAGCCTGTCTGCCAGTTCTGCCTCTATCCCTTGTGCGGCCTTGGCCAAGTGTACCAGTTAGGGCTCTTGATTGCAGGCAGCAGAACTCTGGTAAATTAAACCAAAAAGGCATACTGGAATTATGCTGGGGAGCTCACAGCTTCCAACGGAAGGCTAGAAAATGAGGTTTAGGAAATGAGCAGGATCTAAGGAAGATCATATCTCAGCAGGATCCAGGCAGGACTGGAAACCACTTTATTTCAAATAGAAGGAAGGGATGCAATAGAAGGAATTGGCTAGAAACTGTAAGTGTTAGTTGCTCAGTTGTGTTCAACTCTTTGCAATCACATGGACTGTAGCCCTCCAGGCTCCTCTGTCCAGGGTATTCTCCAGGCAAATATCCTGGAGTGGGCTGCCATTTCCTATTCCAGGGGCAACTACCACACAATTGCACTCATTTCACAGGCTAGCAAAGTAATGCTCAAAATTCTCCAAGCCTAGGCTTCAACACTATGTGAACCAAGAACTTTCAGATGTTCAAGCTAGATTTAGAAAAGGCAGAGGAACCAGAGATCAAATTGCCAACATGCATTGGATCGTAGAAAAAGCAAGAGAATTCCAGAAAAACTTCTATTTCTGCTTCATTGACTACGCTAAAGCTTTTGACTGTGTGGATCACAAAAAATTGTGGAAAATTCCTAAAAAAGACCACCTTACCTGTCTCCTGAGAAATCTGTATGCAGGTCAAGAAGCAACAGTTAGAACTGAACATGGAACAATGAACTGGTTCCAAATTGGGAAAGAAGTACATCAAGGCTATATATTGTCACCCTGCTTATTTAACTTCTATGCAGAGTACATCATGAAAACGTTGGGCTGGATGAAGCACAAGCTGGAATCAAGACTGCAGGGAGAAATATCAATAACCTCAGATATGCAGATGACACCACCCTTATGGCAAAAAGTGAAGAGGATCTAAAGAGCCTCTTGATGAAGGTGAAAGAGGAGAGTGAAAAAGCTGGCTGGAATCTTAACATTCAAAAACCGAAAATCATGGCATCCAGTCCCATCACTTCATGGCAAATAGATGGGGAAGCAATAGGAACAGTGACAGACTTTATTTTCTTGGACTCCAAAATCACTGCAGATGGTGAGATGAAATTAAAAGATGTTTCCTCCTTGGAAGAAAAGATATGACAAACCTAGACAGCAATCTAAAAAACAGAGACATTATTTTGCTAACAAAGGTCTGAATCGTCAAACTTATGGTTTTTTCAGTAGTCATACATAAATGTGAGAGTTGGACCATAAAGAAGGCTGAGCACTGAAGAATTGATGCTTTTGAACTATGGTGTTGGAGAAGACTCTTGAGAGTCCCTTGGACTGCAAGGAGATCAAATCAGTCAGTCCTAAAGGAAATCAATCCTGAATATTCATTGGAAGGACTGATAGTGAAGCTGAAGCTCCAATACTTTGGCTACCTGATGGGACCAGCTGCCTCATTAGAAAAGACCCTGATGCTGGGAAAGATTGAGGGCAGGAGGGCTCAATGGTGGGCTACAGACCACAGAGTCACAAAGAGTAGGACACGACTAGAGTGACTTAGCACGCACTCACAGGACATGCATCTGTAACCCAGCTCCCAGCAATAGTCACATGGTGCTGGACCACTCACAATAGAAGGCGTTTGGAGGCTGACCACCTGTTCGCCTCAAAAAAGAAAATATCTCCTAAACTGATTCCTCAACCTCTTTTAGTAAACTGTTACATGAGGTTTACTATTTTTATCTTAATAGGTTGTTCTGAGGATTAAAAGAACTTGAACATAGTAGGTGTTTAGTATACTCTTTAGTGGGGGAATGCACTGTAGATTAAAACTATACATCTGGCAAAAAGGCTTTAGCTGTAGCTCAAAAGTTATTTGTCAAGAGGAAGAAAAAACAGAGTCCTCCTAGGCCTAGTGTGCACCCTGAGGGCCTCATGAATGCCTTTGTTTTTGGCTTGGAGACTGCGTGCTCCTGGGATTTGAATCCTAAGAGGTTTGAGGTTTTGAACTATTCAAGAGTTTCTTTACAATACTCAGATTTTTTTTTTTTTTCCTTCACTCCCTCCGATGGTGTTTTTCTCCAGTTATAAAGATGGCTGCTTTTAGGACGGTGCTTCAACCTCACCCTCTCCTGAAATGCACTTTCTTCCTAAGCTCTGTTGAGACTGATCTCTATCTTGAAGGGTTTTCCGGTTCCTGGGTTACATGAGGCGACATACGTGCCTTTTGCTTACACCTCCTGCTTCCCTTTAGGTTATCCTCTTCACGCCCCCGAAGCCTACTTTCCTTATTTCAAAAAGCATAACGTGACGGCGGTTGTGAGGCTGAACAAGAAGATCTACGAGGCAAAGCGCTTCACGGATGCGGGCTTCGAGCACTATGACCTCTTCTTCATCGACGGCAGCACTCCGAGCGACAACATCGTGCGGAGGTTTCTGAGTATCTGCGAGAACACCGAGGGGGCTATCGCCGTCCACTGCAAAGGTGCGAGCAAGGAGGCCTTGGTGGGCACTGGAAGGGGGTGAGACCAAAGGCAGCACAGCAGGCGAAACAAAACCAGTGAGCTTCTTAGGAAACAAATGCGTTCGGTTTCAGAACACTGGAACCCCCGCCCCCGCCCCAGCTCAGCTGGTAATAGGAGACCCCAGTTCGATTCCCGGGTTGGGAAGAACCCCTGGGGAAAGGGATAGGGTACCCACTCCAGTATTCTTGGGCTTCCCTGGTGGCTCAGATGGTAAAGAATCCGCCTGCAATGCCAGACACCTGGGTTCAATCCCTGGATTGGGAAGATCCCCTGGAGGAGAGCATGGCAACCCACTCCAGTATTCTTGCCTGGAGAAACTCCATGGACAGAAGAACCTGGTGACCTACAGTACATGGGGTTGCAGTGTCGGATACGACTGAGCGACTAAACACACAGCATCCCTCCCCCAATTAGTCTTCAGCATCATGGAACCGAATGTCTTGCCTGCCCATTGCTAGGGAGCGGTAGTGTACCTGGCTCATCACTAGCTTCCTTGCCACAGGTGTGTTACTGCCTCTGATTGACTGAAAGACTTGTGTAAATGCATCTCTGGCCTTCAGGAGAGGGTACTTCCGGACAGGAGTCGCCAGATTTGCAAAGAAAAATACAAGATGCCCAGTTAAGTTTGAGTTTTAGATAAACAGCGAGTACTTTTTTTTTAAGCATGTCTCAAATATTGCACCAAACATACTCTGTATTTTACCTGGCAACCATGTGTCAGCTACTCAGAAAATATGAAATAACCTTTGCTTTAAGCCTAGTTCTTGGGCTTTGAGGAGGCTCGCATTGTAGATTTTCCAGCGCGGTGGAAGGTATTTTACTGGGGTCTTTGGTTTCAGCGAGGAGAAACTGCTTGGCCATCAAAGGCGGAGCCTCTCGTTGCTCACATGCGACCTTTCGTACTGCCGCTGGGTGGTGCTGTTCTCCGAGGTTGCGTCTGAGAAGCCGGTTTCTGTGGCGTTTTATGCAAATTGTCTAGTAGGTGTTGGGGATTGTACTGTTCTTTTCCTGTGCCTAGTGCTGCTGTAACTGACTTATTCAGACGAGCATGGCCTTGGTTCTGACAGAAATTAAAATACCGTTTTGTAGGCCCTTGTTTCTATGTTTAAGAGTTGAGTAGGTGGAGGTACTTTGCTGAAAATGTGAGCAGCAACTCAAAGCTGCATTTTGCGAGAGGCTGGGCGATGGAAACAGCTGCATGTGGCCCCTGGTTCAGCTGCCGGCTCCTCGGTTGGGTCAGGCTTCGTCCGCATGAACTGAAACCCCTCCCTCGCCTCTGCGTTTCTCAGCAGAACGGGGCCCCCCGACTGGCTGGACTTCCTGTCCCCCCTGGTGGTGGGGGGTGTGGGAGGGTGGATCTGCTAGGAAGGTGTCTCTAGACTGGTGCTTTCCATTCTGCCCAGGTCGCGGCGGGGGTGGCGGTGCTCTGGCTTTCCCCCGTGTGATCCCTGTGCACCTGGCTCTGCCTCTCTAAAGATTGCCTCGGCCCGAGGAAAAGCCTGCATTTCTCATGCCGTTGGCCAGCTTTAGTATGCGCAAGGTGCGCATCCGCCAATGTGACTGGAAGGGACTTGAGCATCCGCACATTCTAGAATCCACGGGGATTCCAGAACCAGCGCCTCGGGGATACCAGGAAACTGCTGAATGTCAAGTGTTGGTGGAACTTGAAAGCTAATGAGAATATGGCAGGTGCTAACACTAACAAAGCTAGGGAGGTGGTGGAATTCCAGTTGAGCTCTTTCAAATCCTAAAAGATGATGCAATGAAAGTGCTGCACTCAATATGCCAGCAAATTTGGAAAACTCGAGCAGTGGCCACAGGACTGGAAAAGGTCAGTTTTCATTCCAATCCCAAAGAAAGGTAATGCCAAAGAATGCTCAAACTACCGCACAATTGCACTCATCTCATATGCTAGTAAAGTAATGCTCAAAATTCTCCAAGCCAGGTTTCATCAATATGTGAACTGTGAACTTCCTGATGTTCAAGCTGGTTTTAGAAAAGGCAGACGAACCAGAGATCAAATTGCCAACATCCGCTGGAGCATGGAAAAAGCAAGAGAGTTCCAGAAAAATATCTACTTCTGCTTTATTGACTATGCCAAAGCCTTTGACTGTGTGGATCACAATAAAATGTGGAAAATCCTGAAAGAGATGGGAATACCAGACCACCTGATCTGCCTCTTGAGAAACCTATATGCAGGTCAGGAAGCAACAGAACTGGACAGGGAACAACAGACTGGTTCCAAATAGGAAAAGGAGTACGTCAAGGCTGTATATTGTCACCCTGCTTATTTAACTTATATGTAGAGTACATCATGAGAAACGCTGGGCTGGAAGAAACACAAGCTGGAATCAAGATTGCCAGGAGAAATATCAATAACCTCAGATATGCAGATGACACCACCCTTATGGCAGAAAGTGAAGAGGAACTCAAAAGCCTCTTGATGAAAGTGCAAGAGGAGAGTGAAAAAGTTGGCTTAAAGCTCAACATTCAGAAAACAAAGATCATGGCATCTGGTCCCATCACTTCATGGGAAATAGATGGGGAAACAGTGGAAACAGTGTCAGACTTTATTGGTCAGGGCAGCCATGAAATTAAAAGACGCTTACTCCTTGGAAGGAAAGTTATGACCAACCTAGATCGCATATTCAAAAGCAGAGACATTACTTTGCCAACAAACGTCTGTCTAGTCAAGGCTATGGTGTTTCCAGTGGTCATGTATGGATTCGAGAGTTGGACTGTGAAGAAAGCTGAGGACCAAAGAATTGATGCTTTTGAACTATGTTGTTGGAGAAGACTTTTGAGAGTCTCTTGGACTGCAAGGAGATCCAACCAGTCCATTCTGAAGGAGATCAGCCCTGGGATTTCTTTGGAAGGAATGATGCTAAAGCTGAAACTCGAGTACCTTGGCCACCTCATGCAAAGAGTTGACTCATTGGAAAAGACTCTGATGCTGGGAGGGATTAGGGGCAGGAGGAGAAGGGGACGACAGAGGATGAGATGGCTGAATGTCATCACCGACTCAATGAACGTGAGTCTGAGTGAACTCTGGGAGTTGGTGTTGGACAGGGAGGCCTGGCATGCTGCAGTTCATGGGGTCACAAAGAGTCAAACACAGTGAGCGATTGAACTGAACTGAACTGACCGTTTAATAGGAGCTATTCACATGCTCTCTTTCAAAGCTTTTGTGTCATAAAAAGCAGTATTTCTTATGGCATTAATTTGTCCTTATTTCCTAATCAGTTAGTTTTTTTGGTTGCCAAGGCATGTAGTTTCTCTGCCTGTCATGTCTTGGTGGTTTAGTCGCTAAGTTGTGTCTGACTCTTGTGATCCTGTGGACTGTAGCCTGTCAGGCTCCTCTGTCCATGGGATTCTCCAGGCAAGAATACTGGAGTGGGTTGCCATTTCCTTCTCCAGGGGATCTTCCTGACCCAGGAATCGAACGCAGGTCTCCTGCACTGCAGGCAGATGATTTACCAACTGAACTATGTCATGTCTTGGATTGACAAATTCAGGGGAGGGGAAATGCAAAGCTTTCATTAAAAGTCAGCATATCTCTTGATGTTATTCCTCACCTAACAAACGTTGGGAAGATAAGATGCTCTGGTGTTAAACCTTCTTTTTACAGGTATTCTCTTTATTCTACCCTTGAGCTGTAATTGTTGCCCTTGTAAGGAATATTTTAAGAAATACATATATTTTATATTGCAGGGTTTTTAAAAAATATTTTAATCAGAACCTTTAGCATTGAAGTCAGTTCTTGTATATGAAGGTCACATTTACAGGTGGTGACATTTTTTTGAGAGTTATTTCATTTGCTTCCACTTGTACACACATGTAGGATTCTTTCCTAAGGATTACACCTTTGATTTAATTACAGCTGTAATGCTTTTAATAGCATACTTAGCTACTATAGGCCTGTTAATTATTTTGACATCTGCCCTAATTAAGTCAGTTTAATTTCCTGGGAATTAAAACAGCACAGAGCATTTTAATTGAATTCTAAGGAGGAGGGAGAGAGACTTATCCGATGTCAAATGAACTTTGGTAGCTGCTGAAAAGAGAATGACTATTTCATGCCTCAATGTAAAGTACTAAAAATAGAGATAAACTGGAAACTAATTTTCTGGGAATGTGCAAAATCTCATAAATGATTGAGTATCTGCAGCTTGCTTTCTGGTTGATAAAACAAATGGCCATGGTTTTGTGAAGTTTTCCAGCACAGATAATCATTAAACAGTGGCAACATTGTGATCTTCCACTATGTGATTTTTGATGATCTGTAGGGGTTTCAGAAAAGGCCTGAAACTGTAAGGCAATCAGCGTTTAACTTGGTATAAATAGAAGACTTTTCAACATCTCTCTCCCTGTGCCAGGGAGCCCTTTAATTATGAATGCTTTAAAAAATTTGTTAAAGTTTTTATAGAAACTTAGTGAACTGTTCCTATTCTGTTGGGTTGTGGTAAGAGCTCCTGACTATTGAGTGCTAAGTAGGTTCTTTTTATAGATCTAAATTATAGACTCTTTAAAAGGGGGAAGCAACTTTTAGTTTTAGAGAAATTTGAAAAATTTCTGTGCCACCCTTTTCTTTTTGGTTGTGAGTTTGTGTGATGAAGAGCCTAACCAAGGGAGCAGGTAGCCTCCTGCATGGGAGGGATACAGGGGGAGACAGTGCTATCTTGTAGAGAAGGCCATCTTCTCCCCAGGCTGAGACCCAGATTGGTCACTTGAAAAGAAGTACCCTGGAAACCAACTGGGCTGCCTGCCTCAGGCTGTCCAGCTGTATTCTATCAACATGATTACCTGTACAGTAGTCTTGTCAGATGTCTGAGGATTTAACAACTCTGCAGAAACCTAAAATATTTACTCTGGGCACAAACATGAAAGCCAATAAATCTTATATTAAAGGAAGAGAGTCCTACTGAGACCACGATTAAGCTTCACTCTTTTCTAAAGAATGTTGATGTTTGTTTGGGGGCAAAATGTACTTCAGATAAAAACAGGACACACAGACATACACACACACAAACCTTATCTAATAAAATAGTGTAAACATAATTTTTAAAAAGGAAGAGTTGATGGGAAGGGAATGCCAGGCATTCATAAACTTGAGCTTGATTGTAATTTCATTGCATTTTTGGTATGTATCCTCAACCTCAGGTGATACGACCCTCAAGGGAGAAAATTTTGTTTTGGGGTGTTAATCAAACGTTTTCCTTTTTTATGCAAAGAACAGATTTATACACAGTACATATAGAAATATGCGATCTGTCTGTGACAGTAAAATTTCATGGAGGACAATCAGGAGAAAAAATGCCTAGAGAGGCTCTTGGCTGGGCAAAGATTGAGAAACACTGATTTAGAGACATACCTTTTTACATTTTCACATTTTTGAGACTAGGATGGATCTTAAAATGATTGCATTTCATAGTTTAATTTTTTCTTAGTGAAACTTAAATAGTGGTTGTGTCACACCATTAGACGACGTGATTTTTTTTGGCTGAAAAATTGTGTATTTCCAAATGGTGAGATTAGAGAAGATTGTCTTTATTATTTGAAAAATGATAGGAAAAGCTACAAAAGGACTCTTCCTTTAGAGGTGGGGAGATTCTTAAACATATAAATGAAGCTGCCAACTTTTTCCTATTTCCTTTTCTAACTGCATGTTTTCACGGATGACATTGTACCAGTTTTCCAGGCTAAAAGTATCAGTTGCCTTTCACCTTCCGTGTGACCCAATCAAAATGTCTTTCTAACTCAGCTCTTCCTTGTTAACACTGTCTCTCCCTGCCTCTACCTGGCAGCCAGCCTTCCTGCTCCTCTCTTTGGCTTCTATCTCTGACCTTTCCCATCCTGGAGGTATGCTACTGCCTCACCCAGCTGCTTTTATCATGTCAATTTCTTTGTCCCCAAATATATGGTGGCTTTATTTAGGCTTTTTGTTGGTTAAAGGAAAAATCAGACATTTATAGGATAATGGCTGTATGTTTATTATTAATAGTTGTTGATAATATCATGAATTCCTAAATGAGCTGAATTTTGCTCATTAGAGCCTCATCTACATATATTTGAGGAATACCAGCACATATATCAGAGAAGGCGATGGCACCCCACTCCAGTACTCTTGCCTGGAAAATCCCATGGACGGAGGAGCCTGGTAGACTGCAGTCCATGGGGTCGCTAAGAGTCAGACACGACTGAGCGACTTCACTTTCACTTTTCACTTTCATGCATTGGAGAAGGAAATGGCAACCCACTCCAGTGTTCTTGCCTGGAGAATCCCAGGGATGGGGGAGCCTGGTGGGCTGCTGTCTATGGGGTCGCTCAGAGTCGGACACGACTGAAGTGACTTAGCAGCAGCAGCAGCAGCAACACATATATGCACAAGGTGTGACCTAATCAGTGTGCAGATGGAGCACTGTGCATCTAAATCTGGAGAATCCCGAATAACTCAGCAGTCCTTGGTGTCTTCAGCCCACAATTGATAATCTGCTTCCCCTAAGTACAGGCTCCTCCACTTGACTCAGAGGTGCCCCTTAATCTGGCCCCTCCATACCTATCTGACCTTATTTTCCACTCAACACACACTGACACATTCTCCAGGCCATCTGGCTTTCACTCATGGACCCTTTGCTGAAACTGTCTGCAACCTTCCTATTCTTTAGAGTCAGCTGAAGTCCTTGTCATCAATGACACATTCTTTGAAGACACCAACAATTCACACAGTCCCTTTCTCTGAGAGCCTAGCTTCAGTTTAAACCTAATTTCTTTGCTTGTTGGTTATTATTCTTGTGTCTACAACTATTTGATAAAGTATTGTGGTCAAAAATTATATCCTCTACTTGCTTATCTTCTTAACCTCTGAGCAAAGCCCTGACATGGGTAGCTGGTAGACGATCAGTCAATAAACATTTGACCAGCTGAATCAAATGTTTGAAAACAAAGACAGAGCCACTTTGTCATTCATTCTATAAGAAAAAGAGTATATGATAGCAAGACATTAAGTAGTGGAAAAATAACTCAGCGTAGTGCCTTACTCATAAGTGTTACTTAAATACAAGTTTATAGTGCTGAGTTTAACTCCAAGAAGCCAGATATGGAAAGATTTAGAAAATGCTTATAAATAAGCATTAGTGGCTCAGTGCTGTATATCAAGAGAGCAGGCATCCTGCTTGTCTTCATGTTTCTGGCCCCAGCATCTGTCACAGTGTCTCATACTCAGTGTTATTAGTATTTGTAGAATGGAGTGACTGGGCAGATGAGCCAAAAATGGAAAGAACTCTGGGACGATAGCAGGATCCCCAGGGAATTTTAGTCCCGAATTCCATAGTCATTTGTTATGCTAATATGAGTGAATTGATTAGTATCTTGAGCCTCAGTTCTAGTGTATGAACAGCAGTCACCGTATTTGAAGACTTTATGCTGCTGCTGCTGCTAAGTCGCTTTAGTCGTGTCCGATTCTGTGTGACACTATAGAGGGCAGCCCACCAGGCTCCCCTGTCCCTGGGATTCTCCAGGCAAGAACACTGGAGTGGGTTGCCATTTCCTTCTCCAATGCTTGAAAGTGAAAAGCGAAAGTGAAGTCGCTCAGTCGTGTCCGACTCTTTGCGACCCCAAGGACTGGAGCCTACCAGGCTCCTCCGTCCATGGGATTTTCCAGGCAAGAGTACTGGAGTGGGGTGCCATTGCCTTCTCCGTGAAGACTTTATAGTTTGATCAAATTTTTGAGTATTTTGGGGAAGGGGGAAGCCAGTATAGATTTAAAAGAATTGTTTAAAATGCAAAGTCCCATCACTTTTATTTCTCTGGAGAGAGGAAAAAAATAGCACAATTTGTGAAAACACTTTGAAGAATGTTTTGATCATGGTAGTAACCAGTACTTCTTTGACAATCATTTCTAGTTGTATTGATTTCTCCTACATAACAGAAATTGGGTTTGACATAAGGAAAATATCCTGACACAAAAGTTTTTGAAAAATGCCAGAGCCTCGGGAAATGAAACTTGAGCACTTCCATTGGCTTGGTTCTTTCTCACTGGAGTGCATGCTCTCACAAGGGCGGTGACCATGTATGTTTTATTCATCACCGTATCCCCAGCTTCTAACACAGCACCTGCTCCATCAGTGTGTGTTGGCTGAGGAAATAATGAAATCCTGGTCTCTGAAAGAGTTACAAAGAAGTTAGGACAACCTAGTGGAAATGGTATTGAAACAGTTCTGGGCATGGCAGCTGGTGAGGTCAGATGATGCTTATGGTACTGTCCTATTTTATTCTAGAATCCCTTATTGTACAGTAAGTTTAAAAAAAACCTCACCATTTAAATAGGTTTAAAAAATGGCCATGATAATATAATCAGTTACACTTACTGACTCAGCATCACATACACACAAACTGTTAACTGAAGGTTCATCTCAGCCTGGACTGGAACGAAGGAGTTGGGAGCATGGAGACACGCCTGACAGCTGATACGTTGCAAGTGCTTGCCTGGAACCAGCGTTGCCTTAACAATATTCACAAAGGCAGTCATTCTCAAAGGTCCTTGGGAGTTGAACTGTCCATAATTTTTAAGACCCTTGCTCTTTGATATATATATATATATATATTTCCATATGCAAAGAGTCGGACATGACTGAGCGACTGATCTGATCTGATCTGATGTTTATTTTGATCATACGATCTGTGTTTTTTCTTGAGTTAGAATTATTTAGCCCCTGATCATGTAAAAAGTATTACATTATTGCCTGGGTTTAAACATCTTGCATTGTATTTCAAACCATAGCAATTTCTGGACATGGTAAGATTTCAGTATGTTTGTGGATATATTTGCTGAATTTTGTATTTCTTGTTCTTTTCCCCTCTCCTACAGCTGGTCTTGGAAGAACGGGGACCTTGATAGCCTGTTATGTCATGAAACACTACAGGTTTACACATGCAGAAATAATTGCTTGGATCAGAATCTGCCGGCCTGGCTCTATTATAGGACCCCAGCAACACTTCCTGGAAGAGTAAGTATATTGTCTCCGTTATTACATGGTGTCCTTGTTCCTGATTATTCCTGCCTCTTGTTGCCCAGTTGTGGACCCTGTCAAGCCCGTGGCTGTGAAATGGCTGCATTGTTAGAGAAGGCTGAGCCTTAGTCTAATGGAACATTGTTGATTTGACAGCTAATGCATTCTAACTTTGTACCTTTTATATCTCTTAGATCAGGTGAGAGTGAGAAGAAAATCACAGAGCTATCTCTGCCTACCTCTTTTCTGTCATTTTCTATGTGTGATCTGGCTACAGTGCAATTTTCTTATATCATCCCACTTGGCACTTTTCATTCTTTTGTTTGCACGTCTAAAAGCAGAATGAGAAAAAAACACACAACTAAGGTCAGTCAGTGATTTCAGCGACATTGCTGCTCCCCTGACCACTGACTACCTTGTTCATGTAGCTGCAACTTACGAGTAACCAAGGAGGAAAGGAAGAGAACTGGGATTTAGTCCTGGCTGTACCACAAACTAGCTTTATGACTATTATTTAGAAGAATACTTATAAATTCCTCCTTTCATCTGTTCACTCATTCATTAACTATTTGTCAAACCCCAGCCTGCAAGGAGGAGAAGTTTAACCTGCACGGATACACCCCTTTCTAGTTTCCCTGTATAAGTTCAGAAATTACCATTAATTTACCCAGTAATAAAATGAGGAGATAAAATTAGCACAAGCTAATTTAGGTCCAACTCTAGAATATTTTCAATTCTTGTCTTATACTGAAATTTCATTTTTTCCTTTTCTAGGATGGATTTATTTGCAATAGCATTCTTTTTCAGATAATTCCTTTCCCATTTAAATCATTTTATGTTGCTGAGAAACAAATGATCATGAATTGCATAGAAATATGCTGTAAGTAAGCTACAAGCATTCAAATGGTTAAAAGAATTTGAGCTGGCTGAGGAGTTACCTAAGTTGCCAATCCCAGAGGGAATAAGTGATAGGAAAATAAATGCTGAAACATGTGCAGTTATACCTTAGCCTAAAAGAATGATGTGGAAGTGTAACGAAGTCACAAGGGAAGAATACTCAAGAACAGGACCATTAAGAAGACAATTTCTAGGTTGAATATCATGTGAAATATTAATACAAATAAAAGAATTGTATTCTTTTAGAGTTTTCTTTTTGTCAGATTCCCTGCCAGTGATTTCCACTATTTTGCCTTCTGTGTGCCTACAGCAGGAGACTTGGTGCTGTATATCTGCTGGGGGCTTGTGCTAATTACTTACTAAAGTTGAATAAATGGCCTTACAGTTAGAATACAAAAGACATTCCTAAACCAGGAGCTTTAGGCCATCTCTTAAAATCATTGTTTGGAAAAATGAATGTGTTTGGAAGACACAGTGTAGTGCGTTAGTGACATTCACTTATTCAACAGATGCATGTTGGGTGCACACTCTCACCAGGCAGTGCTCCTGAATCTGAGGATGCAACAGTGAAGGTGACGGGCGGGGTCCCTTCCTCCCAGGGTGCTAGTATTTCTAGAGTAAGGAGCGCACAACAAACAAGTTTTAAGTTTGGTTTCCAAGTGGCTCAGTGGTGAAGAATGCACCTGCCAATGCAAGAGACTCGAGCTTGATTTCTGGGTTGGGAAGATCCCCTGGAGGAGGAAATGGCAACCCACTCCAGTATATTTGCCTGGGAAATCCCACGGACAGAGGAGCCTAACAGGCTATAGTCTACAGGGTCACAAAGAGTCAAACACAACTTAGTGACTAAACAACAACAATGTGAATTGCATCTATCTTTTGAATGTAGAGCCAGGATGGTCATGGTGTGCCATTATTTGTTCATATGACTGGATCTGGTATGCTAATGTTTATTAGCATATTCAGATTTCTGTGTCTGTACGTTTGAAGGACATTGGTGTGTGTTTATTTCTTTTCTTGTAATACTTCGGTTAAGTTTTGGTATCGGGGTTATGCTGTCCTTTGTAAAACAAGTTGTGAAGCATTTCCTTCCTTCTCTGTTTTCTGCAAAGATTCTATGTATAAAATAATATTATTAGATTTGAGGGGGCAGGATGGGAATGAGAGGGTCACTGGAAAATAAGGGCCTGCTTGGTGCTGGATGGTCTGGAAGGGTTGATCATCTGGTATGACAAAGGTAAACCAGGATGTGAGCCATGATGGGTTTGGTTCTGAAAAGCTTTTAGAGCTGGATGGGTCAGCTGTAGAGGCCTGAGTGTATGAGCCATCTGATGACTTTCTACCCAGCAGTCTATAGGGTCTGGTAACCAAGGGAATGAGGAAGGTTCTCTACTGGGCCACTTGCTTAGGTGGGCAGGAGGGGAGCATGAGGTACTTAGGTAATCTCTGCTGCTCTGCAGGGCAGTGTTGTGGTCCACTGAGGAAGGGGAGGCACTGGGCCACAGGGAGCCTGGGGGGTTAGGTGGCCAGACACTTCTGTTCAGTGCATTCCCTGACTGTTTCTAACATCCTGCTGGGAAAGCTTATTTAACATACCTTTCTCCAGGCATTCTGTAAGCAACCTCAGGCCTTTTCCTAAGCTACATTCGATGGCAGTAACAGTGTTTCTCTTACCTTTCTCATGTTGCTTGTACTAGTTGATAAAATTTACTTCCTCTATCATGTATAAATCATTAGAAGTGAGGGAAAGAGTTCATTTATGATTCTACTTTCTTTTAACAAGTTTCTCTAAGTTCCTAATGATGGAACTTTAAAATAATTTTCCATCCTGAACATGACTGTTACAATTTTCTGTTGATTTTAAGTTTTTTTCCAGTGGCCTTTAACATATCTGTCCATGTCATCCTTGACCCAGTTTACAGAGGTCCCTCCTTTCTTCCCTCATTTCCTTTATTCCTTTCTTCCTGCAATAACTGTTGATAATTGTTGAAAGCCACTGTTTGGCAGTGTTCTTTGCACTTGGGATGTTGCAGTAAAAGAGTAATTTCTGACCTATGGAGAAGGAAGAAAAAGAATGAGAGGGAGGGGAGGAAGAAGAAGGCGGTGGTAGGGGCAGGGGAAGTTGATTTGTTGTGTGGTTAATAAACACATGTATCAATTATATGGGCTTCCCAGGTGGTGCTAGTGGTAAAGAATCCACCTGCCAATTCAGAAGATGCAAGAGACCCAGTTCCATCCCTGGATGGGGAAGACATCCGGGAGGAGGGCATGGCAACCCACTCCAGTATTCTTGCCTGCGAAATTCCGTGGGTAGAAGAGCCTGGCAGGCTATAGTCCATGGGGCCACAAAGGTCAGACAAGACTGAGCGATTATAGTTTCTCTGACCATGATCAGTGTGATACAGAAAAATGAAGCACAGAATAGCAGAAAGCAGAGAAGGCAGTTTTAAATAACGAGGTAGTGGTGGGATGCATTGAAGGCTTTTGAGCAAAGGCCTTGAAGAAGTGAGAGAGTAAATGGTGGATATTCTCGAGAAAAGGGTTTCCCTACAAGAGAACAGCTGCTGAGCCACTGAGCTGGACTGTTCCACAGGCCACCTTTGCTTATGGGGCCAGGAGGAAGAGGTCAGAATACACATTCTGCTAAGCCTTGGTAGGAGTCTGACTTTTCTTTGGGTGAGATGCAAAGTCATCGGAGGGGAGCTTCCCTGGTAAAGAATTGGGCTTGCAAAGCAGGGAACGCAGGTTTGATCCTGGTCGGAGAACTGCAGTCCCACATGCAGTGGAGCAACTAAGCCCACACACCTCAACCAAGACTTGACACAAACAAATAAATATTAAAAAAAAAAAATCACCACCCTTAACCACTATGTTAAAAAAAAGCAGAGGATTTTGAGCAGAGGAGTGATGCAATCTGACTACAATAGGCACACACATTATACAGATACTTTTTTAATTAACAATTTTATTTTGGGATAATTGTACATTAACATACAGTTGTAAAAAATGACAGAAAACTCCTGTGTACCTTTTACCCATTTTCTCTTAGTGCTACCATTTTCCAAAGCTCTAATATATCAAAATCAGGATATTGACATTGATACAGTTAAGATACAGATGCAGTTAACATTTGCATCACTGCAAGAATCCCTCATGCTGCCTTTTTATAGCTACTCTCCCTTCCTTCCTGCCCACATCCCCTCCTTGACTCCTGACAACTGCCAATCTGTTCTTCCTTTATATATTGTCATCTCAAGAATGTTATATATATGGAATCATAGAACATGTAACCTTTTAGACTTGGTGTTTTTCACTCAGTATGATTCTCTGGGGATTCCTCCAGATTGTTGCATGTATCAATAATTGTTCTTTTTAGTGGCTGAGTAGCATTCCAAGGAAGGAATGTTCTACTGTTTGTTAACCATTTACCTGCTGAAGGACAGCTGAACTGTTTCCAGTTTTCAGCTATTATGAATAAAGGTGCTGTAAATGTTCATGTACAGCTTTGTTCAAACATAAGTTTTCATTTCTTCTGGCTAAATGCCCAAGAGTGCAGTTACTGGACTGTATGGTACCTGTTTACTTTTAAAAGAAACTTGTCAAATGGTTTTCCAGTTTGGCTGTATCATTTTGCATTTTCACCAGCAGTGTTTGAATGAATGAATTTCTTTTCATATTTGCGAGCATTTTCTTTTGGCCATTCTGGTAGGTGTGTAATAATCGATCATTTTTCAGTTTGCATTTAAATTGTAATCGTCGGTAATAATGAGCAACTTTCCACATACTTATTTGCCATATTTATAATGTTTTGGTGAAACATTTGTTCAAATCTGCCTATTCTTTATTTGTTTTCTTATTACTGAGTTTTGATAATTCTTTAATGTTCTAGGTGCTAGTCCTTTGTCTTATAGATGGTTTGCAAATATTTTCTCTCAGTCTGTAACTTGTCTTTCATCTTCTAAATAGGATCTTTCACAGAGTAAAAGTTAAATTTTGATGAAGTCCAATTTATTAGTTTTTTCCTTTTTTTAGATCATGCTATTAGTACCAAATCTAAGATCTCTTTGATTAGTCATAGATCCCCTTAAGTTTATGACTCATTTTGAGTTAATTTTTGTGTAAGGTGTGAGACTTTTAGGTCAAGGTTCATTTTGTTTTTGCCCATGGATTTCCAGTTGTTCTGGCACATTAGTTGAAAAGGTTACTTTTTCTCCATTAAATTGCTTTTACATCTCTGTTAAACATTTCTTGTTGTTCAGTCATAAAGCATGACCAACTCTTTGCGATCCCATGACTGCAGCACACCAGGCTTCCCTGTCCTTCACCATCTCCTGGAGCTTGCGGAAACTCATGTCCTTTGAGTTGGAGATGCCATCCAACCATTTCATCCTCTGTCACCCCCTTTCTCCTCTTGTCCTCAATCTTTTCCAGCATCAGGGTCTTCAAAAATTAGATAGGCATATTTGTTTCTCTGTTCTGTTCCATTGATATATGTGTCTATTCTTCCTCCAGTACTGTACTCTGTTGATACTTATGTAGAGAGCCGTACTTATGTGCTTATGTACTTATGTAGAGAGCCTTAACAGAAGAATGATTCCTTCCATTGTTCCTTCTTTAACAAAACTGTCTTAGCAATGCCAGTTCCTTTACTTTTCCATATAAATTTTAGAATAATCTTGTCCTTATCTATAAAAAAATCTTGTTGCAATTTTGATACAAATGTGTTAAATCTCTGTACCAGTTTTGAGAGAATTGACATCTTTATTGTTGTTGAGTCTGCCAATCCATAAACACAGTATTTATTTCTTCATTTATTTTTATCTTCTTTGATTTCTTTCATTAGCATTGTTTAGCTTTCATCATATAAGTCCTATTTTGTTAGATTTACACCTAAGTATTTAATTTTGTTAAGTGATTGTCAGTGATACCTTTTTTTCATTTCAGATTCCATGTAATAATTGCCCATATGTAGAAATACAATTCCTTTTCTATCTATATTTATTTTGTATCCTGAAATTTAAGAGAGAGAGAGGAGAATACGTATGTGAAATCCTGGGGATTTTTAGAATAGACAAGTGTGTCATCTACAAATAGGGAGGATTTTGTTTCCTTTCCAATTTCTATGTCTTTTACTGCTTTTTCTTCCGTTGGTGCACCACCTAGAAGTTGAATAATTGTGGTGAAAGCAGATATCCTTCCCTTGTTCCCAGTCTTGATAGGGGGAAACATTTAGGCATTTGTGATGAAATATTAGTTGGAGGTTTATTAAGTTGAGGAAGTTCCTCTTTATATTTCTGAGAGTTCTTATGATGAATGAGTGTTGAATTTTGTCAAATGCTTTTTCTGCATTGATTGATATGATCATGTGATTTTCTTCTTTAGCTTGTTAATATGGTAAATTACATTAAAAAAATATTGAATGAGCCTTGCATCTCTGGAATAAACCTCATTTAATCTTATAAGTGGGAACTTTGCAAATGTGATCAGGTAAAGGATCTCAAGGTTAAGAGATTATTCTGGATTATTCTGGTAGGTTGGGTGTAATCACAGGGACTCAGGAGGAGTGGACAAGAAGGTTATGTAATGATGGAAACAGATTAGATTGAAGCTGGAGGAAGGGACCATACACCAAGGAGTACGGGCAGCTACTGATGGCTGAAAAAGACAAGGAAACAGATTTTCCCTTCATAGTTTCCAGAATGAACCAACCCTGCCAACAATTTGACTTTAGCTCAAATGGCACAAGTGGTAAAGAATCCACCAGCCTGCCAGTGCAGGAGACAAAGAGATGAGGGTTCGATCCCTGGATCCGGAAGATCCCCTGGAGGAGGAAATGGCACACACTCCATTATTCTTGCCTGGAGAATCCCATGGACAGAGGCCCGAGGGGTCTCAAGAAGTTGGACATGACTGAGCATGCACATGCACACGCACAGTGAGACTGATGATAGACTCCTGCCATCCAGAACTGTGTGAAAGCAAACGCGTGCTCCTCTGAGCCACTGGGCTTGTGGTAATTTGTGATAGCAGCTTTGTGCTGACAAGAAACTAATTCATCTGTGCACATTGTGTAAATTTGTGTAGATAATCAGTAAATATGTACAGTAAGGTACATAGATCCTAAATGTGCACTCGTATATTCCAGACTTCTCTTATTCATCATATTTCTACTTTGGAATATTTGATGTAGTTGAGTCCCATGATTGACATGTTATTTAAGGAAGATTGGGCTGCAGCAATGTATAAGATGAATTTAATGGAGGGAGATTAGAGTCAGAGAGGCTAAAAAGGAGACTGCTAAAATCCAGCAGATGGGGACTTGTCAAAGGGGCTACAAGTTAGACTGAAGAGTTAGAGATGGGCACCAGAGCCTTTCAAGGAGATAAATCTCGAGCTTTGAGGACTGACTAATGATATGAGAGACGAAGAGCTTTGAAGTCTGACTAATGGTATGAGAAATGAAGAGCGTGATGTCAATGATGACGCAAAAGCATGAATAAGTAACACGTTCATTAAGGAAGAAAGAAGAGGATTAAAAAGTTTTCTGATAGGTTTTCGCCTGTCAAAAATGACTGAACAAGTTAGAGGGATTGTATTCTTTCAGAAGTGAAAATTCCAATCAGTGCTTTTTAGGTAATGTTAATTCTAAATCTGTGACTTTATGAAAGCTGTTTTTCATATTCTTCTAGTCCTTGAACACCAAAATATGTCCAGGTGTTGATTTCTATGCCGTGAAGAAACCTTCCTCTCATGTCATCAGTGGTAAGAAAGATGTTTATTAGCATCCTTGTAGGCTGGTGAATTTACATACTGGCAGATGAAGACATCTTTTTTGTTGTGGTCTGAAATTTTATGTTTAAATTTTTTCTAGGATATAAGTAAAGCTATTTGCAAAACAACCATCAAGTGTTTTTCTTCTACTAAAAGCTCATGTTCTTAAGCTAAAAATACTATTCTGCACCCAAAATATGTCTTCTACCAAATATCCTCAAAGTTCTTAAAATGCTGCACAAACATGACTCTTATTACTGAGCCAGTCTAAACTCATCCTTCTCAGAGAAAGCCTGTAGAATTTAGATAACATATAGATGGGATCAGGCTACTTTTATGATTTAATGTTTGATTGAATCTTTGCTGTGTGGTAGTCTGACTTCTTTAATGGTCGTGATCCATTAAAACTTTGATTCATTAGAAGGGGTCCTTGCAGGACAGTCATGCAGTTCCCATGGGGACTTTTAGCTCACAGAAATCTTTTACTTGTGGGTACTCATGTGATGTGGAGGAGATAGCAACCCACTCCAGTATTCTCGCCTGGAGAATTCCATGGACAGAGGAGCCTGGTGGGTTACAGTCCACAGGGTCGCATAGAGTCAGACATGACTGAAGCGACTTAGCATACGGGAACACACCCATATGATGTATTGTTGTTTTTATGTTTTAATTTCCTCCCGAGACAGTAAGAATGCAGAGCTTAAATCTGGACCCTACAGGGAGTTCTATCTTTGCACAGTAGAGCTTCCACTTTGAATGAAGTTATCTTTAAGGAATCAGTGTTGTGGTTGAACTTTTTTATTCTTAGATCCATAAATCAGAATTTGACTATTCTGTTTTATCATAGATACTGGGCTTCTCTGGTGGCACTAGTGGTAAAGAACCTCTCTGCCAATACAAGAGACATAAGAGATGCGAGTTCAATCCGTGGGTCAGGAAGTTCTTCTGGAGGAGGGAATGGGAACCCACTCTAGTACTCTTGCCTGGAGAATCCCATGGACAGAGGAGCCTGGTAGACTACAGTTCATAGGGTTGCAAAGAATCAGACATGACTGAAATGACTGAGCACATCATACATGTTTTCATTAACTTCCAATAAAGTTGGATATTTTTCCACATTGTAATTTAGTTATAAGCCTTCAATTATCTGCAGTACTCAGATACGAAGGTATCCACCATTCATTTGGGGATCTTGGGAAATGTGGTTTCTGGTTCAGGATATCTGGGGTGGGACTTGAGATTCTGTCTTTCTAACAGCCTCCCAGGGAATTCAATGCTGGTCAGTGCTGGTCAACCAGCCACATTGTATAACAAGGGTTTGTGGTTCATTTTTACTTGTAGCTTATGCAATATTTAGTTTGGTGCTTCTGGCATTTGGTGAGTTTCACAACTGGATTAAGCAACAAAAGAAATGAATAGTTCAACCATTGTTTTTCATTTCAGGAAATTACCAAAAATAAGATGAAGAAAACCTATCCAAAAAAATGGAAAAATGCTTTAAAATGTCTAGCAATAACAGCTTGAATTTTAAATTATAATTTATTCATAGTGTTTTTTAAAGATATGTAGACTAGCTCCAGTAATATGGATTAAATTTTTTTTTAGTAATATCTTTTAAAGATTTGAGAACTTAACTTAAAATCTGAAATATTGTGAACAAAAGAATTTAAAAAAATAATAGGCAATACTGTGGTTTGTTTATTAAAATAACCAGCACATTACATAGACTTGAGTTTGCACTATTTATTTGATAGTCACATTTTTTTGCAGTAACACTTGATTATATTGCTTTTCAATTTTTACTGCTGTATCATTTGATCTATTTATTGGCTCTCAGCTGGCATTGAATCTACTGAATACAAAAGTAAAATTCTAATTCAGATCTAAGTAAAAAGGATAAGGGCTTCCCAGGTGACCAATGCAGGAGATGCAAGAGACATGGGTTCGATCCCTGAGTCTGGAAGATCCTTTGGAGTAGGAAATGTCAATCTACTCCAGTGTTCTTGTCTAGAAAATTCCATGGACAGAGGAGCCTGGTTGGCTACAGTCCATGGGGTCTCAAAGAGTCAGACATGACTAAGAGACTGAGCATGTACACACACACACACACACACACACACACACACACACAAAGAATAAGGTTAAAAAGGAATTTTTGGCAATGGTGGCATTAGAAGTTTGTCTTGAAATATTCACGTCAGTTACTGAAGATAGAAGATTGAATGATTTTTGTTTTGTTTCCTGTGTAAAAGGGTTAAAGTTGGGGTAAAAATGTAAACCATAAAACATTACGTTTACCTACAAAGTTTGTATTTCGATATGTTACCAGTGATCTAGTTCCTAATTGTGAGGTTCTATCCCTAAATGTGAGTTAGCTAGTGAGTTGAATCCTTTTGGGGATTTCCTAAGTCATTTTTACCCTCTCCCTTTGTATTTCAGAAGTGAGAACTTTCCCCATTCCCTCATAAATTCTTCCTGGTGAGTGAGTGAAGTCGCTCAGTCGTGTCCGACTCTTTGCGACCCCATGGACTGTAGCCTACCAGGCTCCTCTGTCCATGGGATTCTCCAGGCAAGAATACTGGAGTGGGTTGCCATTTCTTTCTCCAGGGGTTCTTCCCAACCCAGAGGTTGAACCCAGATCTCCCACATTGCAGGCAGATACTTTAACCTCTGAGCCACTAGGAAAGCCCAAATTCTTCCTAAACATCTTCCTATTAAATCTTCCATTAATACAAGGTAAGAGTAGAACTTCTTGATTACCTATCTCGTTCCTACCTCCTGAATCTTGGATACTGCTCTCTAGTCTGTCTTCCTTTGATATCAAGTTCAGTTCAGTTCTGTCGCTCAGTTATGTTTGACTCTTTGCGACCCCATGAATTGCAGGACTCCAGGCCTCCCTGTCCATTACCAACTCCCCGTGTTCACTCAGACTCACATCCATTGAGTCAGTGATGCCATCCAGCCATCTCATCCTCTGTCATCCCCTTCTCCTCCTGCCCCTAATCCCTCCCAGCATCAGAGTCTTTTCCAATGAGTCAACTCTTCGCATGACGTAGCCAAAGTACTGGAGTTTCAGCTTTAGCATCATTCCTTCCAAAGAAATCCCAGGGCTGATCTCCTTCAGAATGGACTGGTTGGATCTCCTTGCAGTCCAAGGGACTCTCAAGAGTCTTCTCCAGCACCACAGTTCAAAAGCATCAACTCTTTGGCTCTGAGCCTTCTTCACAGTCCAACTCTCACAAATCCATACATGACCACAGGAAAAACCATAGCCTTGACTAGATGGACCTTTGTTGGCAAAATAATGTCTCTGCTTTTGAATATGCTATCTAGGTTGGTCATAACTTTCCTTCCAAGGAGTAAGCGTCTTTTAATTTCACGGCTGCAGTGACCATCTACAGTGATTTTGGAACCCCCACAAATAAAGTCTGACACTGTTTCCACTGTTTCCCCATCTATTTCCCATGAGGTGATGGGACCAGATGCCATGATCTTTCCTTTCTGAATGTTGAGCTTTAAGCCAGCTTTTTCACTCTCCTCTTTCACCTTCATCAAGAGGCTTTTTAGTTCCTCTTCACTTTCTGCCATAAGGGTGGTGTCATCTGCATATCTGCTGCTGCTGCTGCTGCTAAGTCGCTTCAGTCGTGTCCGACTCTGTGCGACCCCATAGACGGAAGCTCACCAGGCTCCCCTGAATATCTGAGGTTATTGATATTTCTCCCGGCAGTCTTGATTCCAACTTATGTTTCTTCCAGTCCAGCGTTTCTCATGATATACTCTGCACATAAGTTAAATAAGCAGGGTGACAATATACAGCCTTGACGTACAAGTTCAGATCAGATCAGTTGCTCAGTCGTGTCTGACTCTTTGTGACCCCATGAATCGCAGCACACCAGGCCACCCTGTCCATCACCAACTCTCGGAAGTCACTCAGACACATCCATCGAGTCAGTGATGCCATCCAGCCATCTCATCCTCTGTCGTCCCCTTCTCCTCCTGCCCCCAGTCCCTCCCAGCATCAGGTCTTTTCCAGTGAGTCAACTCTTCGCATGAGGTGGCCAAAGTACTGGAGTTTCAGCTTTAGCATCATTCCTTCCAAAGAAATCCCAGGGCTGATCTCCTTCAGAATGGACTGGTTGGATCTCCTTGCAGTCCAAGGGACTCTCAAGAGTCTTCTCCAACACCACAGTTCAAAAAGCATCAATTCTTCGGCGCTCAGCCTTCTTCACAGTCCAGCTCTCACATCCATACATGACCACAGGAAAGACCATAGCCTTGACTAGGCAAACCTTTGTTGGCAAAGTAATGTCTCTGCTTTTGAATATGCTATCTAGGTCATAACTTTCCTTCCAAGGAGTAAGCGTCTTTTAATTTCATGGCTGCAGTCACCATCTGCACTGATTTTGGAGCCCAGAAAAACAAAGTCTGACACTGTTTCCACTGTTTCTCCATCTATTTCCCATGTAGTGATGGGACCAGATGCCATGATCTTCGTTTTCTGAATGTTGACCATTTCATTAGCCCAGTTCTTTAAACCAGGAACTGCTTGTTACCATAATAACAGAGCAGTTAGTGGAGTAGGCACACAGGGAAGGCTGGGGCTCAAGACACAGCTAGAGGAAGCCCAAGTCGAGCTAGAGAGTTGGTTGAGTTTCTATATGAAATGACTAAATGGTGGCTTTGGATGGACACCGAGGTCAGGACTAGGTCATACTAGGAAAATATGTGTTGAGAATGGAAGAAGTGATAAAGAGGAAGAGTTATGGTGTGGAGATGGGATTAAGTTGCAGTCAGGGAGGTTTGGGAGAAGAGGTCAGCTACAAACAGAAGAAGTTGCACAACAGTGGCTGCCCCTGTACTCTGAATTCAAAACCAGAAATATCTACAACAAGGCAACTGAAATGAGATTTTTTTCTAAAAGACTTGTGACGGTTTTATGTTATAATTAACTATGAATTGGCTTGTAATAAGTCTGAATTAATTCTTCTTTTTCTTATGTCCCAAGCTTGTCTGGCCCAAACCTGAAGAATAACCCAGGGCCAAGACGTGGCCGAAACTAATGAGCCCAGCACTGGCTACTTTTCTCAAGACTGTTCAAAGTCACTTCAAAGCACTAGTTCTTCAATTATGTCAGCAGCAGCAATTATGTCATGCTCTCTTAGAAAATGCACTACTTTACTGGAGGATTTACTTTGAGTTGTTACATTAGCTTCATAGGATTTGATTTTTAAATGCTAACTACTTAAAAATACATGTTTTACTTCTTCTATTTGAGATGAGGCTTTTAAGGAGTAATAGATACCACAATAAAAGCTAGCGTGGCTTCCACTGTCAGTATAAAAGGTATTTGTGTGAAGTGCTGCTTTTTCTTAAGGAGCACTTGAGTATCGCATCGCTTAGCAACACACAAATCAGCTTTGACACCTTATTCATCTGTATTTTCAAGTTCAAATCAAGTCTTTCCACTGATGGGACAGATGGAGTCTTTTAAACTGAGCAAGTGAAAGGTGTCACTTTGTCATTTTCATCTTTAGGCTGGTAGCAGCAGCAGAGTTTTCACTTTATAACATTTCAGAATTAGAAATTTTTTTGTTTATCCTCTTGGGCCTTTCAGCTTCTTGCCTTCCTTCCCCTCTCTGTGTTTTTTTTTTTTTTTATACCTCAAGACCTTCTCAGGGTCTTCCCTTCAGTTTTGAGATCTAATGTGAATTTCTTAGTATGGCGTGCAGAGCCCATTGTGAGCTGGTTCTCACCTCCTCTCCTCTCCTGTGAAGGAGGGGGCCTTCAGCCAAGTCAAACAACCCAGTTTTCCATACATACAGTCTTCTTTGCTATCACTGTTTCTCCAAGCCCACGTGGGTTTCTTTGTCAGGAGATATTCTTGCTGGCTAAGCCCTGCTCATCGTTCTAGATATTCTGAATTCTTAGATAACTTGTGTTTGATTCTTTCAGTTTGAGTAAGGGGCCCCTTTCCCTAGGCTCCTAACAAATCATGGTCATAGGGCTTTACTATTGGATTTCAGTTGTTTATTTTTCACATACTAAACTGGAAATTTCTTGAAGGACAGGAATTCTGTCTTATCTGTATATTTCTATCCTTTCTGTGTGTTTCATGTAGCTGATTTTTTCATTATCTGTGACAGGGCTAAGTCTTCTCTCCCTGTGAAGAAGCAATTCTTTATTACTACGGTTTTGACTAGAGGCCCAAGGCCTCTACTATTTATGAATTTTTTTGGAAGTATTTGTACAGTACCAAGGACTATGATTTTGTTCACTACTATTGGAAGGATGTAATATTCAAGCATCATATAAAAGGTTATGCTGGATGTTAATAGTAAGTGAGAAAAGTTTGGAGAAGTGAAAAATTAAGGCAAGAATTTTTGAAAATGCAAAGTATCAGGAAGGCTATTCCATGATTTTATGAAGATTTCCACAAAGGAAGAAAAAGTTAAGAGTTTGTTTTGAATATATATTTTTTACAATTGGTATAGAAGAGTTAAATATGATTCAGTGGTTATGCTAGCCTCATCAGTGTATGTATCCTAAGTTCAGGAAATAATCCTTGAAAGTTTGCTTCCAAGAAGCAAAAAAAAAAAAAAAATTCCCATGGTAGAAGGTAGATATTGCCATCAGATAGATCAGATCAGATCAGTCGCTCAGTCGTGTCCGACTCTTTGCGACCCCATGAACCGCAGCACGCCAGGCCTCCCTGTCCATCACCAGCTCCCGGAGGTCACTCAGACTCGCATCCATTGAGTCAGTGATGCCATCCAGCCATCTCATCCTCTGTCGTCCCCTTCTCCTCCTGCCCTCAATCCCTCCCAGCATCAGAGTCTTCTCCAATGAGTCAACTCTTCGCATGAGGTGGCCAAAATACTGGAGTTTCAGCTTTAGCATCATTCCTTCTAAAGAAATTTCAGGATTGATCTCCTTCAGAATGGACTGGTTGGATCTTCTTGTAGTCCAAGGGACTCTCAAGAGTCTTCTCCAACACCACAGTTCAAAAGCATCAATTCTTCGGCGCTCAGCCTTCTTCACAGTCCAGCTCTCACATCCATACATGACCACAGGAAAGACCATAGCCTTGACTAGGCGAACCTTTGTTGGTAAAGTAATGTCTCTGCTTTTGAATATGCTATCTAGGTTGGTCATAACTTTCCTTCCAAGGAGCAAGCGTCTTTTAATTTCATGGCTGCAGTCACCATCTGCAGTGAATTTGGAGCCCAGAAAAACAAAGTCTGACACTGTTTCCACTGTTTCCCCATCTATTTCCCATGTAGTGATGGGACCAGATGCCATGATCTTCGTTTTCTGAATGTTGAGCTTTAAGCCAACCTTTTCACTCTCCACTTTCACTTTCATCAAGAGGCTTTTTAGCCCCTCTTCACTTTCTGCCATAAGAGTCGTGTCATCTGCATATCTGAGGTTATTGATATTTCTCCCGGCAATCTTGATTCCAACTTGTGTTTCTTCCAGTCCAGCATTTCTCATGATGTACTCTGCATATAAGTTAAATAAACATGGTGACAATATGCAGCCTTGACGTACTCCTTTTCCTATTTGGAACCAGTCTGTTGTTCCATGACCAGTTCTAACTGTTGCTTCCTGACCTGCATACAGATTTCTTAAGAGGCAGATCAGGTGGTCTGGTATTTCCATCTCTTTCAGAATTTTCCACAGTTTATTGTGATCCACACAGTCAAAGGCTTTGGCATAGTCAATAAAGCAGAAATAGATGTTTTTCTGGAATTCTCTTGCTTTTTCCATGATCCAGAGGATGTTGGCAATTTGATCTCTGGTTCCTCTGCCTTTTCTAAAACCAGCTTGAACATCAGGAAGTTCACGGTTCACATATTGCTGAAGCCTGGCTTGGAGAATTTTGAGCATTACTTTACTAGCGTGTGAGATGATATTGCCATACTCCCTAGCAAATTGGTGTGTACTGATTTCTGGAATTTTAATTTTATTCATATATTTAAAAATTCACCGTATTTTTAAATTTAATCTAGTTAGAAACATGGTTTAACCTAGTTTTGATTTTAAAACAATGTTAGGAATGATAAGTTAGTCTTATATATGGACAACATATTTTATATCTATACTAGCTATCTATATCTAAATACTTATATCCATAAAGGCTATCTCAGAAATTATATCTAAAAGCATTTTTTTCTCTCTTTTGCTTCATTTGAAAAATTTTGAAAAGTGAACAAAAGGTAAAAGAAAAATAAAACTTATTCTTTGAAAGTGAAAAAATGAAAGTGAGTTGCTCAGTTGTGTCTGACTCTTTGCAACTCCATGTACTATACAATCCTTGGAATTCTTCAGGCTAGAATACTGGAGTGGGTAGCCTTTCCGTTCTCCAGGGGATCTTCCCAACCCAGGGATCAAACCCAGGTTTCCCACATTGCAGATGGATTCTACTAGAATGGGTAGCCTGTCCCTTCTCCAGTGGATCTTCCTGATCCAGGAATCAAACTGGGGTCTCCTGCATTGCAGGGGATTCTTAACAACTGAGCTATCAGGGAAGCCTTGCAAGTAGGGTAGGATATTATATTTAAATAAAGAATGCCGCTCCTCAACCATTCAGTTGCACTCTATGCTGTTAAAATTTTGGCATTTTTTTCTCCTGACTTCTAAAGGTGCTCTTGTTAAGACAGTGTAGTAATGTACTGCTTGCTATCTTTTATGGTAACAACTTTAAGGGTTCCTTTTCAAACTTACTCTATCTTTGTTCTGCTTTGATCTATATTTTTATTTATTTTCAAATCTTTTTTTTTTTTAACAAAGGCAAACAGCACATTGTTTTTTTTAAAGTCCAAAAGTGTAGACATTGTGAAGTAGAAAGCAAAGTTTCCTTTGTTACCATTCTTGAGGATAACTCATTATTTTGGCATATAATCTTCCAAATAACTGTGAATTGTAACATTTTTCATTTTTTCCCCAAAAGACAGGATCACACTTTCCACACTCTGTCACTTAATTTTTCATTCACTAATGTCTTGTTTCATGGCCACTCTTCCCTGTCACCACATGTAGGGCCATCCCAGGCTTTTTGACTGTATAATATTTCACAGAATAGCTTTACTATAATTTAATAGACCTGTTGTCCACTATATGCCTCCATTATTTTACTATTACAAATAATATTGTATCAGGCATGTTTATATCTTGTACACAAGTGAATATTTCTGTAGTATGATGCCTAGGTATGTATTTGCTTGGTTGGAGGGGTTGCATATGTAAATTCTGCTGTAATTTAAAGGTTAACTTCTTATTCAAGATTCTCAACAATTTTTAACCATAAACCCTTACATTCTGATTTGGGAATAAATTTTCTTTAGAGGGAAAGATGGATTCCTTTCCTGAAGGCCCAATGAGACAGGACATTTCAGGGAGGGTTGTTTTTCCTCTCGTGTTTTAACCTGAATTTTCTGTGATATGTGGAACTTTTGAGAGAAAGTATTACTGGGTCTTCCTATTGCCTCAAGAAAGAAGTCTATGTTCTTATTGGTGACATCTCCTTGATAATGTTATTATTTCATTACTTGTTGGTATTCCTTATGATGAGCTATTATGTTTTTAGTTGAATTCTAATCTGTACAGTATGATATAATATGGAACTATGGGGGCGTACGAAGGTGACCCCATCAATAAAAATAGTAGCCCAAGATTGTCATTTTGTGTACACATTTTAAATTATTTTTTTATAGCCTTGAAAATAGTTGTAAATATGCCCTGTTTGAATAAAGGGAAGCTTGTAGATGAACGTCAACTACATTTTATTTTTCCCAAAAGATAATCAATTTGAGGCTATAAACCTTATTTTTAGATCATAAGAGTGGGTTTGTAAAGTTATACGTTCATGACTTTTTATGATACCGCATACAATTAGGTGTGTGTTTAGTACTTTTTAAGGTGATATCTCCGTCTAACTTAAGTTCATGCACCTATATCTTTGAGTCCATTTCACTCCAGCTATTTTCACAGATGTATCAAATTGCTATTTTAGAAATATATTACGGATTTTAAATTAATATTTAAAAGAGAAATTAGCTCATAGACTTTATTATTGTGGAAGTTGTTCTAAGCATCTAAGTACCTTAAAAGTCAACCCATGTAGGGCTATATAGACATATATTGAAAGAAGGGTGTTTGTGTTTAATATAGAACTTTAATTTATTTTGTCATTCAGAAAATGACTTTATTTTCTTTATTCTAAGACTTTATAATCTTTCTAGTCTTATTTGCAAATATCTATCTGCTATATCTTTTTGCCTATGAGATGTCATATTTCTGAAGAGATGATAGTCATTTATTTTAAAAATTATTATTATTTTTTTCTCCTTTTTACAGGAAACAGGCATCACTATGGGTCCAAGGAGACATTTTCCGATCCAAACTGAAAAATAGACCATCCAGTGAAGGAAGTATTAATAAAATTCTTTCTAGCTTGGATGATATGTCTATTGGTGGAAACTTATCTAAAATACAAAACATGGAGAGATTTGGAGAGGTGAGTTGTTTTCTAGGAAGATTTTCTATCTCCTTAAGACTGACATTCTGCATTTCTTCATTTTTGAGTTGAACACATATAACATTGTCGTATCTCGTCTAAATGATGACGGTACTAAATTTTTAGGTGTAGAGGTACTACATATAAAGAAAGAATAAATGCGAAGAAAGCAATTATCCTTACAAGAAAAAAAGCTGTAATTTAAGGAGTACAATTATAAAGGAGTCTACTCTGGTTTGGAAACTATTTATTAAAGCGAAATTGAAAAGCAGACTTTCTATTTGAAAATGGAAATAGATATTAATCAGAAAAATCTTAATGTGATAATTGGATAGTACATACCACAAATGATACATTGCAACCTCAAATACATGATTTCTAAAGTAAGTCCAGAGTTGAAAGCATAACCAGGAGCAACTTTTTTTTTTTTTTTTTGAGACTCCAGTAGAAGCAAACCACTTTAAATAGTTGACATACATAGTCTGATTTAATCTGTATAACTAGAGATTAAGTGAGTTAGACAACATTATCTCTATGTTATCATAGGAAATTGAATATTAGAGAAATTCTAATCTTAGTGTTAGAAACATAATTCAATCCAGGTCTATCTGATTTTAAATCTGTATTTTTTTCTATTGTACCTCCTACCTCTGAATAAAAATGGTAGTGATTTACTAAGAATTTTCTTGCCTGGAGAATCCCAGGGACAGAGGAGCCTGGTGGGCTTCTGTCTATGGGGTCGCACAGAGTCAGCAGCAGGCTCATGGGCATTCTTGGAACTAAAAACAACCTGGAAATAATTTGTTCTAATTTTTTACCTTGTGTGGATCAGAAATCTGAGTTGCATAAAATTCTATACTTGCTCAAGGTTACAGAGTTTTTAAGTAGTGGAACCACCTTCAGAACAGGTAGTCTAGCTGCTAGTTTAGCTTTTTCTATCACAATATGACTACGGGCTTCCTAGATGGCTCAGTGATGAAGAATCCACCTTCTCATGTAGGAGATGCAAGTTGGATCCCTGGTTCGGGAAGATCCCCTGGAGGAGGAAATGGCAACCCACTCCAGTACTTTTGCCTATAAAATTCCATGGACAGAGAAGCCTGGTGGGCTACCATCCATGGGATCACAGAAAATCAAACATAACAGAGTGAGCATGTGCTCATGCATCACGGTATTGACTAAGGCGAAGGTAAGCACCTGGCTTATATTTATTTTTATGTCCCTAAAGGGGCAGGAAAGCTATTAAAATATTTAAGCAGCAAGTGCAGATGTACATTCTATTAGGCAGTGACAAGGGCCTTGAACAGGCTTAGCCCTCGAGGATGGAAGGAATGTATCATAGCTCTGTTAGGTCAGCAGATGGCAACCCAAACAGATTTGTTTTTTCAGGAATCTGTTTGATTCAGGAAATCAAACAGATATCCTTTCACCAGAAAAGATAATGAGAGTGTTTGGAGATAGGGAGAGTGTTTTCTTCAAGTGGACGGATGGAGACTGCTGGAGGAACTTAGTTTTCAAGCCTGGGGTCTGTTCTCCAGGACGGTCACCAATGAAGTGGCTGAATTTAGTGGTTTGACCAGGCGTAAATCTTTTTAGCCAAGGTCGCGTTGACATTCAGAGCCTTTGGAGACCTTTTCTTGTCTTTGTGTTATAGTTTGACCTTTTCAAAGCAAACAGAAAGGATATGGACTGTCATTTTAGTGAGATAATATAGCTAAACAAGAACACTTTGTTGTTCTGGTCAGCATTTCCTCTTCAGGTTGAGTTCAAGTAAATAAGACTTTTGAGTTATGGCTTCTGAAGAGGTACATGTGAAACCTGTCTGTCTATCTAAGAAATACATTTATCTTGCAGAAACATAATGCTTTTACTATTATAATCTGTATTAAATTGACATCTGATAGAACATTTGTTCTCATACTTTTTTGGAACCCAGTTTGTTGAACTTGAGATCAGTGAACATTGATTTATCACTGAAAGGGTGATGAATGCAGTGTGATTGAAATTTAAAATATCAGTTTTAAATATGAACATATATTCAGATGTTGGCTGTTTTACCTCCTTCCTCTTTTCAACACCCCTCAAATTAATTACTTTAGTTCTCATTCAGAAGTGCTATTAGTTTTGAAATTAGAGGACAGAAATGAAAGGGTTCAGAAATCCTAGGGAATGATGGTGTGGTTAAGATTGTAGGCATGACATATCTATGGGTTTATAGTTAGCTGACCACTTTATAGTTCGCTGACGCTTTGTGTAAACACCTTTTATGATTCTCAGTCTTTTTATTGCCATGCTTTATCTGGTGCTGTCTCCATGAATATGGGGAGTTAGTTTACTCAAGTGAGTGTATATGAGTTAGTGATTTCTTTATCATTCTTGTAATTGGGAAAATACTTAAAGAATGCTGCAAAAGTTTTAATAACGTGTTTCAAGTTCTATACCAACATTCAGGATAGAAGCCTGTGGAAACCCTGGATATATTTAGTTTATGTACAAAGAAATTGCAAAAGGCAATAATCTTCTAAAGGTATTTTTATTTTTTAAAGTCAGACTGAAAGCAGAAATAGCAAATTATCTTTTGATTTCCAGGCTACAGGAATTTTCCTGTGATTGGTTATTAGGAAGCTTAGGAAACTCTGTAGTTACCTGATTTGGAGAGCTTGAATGTGTAGTTTTGCAGCACTTATAAGGTGAGTAAAAGGAAAATAATCAAAAGTATCAACTGGAGTGATTCAGGCCATAGTAATAGAATAGGCTATGGCTTTAATGAATTCTCTTGGTCCGCTCAGAGTTAGGAGAAACCTTTTAAAAACAGAGGTTTTACCTTCATTGAACCTGGTTGTTAGTACTGGCTAGGCGCTATGAAATGTACTCAGCGGATATATGTGGGTCTGGAGTGGACTCCCTGTCCCATGCCCCTGTCTTTGCGCGGTCCTTTTCCTCATGGTCCTTACTTGCCTCCTTGCTGGGTGCAATTCTTTATAAAGATGGAGGCATCTATCTATCTGCCTTCATCATAAGTCTACCCCTAGCCCACAGGGACTTTGTAAATATTACCTGAATGAACAAAGACTGACAGTTTCACAGAAAACAAATAAGAATACAGACATGAAATTGGGAATAATAATTCAAGCTATCCAAGGGTAGCACATACTCAAATACAAAATAGTACAGTGATAAGTGCTCGTTTTGATCATTAGTGGCCTTAGGATCCATTGTGCATTGGGCTTATAAAAAATGGCTCTAAGGGACTTCCCTGAAGGTCCAGTGGTTAAGACTTCACCTTCCAATGCAAAGGGTGTGTGTTCAGTCCCTGGTTGGGGAGCTGATATCCCACATGCCTCCTGGCCAAAAAACCAAAACATAAAACAGAAATAATACCGTAACAAATTCAATAAAGACTTTAAAAAATGGTTTCAAGAAGATGAAATTTAATGCACCTTATTTAAAGTGCAAGATATATAAGGAGTTAAATGAGCTTACAGGGCAACAACTATAGCAACCTAAACAGTGCCTACTATGTGCCTGGCAGTGTTCTAAGCACTTAACATGGATTAAATTTAGTCCTTACAACAGCTGTATGGAATAGGCACCTTTCTTAGGTCCATTTTACAGATGACATAACTGAGGCAGAGGACGCCACCTGCCCACACAAAGTAGAGTGGAGCTGTCATTTGAACCCAGGGACTCTGGCTCCAGAGTTAGCCCCCAACTCTAAGGCCTCTCACTGTACCCCGCTGCCTGTCCATGGGTTCTTCTATGTGGCTCTAGTACGTAACCTTAGCCAGCCTGTCCTCAGAAATTTCCCCTGGAATCACTGTTGTTTCTATCCTCTTCTTTTCCTACTCCAGGGTGATAGTCCAGTATTAGCACATCAGTCAGTATATACTCTTGACTTAGAGATATTAATTAGATACAGGTGCTGCTGATGTTTGGCCGAGTTCACATAAATTGACAGTCAGATAAATGAGAATGTGGTGCTTTAATTACCTCCCTCAGTTACTATGATTTATAAATATCCCCGTGAACAGGGTATATCTTAGAAATCTATGAAATACAAATTGAATCTCTAAGGCCCTACTTTTAAGCACCTTTCTTTCTACTCGTAGGTCCACTGAGACATTCCAGGTCTAATCTGAGAGTTGCTGGGATCCACCAGAAGCTGTTAGTCAGGGGAGATTCACCATCTGGGAAGCTCACCCTGGCTGTGTTGTTGAAGGGGTGCTGGTGTCTGTGTGTGGCTAGAGGTGGAAGGTCACGAGGCGGTGGACCAGGTGGTAGAGGTCTGAACCAGTGGCAGGAAAAAGGAGGAAAGATGAATTTGGGTTGTTTTTGGTCAGTCACCCAGTCATATCTGACTGTTTGTGACCCTACAGATTCCAGCACGCCAGGCTTCCCTGTCCTTCACCGTCTCCTGGAGCTTGCTCACATTCATGTCCACTGAGTCGGTGATGCCATCTGACTGTCTTGTCCTCTGTTGTCCCCTTCTTCTGCTTTCATTCTTTCCCCAGCATCAGGGATGAATTAGAGGGGCTCTGATAAATCCACATTTTTTATTGATCAGAAGCAACTTATGAAGATGACCACTTTGCCTTTCCCCAACTTTTATATCTCATAGGTTTGACATCTGAGAGCTGAAAAGAATTTTAGAGATGACCCAGTCATTTTTTCTGGCCAAATCATTTAAATCTGCAAAAAAATGCTATTTTCATCTTTTTCTTTCAGTCCCTTGACTTCTATTTTTACTTGTTTCTATTTCAAACTCTCCTTTTATGTCATTTTTCGATTATAACTCTTCCATCTTATTCCATAGTGTGCTATATTTCATCTAAAAGATCTTTTCTTAATGGCTTACACGACGGCCTCCCTAGTAGCCTTCTCTGTTTTATTAATATGTTGGTCAGTAATTTATCCAGCTGAAATCTGTGGGCACAATTTATTTGATTTTGGTTTTTATCTTGTCTGTATATAGTGGACAAATGGTAAAATAAAGCACATCATCATATTTTATGCTATTATTTGCTCTTTAGCTAGACCATCACCTGTTAATAAGAATATCTTTAAAATTTTTTATATTAATTATTTTTTTATTGAAGGATAATTGCTTTACAGAATTTTGCTGTTTTCTGTCAAACCTCAACATGAATCAGCCATAGGTATACATATATCCCCTCCCTTTTGAACCTCCCTCCCATCTCCCTCCCCATTCTACCTCTCTAGGTTGATACAGAGCCCCTGTTTGAGTTTCCTGAGCCATACAGCTAATTCCCCTTGGCTATCTGTTTTACGTATGGTAATGTAAGTTTCCATGTTACTCTTCCCATACATCTCATCCTTTCCTCCCCTCTCCCCATGTCCATAAGTCTATTCTCTATGTCTTTTTCTCCATTGTTGGCCTGTAAATAAATTCTTCAGTACCATTTTTTTAGATTCCATATATATGCATTAGAATATGGTATTTATCTTTCTCTTTCTAACTCACTTCACTCTATATAATATGTTCTAAGTTCATCCACCTCATTAGAACTAACTCAAATGCATTTCTTTTTATGGCTGAGTAATATTCCATTGTGTATATGTACCACAACTTCTTTAGCTATCCATCTGTTGATGAACATCTAGGTTGCCTCCATGTTCTAGTGTTTGTAAATAATGCTGCATTGAACATTGGGATACATGTGTCTCTTTCGATTTTGGTTTCCTCAGGGTGTATGCTTATCAGTGGGATTACTGGGTCATATGGCGGTTTTATTCTTAGTCTTTTAAGGAATCTCCACACCGTCTTCCATAGTGGCTGTATCAATTTACATTTCCACGAACAGTGCAAGAGCATTCCCTTTTCTCCACACCCTCTCCAGCATTTATTGTTTGTGGACTTTTTGATGAGGGCCATTCTGACTGGTGTGAGGTGATATCTCATTGTAGTTTTGATTTGCATTTCTCTAATAATGAGCAATGTTGAGCATCTTTTCATGTGTTTCTTAGCCATGTGTATATCTTCTTTGGAGAAATGTCTGTTTAGGTCTTTTCCCTACTTTTTGATTGGGTTGTTTGCTTTTCCGGTATTGAGTTGTATGAGCTGCTTCTATATGTCAGAAATTAATTGTTTGTCAGTTGTTTCATTTGCTATTATTTTCTCCCATTCTGAGGATTGTCTTCTCACCTTGCTTATAGTTTCCTTTGCTGTGCAAAAGCTTTTTAAGTTTAATTAGGTCCCACTTGTTTACATTTGTTTTTATTTCCATTACTCTAGAAGGAGGGTCATAGAAGATCTTGCTTTGATTATGTCATCGAGTGTTCTGCCTGTGTTTTCCTCTAAGAGTTTTATAGTTTCTGGTGTTACATTTAGGTCTTTAATTCACTTTATCTTTGTGCATGGTGTTAGGAACTATTCTAATTTCATTCTTTTACATGGAGTTGTCCAGTTTTCCCATCACCATTTATTGAAGAGGCTGTCTTTGCCCCATTGTATATTCTTGCCTCCTTTGTCAAAAATAGGGTACCCAGAGGTGCATGGGTTTATCTCTGAGCTTTCTATCTTGTTCCATTGGTCTACATTTCTGTTTTTGTGCCAGTACCATACTGTCTTGATGACTGTAGCTTTGTAGTATAATCTAAAGTCAAGAAGGTGATTTCTCCAGCTCCATTCTTCTTTGTCAAGACTGCTTTGGCTATTCGGGGTCTTTTGTGTTTCCATATGAATTGTGAAATTTTTTGTTCTAGTTCTGTGAAAAATGCCATTAGTAATTTGATAGGGATCACAATGAATCTGTAGATTGTGTTTGGTAGTATAGTCATTTTCACAATATTGATTCTTCCTACCCAGGAACATGGAATATCTCTCCATCTGTTTATGTCGTCTTTGATTTCTTTCATTAGTGTCTTACAATTTTCTGTGTACAGTTCTTTTGTCTCTAGGTAAGTTTATTCCTATATATTTAATTCTTTTTGTTGCAGTGGTGAATGGGATTGATTCCTTAATTTCTCCTTCTGATTTGTCATTGTTCACTTCAGTTCAGTCGCTCAGTCATGTCCAACTCTTTGCGACCCCATGAATCGCAGCATGCCAGGCCTCCCTGTCCATCACCAACTCCCAGAGTTCACTCAGACTCATGTCCATCGAGTCAGTGATGCCATCCAGCCATCTCATCCTCTGTCGTCCCCTTCTCCTCCTGCCCCTAATCCCTCCCAGCATCAGAGTCTTTTCCAGTGAGTCAACTCTTCGCATGAGGTGGCCGAAGTACTGGAGTTTCAGCTTCAGCATCATTCCTTCCAAAGAACACCCAGGGCTGATCTCCTTCAGAATGGACTGGTTGGATCTCCTTGTTAGTATATAGAAATGCAAGTGATTTCTGTGTATCGATTTTATATCCTGCTGCTGCTGTTGCTGCTAAGTCGCTTCAGTCGTGTCCGACTCTGTGCGACCCCATAGACGGCAGCCCACCAGGCTCCACCGTCCCTGGGATTCTCCAGGCAAGAACACTGGAGTGGGTTGCCATTTCCTTCCCCACAGCTTTGCTAAATTCACTGATTAGCTCTAGTAATTTTCTGTTACTATCTTTAGGGTTTTCTATGTACAGTATCATGTCATCTGCAAGCAGTGAGAGTTTTACTTCTTTTCTGAACTGGATTTCTTTTATTTCTTTTCTTCTCTGATTGCTGTAGCTAGGACTTCCAGAACTATGTTGAATAATAATGGCAAAAATGGACCCCTTGTCTTGTTCCTGTTCTTAGGGGGAATGCTTTCAGTTTTTCACCACTGAGACTAATGTTTGCTGTATGCTTATCATAAATGGCCTTTACTATGTTGAGGTAGGTTCCTTCTATGCCAATTTTTTGAAGAGTTTTAATCATAAATAGGTGCTGAATTTTGTCAAAGCTTTTCTATTGAGATTATCTTATGGTTTTTATCTTTCAATTTGTTAATATGGTGTATCATATTGATTGATTCCCATATATTGAAGAATCCTTGTATCCCTGGAATAAACCCAACTTGATCATCGTGTATGAGATGTGTTGCTGAATTCTGTTTGCTAAAATTTTGTTTAGGATTATTGCATCTATGTTCATCAGTGATATTGGTGTGTAGTTTTCTTTCTATGTGTTGTCTTTGGTTTTGGTATCAGGGTGATGGTGGCCTCATAGAATGAGTTTGGAAGTGCTCCTTCCTCTGCAATTTTTTCAAAGAGTTTTAGAAGGATAGGCATTAGCTCTTCTCTAAATGTTTAATAGAATTCTCCTGTGAAGCCACCTGGTCCTGGGCTTTTGTTTTATGGGAGATTTTTTTTTTTAATCACAGCTTCAATTTCAGTGCTTGTAATTGGGTTGTTCATAATTTCTATTTCTTCCTGGTTCAGTCTTGGAAGATTGAACTTATCTAAGAATCTGTCCATTTCTTCCAGGTTATCTATTTTATTACGATATAGTTGTTCATAATAGTCTCTTATAATCCTTTGTATTTCTGCATTATCTGTTGTAACCTCTCCTTTTTCATTTCTAATTTTGTTGATTTGATTCTTCTCTCTTTTTTTCTTGATGAGTCTGTCTAAAGATTTGTCAATTTTGTTTATCTTCTCAAAGAACCAGCTTTAGTTTTGTTAGTCTTTACTATTGTTTCTCTCATTTCTTTTTCATTTATTTCTGCTTGGATCTTTATGATTTCTTTCCTTCTACTAATTTGAGGCGTGTTTTTTGTTCTTTTTCTGGTTGTTTTAGGTGTAAAGTTAGGTTGTATATTTGATATTTTTCTTGTTTCTTGAGGTAGGATTGTATTGCTATAAACCTTCCTCTTAGAACTGCTTTTGCTGCATCCCATAGGTTTTGAGTTGTTGTGTTTTCATTGTCATTTGTTTCTAGAAATTTTTTGAGTTCCCTTTTGATTTCTTCAGTAACTTGTTGGTTATTTAGAAACATGTTGTTAGTCTCCATGTGTTTGTATTTCTTACTTTTCCTCCTGTAATTGATATCTAGTCTCATAGCATTGTGGTTGGAGAAGATGCTTGATACGATTTCAATTTTCTTAAATTTACTGAGGTTTGATTTGTGACCCGAGATATGGTCTATCCTGGAGAATGTTCCTTGTACGCTTGAGAAGAAGATGTATTCTTCTGCATTTGGATGAAATGTCCTGAAGATATCAATGAGATCCATCTCATCTAATTATCACTTAAGATTTGTGTTTCCTTATTAATTTTGTTTTGATGATCTGTCCATTGGTGTGAGTGGGGTGTTAAAGTCTCCTAATATTAATGTGTTACTGTCAATTTCTCCTGTTATGTCTGTTAGTGTTTGTCTTATGTATTGAAGTGCTCCTATGTTGGGTGCTTAGATATTTACAATTGTTATGATGTCTTCCTCTTGCATTGATTGATCTCTTGATCATTATGTAGAGTCCTTCCTTATCTCTTGTAATCTTCTTTATTTTAAGGTCTATTTTGTCTGATATGAAGATTACTACTCCAGCTTTTTTTGCTTCCCATTTGCATGGAATATGTTTTTCCATCCTCTATCTTTCAGTCTATATGTGTCTTGAGGTCTGAATTTGGTTTCTTGTAGACAGCATATATATGGGTCTTGTTTTTGTATCCATTCAGCCAGTCTGTGTCTTTTGATTGGAGCATTTAACCCATTTACATTTAAAGAAATTATTGATATATATGTTCCTCTTCCATTTTCTTAATTGTTTGGGGTTGATTTTGTAGATATTTTTTCTTCTCTTGTATTTCTTGACTATATAAGTCCCTTTAATATTTGTTGTAAAGCTGTTTTGGTGGTACTTTCACTTGTCTGAAAAGCTTTTTATTTCTCCATCAATTCTGAATGATATCCTTGCCAGGCACAGTAATCTTGGCTGTAGATTTTTCCCTTTCAGTACTTTAAATGTATCCTGCCATTCCCTTCTGGCCTTCAGAGTTTCTGGTGAAAGATCAGCTGTTAAATATATGAGGTTTCCCTTGTATGTTACTTGTTGCTTCTCCCTTGCTGCTTTTAATATTCTTTCTTTGTGTTTAGTCTTTGTTAGTTTGATTAGTATGTGTCTTGGCGTGTTTCTCCTGGGGTTTCCTGTATGGGACTCTGTGCCTCTTGGACTTGATTGACTATTTCCTTTTTCATGTTGGGGAAATTTTAAACTATAATCTCTTCAAAAAATTTTTCATACCCTTTCTTTTTTTTTTTTCTTCTGGGACCCCTATAATTCAAATGTTGGTGTGTTTGATAAGGTCAGGTCTCTGAGACTGTCCTCAGCTCTTCTCATTCTTTGTCCTTTATTCTGCTCTTCAAAAGTTAGTTCCACCATTTTATCTTCCAGCTCACTGATTGTTCTTCTGCTTCAGATATTCTGCTGTTGATTCCTTCTGGAGTATTTTTAATTTCAGTAATTGTGTTATTTGTCTCTGTATGTTTATTCTTTAATACTTCTAGGTCTTTGTTAATTGTTTCTTGCATTTTCTCCATTTTGTTTTCATAAGTTTTTAATCACCTTTACTATCATTATTCTGAATTCTTTTTCAGGTAGTTTTCCTGTTTCCTCTTCATTTATTTGGACTTCTGTATTCCTAGTTTATTCCTTTATTTGCGCAATATTTCTTGGCCTTTTCATTTTTTTTTTTAACTTATTGTGTTTGATGTCTCTTTTTCCCAGGCTTCAAGGAAAGTTGAATTCTTTCCTTAAAGAAGGTTGAATTCTTTCTTCCATTTGGTTTCTACCCTCCTAAGGTTGGTCTGGTGGTTTGTGTAAGCTTCATATAGGGTGAGATTTGTGCTGAGTTTTTGTTTGTTTGTTTTTCCTCTGATGGGCAAGGCTGAGTGAGGTGGTAATCCTGTCTACTGATGTATTTTTGTTTTGTCTGTTGTTTAGATGGGCGTCCTGCACAGGGTGCTACTGGTGGTTGGGTGATGCCGGGTCTTGTATTCAAGTGGTTTCCTTTGTGTGAGTTCTCACTATTTGATACTCCCTAGGGCTAGTTCTCGGGGAAGGCAATGGCACCCCACCCCAGTACTCTTGCCTGGAAAATCCCATGGACAGAGGACCCTGGTGGGCCGCAGTCCATGGGGTCGCTAAGAGTCAGACACGACTGAGCAACTTCACTTTCACTTTTCACTTTTATGTATTGGAGAAGGAAATGGCAACCCACTCCAGTGTTCTTGCCTAGAGAATCCCAGGGACGGGGGAGCCTGGTGGGCTGTCGTCTATGGGGTCACACAGAGTCGGACACGACTGAAGTGACTTAGCAGCAGCAGCAGCAGCAGGGTTAGTTTTCTGGTAGTCAGGGGTCTTGGAGTCAGTGCTCCCACTCCAAAGGCTCAGGGCTTGATCTCTGTGGCGCTGCTCAGCAGCAGGTACAGCGGCCCCAGCAGCCACATGGCATGGCTGCCACTCCAACTGCCCACTGCCACCCAAGAATATCTTTTAAAATGCTTTTTCTGTATGTGTTTTAGTTGACTCTCACTTTCCTGTCTTTATGTAAGGCAGGCTGGTATCCAAATGAAAAGCTGCTGATGCTCAGACCTTCAGGAGTACAACAGGGAGCCTAAGAGCAGACCTCTTTCCTTAGGGAGCCAAAACATAAGGTCTTCCCTGGACTAGGTTTCTTCACCATCACCAGCAACCATGTGGCTTTGTTTCAGGGGATCTGCTGCTCCTAGAGCAGCTGAGAGCAGGAAGTGGGGGTTGCACTGGGACTCTGGAGCGAGAGGCTGAAGCCCAAGAGCACAGGGAGGGCTGGGTTAACCTTTGTTGTTTGCGACTTTGTTCATCATTAGTCATCGTGAGGAATGAATTTGTTATAAAGAATGAGGTCTAACAGTACCCGATCAGAAACAGCCTCAGAATCCCCCAGGTCTATCAGTTCTTGGGATTGACATATGCCTCATGGCAAATGGAGCTATATTTTCTAATACATTTTCCCCCACACAAGTGCTTATGACCCAGTATATGTTGTGCTTGTGCTCAGTTGTATCCTACTCTTAGCAACTCCATGGACTGTAGCCCACCAGGCTCCTCTGTCTATGAAATTTTCCAGGCAGGAATACTGGAATGGGTTGCCATTTTCTTCTCCAGGATATCTTCATGACCCAGGGATCAAACCCTCATCTGTTGCATCTCCTGCATTGGCAGGCAGATTCTTCACCACTGTACCACCTAGAAAGCCCTCTAATTTATGTTATAGGTGTCCTAATAAATACAGGTTATATGCACATCTGCATGTCTTTTTCAGGGTTCCAGGAAGTTCAAATCCCCTTCTATATTAGTTTTTTGTTTCTTTTAAAAAATATTTTAAATATAAATATAGTTCATTTACAATGTTGTATTATTTGCATACATTCATTTTTTACATTCTTTTCCATTATGGTTAACAATAAGATATTGAATATACTTCTCTGTGCTATGCCAGTAGGACCTTGTCATTTGTCCATTCTATATATAATAATTTGCATCTGCTAACCCCAGCCTCCCACTCCATCCCTCACACTCTATCCCAACCCCTTCCCCTTGGCGATCACCAACCTCTTCTTTATGTCTGTGATTCTGATTCTGTTTTGTAGATGATTTTGTGTCATATTTTAGATTCTACATATAAGTGATATCATATGGTGTTTGTCTTTCTCTTTCTGACTTAACTTCACTTAGTGTGATAATTTCTAGTTGCATCCATTATCCAAAATAATGTTGACATTATTTTGTTCTCTTTTATGACTGAGTAGTATTCTATTTGGAGAAGGCAATGGTACCCCACTCCAGCACTCTTGCCTGGAAAATCCCGTGGACGGAGGAGCCTGGTGGGCTGCAGTCCATGGGGTCACTAGGAGTCAGACAGGACTGAGCGACTTCACTTTCACTCTTCACTTTCATGCATTGGAGAAGGAAATGGCAACCCACTCCAGTGTTCTTGCCTGGAGAATCCCAGGGACTGGGGAGCCTGGTGGGCTGCCATCTATGGGTTCGCACAGAGTTGGGCACAACTAAAGTGACTTAGCAGCAGCAGCAGCAGCAGCAGTATTCTATTATATATTTATCCATTCATCTTTTGATGGACATGTAGGTTGTTTCCATTTCTTGGCTATTGTCAGTAGTGCAGCTGTGAACATAAAGGTGTATGTATCTTTTTGAATTAAAGTTTTGTCAATATACACCCAGGAGTGGGATTCCTGGATTATATGGTAATTCTGTTTTTAGCTTTCTGAGGAAACCTCCATACTGTTTTTCACAGTGGCTGCACCAGCTTACATTCATAACAACAGTATAGCAGGGTTCCCTTTTCTCCACACACTGTCCAGCATTTATTATTTGTAGACTTTTTGATGTTATGAAGTGGCATCTCATTGTAGTTTTGATTTGCATTTCTCTAATTAGCGATGTTGAGCATCTTTTCATGTGCCTGTTGGCCATCTGTATTTCTTCTTTGGAGAAATGTCCATTTAGATCTTCTGCTCATTTTTCAGTCTGGTTGTTTGATATTTTGTTGTTGAATTGGCTCATCTATTTGTGTATTTTGGAGATTAAACCCTTGTCAGTTGCATCATTTGCAGATATTTTCTCCCATTCTGTAGGTTGTCTTTTTGCTTATGGTTTTCTTTGCTGTGCAAATCATGTAAGTTTGATTAGGCCCCATTTGTTCATTTTTGTTGTTATTTCTATTGCCTTGGGAGACTGATTGAAGAAAACATTGGTATGATTTGTGTCAGAGAATGTTTTGCCTATGACCTTTTCTAGGAGTTTTATGGTGTCTTATCTTACATTTAAGTCTTTAAGTTATTTTGAGTTTATTTTTGTGTGTGATGAGAGGGTATGTTCATTGATTTACACTCAACTGTCCAGCTTTCTTAGCGCCCTTTACTGCAGAAAACTATCGTTTCCCCACTGTATGTTCTTGGCTCCTTTGTCAGATTAACTGACCATAGGTGTGGGGGGCTTTTTGTTTAGATTAATTTTGTAATTTAATTTAAATGTGTTTTGAATAACATTGTGTATAACTATTTTTGTTAAGAGTTTGAAGGCTGTTAATCATTTACTAAGAATTTTGTAGCTCATATGTTTTATATTCTTCATTCTAAAAATGGCTAAAACTTCTTACAGTAGCCACAGAAATAAAATAAGGGGTGATAGATTGAGACCAAAAAAAAAAAATAAAATAAAAACTCTATGATTTAGATTTTAGCAGATTTTTCCAGACCTCTGCTGTGTGTCCAGTTCTCTTCCCCTCCTTCTTCCTTCCCCAGGTCCTGAATTCCAAGCAGTTCTCCTTGCCCTGTCCAATCTGTCATCTCTCATCAGATGACTGCTATTCCTTCCCACCAGTCTTGATCTCTCTAATTTACTTACCTCATAGTAGTCAACTAAGAGGAAATAATTGTGTCACATTCAAATGAGGGTTTTTGTTTTTTTTTAATGTAAAGAACTCTCAAAAATCAACCTGAGAACTCCATGTACACAAATAAAATGGGAGGCCTTATGGTTGGTAAATATAAAAAAAAATGTTCTACTTCCTTAGGAATAAAGAAAACACAGATGCTATTTATGCCTGTCAGGTTATGTGAGATTAAAGAAATGTATGCTGTATTAGCAAGGGTTTGGGGGATTAAAAAGCTCTTAAACATTGCTAGTTGGAATTTAAAATGTTGTAGTCTTTCTGGAGGGTGATTTGATAATATATAGCAGAAGACTTTAATCTAGCAATTCCACTTCTATCCATTTATCTTAAGACAGCAATAATAGGATGGGTTCAAAATCCATGTGCTTGTATAGAAGGGTGTTTGTTAGAACTGTTTATAATGATGAAAGACAGAAAACAGCCTGGCCTAGGGCAAAGTATATAAAATCTGATACATCTAGACAGTGGAATTTTATAGAGCCATAAAAATGATAATGTAGAGGATCTTAAAAATTTACCCTGAAACACTTCCACAGTACATTTAAGTGAAAAAGTAAGTTACAAAGCAGCATGTATAATTCAGCCTCCTTTTGTGAGGAAGAAATGTGTTGGTAGGGTATGTGTGTCACAGGGAAAAGTCTGGAAGACTATATGACGGAATGCTAGTGTGTTTTACTTTGAAGATAAGTATGTAGGTGGCTTTAATATTTTTTTTGAGACAATATTTTCTGTAGTTTGTTGTTGCCTATGACAAACAAGTACTATGTGGTAAAATATATTTTTTTTTCTTTAGAAAAGTCATGGTTTCCTTCTCCAGAGGTTGAGAGCTGAGACTTAATATATAATGTTTTCTTTTTCTTTGAGAGCTAGTGTACCGAAGTAAACTCCTTTAAGGAACTTAAGAAAAAAAATATGTTAATTCTGGGTAATAAGGTACATGACTGGCTGTTACATCATTTACTTGTTTTCTATGTGTTTAAAATGTATTATAATTAAAAAAATGTTCACCTTTAAGATTTATAATAAAGTAGGAGAGATAAACTAGAGAAGGCAAACAATGGCACCCTACTCCAGTACTCTTGCCTGGAAAATCCCAAGGATGGAGGTGCCTGGTAGGCTGCAGTCCATGGAGTCGCTAAGAGTCGGGCACAACTGAGTGACTTTACTTCACTTTTCACTTTCATGCATTGGAGAAGGAAATGGCAACCCACTCCAGTGTTCTTGCCTGAAGAATCCCAGGGACGGGGAAGCCTGGTGGGCTGCCGTCTATGGGGTCGCACTGGTTGAAGCGACCTAGCAGCAACAGCAGCAGGAGAGATAAACACACATAACTATAATATAAAAATAGTTACTTTAACTGTATATTTTTAAATTAATTTTTATTTTTAAAAATCATGACAACAGATTTTAAAATTTCAAAAGTATTGAATTCTGATAAAAAAGAAAATCAGTTCCCTATCCCACCTTGCTGTATTCCCAGACCTACTCTCAAAGGGGGAAAACCTTTAAGCAAATTATACTAATATTTTCCCTGTCATATTTCTAAATATCTTAACAATAATACTATTTTTAAAAATTTATCAATTATGGGCATTTTCCTATTGTCTCCTGGTTATGGTGGACAAGAATAATTCTTCTACCTTGCAATTACCTTTACTCCTCCAGCTTCCCAATATAGTTATAATTTTGGTTAAACTTAAATAATATATACATTATTACTATGTAAATATTGCTCACTGTTGAGCTTAATAGCCCACTATGACTGTTTCCTTTGTTGAAGCTCTCTTTTATCCCTAGAGTTATTTGCCATTTTTATTTGCATGGTTTTCTATATATTTGGGAAAACAGAATGTTACTCTCCGTACCCTCTCCCCGCACCACAAATTGTGCCAAGCAATTTAAAAATTTTCAAAATCTCAAAAAAAATCTTACCAAAGTCCATTCTTTTCCTGAGGACACTTATACCTTCCAACCTGGACTAACTGTTCTCTAGTGCAGACATAGAGTTCTGACCCAAGACCTTCTCTTTACACTCTTCAGTTGGGTCCCTGATTTTCCTGGATCTCACATTGTCTTCATTTTTTTCCCTGAAGCACATCCTAAAATAATTTTCCCAGAAAGAGTAAGAGGTAAATTTTTGTACCTTTGTTCTACCTTTACACTTGACAGATAGGTTGAATATTGCAGTCTCAAGTTGAGGATCACTTTCCTTAGACTTTTGAAGACACTTCAGAGCTGGGAACACAAAAATCCTCCTTGTTGAATGAACAAACGAGCGTTCCTGGCTTGCCCACAAAGACACTCATTAGACTGTGAAACTAATTGGGGTGAAGATCCTGTCAGGCCTTCCAGAAGCTTTCCTTGCCTATCTTATGGAGGCTTATAATGTGGGAGACCTGGGTTCGATCCCTTGGTTGGGAAGATCCCCTGGAGAAGGGAAGGGCTACCCACTCTAGTATTCTGGCCCGAAGAATTCTATGGACTGTGTAGTCCATGGGGTTGCAAAAGAGTTGGAGATGACCAAGCAACTTTCACTTTCATATACTTCTTGGTCCCCCTTATATTGTGGATGACTCCTGGCTGTGCTGTCCTTCCATCAAGAGCAAGTAACTCTTACCAACCCAGCATGTTGGGTGCTAGGTGAAGCTAAGCTCAACTTCTCAGATGTGCCATCCTGCTTGGAAGCCTAGCCTGCAGGCATGCCTGATCTCTATTCCTGCAGGCTTCCTTGGGTGAAAGTGGGTTTACTCCCTCTGGGACTGTATGAACAAAGATGAATAGTATAATTGATTTCTTGGGACTTTATAGGTAGACATATCTCAGTGACTCTAAGAGAACCCCCTGACTTTGAGGTTCCGTGATCCTGTGACTGTTGAACTAATGTTCTTTGCCAGGATGGCCCTTCCTGTTGGCTTGTTTGGCTTGCTTCATGTGTACTCCCTCTTTAAGACTCGGCTAAGGAATTGCTTCCTCTGGGAAGCCTTCATCTTTATTTCTTTTTCTTTCCTACTAGCTGTGTATTTCTTTTCTTTTTTTTTGGCGGGGGAGAGGGGGGACGGGTTGCACTGTGTATTTCCTTTGTCTTTTTTTCTTTTTTAAGATCAGAGCTGTAGTAATGAGGTGTAATCTTTTTACCCAAGACATGCCTACTAAGCTCCAGATACGTCCATGGACCCCAACATAGGTGGCAGGGAACAAAAAAGTGTTTTGATGCAGGAATGGCCATCAAAAATGACTAGAATGTGACAGAGGGAAGTGTATTTTTGTACATCTTTCATCAAATAAGAATTCTAGCTTTAAAGAGGAAAGGAGACTTATGGCTAGAAATGATCTTAGCAAATGCAAACCTTTTGATTTTTTTTCAGGTAAGGAAAAAACAAAATACAGTTTTTATGTGCAAAGTTAGTGTGCAGTGGCATGTATTTTAGAAAGAACATTGTATCTGAGGACAGAAAACCTGATTTTAAAATCATAGCTCTATCATGAAGAGTTTAGGGGAGCTTGGGTAATATTCTTATCTTCCACTAGCACCTCCTTTTCTCATCTTTAAGTTAAGGGTATCAGTGCCCTCCCTATCCCCACTCCCAGGGTTATGAGAATTAAATGTGAGCTGGCATGCAAAAAGAACTAGTGTTGTACTTATATATTTATTTCCAACTGTAAGACTTATTTCATCAGGCAACACACTTTCCCAGGCTAGTAAGGTTTAACTCCTTTTGGAAGAATCTTGAGTGCTTTTACTAGTGTTAAATGATATTAGTAAGTTACTGTATAGATATCCTAAGTTGTTTTATCTGTCACTTGTATAAACAAATTATGGAATTTGCAGTGATGGATTCTGGTAACTTCTGGAAAAATATTTGTACTATATCTTTTGAGCCAGCTTATATCTAAGCTATATTCCAAAGTGTGATTTTGTCTGCAAGAAATTCTCCGTCGTTGTGGTCCATTGCAACAAAGCTCCTTCTAAATTTACCGCAGCCATAATCATGCTTCTTTGATTTGGAATTTGACTAGTATATTTAATTGGTGATGAATACAGTGTTCTTTAGTATATATGTGATCATTTCTGAATTTGTAGTGTTTTTATCCTTTTTAGATAATCTATGTAAAATATATCCATATACAGAGATAATCTATAAGCGATTAAGAATTCTATATAAAGTATAATTACTCGTAATGACCTTTGTGTGGAACATGAATTTTTTTTTTTTTTTTCAGAATAATTTAGAAGAGGATGAAGATGTGGAAATGAAAAATAGTATAACCCAGGGAGACAAACTACGTGCCTTAAAAAGTCAGAGACAGCCCCGTACCTCACCATCCTGTGGATTTAGGTAGATCTATTTTAAACTTTTAAGTTTATATTTTACCTCCATGTGTGGGTAGACTATTTAATCTCTTTTGGTTATCATTCTATAAGTACCATGTTTACCTCTCATTTTTTGGTTTATTGCTATTTTGTGTAATTTATTATTTTAATGTTGTGGGGAGTAGATACATTTTAGAAGCTTATCGAAAGCAGCTGCTACATCTTAATTTCTGAAATTCCCCCTAAAATTGCCACGCTGTGGCTGGGTGTCTCTGGGACTCTGTTCAAAATTCTGTTGAGAATGCTGCTCTTTTCCTGTCAATGGGCTTCTTCTTCTGTGCCGAATCCTCAGAAGTGTGCCAAGCATTTGTATTTAATCTAGAGTGTGCAGGAAAGTATTGTACGCCGAGCTTTTGGTATACCCTCACTCGTTAGCCCGACTTCCTATTTCTGGGAATTGAATAAGCAATTCCTGTCTGTTAAGTTACAAACAATCTTGGTTTGGAGATCTGAAATTACTCATCAGAATCAGTTGGTGGGACTTAACTTCGGTGGGACTTAACTTCAGACCACAACCGTTGAAATCTTCTGCTAATTCAGACTAAGGTGGAAGAAATAAAGCTTCAGAATTAATGTAGGTTCAAAATCTCTAAATATCAAGATTCTTTACTGTAATGTAAGAGGTGGCAAGTCCACAAATGAGTATCATGGGAAATGGTTATTTTCCTTTGACTTTTAAGTGAGAGAAATGCATAGCAAGAAGGCTGTTTTGCTATGATAAATGTTGAGCAGACTACTTACAGAGAATTTAGTTTTATGTATTATCTGGAGGGATTATAACACTTAAGCCAGATTGGGTCTGGTTAGACCATTATCTATGCTTTGGGTACTGGTTTCCTGCCCTGAAATATGAAGGTTCATATATAGCTTGAAGTTGAGGTAATTGTTTTATATAGGAAGATGGGAAGATGGAATAGAAAATCTGGTACTTAGTGATACTCACCGACTACCACTGAGAGGTTGAGGAAAGGTAGATCTACCGACAAACTGCTGTGGGGCCAGGAGCTACGCTGGTACCTAGTTTGGACAGGAGGATTAACTGAGTAAACACAGAAGGTGGCACCGTTACCTACATTTGTGTTGGTTGCTTGAGATTAGAGAAGGTAAATCGCTCCCTAGCTGGTATTCAAACCCAGCACTGTTCAAAGTCCATATTCTTTTCACTGTATATACTCTCTTACTGGAAGTTTCTTCAAGATCAGTAAATATATTACCAATCTTTGTTATTCACCATTTTTCCTTGAAACTATAAGAAAGTGCTTTATGTTAATTAAAATTAATTTCCAACAGAAATTAAGTGGGAGGAAGGGATAAGTTGGGGTATAACTTGGCCCAACTTGGATAAAATGGCAAAAGAAGCAAGAGAAGCTTCACCAGACTTCAGAAGGCTCATTCCAAGATGGTGTTTATCTCTTTGTTTTCATCCTTATAAATTTTCTCATTTTTATGAATATAATTTTTCTTAACAGCATCATAGCCCCATCATCAAACATTTTTCCCCCCACTCTGAATAGATGCAGTACCAGCTTCTGATGAAAAAGAATTTTACTGTAAATAAAATTCAATATGAAACAAAATGGCTAAAATGGACTTCCCACTGGCTTTAGGATTTATAATAAGTACTAATATCCATTTGCAAGGTCCATCCCTCTTGCCCATTTAATAATTTTGCTGGTCTAACTCCAGAGGATGTGGCTTTTGGTCTTGGCTTAAATGTGTGACCCTGGTGATGAGTGAACATTTGTCTTTGGTTTTGTAGGTTGGAGGATATGAAAGGGCATCCAAGAGCAGTGTCCCAGCCTTCCAGGTACTGTCAACCAAGTTGAATTTATAGTAGATTATAGGCAAATGCTACCCTTTAGATGGGGCTCCCCAGGTAGCTCAGTGGTAAAGAATATGCCTGCCGAGACATTAAGAGATACATGAGATGGGGGTTCTATTCCTGGGTTGAGAGAAGGAAATGGCAACCCACTCCAGTATTCTTGCCTGGAAAATCCCCTGGACAGAGGAGCCTGCGGGCTACAGTCAGACATGACTGAGCACACACACATTGCCATTGGGAATGACCTAGGCCACTGAGAGCCATGGCCATGGCAGAGACCTTGAACTATTACTAGATTATGACCCTTTAGATACATTTCACAACTTTAAGCCCATGGAAATAAGCTGCACATAGCTTTTCACTTTTAAAATTCCTTTGTTTCTGTTCCATATTATTATAATAGGCTTTATAGTTAATGCTCATGATGAGCAAGACTTTTGTTTTCCTGAGGTACTCGCAAGGCTGCGTGGCTGTGGGAGTGATGCCAGTTTACCTGTGTGCCCAGCATATGGTGGGGTCTCTTAGTAAACCAGAGCTGCTCTGCAACATGCCTTTCAAGCCTGTGATAGATTTTGCCTTGAATTTTTTACATTTCTGTTCTTCTTTCCTCCTATTTTTGCATGCGTCTGTTCCCTTTCTTTGTTTTCTAGTTTTATTTCCTTCCCTAGTCTCCATTAGAGGAGGAAACGTTAGTGGTTTTCTTTGGAAAAATGTTCCCCGAACACTTGCTGGTGGTCTCGGTGGTATCAGAATTGCTCATAGGCCTTGGTGAGGGTCGTAGAGATATTTGACCAAAACTGTGATAACAGATGGGGAAAAAGCTAATACACTCCTCATCCCTGTTCTTGTTCAGCTGTAGGTTTAGGATTGGTTACTGGAGGCAGTTCTGATATGACCTGCAGCTGGAGCTGCTTCCCTGTTCAACTTCTTCTGTCCTTAATTTAGAGGCAGACCATATTGTATGCTCCTGTTTGGAGGGAAGATGATGAAAGGGAGAGTACAAGTAAAGCAGCTTTTCTGTAGCAGATAGGAAAAAGAGTCCCTCTTCATTAAAATATCTGTCCAGGACAAAACAGATTTGGTATTAAAACCATGACTGGGCCTTGACTGTCCAGACTTGGGTCAATTTTCCCTCTTTGTTCACTCAGCAAACATTTACTGAGCACCTGCTCTGAGTCTGGCACTGTGCTAGTCACTGGGAATTGAAGTGAAAGTTCTTTGCTCCTGATGGAGCTTATTTTGAGGAAAGTAGACAGTATCAAATAATTCAAGATGGTATAAGAGCTCTGATTTACTATGAGAATATATGATGAAGCTGCATGCTGACCCCACCTGGGAATTCAGTTAAGGCTTGCTGTAAGAGGTAGCAGCTGATTGGACTATTATGAAAGGCTAAGCAAAAGGAGTGAGTCAGATGGCGGTGGAAGAGAGAAGTATGTGTGTGGGTGAGGTAAGGGCAGGGAAAATAGTGTATGTATGCTTGACAGGGGTATTGATGTCATCCATCCAGGTACCTCAGGGCATTTTATGTAGCCGGAGTAGAGGAATTGATGGGAAACTGTGGAGAATTGGAAAATATCAGATTTCAGAGGGTTTTATAAGCCAGGCCAAGAAGTTTAGCCTTTCTGGGCACTGAGGAAAGAGTAAATGGTTTAAATAGTGAATCAACATGATTAGATATCTTAGATTTTGCTAGAGGCTATTCAGAATGTGAGTTTCAAGCAACAAGATTAAAAGGGGCTACTAGGAGTAAGGATAAGAAATAATGATGCTTACCCCGGGCAGCTGCAGACTGGAAAGGAGAGGAGAGATTTGAAATATAGAGAAGTAGAATCTAAGGACTCGGGAGGGATGAACACCAGTCCAAGGGAGGGAAGTGACCAAGGATGGCAGGATCATGGTTACTACGGGACTTTGGTTCCTGTATTTAAATCCTAGCTCTGCCTCTTCTCATTCCCCGAGAGGCTTTGAATGAGGAGCTTTTGCTCCTCCGTTTCCTGACTTGCAAAGTGCAGTCTTCGCCTCCCTCGTAGGGTTGTGAGGATGAGCTGAGTTAATGCCTGTAAGGTCTGAGATGAGCGCCCAGCTCAGAGTGAGGGCTGCATCAGTGTTGGCTGCTGTTATTAGGACCTGACCTGATCTCTTTAACATTTGTTAGTTTACTTTGTCCTGGTTGATGGCTGAATGTTACGATAACACAGTTCCTGTGTGATTCTTTGCCTGTTTCCCCCCACAAAGATTGGGTTCTTCCCCACAAGGATCTGCATCTCCTTTGAAGACCTCGAAAGTGGCTTTGTCCCCTTCTGTGACGGCCAAGAGGATAAACAGAGGCTCTGTATCCTCAGGCGCCAGCGTAAGAAGGTAATTTTTCTCTTCTCCCGAGGCACTGCAGGAGGAAAGGGAAGGAGCAGCCACTGCAAGTTTGTCTGAAGTTCGTCAGAAGAGGGCACGGGAGGGTGGAGGGGCGGACCACCAAAGGCTCTGTGACCCCCTAGGCTTCTGTTCCTGTCTTGAATTGTGGGGTCGAGGCCATGGAGGGAATGCTGTACAACATGCCCTTCCACAGCAGGCCTACCATGATCCCAGGAACAGTGTTCAGTGGCACAGACTGATACTGTATGATACTGTTGTCTGCTCCCTGATGCATAGGGGCAGAACTAAACTGGGCAGGGATGTTTGATGTGGTCATCAGATTGAATATATATTAATAGAAGTTACATCTTGTACTTAGGGCTGCTCTGTGCTCTCCCCTTACACAGTCCTATTCATTTACTTCCTGCCTCAGAGCAAAGAGAACCCCCACATATTCTATTTCAGGATCTCTGGTCAAAGTGAGGCTGCTCTAGAGTCTTAACTGATTTTGACAGAGGAAGTTGCCATGTATAACTACAGGCCACATATTATAAGATCACCAAGAACTATTCTATCACCATTTGCATTGATCTGAACTGTCTTCATCGGCTTTCCCTAATGTCCTGATTAATGTGTTTTAGAAACATGAACTCTGCATGAGTATACATGGCTGTCTATGTCCCCCCTGCCCCCACCTGTGTTTTTCATTCAGCTTTTCCATAAACTCCCGGCTAGCCAGTTCTCTAGGGAACTTGAATGCTGCAGCCGACGATCCAGAGAACAAAAAGACCACATCACCCTCCAAGATGGGTTTCATCACCAACCCGTTCACCAACCTCTTGAATGGCAGCTCCCAGCCGCCTGCCAGAAATTACCCTGAGCTCAACAACAACCAGTACAGCCGAAGTAGCAGCAGCAGTGGGAGTGCCCCAAGCAGTCAGCCTGGCCCCCACGGCGCTAAGACCACCGAGGAGCACTCCACCATCCTGCGGCCCTCCTACACCGGCCTGTCTTCCTCCTCAGCGAGATTCCTGAGCCGATCAATCCCCGTAAGTTCGCAGACACCACCTCTTGGCCCTCAGAACCCTGAACGTGACTTCTGTGCCTTGGCTGGGACCGCAAGTTTGCAGGCACCCCCTCTTGGCCCTCAGAACTCTGAGCTCAACTTTTGTGCCTTGCCCTCCCAGCCAAGGCTGCCACCAAAGAAATTTAATAGCACCAAGGAAGCCTTCTGATCTATGCCTCCCTCTGTGCAGTGAAACTGTCTCTGCACACGCACATTCCGCTGGCTCCTCTTCAAGTAAATGCCGAGTTTCAACCTGGTTTTCTTTCCTCCTCCTTTTTCTTCTCCTCTTTCCTCTCCTTTGTATGTGATATCTCTAGGAAAGGAAGCGGCTCTCACTCCCTTCATTGTGGGCCCTGTTGACTTCAGTTACTTTTCAGCAGGTTCGTTCTCCAATCACTCTGAGTATAGGGTACAAGGTCAGGGGCTGAGTCATATGACACGCAGCATCTGCTGTGGTTGTGGTGGTATCCCAGCTTTTTCTACACTGTATATCAATGAATTTGGAGTATTTAAACATCTAAGGGGCTGATGAACAGCGTCTTCTCAGAAGTAACCATTTAAGCCCTTGACCATGTCACCTTCTGGCAGGAAACTGACTCAGAATTGATTAAATGGCAAATGGAGAGTGTTGATAAGGAAGGTTTATGGATAGGTACCTGGGATGTAGGACAGGGGAAGGCAGGGTAGCAGGAAGATGTTTAAAATGAGCTCTCACTCTTCTAGAGACAGGATGAGGCTCTCCATACACATTTTACCCATGAGTTCTTCATTTCGGTCTCTAAGCCCATTTTTTAACCAGTAATCCTTGTTCAGTTCAGTTTAGTTCAGTTCAGTCGCTCAGTCATGTCCGACTCTTTGCGACCCCATGAATTGCAGCACGCCAGGCCTCCCTGTATATCACCAACTCCCTGAGTTAAGTAAGATTTTGTTGGTTCACCCTCCTGTCAAGAGTCACTTTAATCACATTTGTTGATTGCTTCAAAGGGAATTGAGATCTATGGGAATGTGAGTGTTGATTCAAGAGAATGAGAACAAAATAGGAAGGAGTAAATAGATCCCACACAAGGCAGTGTCAATCAGTGTTAGAATGCAGCCTTGCCTCGACTAAGGCACAAGCAAGCCCCTAGTGTTCTGGGAAGGTTGTGGTCTAGTGCTCCTAATGCCCACTGTTCTTCAGACGCTTCCTCAGCTTTTATTACCCTGGGAGGGGGCTTCCCAGGTGGCGTTAGTGGTAAAGATCCCACCTGCCAATGCAGGAGACGTAAGAGACACGTGGGCTGGATCCCTGGGTCAGGAAGATCCCCTGGAGGAGGGCATGGCAACCCACTCCAGTATTGTTGCCTAGAGAATCCCATGGACCGAGGAGCCTGGCGTGGATTTCAGTCCATGGGGTCTCAACGAATCAGACATGACTGAAGAGACATTATCCTGGGAGAGGTGGATCTTTGCAGGGGAGGGAAGAGGAGGGAACATGCGGGTGGCAGTGGGCCTCCCAGGGCCCTTTGTGAAAACCCACACCCCGGGGTATTAGCTAAGAGGACCCACTTTCCTTATATGGCAGTTTAGAAACCACTTTTCTAATGTGAAGATGCAGTGTGTGTGTGTACTCATGTGTGTGTGCGTGTGTGTGTGTTGGACTCATTACTACGCCCATCCCTACCACAGGCCTCTTTTCAAAGTTTTTTTTCCCACTCTGTACACCCACAGTCCTTTCTGGCACATATGATTCCCCCCATCTGATTTTATTCCCAGTGATGTTTTTCAGTTTTAGATTCCTGTATAGATTATAGCCTCAGCCGACCCTATCCCTTAATTTGACTCTAATCCCATTAAGTTATGGGTACACACGTGTCAATAAAACTTAAATCCTTGTAACTGGGATTAGATGGAAAATGAAGTGTATTTACATTTTCATATCTAGGTTTACGAGTCATGTACTTCAGAGCAGGAGTTGAGTTCAATTGATATTTTCATATACTGATTATGCATCAGCCTCTTTTTTAGACCAGAGTATGAATCTTTGAATTTTCAGAAAAAGTGTTACACATGAAGATAATTACATGAATATCTTGCAGATTTTGTGGCTAAAGGTTTCATGTACAGTAAGTCCCCTACATAAGGACTAGTTCCTTCTGAGAGTGCATTCACAAGTCCAGTTTGTTCCTAAGGACAACAAAGTTAGCTTAGGTGCCCAACTGTTACTAATGCAATCAGCTATATAGTACTGTACTGTAATAGGTTTATAATACTTTCCACAAACATAAGAAACACAAAAGATAAAGAAAACATTCTTGACAAGTACAGTAGTACAGTACAACAGTACAGCTGGTATACTGGCATCACGTAACAGGCAAGAAGAATTACTGACTGGAGGAGGGAGAGGAGATGGGAGACGGAAAACTCGAAAGATAATCAGCAATAGAAGACAGGGCAAGATGCAGTTTCACTCATACCTTTACGTTGATGGCACAGGTTCTGTTTCCTTGTTGGATTCAATTCTGTCTACCCTCTTGAAAACAACAATCCAGTGATGTCTGCGTAGTAGCTCTTTTTGTCTCATCATAGATGACACGGAAGCACTGGATTGCATTCTGAAGGGCGGATGCAAACTTCCTGTGCTGTTGTAGCTTGGGTTCTGGCCTCAAAAACTAACAGTGCCTCCTCAAAGAAAACCTCCTTGCCGTTTCCTGCATCGTGAATCTCTTCGGTTCTTCAGTTACTTCTCCCTCTTGTCTCTCTTTGTCCTTTCTCTGGGCCTCCAAGTCCTGGTGCTTCTTAGCAGTACTAGCTACATCACCGCTGCTTTTATGCTTGCTTCTGGACATCCTGGGCTTGAAATCAAGATACTGTACCCTATACAGTCCTGTTCAGTAAAGTACATGAAAGTACAACCCCGTGCAGAAGATGCAGGTGTGGGACAGTATGCGCCAGACACGTGAACTAACTAATGTGATTGGACATGCGAATGCACGTTTGCGTCTTTGAAAGTTCGAAACTTGGAAGATTCGTATATAGGGAACTTAACTGTAATCCACATTTATAGCTGAATACTTAGGTTGGTACTCAGCTTGGTATTCAATTAGGAATACCTGATTGGTAGATAGCTGAATACTTACCAATACAAGCATTGGTAGTTTGATGAGAATAACATTCTACTTGTTCTGGATATCAGTTTTCCTCTTTTCTGTTGCAGTGTGGGGACTGCCTAGCTCCCGTGTTGGTTCCTCTAGCCACTCTGTCTACATAACTTGATTTTGGCTTCATTCCATATTTTGTTATTTTTCTTCACCTCTCCTCCTGTGCCTCATCCCTCTCCTGGCCTGAATAGAGTGATTTTCCAATAATGAAATTTAAAGTAATACTCTGTGTGGGCAGCTGCTACTCTTCCCTTTTCTCCTTCTTAAATTTGTCACCTTATTGTAAAGAAAAGCATTTATAAATAGAATTGCCAGCAGGACATTTTCCTCCCTCTTACCCTCCCAGGAAGTAAGAACAGTAGGTGTCTTATAGGCGATTTTCCTTCCTTCATCTTTGCCTAGAAAACCTCTGTGAGAGGGAGGGCTCCAAGCCCTACCCCTGCTGGTTCGCTGGCAGAAAGTCTAAATTAAGATGGAAATTCCCATTTTATGCAGAATAAAGTAGGAGGTTGAGTGTTTTCCCTTCATTGTTTCAACGCAGCTTTTGTAATTGTTACAGGTTTCTTGTCTAAATAAGATGGTCTTTCTTTCCAGTGCTTTTGAAGATGTGAGACATAGGACTATATCACTCAGCAAAAAAAATGTTTTTAAATCCTCAGGTAGGAAATGAAATCTAGATTGCAGTATCCTTCCCCCACCTTTAAGAAAGACCCAGAAACTCCTAGGGAACGGGGGTTGCCGGGTATTTAGAGGGCGTCTAATATTTTAAAAGCTGCAATTAGCATCTCTTTTGAAAGCTGCAATTGCTTCTCACTTTGTGCAGCAGTTCAGCCCCCAGAAAAACGTGGAAGTGATTTCCTTGTTCTGTCATTAAATGCTTTAACACAGAAAACAAGAACAAATGTTAAGGAATCCTTATGGTTGTGACAGAATTCTCAGAAGCAGATTTTATTTTTATTTATTTGGCCTGTTCTGTTTGTCTTGAGGTTTCTACTGACGAGCACAACACACCAAGTTTCATTTTGGTTGACCCACTTACTGTAAAAAAAATCAGTTTTCCCTCTCCGACGTTCAGAGGAGTTTTCAAATCTTAAAAGAGTTGAAGGACGTGTGATTATGGTGTGGGTGGGGTGGAAGTATTTTATTAAATTGAAATTACTTGAGGCATCTGTCTTGAATATTTGCTCTATGTTATTTTTAAGAGACTTACCACTGAATTGCTAGTCATCTGCCTTGTCCCTGCCTGACCCTGCAAGTGTGGCTTAGGTCACCGTGCTTCCCCCGGAAGCCCTTGCACACCCTGCCTTGGTCTTGATTGATACTCAGACTCTCACTTTGCATTTTAGTCATCTGTCCCCTTATCTGTATGCCCCACCAGACTGTAAACTTGATGAGAGCAGGGACGGTGGTATCTCTGTTTTTCACTCTTTTATGCTCTGTGCCTTGCTTATAGTAGGCGCTCATCAAGTACTTCCTGAATATTATGGATGTTTGGATATTTAAATGAATGATTGTGCTAAGAATTATTGCTTCCATTTTAAAGATAAATACCTTGAGGGTGTGAGAGTTTAAATATTTTCCCCTAGGTTGTACCACAGATATGTTACAGAGCCATAATTTGCACCTGGATCACTTTGACTACAAAAAAGCAATTTTTTCATATCATATATATACCGTGATAGGTGTTTAAAATAGAGGGATATCTAAAGGATATTTCTTTTTTTCAAGAAGGGTTAGGAAATGCTGTAAAGAAGGGGTAACATTTTAGTTGGGCTTTGGAGGATGAATAGGAGCCTTCTAGAAATCTAGTGATGAAAATATGAAGAGGAAGAATGGTCATTTCAGGCAATGGGAGCTACAAGAATAGAGGTAGAACCTTAGTACTGTAGTTCTTAGGTTCTAAAGACAAGTAGACCTGGGTTCAAATCTTGTCTCTACCATTTCCTTTTGGCAAGTCACTTAACCTCTCTGAGCCTCAGTAAACGGGAATAATAATAATCAGGAGCATAACTAGGTTTTGTGCATCCTAAAACTTAAACAATTTGGTGGGACCTATTTCAGATAAAGAGTACAAACTATTTTTGTAAATTTTATAGACATGTGACTGTGCTTTGAAAGGAGTTTGTGTGCCTGTGAGCCCTTAAAGCTAATGTGGTAATGATAATCTTTGTAATAGGGTGCTTGTGATCATTAATTGAGATAAGTCTGAAGTACTTTACGTAGTACATATAGATAATGCTCAATAATTGTAGCTATAATTTTTTTTAAGAGCAATGAGTGTTCCAGTGCAGCTGAAGCTTTAGGTGGTTACCTAAAATCAGGCTGGAAAAGTAAGCTGAAGCCCAACTAGGAGATGCAGTTTAAGCTACTGGAACTGCATTAGCAGGAGTGACTTGATCAGATCTGATTTGAGGAAGATAATCCTGGCAATCATGGGGACAGGAGCTCTTGGTATAAACCCTGAAGGCAGGACCCCAGTTTGAGCCCTGTCTGCTGTCCCCAGTCTGTACTTCAACAATTGTCCTTGGGTATATTCTATACCCAAGGACCTGCATAATGACCTGCATTTCAGTGCCCCTAATAGTACAGATACATTAAATAATATATGACCAACAACTAACATATTTTTATTATGAATTTTAAATGGTATGTTTATTTTTATAAATGGATACTTAACTACCTGAGGAAAAATTATGGTCTTTAGGAAACATTTTTTAATAACACTTTAGCATGTTGCTGCTGCTGCTGCTAAGTCGCTTCAGTCGTGTCCGACTCTGTGCAACCCCATAGACGGCAGCTCACCAGGCTCCTCCGTCCCTGGGATTCTCCAGGCAAGAACACTGGAGTGGGTTGCCATTTCCTTCTCCAATGCATGAAAGGGAAAAGTGAAAGTAAGCATGAGGAGTTGTAAAATAATGTATTTTTAAATATATATATATATTCATGTTGGCAACAAAACTTTTTTATTACTTCTGTGTCAGGGGTTACATTAATTTTCACTTTATGAGAACAGCCTTTTATTACAAGCTTTTATTGTATTGACCTTTAGAATATATAAACATAAGTAAGATAAGTAGTCCTATAATAAGATTCTTTTGAAAGCTGCTTTGGGTTTCGCCTATTAAAATCCTTTCTGTGACTTTTAAATTTTTTATTAAGTAGTAGCTGATACTAAGCTTTGTCATTTACTTATGTACTGATCTTCAAACATTTTAAGATTAGTCTCTTGGTGATGCTTCAGATTATGTCATGGTCATTCATTGTCTCTTGGAATTTTCCCATTCTTCTCTATTCTGTTGCTTTCTCATATTCTTTCTTGTGTTAGCCTTGCCAGTGGTTTTCCTAACTTAGTCTTTAAAAAACATTTTAAATTAGAGGCTGATTGTGTTACACTGTTGTGTTAGTTTCTGCTGTCCAAGGTTAATCAGCTGTAAGTGTGTATCTGTCCTCGCTCTCTTGAGCCTCCCTGCCCCTCCTCCCTACCCTACCCTGCTGTGCTGTCACCGAGTGCCCAGCTCAGCCCCCTGTGCTCTGCAGCTGTTTGCTGCTGGCTCTCTGTTTTACCCATGGCCGTGTATATCTGTCAGTGCTGCTTCTCTGTCAGTTCATCCCACCCGCTCCTTCCCCTGCTATGTCCACAAGCCCATTCTCCACGTCTGCATCTCTAGCCCTGCCCTGCAAACCGACTCATTAGTACCATTTTTCTAGATTCCATATATATGCATTAATATATGTATTTGTTTTTCTCTTTCTGACTTACTTCACTCTGTGTAACCAGCTCTGGTTCATCCACCTGTGGCATTGCCTTAAACTTGATGCAGTTTTTCAGCCAAGAAATATTAATTCTGTCAAGATCTTGAGCTCGGTCTCAGTGTTGAACCATATCTTTGGCTTTCTTTCAGCATTGGTATTCTTCTGATCCCTTCCCAGGAGACTTGGAAATGTCAGTTGACAAAGCATTGCTTTGTTCTGAGGTCAGCATGGTCCCAATAATGCCTTTAAATGTGCATAGATGTTATTTAGACACACACAGTATTTGCAGACCATTGTGAGCCTTCAGCCTTCTGATACTAATGAGGTCATCATCTGTGTAGGCTTTGGCATCCTCAGGTTCAGTCTCTGATTGAAGGTTATTAGAGTGGAAAGAAAGGATATAAAAAAATAGTATGTTAGCTTAGCTGCTATAATAAAATACCCTAGACTAGCAGTCTATATGGAGAAGGCAATAGCACCCCACTCCAGTACTCTTGCCTGGAATATCCCATGGATGGAGGAGCCTGGTAGGCTGCAGTCCATGGGGTCGCTAAGAGTCGGACACAACTGAGCGACTTCACTTTTACTTTTCACTTTCATGCATTGGAGAAGGAAATGGTAACCCACTCCAGTGTTCTTGCCTGGAGAATCCCAGGGACGGGGAAGCCTGGTGGGCTGCTGTCTATGGGGTCGCACAGAGTCGGACATGACTGAAGTGACTTAGCAGCAGCAGTCTATAAACAACAAGTCTGTTTCTCAGTTCTGGGGGCAGAAAATCAGAGATTAGGGGCCAGCGTGTTCAGGTTCAGGTGAGTATTCTCTTTTGGGCTTCAGACTGTCATCTTATTGTATCCTCGCATAAGAGGGTGACGAAGCTCTCTGAGTCCCTTTTATAAGAACGCCAATCTGATTCATGAAGTCTCTGTTCTCATGACCTAATTACCTCCCTAAATCTCTACCTCCTAATACCATCATATTGAGGAGTTTGACTTTACCTTTTTTTTTTTTTTAAGGTTTTTTGATGTGGACCATTTAAAAAATCTCTATTGACTTGTTTCTGTTTTATGTTTCGGATTTGGGGCTGCAAGGTATCCTAGCTCCCTGACCAGGGATCAAACCACACCCCCTGCACTGGAAGGCAAAGTCTTAACCAGTGACCATCAGGGAAGTCCCCAGCTTTACTCTCTAGCTACCAAGCTTCTACCAGCATTCATGACAACTGTAACATTTTTCTAATCCTTATCAACATCAGTGATTTATTGATTACCTCCTATGTACCTCACATTGTATTAACTGCAATGCTTATACATCATCTTCCCAACCCAGGAATTGAACCAGGGTTTCCTACATTGCAGGTGAATTCTTTACCAATTGAACTAGGAGGGAAGCCCGTCATCATATTTATTTAATCCATAATTTACAGATGAGGAAACCAAGACTCAAAGAGGCAGTGACTTGTTCAGTCTCACAGCTGCTTCCTTAGCTCCTGTGATCTTTGTTTTTATTCATTTGGAATTCCGTTTCATAGACCTTCTTACTGCCTAGAGCATTGCTTCTGATACCTTGGATTCTATAAGGCTCCTCTCAAACATTTATTCCCCCCTACCACTAACTCCTCCCCATGACCTCTTTATGACTCCTGCCTGTTCCCTTTCTGTTTACTTCCTTCTGTAACCCACATAGTCATTTTTGCTTCCGTTTTCCAACATTCTCTTTTCCGCTTGAACTTTTTTTCTATAGCCACTTCATCACTAGCCTCCAAAAGTAGATCAGTTCAACCATCTCCTATCTGTTTATAGTCTCTTCTGAGCTCTGTTGGAGAAAATCCCATGACTGTCAATTGATTCCATTTCAAATAAATTTCTAATTTACCCAGACCCTTGAGTGCTCATGATGAGTTTACCTGGCCTATCTTGGCTTCCCTTCTCTTCCCTGCATTTGTTGTTCTGTCACTGAGTTGTGTCTGACTCTTTGGGGCCCCATGGACTGCAGCACACCAGGGTTTCTTGTCCTTCTCTGTCTCCCAGAGTCTGCTCAAACTCATGTCCACTGAGCCGGTGATGCCATCCAACTGTCTTGTTCTGTCATCCCCTTCTCCTGCCTTCAATCTTTCCCAACATCAGAGTCTTTTCCAGTGAGTCATTGACTGCTCCAAAACTTTTTCACATTCTTCATCAGCACAAATCCTCCAACCTCCAGAGGCTGAGAACATATAACTTTTCAGGAATAATTCCCCTTAACTGTCCTCTTTACTACCTCACAGTATATCTGCATCTGACTTGTCCTTTTATTCCTTTTCAAAAACAAAAGCTCTACTCTTTTTCAGTGGTAGCTCCACGAACCTGAACTATTCTTTGCAGACTGTTTCTGAGAGTTGGCCTGTGCACAGCCTTGCTCTCTTATATCTCCAGTCTCTTACACTCTGTTTGCCTGTCTCTTCACCTGCAATCAGGTACAGGCTGGTCTTACCAGTTGCTTCCCTCAGTTTTGCCACCTCTCATAGTGTCTCCTTTATGGCCAGACTTGGACAAGAAAGGCGTGTGCACCGCCTCCTACCCACCCCCCTCCTCTGCACCCCACCTCCTCCGGGCTCCCCCTCACCCTCTCCCCGCCTTCTGGTAAGTCTTTCCCACTGGCTGCCACTGACTTCTTTAAACCAGATCTGACGATCTCTTGTCAGTTTTCATTCTTAGTCTTTCTGCAGCATTTGACAATACTGACCAGGCTTTTCTCCTATTATTTTGGTCCATTTTGAGTTTTGGAATATTATTTTCCTGTTTCTCCTCCCCTTCCCATTAAATAGTTACCTATTTGTCTTTGTCCACCTGCCCCTTTATGATTTTTCCCCATTTTCTGACATTGGTCCACTTCTCTGTGTGGGTAAACGTCTCCTGAGCATTGGACTTACATTTCTCCCTTCCCTTGGGCAATACTGGGGGAGAAAACATGCTCCTTCATTGGTCCTCTCCTCCTGTTTCCTGGCTGATTGTATCTTTGTATATCCAGTCATCTGAGCTAGAAATCTGGAATTGTCTTTGACGCTACTTCTGCCTTTCCCTCTGCCACATCCAGCCACTAAATCCTAGCAGTTTTCCCTTGAAATATCTGTATTTTGTTGTCCATTCTTAGCACTGCTGCCTTCATAGAGGTCTCCATGGACTATTGAAATGGCCCTTTAAATTTCCTTCCTCTATTTTACTGCTGTGCTAGATTTCTGAAACAAGCTGCTCAAACTCTTCCTGTGTTCAGAATCATTCAGTATCTCCACTTCACACACAGGGTCCGATCTGGACCCCTGGCCTGCCGTCGGGGCCCTTCTCCATCAGTCCGTGTGCCTCCCCACCGGCCCTTCTTCAGCAGCTCCAGCCAGCATCCTGACTCAAGCTCTGCCTCCTGCAGAGTCCTAGTACAGGTGGTTTACTCTGCTTTTCCACCTGCCTCTGCTTGGTTATATATTTCCTGGCCTGACTCACTAGTTTTCTTTTTGATAAGGCGTTTGTGACCCATCCAGGCAGAATACCTTTTCATCTCTTGTAGGATTTTGTTCACAACCCCCTACCCCCAGCCCCCGCCCCGGGTTTCCCGAGAGAATCAGCTGTATGTGATTCTCTCTCTCTGTCTTCTGCTGGCCTTAAAGAGGCATCTTTGTTTTCTCAGGTTCCAAAGTATAGAAAGCGCCTAATAAATATTTATTGAACTAAACGTTGGTTAGCATATCTAGATTCACACATGTTAAGCAGAGGGCTAATTAGGGGCCTGTTGTTATTGCAAGCGCAGGAAGCACTAAGCACGCAAACAACGTTTCAGCGTTAGCTTTAATACACAGTAATCTGAGAGTTTATTTTTTTCTAGAAATGTGACTTTACTAAAATAAGAGAAAATACATTTTAATCAAGCTTGCATCAATATAATTTTGGTGTTCAGGTGAACTGAAAACTCATGTGATGGTTGGCTGAGTCAAGTTGGGTGTCAACAATCTGTCACCTAACAATTGAGCTCTTTATGATTGTTGAAGAGCACATATTAAGTTCCTCCAGAAAAAAAGAATCTATTAAAAGTTATGTAGGAAGGTGAAAGAATAGTTATATAGCCTTTTAGTTAACCAAAGTCAGATTGTTAAATCTTTGGGTCCCTGACCTGCTTAGAGAACACTGTAGAAAAATGCTTACACTTCTTTCAAAGCTGATTTTATCACAGAGCATAGCCTTTTTGTGTTAATATGAAGCCAATAAAATATTATTCAGCTGTACTTCTGCTAGTGTGTGAAATCACGTTTGTGGAAATATGTATCAATGCATACATTTTGTGTGTTGCTAATTTACAAGCACTACAACTGGAAACTCCATTGCAAAGCCATAAAAAGCCCAGGAGTACAGAGGCAGTTATAGATAAACTTATTTTTACCCAGTGTTTATTTTTTTCCTCATTTATTCACTAAATCTTAAAATGCTGGACTTACATATATGATACCATATTGCCAAATGTGTTTTTCTTTTAATTATCAATGATAACAAATCACTTTTTAAAAATTGAGTATAGTCGATTTATTGACACAATATTGTATTAGTTTTAGATGTATGGCAAAGTGAAAAACAAATCACTTTTTTCCTTTGTAGGTGGTTTGCCTGGGTAGTTAGAACTCAAACCAGGATAACTGGTAGATTATTTTTTTCTTCCTTATGGGACTTGGGGAAATGGGGAAATGCAAGGAAGAAGAAGTAAGTGTGGCAAAAGCACATGGCGATTTTGACCTACACCAGATCATAGGCTCCTTTGGTTCAAGTTGTTTGAACCTTAAGACATTATTGCACTGTTTTGCTGGCAAAGACCTTAACTTTACTTATTCGTTATGTTTTGCTGTTTTTGATAGTCAATTTATAATTTTATTTGTTAACTATTTGTATAGTATTTATATCTATAATTATTAGATATTTTTCTACCATGATTAGATAACTGGGCTGTTTAAAAAAGAAACTCCTCCAGAGAAGCTAAATTTTTAAAGTCACTACCTACATCTGCCAAAACAGATTAGTAGCACATTTCCAGAACAGAACAAATTGTCTCGATCTTCTTACCTAACACTATGTTTTGTGTCAAATCCAACTGCTTTCAGAGCAAGAATTCTTGATGGAAGCTTATATTTTGACGTAAAAATTTGGGGGGCTGCAATGTAAGGTAATTTTATCCTTCATTTGCAGACTGGATATTGCTATATTATTCATTTACAGTATTCATACTGTAAAAATACTATATAATCATGCTAAACTTGATCTAGTCTTAACTCACTAAACACTATTGAACTCAATGGGCACATGAACTTGAATTTTCTATATGAGAAATTAAAATCTCTTGGTTATTTAAATAAGTGCTACTTTGTAAAATAATATTTGCACCTCAGGTCTCCCTTCCTTTGTAATCATATCTTTGTCTTTGCTGAGCATTTTTTGTTGGTTTTGTATTTCAGATTGATTAGGTATACTTATGGTAATGATAAAAATTGGCAAGGCCGAATTAAAACTTTAATCAGAATATTTAAACATGGGCGTTCTAATAAAGAAAATTTCTTTATGAACTATTACTGAGCATTCTTGTGGGTTCAGTCCTATGGAAAATCATTTAAAAAATCTTATTTACAGTAATAGTACATTCTCTTTTGTCTGTTAATATTTCTTTGCTTACGCAGGATCATACCTTATTCACTATTTGTCTGTGTCAGGTGATAGAGAATGTTCAGCTGATAAGGACTGAATCATGGGACAAATGCTTAAAGTGTCTTGAGGCATTATATTGTGGAGGCTAAGACTTTGGGCTTTGTAGCCAGACTGCTGGAGTTCAAATTCCTTCCTAGTTGCATGATCTTAGGCAAGTTGCTTTAATGTTTTGTTCCTCAGTTTCCCCATCTCTAAAATGAGCTGTTCAGAGCATTTAATGAGCTAACACACATAAGATGTTTAGAATTGTGCCTAGTATGTAAAAAGTACTCAATAAGTATCTTTTTACAGAATAATTGACCTGTAGCATATCTAATTTATCAAGAATTCCAGTTAGTTGTACTTCAATTAGTCTATCTTTTGAACAATAAAATCAATAATGATATTGTTTATACAGTACATGATGCATTTACATTTTTACTGTAAAAATTAAAAATGCTAATAACTGGCTATTGTGTTTTCTGGAACATTAATAGCTTTAGGATACATGTACATTTAGGAAACAAATGAGCCAGATACCCTGAATACAACCCCATCATATAAACACATGGTGCTTGAAATCTAAATGTCATTGTCACTATTGTCCCCCCAGGTAGAAGGCCTTGAAATACTAGTTACACTTTTTTCAAGTGGATAGGTCATGTAGATTTTAACAGTTCTCTTCCTTCCCTAAGTCCACTTCCATTAGGATTTTCATTTTAGACTGAAAATGAAGAGGAGTTAATTCGTTACAAAACATTGATGTTAGAGTAATGTGCTAAACCTGTTTTACAGATCTCTTATTTTTTTTTTAACTTTATTTACACCATATAAAGAAACCGTGGAATATGGTTTGGTTTTGAGAACTTTATCATATTTTTATCCCACAATACCTAATATATTCATACTACTGATGTTCAGTCATTGTTGAATGAATTAAACAGCATGACAGAAGACTAATGAATATATACTTCACGTGAATGATTGAAATCCTTAATATTCTAGGAAATGTTTCCATTTTTCAGTTCAGTGTATATCATAATTCCATAAATCATGTAAATATATGTTCAGACATATTTTTTCCGTGTGTATTGATGCATGTATAAAACACTTTGTCCTGGAAGAAAGTTAGTTTCACAAAGGTCACTTGTCTAGCATCTGTTCATTTGCTGTATCTCTATTTATTGAGAGTTGATAAAACCTTAAGATACTTGGAAAAACAACTTTGTTGTAAATTTTCAAGCAATCACAAGAGCTTTATAATTTCTGTTAGTGATAACATGAGTAACTTTTCTAGTTAGAACAAAAGTGAAAGTTAAAATATTGCCAAGAAAACATTGGCCAATGTATAGCCTGCACATGTGGCATTTTTGCAGCTACAAAGACCTCGTGGCTCTGCCCCCTCGGCCTACTGGCCAGATTTCAGAAGAATCTGGGATAAAGCACCTAGAAAAATGGTAGTCCACTTTTAAGCTCTAAATGCTAGGTTGGCAGCTGTTGTCCCACAAGTTAAATGGGCTCAAGGCATTGGACCAGTTTCACTGGACTTTCTCTTTTATTCTCTCTCTAAATTCAAATGTATTTACAATATAGTACCCTAAGTCTTGATCATCTCTCCTGTTTGAAGTCTTTTACATAAACTACATCCTGTAGTCATTTTGCCAAGCCTTTTCCTTTTTTTCTTAATCTTCTTGACCTTTAACCTCTTTGAAACTTGCAGCCTGAGAACACACCTACCCTCTATGCAACCTTCCCTTTCCACTCTCTGCCTAATCCTTTGCTTGTGAACAGTGTTACTCTTACTCTGTGTATATTATTGCTTAATGTTGGCACATTTGTCTTTTCACTTTATGTCTGTGTGACAGTGTGGTCTTTTGCCCTTGGAGGGCAGGGACCATAACTTTTGACTCACGGTGTTGATAGATTCTTATGTACAATAGTAAATGGCTGTTGGTAGGATATAAAATTCACTGGGATTTTGAAGCTAATCAAAGATAGTTTGAATCCTTTTGTAAATTATTTGCAAAATGAACAGATTCTTTTTTTTTTTACTGATACCTCGATGAATGTGAGTCTGAGTGACCTCCAAGAGCTGGTGATGGATAGGGAGGCCTGGCGTGCTGCAGTTCATGGGGTCGCAAAGAGTCGGACACGACTGAGCGACTGATCTGATCTGATCTGATACTATCAAAAAATGGACTGGTCTCAGAACTGATGACCTATTAATAAAATGCTGCAGATAAATTTGAAAAATATTTATTGGAGGAAGAGAAAAGGGCATATGGTAGCAAGCTTTTTTTTTTCTAAGGTATTTGATTAGAATTGTGCAAAAATTGTTCATGTTATGTTTCTTCTAACTGCTATTTGCTGCTCAAAAATAACTGTTGGCAGATTTTTCTGTACCTCTCTCTCTTTCCCTGGCTTATGTCTGTTATCAGTGCATTCTGATTACATATCCCAAGCATGCTCCTTTTATATGTTGTTATCTAATGTGAGGTGGGAAAAACTGTGTTTATTTTTTTGAAACTTGCCCACTGTTTATTATGTTATGACTGCAAGACTCTTCTGCACAAAAGTTTTTTGGGTCTTAAGATCAAATTTCAAAGCTAGAAGTGCTTTGTGTCCCCCTAAGTGGAAAGAATTTATAAGGTATTTATAACATTCAAACATTCTTAAGGAGTCTTATTTTTAAATGATGGCTAATTCTACTGCATTAGAAGCATTAATCTTCATTTGATATGTGTTGAATTAAAAAATATATATTCCTTAAATATACTTTAATAATCTTCAATTTAGTCTCAAATGTCATTTAATGCTTTTCCGTAAAACTCAATATTATTGTCCAAAGGTAGAAGTGAGTTTAATGCTACCTATCAATTTCCAAATAATATTTAATTTTTAGTCACTAGTACTAAATTAGTGAGCCTTTTAAAATATAAAGTTTTCTTGTAGTCACTTTACCTTGAATAATAATTGAATATCTCATTTTTAGCAAATCCTTTGTTTCTCTCATCTTTTTCTATTCTTCTTAGTTTGTTTCATATATCTTTTATATAACAGATCCAAACTGCTTTGTGTTGAAGGGAAAAGCTGAATGATGTAGGAGAACTTTTGTGTGTGATGGAATTTAACCTCAGTTTATGTCTCTCCCTGCACAGTCCCTTCAGTCTGAATATGTTCATTACTAAGGCCTTGCCACTCCTGTGAAAGCTGTTCCACTCTTACATGCAGTTTCCTCATCTGGATGAGCAATGTAGAGAGAAAACAACTGCTTGCTGGAAGAATGTCTCTGCCTTTTTACCTTAAATTAAAGAGACCACTCAGATAAGACCTTCATGAGACTTGAAACCAGAAAACTCTGGTTAATGACTACTCTAAATGCACTGAAAATATATTTATGGAGATGTCAACTTTTTAAGACAGTTTTCATGTTGAATTTGGTATTTTGGAAGGTTATTTTTAATGTATTTTGGAAATACATTTGTTATTACATTTACATGCACAGTGTTACATTATGTATGTATTGTGAAATTTAAAAGACTATTTTGATAAATTTATAAATACATAAAATTATGTAAAAACTAGACTATATTTTGACTTAGATTTTCTTGCTGTTTCCTACCAAAAATTTGTATTTTGAATTTGTTTAGTATGGTTTTATCTACAATGAATAATAATTCCTCTTTATTAAGAAAAAGTAAAGGAGAAAGGTTTTAGAACGTGATTTGTATGTTTCCACTATGAATATGGCACATCAATTCATTCTTTTGGGAAGTCAGTCTAACTTAATAAGTTTATCCAGGTTTATCTCTTAGCAAGAGTACAGTCGTTTGATACGGCTGATTGAGATCATTTCTTTACCCTTTGTTTTTGTTGCTGAGCCATTTAGTGTTGCATCTTTGGACGTTTTAACAAAATTTAACATCCAGTTGAAGATCAAAATTCACTGAATGTTTTTCCTTGAAAGCATAATTTTTCTCTATGAAATGACTCAACAGTCCAAATGCTTTTACTTCTTTCCTTCTCACAAAAGAATTCTTAATCCAATTAGAATGTTCTGATTTTGGTACAAGGTTTTTGCCTGTATTCACACATGGTCTGGCAAGTTTTAAATCAGCAAAGAGGATTCAAAGGATGCTGCTAAGTAGTTTTCTATATTAATAAAGGAAACAAGTTTAAGACAGATCACAAAACCCCTGGCACACAGGCTAGCATATCTGAAACCTCACATGAAAATGAAGGGACTCCTAGGTACTTCACAGGCCTTTCATGTAAGTGTAATCTTACATTTAGGGTCCGGAAGCCTGTAAACCTTTTTTCCATGGGGAATTGGGGAGTATTAGCTCCTCATTGTCTTCCATGCTGCTCAAGAATGGACTACTCAGGCAGTCCAGTGGATTCGTATGAAGTGCTTTACTCTCAACCATTGAGTTATTTATCAGGTATTTATTAGAAGGGGGTACCTTGAGGCTGTTATACATGCTTCAGCAAAACATCTTGTTTATGTCTTACTTTTTAAAAAAGGCATTTGAATGAATGTTTGACTCAGGTTTGTTAACCTTCAAAAACTGCAGTACCAAATAATTGCACTAAACTGATTTAAAAAATAATTGTATGTTTTAGGAATCAAAAATTAAGTGGAAGTAAATTGTATACCTTTTCTAAAGCTAAAATAGTAAAATATTTTATAATGAGTTATTGTAAAAAATGATCAGTTAATTATATAGGAAAATGATAGTGTTTTTTCAAAATGATCAGTGAAAAGTAATTCAGATGATATTTGAGGAGTGGGGAAAGGGAACCATATAGACAGTTTTAGTTCTGTGAACACTAATTGTGTGCAGCTACTAAATGATTGTAAAATTGACTACTGTAAATTTTCCATAATTATATGTGTATATTAGTCATATGTATCTACATGGGTATGTCTTAAAATTATTTATACACATGTACATACATAGACAAATCAAGAAGAATATGTGTATAATATAGAAAGTATATAGCAAAGTGATTCTACTCCAATAATAAAGATTGACATGTATTTTGTTATGAATAGTTTACCTTTGAAAAGATATTTTGTTCTATTTTAAGGTGTAGAAGAATACACTGCTAATAAATAATAAAAGTTTTATGCAATTTACATTCTCCCTGTCTTTTGTCATTTGGATTTGAAGTATCAATGTATTGAAGTATCTTTATAATTTTACATTTAATTCACTCTACATTTAATTCACTTTTGAGTTTCTAAAAATCTCCGTTCCAGATTTTTATTTACTTTCCAGGTTGTGGCCATTCCTGAATTATGTGACAGTAAGCACAAAGAAATCTTATACTTCAAATTTCACAAGAGTCAGATAATATCCAGCCTTGTATATTTAATTTTCCTTTTTGTTAATAAAACACTTCATGATCAGTGTTTTGGGCTTGCTTGATCATGGGAAATAGATGGGGAAACAGTGGAAACAGTGTCAGACTTTATTTTTTAGGCTCCAAAACCACTGCAGATGATGACTGCAGCCATGAAATTAAAAGACGCTTACTCCTTGGGAGGAAAGTTATGACCAACCTAGATAGCATATTCAAAAGCAGAGACATTACTTTGCCAACAAAGTTCCGTCTAGTCAAGGCTGTGGTTTTTCCAGTGGTAATGTATAGATGTGAGAGTTGGACTGTGAAGAAAGCTGAGCACCAAAGAATTGATGCTTTTGAACTGTGGTGTTGGAGAAGACTCTTGAGAGTCCCTTGGACTGCAAGGAGATCCAACCAGTCCATTCTAAAGGAGATCAGTCCTGAGTGTTTATTGGAAGGACTGATGCTGAGGCTGAAACTCCAATACTTTGGCCACCTCATGTGAAGAGTTGACTGATTGGAAAAGACTCTGATGCTGGGAGGGATTGGGGGCAGGAGGAGAAGGGGACGACAGAGGATGAGATGGCTGGATGGCATCACTGACTTGATGGACGTGAGTTTGAGTGAACTCCGGGAGTTGGTGATGGACAGGGAGGCCTGGCGTGCTGTGATTCATGGGGTGGCAAAGAGTCAGACATGACTGAGCAACTGAACTGAACTGATCATTTATGACTACTGGTCATAGGCTTCATAGGTGGCTTAATGGTAAAGAATCTGCTTACCAATGCAGGAGACTCAGGAGACAGGGGTTCTATCCCTAGGTTGGCAAGATCCCCTGGAGGAGGAAATGGCAACCCATTCCAGTATTGTTGCCTGGAAAATATCATGGACAGAGGAGCCTGGCTGTCTACAGTCCATGGGGTCACAAAGAGTCAGACGTGACTGAACATGCATGCACAGAACCACTGTGCTAAGCTGGTCCTGCACTCCTGAGCAACAGGAATTGTGAAATAATCAATGTTTATCAATCATTAGGTTTCTTTTAAGAAAGAATAGATGTTTTTCTTAAGGGAGAAATTATAGAATCAGATATCACACACATTGCCACTGTTGGGTCTATGACCTGAAGAGCTGGCTTGGGAGGAAGAAGCTGCAGTCTTTACTGGAGATATTTTATGTGTTAAACTGTATCTCTTTGGGTTGTGATGTTCCTGATGTTTTTCTCCTCTCTTTTATCTTTTAAAATTTTTCAGAACACATAGGAATGGTTGTGGGTGGGAAGACAGTTTCACTTCTTGAGTTGGGAATCTGCCAATTAGCTGTTCTCACAACACTGCCTGAGACATCTAGTTGGGGTACCAAGGTTGGCATGAGCCCACATCTTAGAGAAGGAGATTTCTTCTGAATTCATGAACTTGTCTAGAAGGGCAGAAAATCTTTTTCTACAGATCTAGTGCCTGTGAGTCGGACACGACTGAAGTGACTTAGCAGCAGAAGCAGTGCCTATGAAAAAAAAATAGTAGAAAAAAATCAATTAATTCCAGCACATTTCTCACCCACTGAAATCTTGAGTTCACATGGTTTTGTTACCCTAGATGTCAAATGATTTCTAAATCTCAAAACACACCTGGAGAGGCTACCCTGTTACGGATTTGGCTGTGATTTACATAACAATAGGAACATAAGTTTATCAACAGTAAGCTCTACAAATATATTTTCAAGATTGTTCTCACTTGTATGCTTTCCTTGGTGATGTGTGTTAAACCAACACTATGTTAAAAAGTTTCTACTTTTTACTTTGGGAGGAAGAAGCTCAGTGTGTAAGCTCAATAGTACTCTGTGGTGTTTCATGTCATGTAAGAAGCCTGATATTTCTCCAAGTGCCCTCGTAAGGCATAGTCGATGCCAGTGAAAGCCTTGCAATGCTCCTGGCAACAACTGAGCAAAGCAAGAATTTGCCCACTGCATGTCTCCTGAGAAGATTAATTAGAGAGGTATCCAATTACAGCAGGATACAATTTACAGCATAAGAGGAAACTTTTTAATTTACACATAGGTTGCGTAGAGGTGGCATCCATGGCAGAGAAAGGAAAGTAGAAAATAATTGCATTAAGTTATTTTGAGCTGGGTTGAAATGTTAATTTGTTCCCACCCAGTTCCTTCTCTATGGACTAAATTATGATAATCATCTCAAGGAGAAAAATAGATTTTCTAGAGAATTTAAAACTTTTTTTTGGTTAGTGCAAGTAGAAACTTAACATGGGAAGATTGCTTTTAATGCAAAATTCAGTTATTTTGAATTGGTTTTCAGTGGATGAACATAAATTATTTGATCTTTGCACTCACCATGCCTTTACTTTACTATAAATTAATTGACCTTTTCACATACCATGTCTTGCTTTAAGTTGAATACCTCCAAAAAGAAGATGACTTTCATCATCACTTGCTATTTCTCGTTTGGTTTGAATCAAGTTGATCAAAGCTTTATTGAGAAGCTGGATCACAAGTGAAAAATGAGTTAACTGTGGAAATGACTCCAACTGCAAATGTTTATATTTACATTAAACTTCAGAATCAAGGGTAACGATCTATCGAATGGGTTCTGTTTATTTATATTATGGCTCTCCCAAAAGGATTTAAGGTGGTTTTCCATGGAGTCACAAAGTGTCAGAGATGTCTGAATGTGCATGCACACACATACACACACACATACAAAGACTGGAGCAGGTGTATCATGGAGGATTAAAAACGGGGCCTCGGAGAGCAAATTTGGAGGCAACTGAGGCTGAGACTGAAAACTGAGATGAACTGCTTCCCAAATGTCATAGACTATGGATCTTCTCTTAGGTTGGGCACATTACACCAAGTACAAACCTTTAGTTAGCTCCAGGGCTCCTTAGTGGGATTTATTTTACTCAAAACATTAATATAATACATGATTGTTAATCATAAGCTCTATGCTGTACAGTGGGTCTCTAGAACTCATTTATCTTGCATAATTGAAGCTTTGTTATTTGTTTGACTAATTTGCTAAGAAGGTAGATCTTATGTTGTGTCCTCACCACAAAATAAAACTAATGATGATGATGATGATAAAGATGGGAGGGAACTTTTAGAGGTGATGGATATGTTTATGGCACAGATTGTGGTGATGTTTTCATGGAAGTATACTTACCTCCAAACTCACCAAGTTATATATATTAAATACGTCCAGATTTCTATAGGTCAATCATACCTCAATAGTCTAAATTTTTTTCAAATGAAGAGGTTATCTTCAAGTGAGTTTGTCAGTCTTGATATTCAGATCTCCCAAAATGATTATGTCAGGTACATGGAATAGAAATTTCAAAAGGCAAATTGAAACCAGAGACCAGAATAGTATAATAATAGTCCACCTGGAAAATCCCATGGATGGAGAAGCTGTAGTCCATGGGGTCGCTGAGAGTCGGACACGACTGAGCAACTTCACTTTCACTTTTCACTTTCATGCTTTGGAGAAGGAAATGGCAACCCACTCCAGTGTTTTTGCCTGGAGAATCCCAATGACAGGGAAGCCTGGTGGGCTGCTGTCTATGGGGTTGCACAGAGTCGGACATGACTGAAGCAACTTAGCAGCATAAATATCTATCTGTCTATCATCTATCTAGTATTTGCTGACCTTTACTGACAGCTAATGGAGACTAAGCTATAAAGTGTAACATGTGCCTTTTTATATTGAGAAGTAAAACTTGAAAGATACAGGAGTCCCAGAGACTTGAGATTAAAGAAGTCAATTTTGTCTTTCTTCTAAAAACAAACAAACAAACAAACCTCTGGGGGAAAGGAAACCCATCTTTTAAAAATCTAGATTTCTTGCAGATAGAATTTTAGCATCATACTGCACAAATTCTAAGGGGCTTCCCTGGTGCCTCAGTTGGTAAAGAATCCGCCTGCAATGCAGGAGACTCAGGTTCAATCCCTGGGTTGGGAAGATCCCCTGGAGAAGAAAATGGCTACACATTCCAGTATTCTTGCTTGGAAAATCCCATGGACATTCTAAGAGAGATCCCACACTCCAAGAGGCAAGATCCAAGATCCAGGCTTTTTTTTTTTTTTTTTTTTTCAATTCTAGAAGGATGTAACCAATTAGCTTCTCTTCGAGCTTGGCTTGTAAAGTAACTTGCATCTACTGATGGTGACCAGCAGGATTGGAAATACCTAGTTTTCCTGATTTGAGAAAATATATGAAATTCACTTTTTTCCCTTGGCCGCTTTTCATACCCATATGTTTCACAAATACAGCAGTCAACTGCAGACTTTTCCTGCAAAGAATTGCCAGTACCTTATCTTACCACTTAGATCACAGGCCTTCAGTGACCAAAGAACACATGCCTGGGGCACTGTCCAAGGAGAACACTTTAGAAACCATTAAATAGATCAAACGTGGGTGGCAGAATCACTGGGCTCCCGGATTCTCCTGTCCCCTCACCACAGAGCAAGCACAGCCTTGGAGTTCTCTTTCTCAGATATAGTACCAGAGGCTACATGAGGGGTACTGGCCCCGAGATGGCAGCTCTCACAAGTAGAAGTGCTGAGAAAAATTGCTAATTAACAAAGCTGACAAACTGAGGCTTTAGAATAGTTTGGTCTCTTTTAAAGTCAAATCTTGGGCTTCCCAGGTGGCGTTAGTGGCCGCCTACAAATGCAGGAGACCTAAGAGACTCGGGTTCAGTCCCTAGGCCGGGAAGATGCTCTGGAGGAGGGCATGGCAATCCACTCCAGTATCCTTGCCTGGAGAATCCCCATGGACAGAGGAGACTGGCGGGCTATAGTCCATAGGGTCTCAAAGAGTTGGACACTACTGAAGCTACTTAGCACAAAGTCCAATCTTGGGGAAAATTATCTTGAATTAAGGATTCCTGTCTAAGTGACAGGTGGTTAGGATTTTTCATATCTAATGTAAACCACAAAAGGAAAGTTCATACATTGGGTCCAGAGAAGAGATACTAAAATAGGAACCAAGCCAAGGACAGATTATTTATCGGTCAGTCTGGATAGGAGAAGCCCTGTTTGTTGGCAACCCCAGGACCAAATCCAGGTTTGGTGATTTGCTAGAAGGACTCACAAGACTCAGCATATGGGTGCACGTATAGCTAAGACTAATTCCAATTGGATGCAGAGGAAAATCAGCAAAGTTGCTGGGAATGAGGTCTGGAGGAAACCATGAGCAAGCTTGCAAGAGTTCTCTCCCAGAAAGGCACACAGGATGTGCTCCAGCAACCAGTGGTGGCAACACATGGAAGTGTTGTCTATCAGTGAAGCTCATTAGATACTAAGCACCCAAGGGTTTTTTTTAACAAGACCAGGAGCTGACTGTGGCTCAGACCATGAACTCCTTATTGCCAAATTCAGACTGAAATTGAAGAAAGTAGGGAAAACCACTAGACCATTCAGGAATGACCTAAATCAAATCCCTTATGATTATACAGTGGAAGTGAGAAATAGATTTAAGGGCCTAGATCTGATAGATAGAGTGCCTGATGAACTATGGAATGAGGTTCGTGACATTGTACAGGAGACAGGGATCAAGACCATCCCCATGGAAAGAAATGCAAAAAAGCAAAATGGCTGTCTGGGGAGGCCTTACAAATAGCTATGAAAAGAAGAGAAGCGAAAAGCAAAGGAGAAAAGGAAAGATATAAACATCTGAATGCAGAGTTCCAAAGAATAGCAAGAAGAGATAAGAAAGCCTTCTTCAGCAATCAATGCAAAGAAATAGAGGAAAACAATAGAATGGGAAAGACTAGGGATCTTTTCAAGAAAATCAGAGATACCAAAGGAACATTTCATGCAAAGATGGGCTCGATAAAGGACAGAAATGGTATGGACCTAACAGAAGCAGAAGATATTAAGAAGAGGTGGCAAGAATACACAGAAGAACTGTACAAAAAAGAGCTTCACGACCCAGATAATCATGATGGTGTGATCACTGACCTAGAGCCAGACATCCTGGAATGTGAAGTCAAGTGGGCCTTAGAAAGCATCACTACGAACAAAGCCAGTGGAGGTGATGGAATTCCAGTGGAGCTATTCCAAATCCTGAAAGATGATGCTGTGAAAGTGCTGCACTCAATATGCCAGCAAATCTGGAAAACTCAGCAGTGTCCACAAGATTGGAAAAGGTCAGTTTTCATCCCAATCCCAAAGAAAGGCAATGCCAAAGAATGCTCAAACTACCACACAATTGCACTCATCTCACACGCTAGTAAAGTAATGCTCAAAATTCTCGAAGCCAGGCTTCAGCAATATGTGAACCGTGAACTTCCTGATGTTCAAGCTGGTTTTAGAAAAGGCAGAGGAACCAGGGATCAAATTGCCAACATCTGCTGGATCATGGAAAAAGCAAGAGAGTTCCAGAAAAACATCTATTTCTGCTTTATTGACTATGCCAAAGCCTTTGACTGTGTAGATCACAATAAACTGTGGACAATTCTGAAAGAGATGGGAATACCAGACCACCTGATCTGCCTCTTGAGAAATCTGTATGCAGGTCAGGAAGCAACAGTTAGAACTGGTCATGGAACAACAGACTGGTTCCAAATAGGAAAAGGAGTAAGTCAAGGCTGTATATTGTCACCATGTTTATTTAACTTATATGCAGAGTACATCATGAGAAATGCTGGACTGGAAGAAACACAAGCTGGAATCAAGATTGCCGGGAGAAATATCAATAACCTCAGATATGCAGATGACACCACCCTTATGGCAGAAAGTGAAGAGGGGCTGAAAAGCCTCTTGATGAAAGTGAAAGTGGAGAGTGAAAAGGTTGGCTTAAAGCTCAACATTCAGAAAACAAAGATCATGGCATCTGGTCCCATCACTACATGGGAAATAGATGGAGAAACAGTGGAAACAGTGTCAGACTTTATTTTTCTGGGCTCCAAAATCACTGCAGATGGTGACTGCAGCCATGAAATTAAAAGACGAGACTCCGCGGCGGCCACAGCGCAGATTCGACTTCACTCGTTCGCAGTTCGCTCGCGCCCTCTGCAACCATGTCTGACAAACCCGATATGGCTGAGATTGAGAAGTTCGATAAGTCGAAATTGAAGAAAACGGAAACGCAAGAGAAAAATCCACTGCCTTCGAAAAAAACGATTGAACAGGAGAAGCAAGCAGGCCAATCGTAATGAAGCGTGCGCCGCCAGTAAAAATAAATAAATAAATAAAAGACGCTTACTCCTTGGAAGGAAAGTTATGACCAAACTAGATAGCATATTCAAAAGCCGAGACATTACTTTGCCAACAAAGGTTCGCCTAGTCAAGACTATGGTCTTTCCTGTGGTCATGTATGGATGTGAGAGCTGGACTGTGAAGAAGGCTGAGCGCCAAAGAATTGATGCTTTTGAACTGTGGTGTTGGAGAAGACTCTTGAGAGTCCCTTGGACTGCAAGGAGATCCAACCAGCCCATTCTGAAGGAGATCAGCCCTGGGATTTCTTTGGAAGGAATGATGCTAAAGCTGAAACTCCAGTATTTTGGCCACCTCATGCGAAGAGTTGACTCATTGGAAAAGACTCTGATGCTGGGAGGGATTGGGGGCAGGAGGAGAAGGGGACGACAGAGGGTGAGATGGCTGGATGGCATCACTGACTCGATGGATGTGAGTCTGAGTGACCTCCGAGAGCTGGTGATGGACAGGGAGGCCTGGCATGCTGCAGTTCATGGGGTCGCAAAGAGTCAGACACGACTGAGCGACTGATCTGATCTGATCTGAGTCATGTAAGTAGCCACCACCAACAGGAACCAAAATTCCAGACTCGAAGAAGGAAAGCAGGAGGGCAGGCTGCATAAACCTTGTTCTTTTCCTGGTCCAAGGACAATGAAGCACCCTTATCGTTAAGGGAAGTCTGATAACAGCACAGGGATCTGTTTACCAGTCAAGTTCCCAGATGCAAGCTAAGGCCAACCTTGAAAGCAGGGTGTTCTAAGGACACTGGTCTCAGGCCTGCTATGTAAACCCTATTTTGCACACTCTGTATCTTAGCCAACTGATCTGTAGTAACTAAAGCCCACTTAAATTAACATGCAGTTAATCTTACCTTATGAAGTGAAACTGAAGTCTCTGTTATCAAAAGACTTCTTTATGGATGGAATGAGTTGTGATCCAGGAGACAGGACCTACCTTTTGAATCCCCACTGTTCCACATGGGCCAGGGTTTGGTTTCTTTTTGTTTTTAAATGGATACATTAGGAAGTCCTACCACTTGCCCTCACTAAACACTACTGGTCGTAGCAGACATGCCAGCACCCAGTGTCTCCAGGATTCTAATCTCTTGCAGGGCAAACTAGAATAGGAAAAGCTCTCTGAATCTACTTTGCTTTAAGAAATGAACTAGTCTAAATTTTTTTCTCCTAATATTTACCCATTATTTAATACATAAAAAGAAATAAAAATACAGGTTAATATATTTTTTTGTTCCTTTAAAAAAAATTTTTACTGGAGTATAATTGATTTACAAGGCCGTGTTAGTTTCTGCTACAGCAAAGTGAATCAGGTATACCTATATCCACTCACTTTAGATTCTTTTCCCATATAGGTTATTATAAGTACTGAGTACACTTACCTGTGCTATATAGTAGGTCCTTATTAGTTATCTACTTCCCTGGTGGCTCAGACAGTAAAGCATCTGTCTACGATGCGGGAGACCCGGGTTCGATCCCTGGGTTGGGAAGATCCCTTGGAGAAGGAAATGGCAATCCACTCTAGTACTATTGCCTGGAAAATCCCATGGACAGAGGAGCCTGGTAGTCTACAGTCCATGGGTTGCAAAGAGTCGGACACGACTGAGCGACTTCATGTCACATATTAGTTATCTATTTTAAATATAGTAGTGTGTGTGTATCAATCCCAATTTATCCTTCTCCTTGCTTCCCCCCTCCAACCATAAATTTGTTTTCCACAGCTGTGACTCTATTTCTGTTTTATAAATAAGTTCATTTGTAGCATTTTTTTAGATTCCACATATAAGTGACCATCATGTGATGTTTGTCTTTCTCAGTCTGACTTACTTCACTTAGTATGGAAAAATAACCAGAATAATTCTAAAATATTGCAATTGTAAAAATACTGAAATAAAAAACATTGAAAATTAAATAAAAATATAATTAATATAAGTAAAAAATTAAAATGATAAAAGATTTATATAAATTGACCTGCTTAAAATAAGATAAAAGAATAAAATATGCAGTGGAATAATGCCATTAAGGAACTAAAGATTTAAAAGAATGAGGTAGGATAATCTAAAATAAATTAAGAGTAAATCAAACAAAAAAGATCTGGATTTTAAAAATCAGAGATAAGTCGCTCAGTCGTGTCTGACTCTTTGCGACCCCATGAACCGCAGCATGCCAGGCCTCCCTGTTCATCACCAACTCCCGGAGGTCACTCAGACTCACACCCATCGAGTCAGTGATGCCATCCAGCCATCTCATCCTCTGTTGTCCCCTTCTCCTCCTGCCCCTAATCCCTCCCAGCATCAGAGTCTTCTCCAATGAGTTAACTCTTCGCATGAGGTGGCCAAAATACTGGAGTTTCAGCTTTTGCATCATTCCTTCCAAAGAAATCCCAGGGCTGATCTCCGTCAGAATGGACTGCTTGGATCTCCTTGCAGTCCAAGGGACTCTCAAGAGTCTTCTCCAACACCACACTTCAAAAGCATCAATTCTTTGGTGCTCAGCCTTCTTCACAGTCCAGCTCTCACATCCATACATGACCACAGGAAAGACCATAGCCTTGACTAGGCAAACCTTTGTTGGCAAAGTGATGTCTCTGCTTTTGAATATGCTATCTAGGTTGGTCATAACTTTCCTTCCAAGGAGTAAGTGTCTTTTAATTTCATGGCTGCAGTCACCATCTGCAGTGATTTTGGAGCCCAGAAAAATAAAGTCTGACACTGTTTCCACTGTTTCTCCATCTATTTGCCATGTAGTGATGGGATCAGATGCCATGATCTTCGTTTTCTGAATGTTGAGCTTTAAGCCAACCTTTTCACTCTCCACTTTCACTTTCATCAAGAGGCTTTTTAGCCCCTCTTCACTTTCTGCCATAAGGGTGGTGTCATCTGCATATCTGAGGTTATTGATATTTTAAAAATAGTAAAATATAAAAAATGAGATAAGTTTAAAACACTCTGAACAAAGCAACAGGACTTCTTGAGCAGAGAGCGTTACAGATGCTCACTGGCCTCCCAGTTAGCCTAATCAGGTCTCGTGAGAGTCAAATTGCCCAGGTAGAATATTCCAAGGAAAAGATCTATGAAGAAGATATTTTATCAGCTCAAATGCTCCCAGTTAGATTTCCAGGCTGTCATGTCCAGACCTGCAAAAGCTGTCAAACCTTGGGGGAATATTAAGAATATGCTATTCTTTTTGAGTGATTAAGCCAGACAAGGGGCTAAGTGCCATGAATCTATAAGTAAATCTATAAGGTGTCTTACTATGTAGACCTCAGAGGTTTTAGGTAGATGAAACAGAGGTGAAATGAAATGACTTGTCCAAGCTCTTACATCTAGCAAGAGGGACAGCTCAGATTTAAACACAGCCTTAATGCCAAAGCCCATCACCTAAACTTTTTGCCGTATTACATGTAACCAAACAGACTCTTTTAAATATGGCTTGATTGCTATGAAAGAACATATCAAAACAGAATACCAGACACAACAGGTTTTATTACTTTGAAAGTAGAACATGTTTCAAGGTAAGGAGTCTTAGAGACACATATAATCATCTCTTGCGGAGTCTCAGCTGGTATGAAAAAATAAAGACACCACAAATTCATATACTGGAATCTAATGAAAGATAATTAAATTCTTGGAAATTTAAAAAATTGTTTTAATGTAGCATTGAAAAGATTAGGTGGCCAAAAGACAGAGTTCAGGTTTGTAGTTTCCACAGCCACTTGACCATGTGTCTTTTGACATGCCTGAGTAAAGGCCATATAACAATGAGCAACGTCTAATAAATAAGCCATTTAAGAATTTTTTATACAAATTCTTACGTTGTCCTAATAATAAAACCTCCAAAATCACTACAGATGGTGACTGCAGTCATGAAATTAAAAGATGCTTGCTCCTTGGAAGAAAAGCTATGACAAACCTAGACAGCATACTAAAAAGCAGAGAAATCACTTTGCCTACAAAGATCTGTATAGTCAAAGCTTTTTACAGTAGTCACATACAGTAGTTTTTCCAGAAGTCATGTACAGATGTGGGAGTTGGACCATAAAGAAGGCTGAGTGCCGAAGAATTGATGCTTTCAAACTGTGATGCTAGAGAAGACTCTTGTGAGTTCCTTGGATTGCAAGAAGATCAACCCAGTCAAGGAAAGATTGAGAGCAGCAGAAAAAGGGGGCGACAGAGGATGAGATGGTTGGATGGCATCACTGAATCAATGGACTTGACTTTGAGCAAACCCTGGGGGATAGTGAAGGACAGGGAAGCCTGGTATTCTGCAGCCCATGGGTTCTCAAAGAGTTGGACACGATTTAGTAACTGAAGAACAACAACAAATAATACTAAGTCCTGGGCAATTCTTTTCCAAATTGTACTGTTCTCTTAGTTTTAATGGGTTCAAACACTGTTCATTAATATACCTGACATATCAGAATTAGAATCCTACTTAATATTTCATTGGGCTTCCCTGGTGGCTCAGAGGGTAGAATGTCTGCCTGCAATGTGGGAGACCCGGCTTCGATCCCTGGGTCGGGAAGATCCCCTGGAGAAGGAAATGGCAACCCACTCCAGTATCCTTGCCTGGAGAATCCCGTGGACAGAGGAGCCTGGTAGACTACAGTCCACAGAGTCGCAAAGAGTCAGACATGACTGAGCGACTTCATTTTCACTTAATATTTCATTGAAAGCATATGTTGTGATTTTAAGTCAATACGTTATTTTTATTTTAAAAAAGTAATATGATTCTTGTAAAAAAAAATAATCAGGACTGTACAGAGTAAAAGATTCAAATTCTCCTTTCCCTCAAATCTGCTAGCCGGAAGTAACTGTGATAACATATCTGACTTTCAGAAATTTTTTTCTAAAGCATGTTCTGGAAAAAAAAAAAAAGCATGTTCTGTACTTAAATAATGACTCTGTCTGAATACCCAAAATATGGTGTGTTGTCTCTTGTTCCTGCACAAATATGCTCAGTGTTCCAAATGATGTTCTGGATAAAAATAAGCCCTGTACCCTCTTGTGAGTTATGCTTTAAGGCTTCTTCTTACATATTTTTCTGTGCCACATAAGTCAACCCTTCTGGTGGTCAGCTTACTTTCCACCTTCGTTAGAAAGACTTTCCTTACCGTGGCTTTGGTGAACTGTCATTTTTTTGCCCCTCACTGGACTGGGACATCCTTGGTTAAGCCTGTGCACCCTTTGTTACTTAACCCAGGTACCCCAACTCATAGAAGGATAGGTTGGACCCCTTTATTTCACTTCACCTTTTTTCATATTTTCTCTGTGCTGTGTTTAGTCATTAGTTCAGTTCAGTTCAGTTCAGTCGCTCAGTCGTGTCCGACTCTTTGAGACCCCATGAATTGCAGCATTCCAGGCCTCCCTGTCCATCACCAACTCCCGGAGTTTACCCAAACTCATGTCCATTGAGTCAGTGGTGCCATCCAGCCATCTCATCTTCTGTTGTCCCCTTCTCCTCCTGCCCTCAATCCCTCCCAGCATCAGGGTCTTTTCCAATGAGTCAACTCTTTGCATGAGGTGGCCAAAGTATTGTAGTTTCAGCCTCAGCATCAGTTCTTCCAATGAACACTCAGGACTGATCTCCTTTAGGATGTACTACTTGGATTTCCTTGCAGTCCAAGGGACTCTCAGGAGTCTTCTCCAACACCACAGTTCAAAAGCATCAATTCTTTGGTGCTCATCCTTCTTCACAGTCCAACTTTCACATCCATACATGACCACTGGAAAAACCACAGCCTTGGTTACATGGACCTTTGTTGGCAAAGTAACGTCTCTGCTTTTGAATATGCTATCTAGGTTGGTCATAACTTTCCTTCCAAGGAGTATGTGTCTTTTAATTTCATGGCTGCAATCACCATCTGCAGTGATTTTGAAGCCCAGAAAAATAAAGTCTGACACTGTTTCCACTGTTTCCCCATCTATTTCCCATGAAGTGATGGGACCAGATGCCATGATCTTCGTTTTCTGAATGTTGAGCTTTAAGCCAACTTTTTCACTCTCCTCTTTCACTTTCATCAAGAGGCTTTTTAGTTCCTCTTCACTTTCTGCCATAAGGGTGGTGTCATCTGCATATCTGAGGTTATTGATATTTCTCCCGGCAATCTTGATTCCAGCTTGTGCTTCTTCCAGCCCAGTGTTTCTCATGGTGTACTCTGCATATAAGTTAAATAAGCAGGATGACAATATACAGCCTTGATGTACTCCTTTTCCTATTTGGAACCAGTCTGTTGTTCCATGTCCAGTTCTAACTGTTGCTTCCTCACCTGCATATAGGTTTCTCAAGAGGCAAGTCGGGTGGTCTGGTTTCCTATCTCTTTCAGAATTTTCCACAGTTTATTGTGATCCACACAGTCAAAGGCTTTGGCATAGTCAATAAAGCAGAAATAGAGGTTTTTTCAAAGAATAGCAAGGAGAGGTAAGAAAGCCTTCCTCAGTGATCAATGCAAAGAAAGAGATCTCTTCAAGAAAATTAGAGATACCAAGGGAACATTTCATGCAAAGATGGGCTCGATAAAGGACAGAAATGGTATGGACCTAACAGAAGCAGAAGATATTAAGAAAAGGCGGCAAGAATACACAGAAGAACTGTACAAAAAAGAGCTTCACGACCAGATAATCATGATGGTGTGATCACTCACCTAGAGCCAGACATCCTGGAATGTGAAGTCAAGTGGGCCTTAGAAAGCATCACTATGAACAAAGCTAGTGGAGGTGATGGAATACCAGTGGAGCTCTTTCAAATCCTGAAAGATGATGCTGTGAAAGTGCTGCACTCAATATGCCAGCACATTTGGAAAACAGCAGTGGCCACAGGACTGGAAAAGGTCAGTTTTCATTCCAATCCCAAAGAAAGGCAATACCAAAGAATGCTCAAGATCAGATCAGTCGCTCAGTCGTGTCCGACTCTTTGCAACCCCATGAACTGCAGCACGCCAGGCCTCCCTATCCATCACCAGCTCTCGGAGGTCACTCAGACTCACATTCATCGAGTCAGTGATGCCATCCAGCCATCTCATCCTCTGTCGTCCCCTTCTCCTCTTGCCCTCAATCCCTCCCAGCATCAGAGTCTTCTCCAATGAGTCAACTCTTCGCATGAGGTGGCCAAAATACTGGAGTTTCAGCTTGAGCATCATTCCCTCCAAAGAAATCCCAGGTCTGATCTCCTTCAGAATGGACCGGTTGGATCTCCTTGCAGTCCAAGGGACTCTCAAGAGTCTTCTCCAACACCACAGTTCAAAAGCATCAATTCTTCGGCGCTCAGCCTTCTTCACAGTCCAACTCTATTGCACAATTGCACTTATCTCACATGCTAGTAGAGTAATGCTCAAAATTCTCCAAGCCAGGCTTTAGCAATACGTGAACCGTGAACTTCCTGATGTTCAAGCTGGTCTTAGAAAAGGCAGAGGAACCAGAGATCAAATTGCCAATATCTGCTGGATCATGGAAAAAGCAAGAGAGTTCCAGAAAAACATCTATTTCTGCTTAGTCCGTAAGTCATGTCCAATTCTTTGTAACCTCGTGGAATATAGTTCGCCAGGCTCTTGTCTCCATGGAATTTTCCAGGCAAGATTACCATTTGCCATTTGGTACTGCGTGAGTTGCCATTTCCTACTCTGGGGGATCTTCTTGACTCATGGATTGAACCCTGGTAGGTGGAGATTGCTTTTCTGCATTGGTAGGTGGATTCTTTACCACTAGCACCACTTGAGAAGCCCTTATTTTACTCTGAGTGCTTCAGAAATTCAGAGCTACGGAGATTTTATTTTCTTAGGGAGACTCTTAGTCATTAGATCTAGAAGTCTAAGTGAAATCTGGTTCAGGACAGCTTTCTGCAGAAAGAAATTTTGAAGAATCAGAAAGCATTTGGGAAAATTTAATGGGCCACTGTCTCAGGTGTCTTTGCTGGTCTATAAAGAATGGAGATGGTGAGAAAGGTGTCAAAGAAAATAACCTATATTGACCCACAGAGATTGGAAAATTGACTGTGTAGATTAATATTTCATTCATTCATTCAACTATGCTCATGGAAGGCTGACAAGGAGTTATAGGTATAAAGTTATACCTATATATACTTTTACTTTATAGTTATAAATTAAAAGCCCCTGTGCTCAAGTTCACAGTCTTGGGAGGAGCACAGACACCTTAGCAATGCGCATCCAGTTTGATGACACATTTTTCCTGGGAAACACTGACAGTCCTGAGGAGAGCAATGCGACTCAGACTGAAGGAGAGAGTGTAGGCAGATGAGGCTTCCCAGAGGAACAAGCATGTGTTGAGACGGTTTTGAGGACAGAAGGAGGTGTAGGATTAATGTTGGCATTATTTTCCCTAATTAAAAATCTGAATGTGTTCAGTTTGCAAGGAATTAGAGGAAACAACAATCTTGAGCCCAGCGGAGCCAGCTGCTGCCATGGCTGCCTCCAGCTCTCTGCCCTGACACGGTCGGTCTATACTTTTGAAACTTGAAGGTAGGCTCCAGAGAAGAGGTGGTTTGCACGACAAATGAACTGCCTTCTCCATCTTCACTGCTTTTCACAAAGGGACAAAATCCACTCAGGGAGGGGGCAGGGTTGTGTGTAGGAGGGGATCACAGAGGGACAGCAGGAATAGAGGCATGGAAGCGCTTTATCAAACAGTAACTTTCCTGACACAATTTCCTCCGCTGGCTGCTTTAAAGGATGTATATAAATTTAACATCGTGCGTGTGTACTAAATCACTTCAGTGTCTAACTGAACAGTGTCTGACTCTTTGCGACCCCATGGATTGTAGCCTGCCAGGCTCCTCTGTCCATGGGATTCTCTAGGCAAGAATATTGAAGTGGGTTGCCATGCTCCCTTCCAGGGGATCTTTTCCGCCCAGGGGTTGAACCCGAGTCTTTTCTGTCTCCTTAATTGGCAAGCACGTTCTTTACCACTAGTGACATCTGAGAAGCCAAGATTTAACATTATAACAATTGTAAAGTGAGATTCATATGAAACTATGATTCTAAATTCTGGCTGCATGAGAATCACCTGGGGAATGTTTTAAAAATAGTGACACCAAGGTCTTACTTCAGAGTAATTATACAAGAAAGTGGGTTATGTGGCCTGAAATTGCTTTTTTGGCCTTTAAAAATGTTAAAAAAGAAACTTCATTAGTTACTGGTGCACAGTAGGGTTAAGGAATTGAGAGGAGAAAGCCAAGGTTTCCAACAATTTAACATTGCCTTTTAAACTAAAATTTTCAGTTGTTCAGGGTGGCTTTCAAAATCAAGATTTAGATTCAGAAACAGTAAACTAAATAGTGCCCCTCCTTATCATTTAACAACTATCTTGCTCAAGGTATCGTGCTGGGTACCCAAGGAAATAAGAGAATAAAAAGAAGGGGGACAAGGATGGGAAGGCATCTTCTCCATGCCTTCATCTATGTCTTCAAGGAGTTCATAACCCAGTTGGGGAAATTATCTAATCATGTGTTGGTTGCATTTTTTGCTTGTTTGTTTGTTTTTGGATTGTGAGAGATAGCCAACTTTAACTAGCTTAGGACCCAAGAAGCTTGTAGAATCCAAGGACCAGCAAGTGGTTGGACTTATGCTTGAGCTGGACCCAGGATTAGAGACCAACAGGCACACCATCTATCTCTGCCCAAATAGTACGTCTGCTGGCACTGTTCTTGTTGCAACTTCAGTCACCCAGAGAGGCACTGGCTGCCTCTCACACTCAAGCCCACAGAGAATCACTCCGAATTTAATAGGCACCAGGCAAAGGAGGGGTTAGTTTTACGTTTAGTGTTTGAGGGACACCTGAGTGGAGGTGTGTACTATGCAGTCAGAAATGGACCAATGTCCTTGCCTCAAATTCCACCATGGTGTGGCTTCTAACATATATTCTGAAGCCACTTTCACCAGGTCCCCTGGGCTAGCCCACTATCCAGAGAAAGTGTTCAAGGATTCAGTTCAGTTCAGTCGCTCAGTCGTGTCCGACTCTTTGCGACCCCATGAATCGCAGCACGCCGGGCCTCCCTGTCCATCACCAACTCCCAGAGTTCACTCAGACTCACATCCATCGAGTCAGTGATGCCATCCAGCCATCTCATCCTCTGTCGTCCCCTTCTCCTCCTGCCCCAATCCCTCCCAGCATCAGAGTCTTTTCCAATGAGTCAACTCTTTGCATGAGGTGGCCAAAGTTAGGAAATAAAAAAAAATAAGAAAAGAGCTTCTGGAAACTGACAGCGATTGGGCACCTTATTTCTGAGATGAGGAAAATAGAAAATATTAGCTTTTCTAACCACCACTGATTGCCTTGATGAGGTAGAAATAGTAGCTTCTGGTTGTCTTGTTTGCTAATTGATCTAATTTAGACTTTAAAATTACAAGGAAATTTCTTAGATTTTTCTTGTTATTTCAAGTGTGATCTTGTCAGTCCGGCTGACCTCTAACTAATGATGATAATTGTGATCATGAACCCAAAAGTGAATGATCTATTTTCTTTTCAGTGATATGTGAACACACACAGAGCACTCTTTTAAATTGACCTCATCATTAAAATTGCCTAAAACATTCCTAAACACTTGACAACGTGAAACTTTCCATCCAGTTCCTATTTCTCTCAGACAGAAATATGTTTTAAGCAGATTTAAAAAATAAACTATATTAAACCCCTTACTGGAAAAAAGTCACTTCTGGACAGAGACCAAGCCAAAGCAATTTTAGTTCAAATTGGTTTTCCTGGAAAAGTTGAAAATATAGTTCAGGAAAGAAACGCCTTGGCAACTTTACAAATCAACAAGATCAGTCTACATATCCTCAACCACAGTGACACTCAGTACTAGTGAAGGAAAGAGTCTCCTGGGGAGCTTGTTAAAATGCAGATTTCAGGGTCCAGACTGTATTAATATTAATAGTTCTGCCGCAGACCTGGGTACTTTTGGTACAGGAGATTTGAAGATCACAGTTCAATTAACTGAAAAGACAAACACAAAGATTTATAAAAGTGGGTAGGATGAGAATGAGGAATTGTGTTAATGATGATGTTTTGCTTTGCTTCACTGATAGCTCAGTGAGTAAAGAATCTAAATGCAATGTGGAGACACAGGAGATGTGAGTTCAGTCCCTGGGTCGGGAAGATCTCCTGGAAGGGGAAATTATGGCCCACTCCAGTAGTCTTGCCTAGAGAATCCCATGGACAGAGGAGCCTGGTGGCCTACAGTCCATGGGGCCACAAAGAGTTGGACGTGACTAAACATACACACGTATTTTGTTATGAAGCTATTTTGTTATAAGCTAAACACAATTTATCTCTTAGCCCCCTCAGCGGGGCCACCTGACTTAGTGTCATAGGACAGCCTGGTTTGAGGCACAGATCTGTCAGTCTGTGTGTGACATTGGGTAAGTCATTCACTGTCTTTGGAGTTCAGTTTTCTGTAAAGTGAGGAGACTGGATGATATCAGTGGTCCTTTACCTTTTTGAGATTTGTCTCCTTTGAGCAGCTAAGAAAATTCTTCCATTTTTTTTCTCCAGAAAAATACACAAATACATGTGCACAAGTACACGTGCATTTTTGCACACAAATTCAGGGAGGGTCACAGTTCCCTTAACATGCTTACAGGGACTTCCTGAGCCAGTGATGCTCAGAACTGGAGAACTGGCTCATCTGACTATGTCTCATACCCACTCCCATTCAGATTTGTTCCACTGGGGCGTCTCCACTCCCTGCCCCGTGTGGGCATCACCTCTGTCACTGACAGGCATGGCACTTCATGAAGCTGCATAAATCCAATCATTATAAGACTCTACAGAAGTAGGTGACGTGATCTTCAATTTATAAATGAGAAAACTGAGGTTTCTAAAGGTGAAATCACTTGTCTGAGGTCACATGCTTGTAACAAACAGGCTCTGGATCTGACCCTGAGCTCTTAACCCTTCTGCTGGATAATTCTTTGTTGTGGGGTCTGTCCTGTGCTCTGTGAGATGTTGAACAGCATCCCTAGCCTCTACCCATTAGATGCCAATAATGTCCTGCCTCTCCCCATTGTGACAACCAAAAGTGTCTCTAGACATCACCAAATATACCCTGGCGTGCAAACTAGCCCCCAGCAGAGAACCACATTATGTTCTCCTGATTACATCACTACAGTGAGTTGCAGTCACTGGGGAGGAAATAGGGATTCTCTCTGAGGACAGGAGAAAAGTTAAGAACCATCATGCCAAGCTCTCACGTACTTCAGGAAGGAACAAACCATAGGTCATTTCCAGCTTCATGACTCCTTAAATTCTTAATTTCTAAAAATGTTCCTGTTGAGCTTTAATGTAATGGTAAAATGCTTGTGTGCAGCTGAGTTACTCCTAAATTTGGCTGTGAGACAACAAAAACTGTTGCTCTTTGAACAACCTCTCCTACAGGCCAAACGGGCCCATACCAACATGATTCCCAGAGAGGAATTCCAAAGTCTGAGGAAATACAGCTGGGATTTGAAATAGGATGTCAGATGGCCTCAGTGTTGTGTTTAGCAAGGCTGCCCTGCGGCCTGGCTGGCAGCAGACAGGGGAGGCACGGGAAATGAGAAATTTGTCCCTGCTGCCACTTACTGGTTACTTTCCCAAAGCACTTGAAACAGTTGCTAGATCCAACTGGTCCAACTGAGACAGTTATTTGATCCAGTTTGGTGGATTATGAAATTGAGAGCTAGAAAAGTCAACACTGGATGCTGTTGGGGGCGGGTGTGGGGGTATATGAGAGGGACTGTTATAAACAAAAGTTCTATTTAAAAATAATCTAGTGGATTATTATATTTAAAATGGATAACCAATAAGGTCCTACGGGAGAGCACGTGGAAATCTGCTCAAAGTTATGTGGCAGCCTGGATGGGAGGGGGTTTGGGGGAGAATGGATACATGTATATGTATGGCTGAATTCCTTCACTGTCCACCTGAAAATATCAGGACATTGTTAATCGGCCTTACCCCCTTACAAAATAAAAAGTTAAAAACATTAAAAAAAACATGGACGAAAATAATCTAGCGGAACAAAGCACGAAGACACGGTTACAGGAAGCTTTTAAAGAGTTTGAGAAAAATCACAATGCTTTGCAGCATGACTGATGCTGGTTGTAACTCCTGAGAAGGAAATTGAGATTCAAATTCCAGCCCTACATATCAAAGGTTCCCAAGAGACCTATTTAGTAAACAAATGTTTAAGTATTTACAACGTGTCAGACACTCTGATCAAAAACAGAGCCTGGCCCTGGACTAGGTTACAGTCTGGAAAGGGAACAAGCATAGTCAGGAAGCTTGGCTGTAGCAGTGATATGCTCAGGTGCTTTGGGGGGCACCCAGGCTAGACAGTCCGTCATGGAGATCCAGAAAGACTTCCTGATGAAGTCTGAGTTCAGTAAGACTTAGCTGGGCAAGAGTCGGGGCAGATTGTGGAGAAAGCCTTGGGAATAGCAGGTACTGAACAAATGGAGATGCCTGGATGGGAAGGAGAAGAGATTCTGGGGCACTCTTGGGGAGGGCACGCCCACAGCGAGGCTGGAGCAGGGATTGGGGAGAGAGGTGGGTGGGGCGGAAAGATGAGGTTGTAAGAGGTCGTGTGGGGATTTAGCTGGGACGGTTTTAAGATTTCTGCAGACCTCGATGCTTTTGAAAGCCCCGTCATATGGAACATGAAAATGTATCCTGATTCCATCTTAAACTAATTTACAAGTAACAATGAGTTGAATTTCTATTGACTCTTTAATAGCTTGCTCCTTTCTATTTCAAAGTTTTCTTTTTGTATTTCAGAGCAAGTAATTTTTTTTTTTCCCCAAATACCAAACCTCTTCAAAGGGTATTGAAAAGCTGATACGCTGCTCTAGGCATCATGCTTAAAGGGCTGTAATCACAATTCTTTGTTTTAAATTTGCAGGTTTAAACCTGCATAAAGCTGATAACTACCCCCTCCACTGCCCAGTGTCCATTCTCTCCCTTCTCCCTTCAGCAGGCCTGAAAGTACTCAGAGTGGCCCCAGCTTCTCTCGCAGCAAGGAACAGCCATGTGACCAAAGTTTTGGCCACTGGGGCGTGTGCAGAAGTGACCTGTGAAATTTTCCGTTCATATATTTAAAAAGGAAGCTGGCTACCCCTCTTCCTTTTTATCCTATCTCTGCCAGCTGGAATATGGACATGGTAGTGGGGGGGGGTGTTACTCTTGCCTAGTGAATCCCAGGGACAGTGGAGCCTGGTGGGCTGCCGTCTATGGGGTCGCACAGAGTCGGACACGACTGAAGCGACTTAGCATGCATGCATGCATACATTGGTGAAGGAAATGGCAACCCACTCCAGTATTCTTGCCTGGAGAATCCCAGGGACAGAGGAGCCTGGTGGGCTTCCGTCTATAAGGTCACACAGAGTCGGATACGACTGATGCGACTTAGCAGCAGCAGCAGTGGGGGGAAATGTCAGCCACATCAGATCAGATCAGATCAGTCGCTCAGTCGTGTCCGACTCTTTGTGACCCCATGAACCGCAGCACGCCAGGCCTCCCTGTCCATCACCAGCTCCCGGAGGTCACTCAGACTCGCATCCATCGAGTCAGTGATGCCATCCAGCCATCTCATCCTCTGTCGTCCCCTTCTCCTCCTGCCCTCAATCCCTCCCAGCATCAGAGTCTTCTCCAATGAGTCAACTCTTCTCATGAGGTGCCCAAAATACTGGAGTTTCAGCTTTAGCATCATTCCTTCTAAAGAAATTCCAGGATTGATCTCCTTCAGAATGGACTGGTTGGATCTTCTTGCAGTCCAAGGGACTCTCAAGAGTCTTCTCCAACACCACACTTCAAAAGCATCAATTCTTCAGCACTCAGCCTTCTTCACAGTCCAGCTCTCACATCCATACATGACCACAGGAAAGACCATAGCCTTGACTAGGCAAACCTTTGTTGGTAAAGTAATGTCTCTGCTTTTGAATATGCTATCTAGGTTGGTCATAACTTTCCTTCCAAGGAGTAAGCGTCTTTTAATTTCATGGCTGCAGTCACCATCTGCAGTGATTTTGGAGCCCAGAAAAACAAAGTCTGACACTGTTTCCACTGTTTCTCCATCTATTTGCCATGTAGTGATGGGACCAGATGCCATGATCTTCGTTTTCTGAATGTTGAGCTTTAAGCCAACCTTTTCACTCTCCACTTTCACTTTCATCAAGAGGCTTTTTAGCCCCTCTTTACTTTCTGCCATAAGAGTCGTGTCATCTGCATATCTGAGGTTATTGATATTTCTCCCGGCAATCTTGATTCCAACTTGTGTTTCTTCCAGTCCAGCATTTCTCATGATGTACTCTGCATATAAGTTAAATAAACATGGTGACAATATGCAGCCTTGACGTACTCCTTTTCCTATTTGGAACCAGTCTGTTGTTCCATGACCAGTTCTAACTGTTGCTTCCTGACCTGCATACAGATTTCTTAAGAGGCAGATCAGGTGGTCTGGTATTCCCATCTCTTTCAGAATTTTCCATAGTTTATTGTGATCCACACAGTCAAAGGCTTTGGCATAGTCAATAAAGCAGAAATAGATGTTTTTCTGGAACTCTCTTGCTTTTTCCATGATCCAGCGGATGTTGGCAATTTGATCTCTGGTTCCTCTGCCTTTTCTAAATCCAGCTTGAACATCAGGAAGTTCACGGTTCACATATTGCTGAAGCCTGGCTTGGAGAATTTTGAGCATTACTTTACTAGCGTGTGAGATGAGTGCAATTGTTCGGTAGTTTGAGCACTCCTTGGCATTGCCTTTCTTTGGGATTGGGATGAAAACTGACCTTTTCCAATCTTGTGGCCACTGCTGAGTTTTCACAGCCACATAGACGGGGGTAATACTCCAGGGCAGTGGCTCTTGAACTGTAGCATCAGAGTCACCTGGAGGGCTTATTAACACACAGATTGCTGGGCCCCATCACCAGGAATTATGAGTCACTGGGTCTGAATCATTCCTAACAAATTTCCAGGGGATGCTGATGCTGTTGTTTGGGAACCACACTTTGAACACTATCCCCTAAATGGTGGTGGAGCACTAAGAAGATACTTGGGTGTCTGGACAACCCTGGCGGGGGCAGAGGGGTAGAAATCTGTCTTCCATCTGGACTGCTTGTTATGTTTCTTGAAACCTCTATAGCTTTGGGTCTTGTTACATCAGCTTAATCTACAGCAGCTAATCCAGGTTAAGGATATTACACTTCGCCCAGGGAGGTAGTATGCTGTGTGACTGAGTATGGGGAGTATGTGCATGCTCAGTCGTGTCCGACTCTTTGTTATCCAATGGACTATACGTAGCCCGCCAGGCTCCTCTGTTCATGGGATTCTTCAGGTAAGAATACTGGAGTGGATTTTCATGCCCTCCTCCAGGGGATCTTCCCGATCCAGGGATCGGATCTGTGGCTCCTTCGACTCCTGCGTTACAGGCAGATTCTTTACCGCTGAGCCACTGGGGAAACCCTTGAATATGGGGAACTGGATTTGCATCTCAGTTATGCCACTTCCTTAGCTTCCTAGATTTGGAGTAAGTTCTTTAACCTTTTGTGACTCTGTTTTCCCATCTATTAAATGGATTTAAGTGGACAAGTTTCCCTAAACCTCACACGCCCTTTCTAGACCACGTTCATCACCAGGACCACAGAACTCTGTGCTCAAGGGCCATGAATGCACTTCCATGAGCTGTATGAACATCTCCTCTGGCGCTGCCCTTCTGATGACTGCCTGTGCCTTCCAGGTACCACCCTAGGTCTGAGATGTTTCCATGGAGTGACTGTAAGACAAAGATGTGAGTGCAACTTGAATGGGTGGGCTGGCATGTCCTGTGTTAAAATGAGGCCTCTCTGGTGTGTGATGACTGAACAGAGAGTGGGAAAAAACAAGGGGGGTGGCAGGTGAACTGTGGGCCAGAGGCAAGCTCTCTAAGTTGTCACATTTCAGTGGCATGGAATAATTTATAAATCTGAGAATTCTAGATTTGAGCATAGCTTTTCAGTATATTTGTCAAGATAGGAGAATAGAACATATTTTATTTAACAGTTTGATAGCTTGATTTATGATTTTAAAATATTTAGACATATGGCCTATGGACTTCTATCTGGACTCCTTGGCCTGCAAATTTAAGCCCAAGCCTGGTTACTGTGTTGGCCTGGCATGAAGACTAAATAAAAGAAGACATGAAAAATACTCAAAACAATGGTACATGTGGTATGCGTGCATCATTAACAATGATGATACTTAATTCCCTTGAGGGCAACATGGACCTAGTAAAAGACTTAAAGCAGAATGTGACATTTGCTTACTGTTTTTTCTACAAATATTGACTAAGGGTCTACTCTGTGCCTGGCATTATTCTGGGAGCTGCCAATAATAGTGGTGAACAAAATAAAGCCCCTATTTCCAATGAATGTATATTAGAGTGTGTGTGGGGGGAAACAGATAAAAATAACTATTTTATCTTTAAGATTCAAGTGATGGGTTTTGGTTTTAGAAAGATCATACTGGCTGGAGGGAGGTAAGATTACACTTAGAGTCAGGAGCTTGTCAGGATAATTCAAAGAAGAGATGGGCTTCCCAGGTGGTTCAGCAGTAAAGCATCCAGCTGCCAATGCAAGAGATGCAAGAGACTTGGGTTCGATCCCTGGATCTGGAAGATCTCCTGGAGAAGGAAATGCCAACCTACTCTAGTATTCTTGTCTGGAAAATTCCGTGGACAGAGGAGCCTGGTGGGGTCCATGGGGTCTCAGAGAGCTGGACCTGACTGAGCACACATACACACAAAGAAGAGATGATGGTTGTCTGATGCCAGGTAGTGGAAGAGTGAATAAAGATCAGTGAAAAGAGTAAAAAAAGATTAACCTAGTAGAATGATGGTACTTGGTGATTAATGGATATTGGGAGTAAGACTGAAAATAGGAATCAAGGGTGACAGCTAGGATTCTGAGGTACTGGGATACTGGTGATGCTGGTCACTGAGATTTAGATAGAACACAGGAGAAAAAACGAATTTGGAGAGGAGGAGGGGATCAGTTTTGGAGATTTGGGGTTTCAGATGCCCATAGAGCACCGACATGCAAATGTCCATAAGCAGTTTTATATCTGGGCAGATCTTTGGCCAGTTAGAAAGTGTCTCAGTGGTGATAGCCAAAAGCAGCATGGTGCAAGCATTCAATGGGAATGTAGAGGCAGACGTAGTAAGGAAGTAGAAGCAGAAAGACAGTAGTTTTGTCAGGAGTGTGAGCTGTGTAGGCACCCTGAGAAGGAGGTGAAGTGCAAGAAAACTTTGGTGGTTTAGTTGCTAAGTCGTGTCTGACTCTTGCAACCTTATGGACTGTAGCCCACCAGGCTCCTCTGTCCATGGGATTTTCTAGGGAAGAATACTGCAGTGGCTTGCCATTTCCTTCTCCAGGGGATCTTCCGGACCCAGGGATTGAACCTGGGTCTCCTGCACTTCAGGCAGATTCTTTACCAACTGAGCTACCAGGGAAGACCTACTTGTAATGAAATTGACATTTTTGTAAGGCCATTGGAAAGCAAGCTGTGGAGGGTAGATTGGAGAGTCATCAGACGGGGTAGTTCACAGAGCAAGTTGCTGCAGGGGTAGGAGGAAAGAGATTCTAATGAAAACTATTGACTGTTTCACCATGGAGAAAAACAAATGAAATCATTCGTATATTCATTTATGGGCTTCCCTGGTGGCTCAGTGGTTAAGAATCTACCTGCCAATGCAGGAGATGAGGGTTCGATCCCTCGGTTGCAAAGATCTCCTGGTGAAGGAAATGGCAACCCATTCCAGTATTCTAGCCTGGGAACTCCCATGGACAAAGGAGCCTGGTGGGCTACAGTCCATGGGGTCACAAAAACGTCAGACGTGGCTTAGTGACTAAACAACAACAAACACTCATCCATTTGTTGATTGAATAACAAGTATATGAAATCTAACTGAATACTGTTCTGATGCTGGAAATAAGATAGAAAAAAACTCCCACCCTATATCATGTCAGTTCAGTAGCTTAAAACAAAAACAAACCCCCAAACAAAAACTGGGCCCCTGCCAGGCCAGGGCTAAATAGGCAGGGTCTTCGTAGAAGTGTATGTGATTGCAATACACCTGAGTCCCCCAGCAGAGATTTCACTCACTCCCATGTAAGGCAGCAACAACTGGACCAAGAACCTGGACTCTGAATCCCCCTGATGTGAGAAAAAATTTTTATTTCAGCAAGTTTTAACTATTAATGATTAGAGGCTCTCTTGCAAGCTCATTGCCCTTGCTGTACTGAAAGCCTTAAATAACAACAGATAAAAGACACTGGCAAAAAATCCCCCAATTCAACTGATTCCATTTAGATATCACCTAAATGGACTAAATTCATTAGGTCCTGCTTAATCCTACCCCCATATTAATGGGGTTAATAGTCAATAGACTATAGTTAATAGACTATTAATGAGTTAGTAGTCATTAACAGTTTTTGAAGGACAGATAGGGAAGCAAAGGAGGGGCATGTTGTGCTTTATCCTAAACAGGCACCCTGAGGAACAGACTGGAAAAAACTCCTGGCACGTGACCTGAGACATGTTAGACAGAGTAGGTATATTTCAAGTGTCAGAGGAGGGTGGAGATATGTCAAATTTATGCATGGGCATTCAGAGAAAGTTCGAACAGAAACGGCCTTGGAAGTCTCTGAGTGAAATTCTTTATTTGACAAGATGAAAACAATCCATCACAAGGCCATTTGATAGATGTCCAGCTAGAACCCAAGTGTCCTGAAAACCCACCTCGCATTTTTTTCTATTATGTCATGTTTCTGAGTTAAATTTTCAAATAAATGACTTTCCCAGTAAAAAATGATTTCTGGAGGGTGATGACTTTTATGAAAAATTTCGCCTGTGGAAGATTCCAACATCAGACTGCAAATCTCTAAGACCACAGGATCAAAAATTCTGCGGTAAAAACAGATCACTCTGTTCTTTATAGTGTGGATCATTCAAGCCCCTTGCTTTCCCCCAGAAACCCACTGGTATGTAACCTTCTGACCAATTCATTTTTACCCTCTATTTCATTACTGAAACAGAAGCCACACTATAGAAAGGAGTTTGGTGATGAGAAAGAAAAATGAAATTTTGATTGCAATTAAGACTTGAAGATTTTCTGTATATTACAACCCATATCCCACCTTACCAAAGAAAAAGTGAATTTCAATTAGGACATAAAGTAATTCTCTCTGAAACTGTGGGATGGAAAGATCAGCCGTGGGTCTTAGGAGTATATTTATCTCTCAGAAAAATCTCATCCCCAGGATGCATCAGACTTAAATGACATACATTGGGGGTATATTACATTTTATTCTAGCATTGATGGAACGGGGCGGGGGGGTGGGAAAGGAAAGAAAAATGAAGCAAGGTGAAAAATAGGGCGATTGAGAGACAGAGAAACTTGTTAATTACAGGACTTTTTGAGCAAGATATTTTTCTTCCCTTTCACAAGTTAGAAGCTATGAATAATTCATACCAGCATGGAAAGGCTGCCTTTTCCCTGGGTGATGTATAACTGAGCAGGAGAGAGCTTCGAGTGGGTTCACCGCATCAGCCACCACTCTAGCTTCTGAGCACGGGGGTGCTCTCCTCTAGAGCTCAGCTTCTGCTTTTGCAGCCAAGCACCCTTACTGCTGCTGCTGCTGCCTGCCTACCTGCCCACCCGCCCCGGCTTGCAGCCTGCCACTTTACTTTCTCCAGCCCTGCTGCCAGCTGAGGAGTCTCCCTGCAGCTGCTGGCTTCTGCCTAGGGCCATGTGTGGACGCTGCACTGGGAAGGAGGCACTTGCCCCTGGCGCTGATCCCAGCTGAGTTTCTCCTGTTGATTGCAGGACCACAGATGCTGCTGCTGAGGAGTTATTTGCTGTCCTCCCTTCCTCTGCTACCCGCCAGCTAAGGACCAGCCAGAAAGTAAGATACCCCCAACCCCTTTCCCTCTGGCATTTTCCCCAGCTGGCATATCTCTGCTTTCTTATGGAAACTAGGGGCTCCATCTGCCATCCCCACGTGTGTATATGTGTGTGTATTTAGGGGACGAAGGGGCGATTGAGGGACAGGGATTGTATTGTTCTGTCCCAAGGCATCCCTGGTGCCTGCTGAGTGCAAAGAGGCCTTTCTCGGCACTGGAGACATTTTCGAGGCAGGCACTTGTCATTTGCCACCCCCGTTCTCCTCGAGCTCCCTCTACCCCCTTCCCCAGCCCATTATTCTGCCACAGCCTTTTGTGTCGGTGGCAGAGGGCTGAAGGAAGTTCTCTGCCCTCCCTGCAGGAGGGCATCAGGATGGGCCGCGCTGCGAGAAACGGACGCTAGCCAGCGAGGTGTGAAGAGTTGGCCAGAATGACCAACTCTTCCACGTCCACCTCCTCCACCACCGGGGGATCGCTGCTGCTGCTCTGCGAGGAAGAGGAGTCGTGGGCGGGCCGACGCATCCCCGTGTCCCTCCTGTACTCGGGCCTGGCCATCGGGGGCACGCTGGCCAACGGCATGGTCATCTATCTCGTGTCGTCCTTCCGAAAGCTTCAGACGACCAGCAACGCTTTCATCGTGAACGGTTGCGCCGCCGATCTCAGCGTCTGCGCCCTCTGGATGCCGCAGGAGGCGGTGCTCGGGCTCCTGCCCGCGGGCTCCACTGAGCCCCCCGGGGATTGGGACGGCGCCGGGGGCAGCTACCGCCTGCTGCGGGGCGGGCTGCTGGGCCTCGGGCTCACCGTGTCCCTCTTGTCCCACTGCCTGGTGGCCCTGAACCGCTACCTGCTCATCACCCGGGCGCCCGCCACCTACCAGGCGCTGTACCAGCGGCGCCACACGGCGGGCATGCTGGCGCTGTCCTGGGCGTTAGCCCTGGGCCTCGTGCTGCTGCTCCCGCCCTGGGCGCCGCGTCCGGGCGCCGCGCCCCCGCGCGTCCACTACCCGGCGCTGCTGGCCGCAGGGGCGCTGCTGGTGCAGACGGCGCTGCTGCTGCACTGCTACCTGGGCATCGTGCGCCGCGTGCGCGTCAGCGTCAAGCGGGTCAGCGTCCTCAATTTCCACCTGCTGCACCAGCTGCCCGGCTGCGCCGCCGCCGCCGCCGCCTTCCCGGGCGCCCCGCACGCGCAGGGCCCGGGTGGTGCTCAGCTCCCGGCGCAGGCTCAGCCCCTGCCCGCGGCGTTGCACCCGCGGCGGGCGCAGCGGCGTCTCAGTGGCCTGTCGGTGCTGCTGCTCTGCTGCGTCTTCCTGCTGGCCACGCAGCCGCTTGTGTGGGTGAGCCTGGCCAGCGGCTTCTCGCTGCCCGTGCCCTGGGGCGTGCAGGCGGCCAGTTGGCTCCTGTGCTGTGCCCTGTCCGCGCTCAACCCGCTGCTCTACACGTGGAGGAACGAAGAGTTCCGCCGCTCCGTGCGCTCTGTCCTGCCTGGCGTCGGCGACGCGGCGGCCGCTGCTGCCGCCGCCACGGCCGTGCCCGCGGTGTCCCAAGCTCAGCTGGGCACTCGCGCCGCAGGCCAGCACTGGTGACCCGGGCAGGGCGCTCGGGAAGCGGAGATGCCCGCCTTCCAATGGCCTTGGTCACCACCGCCTCCTGCACTTGGAAAGTATCCCTAGCTTGAACGAAGACTCCGGCGGGGGAAGCTCAATAATAAATCTGTGCGAAGATTTCGCCTTCGACCCCAGTGGGATACCTGAACCGAGGTTTCAGTGTACATGTGGGCCGCGAAGTCATTTTCGATGGCCACCTGATTTTTACTCTTTGTTTCCGTGTATTAGGGAAATCCTAAAGTCAGAACACCGGAAACTTCAGGAACTTGCACACTTACTTTTCGAAAGAACCTGTTAATTTCTTTTAACGGTTTTGGAAAAAACAGCTTTGTTACCTTGATTACCATTCCCTCCTTCATCGTCTTATGATGTATATAAAGCGCCTTGAGTGTGCATAAGCCAAAGGAAATGAATGATATTGATGAAGGAAATAATATTTATAAAGCATTTGAGAAAGTAACCTATCTTTAATGATGCTTCTGTTACAATTTAGCCTTTCTATATTGACCTGAAGAATGAAGCCACAGATATGCACACCAGTAAGTTGCCATTAAGACCTCAGGCCTTTTGTTCTTAAAAGGGTTTTTATAAAGTAAAATCATTCCCGGATGAGATAGAATCTTAGCCAGTGAGGAGGGAAACCCTCAGATTTATTATTTTACATTCCCCTTTGCACTTCTAAGATTGAAAATTGACATTAAGTGTTAAAGTGACAGGTTTCCACTGTGTTCACTGATGGTCTGAGCCAGCTATGAAATGTTGAAAACAGTAAGGGCGCTATTCTATTAGGTACCAGTGTAGGTTTTCCGTGGCATGCACATTTGTTGTTACCCTCATTTTGTCATCGATTTACCTGCCTTGTGAGTGTGATTGCGGCCGTGAACTTTCTGTACTATAATGGTTGCTAAGGAGAATAAGTCTTTCTGTTTTCTCTTTAACATTTAAAATATCTCAATGCACCTGATTTAATTAAACACGACTAACACCATGATTGCATAGCTAATATTAACCTCTGTAGCATGCTCCTAAATGCTAGAACTTACTGAGCATGTGGTATACTAAAGCAATACCCACTGGACAAGGACATTGTACTTCTTCCAGACACCAGAAGAAGCAGTCATCAATTATATGAAAAGAGACATAGAGACACCTCTGGCTACCAAGAATTCTCGTCTTGACTCAATTTATGAGAAAACTCTCAGGTGGGACTTTATCTTGCAAATGAACCACTCTGCAAAGCCACCTGTGCTTTTTTAGGGTTTAGACAAGCCACACATTAGAAAGTAACAAATTTTTTTTATGTAGTTCATATGTATTACCATGACACTTAACATTGATATCATATATGTTAAAGAAGGTATAATGAACTCAGTTATAAAAAGGAACAGTTCAAGTGGGAATCTGTTCTAAAGTGTATAATTTGAGGCTTGCCATTTTCATCTCTTTTAGTAAATTTATTTAGGGATGTTCAATATTTGAAATGCAAAGCTGTGTGAAATCACTATAAAGTTAAAATGAGAGAAAAGTAGTAAAATAATCAGTTACCAGCAATTCTGACTGCTGCTCACCACATCCAGTCTGGGGCTGAGCAGCCTCGACTGTGTAATTCAGGAACTAAACTGTTGGCCTTCTGGACGTTTGTAGGCCAGGAGAGTGGGAACACTTGTACATTTGAATAATTATGGAAGTGGCGGGAAACTTTGACATGTTTGCAGAAAAACAAAGCAGATGTGTTCATCACCAGTAGTCAGCATTTTATAATCTAATCCCTTTGTGCATGCACCATTTCTCTCTTACTAAGGTTTCATCTGCTCCTATTTTTCTTGATTTAAATACTTAATTAAAGTTCAGACAACTGTTCCTGTGTCTGTTTTTTTTTCTTGTGTCCCTGGTCTTCTTGAATATCTCTTTGAGAACACTAACAGATGACACTGTATCCCAAAGCACTGGTGATAAAAGCGACTTCTTTGTTCTGGCTTTATTTGATTCTACATTTAGTTTCTAAATTTATTTCTGTCTTTTATAACTAAATAGGATACATCTGCCAGCATTGAAAAGAAATAGGTATCATTTCCTTTCTGTAAGTGTAACTGATTTGGGGGAAAGGCTGCAACAACAGAGAACTGAATTTTACCTTTTTGTGGGGAGGGGGCTGGGGGACACTTGTCTAAGTTCCTTATCAAAAGGTTTTCTTTTTATTAGGCCTTTATCCTTGTTTCACACGGTAGATGCTACAAACAATTTTCCCCGCTATTCCTGCAAACAGTTGACAAGCACATAAACTTAGCTTTGCAAGTATCCAATACCTTGCAGTGTTTCTGGCTAACTCAGAACCACCTTTGCTGGCTCAGTGCCATGTGGGAGACCTACTTCAGGTTGTATTTACTGGTAATTAACTCCACAGGACTGATTCACTTTTAATTTAGAAGTAGAAATGATGTGTCTAAAAACGCCTTACTCGGGCAAGAGCTGGGAGTTGGAGTTACTGCTTTTACAAATTAAGTTAATGAAGATTGTGTTCCTGTTTAAATGAAACTACATATTATCCACTCAGGAATGAAAAGTCCTAATTGCTCTTGTGGGCTGTCCTGCTTCGCTTTTTCTACTTTTTTTCTTTAGGTATATGCCTATTAAGACATATAGCACACTCCCCACCCACCCATCCTTGCACTTTAATGGCTAAATTCTAGGATGTAATAGGTATTACTCCTAGTGCTTTCCTGCTTCCAAAATGAAATATGTGCTTAAACAATAATTCTGTTTTGTACACAGGCATCCACGGGTGTTTTTCTTTTTTTTTTAAAATACTATTGGGCTTTAACTCTCTGATAGAGAAAACCCTTGAAAAGATCTGCTCACCAAAGAAACATGGGTCTGCTCTGGCCTCCTGGCTCAATGCAAATCTGTTCTGAGGACAGCTGAATTGGCCAGCTTCACTGTTTACCATGTGACCTTTATTCCATTCTCCCAGGGACTCAGACACTGCTCCTCTGGCTCGAAGGCAGTCCAGGGAGCTGACCTGACAAAAGGCGTCAGTGGCATAAACTTAAACTCAAGAACGCTGAGAAAAACAGTAGATGTCCCTCACTTTCAAAAGCCTGCCCTTAATGTTTCTGGGGTGTTGGAGGTAAGAATGGATCTCTGGGAAGGAGCTCTTGGCTTGCAGAAACAAGGCTGCAGGGACCCTTTCTTTCTGCCTCTCCTCTCCTAATCAATATGCTGAGTGAGGGGACCCCCTGTGTGGACTCAGCCCAGGTCCTATCTCTGCACACCTCCGCCTCTCAACCAGCCATCTTGCCCAACTCCAGGATCTATGCACACATACAGAGGGTAGAGCAGAAGTGATCTCAAGCCATTTAGAAAGGGAATTCTGGGGGTCTGGGTACCAAGGCAAGGCACAGGCTCTGCCTGGGGAAAGGCACATTTCCTTGGCTCCCCTTTCTATGTGGTAAAGGAATTAGCCAGAGGAGGGTGGGAACAGGTTCTTTAAAGCATGGGACCCAGACTGGGACCCTCAGTATCTCTAACCTAAGGGCACTGCTGCTTTCATATACTTCCTCCTCAGGTATCCTTTCCTAGCTCCTCCCATCTTAAACAGGTACAGCATACACAGTTTCTCCAGGTACTTAATCACATCAAGCCTATTGCTGTCAGTAAAGAGGACAGTGGGGAGGGAGTGGGAAGGATAACAATGAAACCAGGGAGGTCAGATGCTGATGGTTATTGAAAAGGCATGATGGGTGACTGGGATGTTTTGCACAGTTCTCTTTACTGTGTGTATCTTTGGAATCTTTCACAATGAAAAGTTAAAGAAAAGTGAAGCCAAGGAAGAAGGAAGGAAGAAAGAGAAAAAGTCAAGAAAGAACAATAATTAAGGTACCTAAGGTTATGCGGCAACTTAAAAGGAGGAGCTTGGATTCAAAATTTTGTCTGAATCCAGAGCGTGAGAGAGCATGAAAGCATGACAGCACATAACTACTGTGCTGTCAGATATGATCAGAGTTTTTAATCAAGTGCGGATCCCTCTCCAGGATGTGTTGTTGTTGTTCAATCACCCAGCTGCGTCCGACTCTTTTCGATACCAAGGACTGCAGCACGTCAGGCCTCTCTGTCCCTCACTGTTTCCTGAAGTTTACCCAAGTTCACGTACATTGCATCGGTGATTCCAGGATGTGACCATTCTCTAATGCTCCCCTTCTCCTACTTGTACCTGTCACTATAGCCTACTTGTTCTCTATACTGCCTTCTAAACATGGCCCATGTTTTGTGTCTGTAACTTGTTCATTCAAGGACCTTGCTAGTGGCCCCTGGCATCTCATCACTTACCCGACACTCATCCTTCCTTCCTGGAAGGTTCCCTTTGTTTCTCCCCCTCATCAGAGCTCCTCTAGTCATACTCTCTGCCCCTACAGACCTCCCACACCTCTCTGATCTTACCACATATTCCCTTGTATTACCTCTGCCTTTATGTCTGTGATATCTCCGAAACTAGATAGGAAAGTTTTTTTTTTGGGGGGGGGGTTTATTTTTTATTTCTTCATTTTTAGAGCAAATATTGCCTTTTATCTTTTGCTATTGTTGTTATTGTTCAGTTGCTCAGTGGTTTCCAACTCTTTGTGACCTCCCTGTCCAGGCCTCCCTGTCCTTCTGCACCTCCTGGAGCTTGCCCAAACTCATGTCCATTGAGTCAGTGATGCCATCTAACCATCTTATCCCCTGTTGTCCCCCTTTCTTCCTGCCTTCAATCTTTCTCAGCATCAGGGTCTTTTCTAATGAGTCAGTTCTTCCCATCAGGTGGCCAAAGTATTAGAGCTTCAGCTTCAGCATCAGTCCTTCCAATGAATATTCAGGACTGATTTCCTTTAGGATGGACTGGTTGGATCTCCTTGCAGTCTCTCCTTGCAGTCCAAGGGACTCTTAAGAGTCTTCTCCAAGACCACAGTTCAAAAGCATCAGTTCTTTAACACTCAGCCTTCTTTATAGTCCAACTCTCACATACATACATGACCACTGGAAAAACCATAACTTTGACCCTATGGACCTTTGTTGGCAAAGTAATATCTCTGCTTTTTAATACAGTGTCTAGGTTGGTCATAGCTTTTCTTCCAAGGAGCAAGTGTCTTTTAATTTCATGGCTGCAGTCACCATCTGCAGTGATTCTGGAGCCCAAGAAAATAAAGTCTGTCACTATTTCCATTGTTTCCTCATCTATTTGCCATGAAGTGATGGGACCAGATGCCATGATCTTCATTTTTGGAAAGTTGAGTTTTAGGCCAGCTTTTTCACTCTCCTCTTTCACCTTCATCTAGAGGCTCTTTAGTTCCTCTCCACTTTCTGCCATAAGGGTGGTGTCATTTGCATTTCTGAGGTTATTGATATTTCTCCTGGCAATCTTGATTTTAGATTGTGTTTCATCCAGCCTGGCATTTCACATGATGTACTCTGCATATAAGATAAGTTAAATAAGCAGGATGACAATATGCGGCCTTGACCTACTCCTTTTCTAATTTGGAACTGGTCTGTTGTTCCATGTTTGGTTCTAGCTGTTGCTTCTTGCTCTGTATACAGGTTTCTTAGGAGGCAGGTAAGGTGGTCTGGTATTTCCATCTCTTTAAGAATTTTACACATTTTTATCTTTTAGTAACCAGTTACCTGAAATATAGTAAATAATTCATATATGTTTATAGTTGATAAGAATTTTGAAAGAGAAAAAGATTTTGATCCTTTCCTTGTCTGTATATTTTTCTCTTAATAAAACAGACTGAGAATAAATCCTATTTCCCAACTCATATCTTGCCAAAGGATATCCAAGAGTAATGATTATGAGATTATGAGCCATGTGTATAAGTCACACACTATCAACATTCAAAAAACTATGATCATGGCAGCTGAGCGCCGAAGAATTGATGCTTTTGAATTGTGGTGTTGGAGAAGACTCTTGAGAGTCCCTTGGACTGCAAGGAGGTCCAATCAGTCCATCCTGAAGGAAATCAGTCCTGAATATTCATTGGAAGGACTGATGCTGAAGCTGAAATTCCAATACTTTGGCCACCTGACGCAAAGAACTGACTCATTGGAAAAACCCTGATGCTGGGAAAGATTAAAGGTGGGAGGAGAAGGGGACGACAGAGGATGAAATGATTGGATAGCATCACCGACTGGATGGACTGGAGTTTGAGAAAGCTCTGGGAGCTGGAGATGGACAGGGAAGCCTGGCATCCTGCAGTCCATGGGATAGCAAAGAATCAGACACGACTGAGTGACTGAACTGACTGACTGATCATTTGGGGAGAGATTTACATTCCTGTTATCCAAGCTCTGTTCACACTGACAAAAACAACAATAAGGAGTTTCAGTCCTAATTACTGCTTTAAATTCAAGGTCAAATTACTGAACAAATATTCAATAATTAGACATGTACTTCTTTCTCAGAGCCTTGCATAGTAAAGTTTTGTATTTTTGATTTCTAAAAGCTTTAAACATTACTAATCAATGGCCATGCAATTTTGCTAACATCCTGGGAGAAACAGCTGTGGTAACCTGTTTACTTCTTGTCAGTTCACTGGAGATCAGCCAGCCTAGACCACTGCTATTTTTTTTTTTTTTTTTTTGCTATTTTTATTAGACAGAAAGAGCTTCAGTTTTTAATCTTTCCTGCTGTAAATTAGGCCCATTTCCCATTTTTTATGTTCTCAGGTAGTACATAAGTATGTAGGATCCTTTGTATAGTTATGCTATAGTGGATACTCTGCTTTTAGCCAAATGAAATGTCTATGAAATGTTGGTTTGGTTGAATTCTATTATTGTACTACAAAAATTTTGTCCCACTAAAGTTTTATTTCCTGAAAATACAGTGTGTTTTTCTATGTGAAGATTAATGTCTATTTTCATAAGACATTTGTAAAATATGGAAACATAGAAGAAATTATATCATTCATTACCACTCAGCATTTTACTATACTCATCTACTTAAAAAATCACTTTTCCTATGTATATTTAATTGTACATAAACCAGAAAGTATATATTGACATACAATTATAGGTATGTGTATTCATACACCCACTTATATTCAAAAAGTGTAACTAGAAGAAAGATATTATAAAGAGGGGCCTAGTGCTTATAGCAGTTAACATATGTCCAGCTATAAGTAGTAGACTACCTAACTGCAACTCTTAAATAATGATGGCATTTCATCATCACACAATTCAGAAGTCTTCTTTGGCAGTGTCCCAAATTTATTCAGTGGCATCTTTTCTTTTTTAAAAATTTCCAAAAACCATTAGGGTATAAGGCCTTTAAACAAGCAGTTGTTTTATGTATTTTAAAATTAGAATTCATTGGAAACATTTAAAAATAAGGAATATACACAGAAATACAAAATTCTGGCTTCCCTTGAGAAAGTGGACTATCTGAGCACACTGGTCTCAATATTCTTGCAGAGCAAAACTAAGCTGCAGCAGGGCCATCTGGAGGACCACACACAGTCCCAAACAACACTGAGCACCTGGCCTACCTCACTCATGTCTAGTTCTTCCTCGCCTGGGCCCTGTAGAATTTGGCTATTTGTTGCAACACTCTTACATATGCAGGCTACCTTTCCATGTGAACTGCTTTCCATGGGGACGGTTGGGCTCCAATAACTGAATATCTCCAGAAGAGGTTCCTTGCAGGGTGCTGTGCCTAAGTGAGAGAAAACTGGGCAGCCTGGGGGCAGCTGTGATAACAGGTTTGTTCAGTAGCATCGTGATGTCAACGAGTGCCCAGGTTCTTCGCATCCTTCTGCTCCAGCGGCCTCAGTGCTGTGGTATGATGGTTCCCAGATGGCTGCAGCAGTCACATGACAGAACCCAAAGCAGAGGAGAGGGTTAAAGCTTCTCTTCGCTTGTCTCTCTTTTTCATGAGAGAGGAAACGCTAAGAAGCTCCCCCAAAGATGTCTCTGATCTCGTAGGTCACATGGCTACCCATAAAGGAAGTTGAGTTATGAACATTTGGCATTAAAAAAATATATATCATGAGAAATCTATCCAGTGCTTGTCAATGTATGGGATTTATGGTTTGCCATTTGTACTGCTTGTTACCTACTCAGTGGATTTGATCTCTTTTTTGGAACTTACAGATGGACTGCTGGCTAAAGTGAGTGAGTCGTTGTGCAATTTCTAGTATTTAGAAGTCATGTATTGTTAAGTCTGTTGCACTGATATAGGATCTTCTCTGACTCCTATTACTTAGCTTCTTGAGGGTGAACATATGGAGCATGTGAAAATCTGCAATATACCAGATCTCCTTCTGTTTCTGACCCTCTCATAGTTGGTTTCTATAAGAAAGGGGTTGGTTTCTATGAAAGGGTACTCCTGCTGGTGTGGAGCAGGCAGAGGTGAGAGCAGTCCTAGGGCTTCCTCAAACATCAGGACTCAAGTGGTGGGACTATTTCCATATTATGGTCAGAACGTACTGGGGTCTGAAAGTGGCCAGGAAATAGCACCCCCTCTTCACTCACTGAGTTTTGGACCATGTGATACATAAGAACATGTATGTAAATGGTGACCCACAGTATCACCTCTATATTGATGAAGTTTCGTATAGAGGATGTAAGTAAATGTAAGGCCTGAGATGGGCTTACTAATGCCCTCCCTACCAGTCGAGTCCTTGGAATAAGTAGGTCAACTGGCTCTCATTGGTCCAGGTGAGAAGGAGGAAGACAGCACATCTCTTGGGCTCAAGACCTTGTTAAACTAGCTCTATTCTGAGAACTTGGCTGGTTACTATTGCCTATCCCCTTCACCTCCAAGGGATAGATTAACATATGGGGCCATACTAGCAAAGGTGCCTCTCTGGAGATCAGACGAATGAGAAAAAGGCATTCTCTTCTAAAAGACACTGAAAGAGGGTGCAGTCAGGAGGAACAGGCAGGCTTCCAGTGTGTGTGTGTGTGTGTGTTAGTTGCTCAGTTGTGTCTGACTCTTTGAGACCCCCATGGGCAGTAGCCCACCAGGCTCCTCTGTCCATGGAATTCTCCAGGCAGGAATACTGGAGTAGGTAGCCATTTCCTTCTCCAGGGGATCTTCCTGATCCAGGGATTGAACCTGGATCCCCTCATTTCAGGTGAATTCTTCACCCGAGCCACCAGGGAAGCCCTGGCTTCTGGTACATGAGCCACGGAGCTGTTCTTCTATCCAGATTTATCCGTTAAAGGAAATGCCTTGCAGTTTCTGGGAATAGGTAAACTGCCTGTTGTTTTAGGAGTGTAAGCCTAATATCATTGAAACTAGACCCTAAATGCAAATTTGAGCTATAAACAAATGTAGTATCCAGATCCAGGAAAGAATAAATTGTGCCATATTCTGAAGTACAATTGAAGGAGATCCTCTGTGTGGAGAAGAGAAGAATATATGAAAAAATAAAATTGCTTTCAAATATCTGAAAGGCTGTCAAATAAAATAATTATGCCAGCTTCCATTTCTTGGTAACTTACCATGTGTCAAGTACTATGTCATGCACTTTACATGTATTACCTTTTCTGATTTTCAAACAACCCTATAAGGCAGTTATGATGACTCCAATATTGTAGTTGCAAATGCTGATTCTTTAAGAATTAGACTTGCCTAACTTTACTCAACTGACAAGAGTAAGAGAGGACCACTGAATTCAAGTCCAGCTAACTCCAGCTCTTGGCATTGCAAACACAACACCCAGCCACAGAGAAGGGAGGAAATGGGTGAAGGGTGTGGTTCTATGAGCAAAATTTGGCTCAGTGGGTGGGAGATAGATTTCAGTTTAATTTGAGATAGAACTTCGTCTCAATATGCGCTTAAAATAGAACAGGCTGTCTTAGGAAATTGCGACTTTCCTAATACTTGAGGAATTCAAGTACGGTGTGGAGGACTAGCTCTGGAAAGAATGTCTATTATGTGGGAAGTTTTATCAAATCAACTCTGAAATGCCTTTGAAACTGAATTTCTAAGATTATATAATATTTTTTCTTCTGCTTGATGACAAAATCTTTCTCGTTCTGAGCTTATAACATTTCAAATAATTATTCCAAAGGACTCTGTTTGGCAAAAACCTTACTCACATCAGCCAACAGGGAAGCCAGCCTGGGTGACCAAGGATGTTTCTCTCTGGATGTGAATATGCCACATTCTTGGTGACTTTGCATCATTTCTGCAGCTATTTTTGTTCATTTCCTTTTTGTTCCCACCTCATTCCCAAACTTTTTTTTTAAATGGAAAGTGGGCTGAAAGAAGTGTATTGTATTTAAAATTTCCCAGGCTAAATATCAGGGCCTTACATACTACCTAACTCACTTAAAAACTTTCATAAACAACACTTTGAAAGACCTTGAGAAGACTATTTGATGAGAAATAAGCTATTATTGGCTACTGGGTAAAAGCTACCTTTGTTGAAAGTTCCTGGTTGAGTTTTTCACATGTAATGAAGTCCCCAGCAGATCTGAACCAAAGTCTGCTTGTGTGTTCAGATTTGGTGCTGCGCTGTGACAGTCTGACTCCTCTCAAGGTTCTGACACAATGTAAGATGAAACACTAAAAGCTACCAATATAAAAACTGAATACAGAGCTATTTTGGATTTGTTGGAGGCCAATAACGGACCAATAAACCTAAAAGTTATAGATGCTGTGCTTTCCAATTCACTTGAACAAAAATGTGAAACTCCTCAATTTATAAGCACTGAAATTTCCTGGTGTTGGAATATGGAAACAATGCCACATGACTTCTTGACTTACTGGAAGTGAATATGGCTTTCTTTAATCTTTGTCATTGTTATTATTGTCATTACCATCATTATGAGTACCAGAAAAATTTTAGTCACTAATAGCTCAATGCAGAACACTGAGTTAAATGCATTAACTTTTGTTATTTAACAAAGTACCCTGGAATAGTGACTTTAAACAATAATCATTAATTTGCTCATGAATCTGAGAGTCAGAAATTGCGATGGAATTATCTGAGTGGTTCTTCTGCAGGTTTCAGCTAAACCCAGTCTGCAGCCAGTGGTGGCCCATGGTTCACACACCTGCCTGACATTTATCAGCTCTTGGCTGGGCTAGCAGTTGGATAACTGCATTGGTCCTGGCTCATTCCTGTGATGGTGGTCTCCGCATCAAGTTTCTGCTTCTGCATTGGCTAATGTACATTGATCAAAGCAAGTTACAGGACAAACCCTGCCTCAAAGAGGGGAGGAATGTAATCATCTTTTCATGGGGCTATCTTCGAAGTCACCTTGCAAGACTGTGGAAGGAAAGGAGTTCTGGCTATTTTTGCAATGGACTGAAGATATTAATATATCATCCTTGTGCATAAGGTTCTGACAATCTCAATATGGAGATAGAACATGAGTAGGAGCAAACAACAAGTTGCCCCATATAAATATATACACTGTTAAATAGAATAGAGTAGGGAATGAAGTCAGATGGCTTCACCAATGATATGGGATTTGGAAGGGTATAGGAGAGGAAATTGAAGGTCACTCAGTTCTGGCTGACTCTTTGTAACCCCATGGACTAGTTTTCGAGGCCAGATTACTGGAGTGGGTAGCTTTTTCCCTTCTCCAGAGGATCTTCCCAACTCAGGAATCTAACCAGGTCTCCTGAGTTGCAGGCAGATTCTTTACCAACTAAGCTATTCTGCTTTATTGACTATGCGAAAGCCTTTGACTGTGTAGATCACAACAAACTGTCAAAAATTCTTAAAGAGATGGAAATACCAGACCACCTGACCTGCCTCCTGAGAAAGTTGTATGCAGGTCAAGAAGCAACAGTTAGAACTGGATATGGAACAACAGACTGGTTCCAGATTGGGAAAGGAGTCCATCAAGGCTGTATATTGTCACCTTGCTTATTTAACTTACAGGCAGAGTGCATCATGTGAAATGCCAGGCTGGATGGAGTGTAAACTGGAATCAAGATTGTCGGGAGAAATATCAATAATCTTAGATATGCAGATGACACCACACTTATGGCAGAAAGCAAAGAAGAACTAAAGAGCCTCTTGATGAAAGTGAAAGAGGAGAGTGAAAAAGTTGGCTTAAAACTCAACATTCAGAAAACTAAGATCATGGTATCTGGTTCTATCACTTCATGGCAAATAGATAGGGAAACAATGGAAACAGTGACAGACTTTATTTTGGGGGGGTCTAAAATCACTGCAGATGGTGATTGCAGCCACGAAAGTAAAAGACTCTGTTCCTTGGCAGTAAAGTTATGACCAACCTAGACAGCATATTAAAAAACAAAGACATTCCTTTGCCAACAAAGGCCTGTCTAGTCAAAGCTATGGTTTTTCCAGTAGTCATGTATGGATGTGAGAGTTGGACTATAAAGAAAGCTGAGCACCAAAGCATTGATGCTTTTGAACTGTGGTGTTGGAGAAGACTTGTTAGTCCCTTGGACTGCAAGGAGATCCAACCAGTCCATCCTAAAGGAAATCAGTCTTGAATATTCAGAACATGAATCTGAGTAAGCTCCGGGAGTTGGTGATGGACAGGGAAGCCTGGCGTGCTGCAGTCCATGGGGTTACAAAGAGTCAGACACGACTGAGTGACTCAGCTGAACTGAGGAGAGGAAGTGAAGTGAAGTTGCTCAGTCATGTCTGACTCTTTGCAACCCCATGGACTGTAGCCTATCAGGCTCCTCCGTCCATGGAATTTTCCAGGCAAGAGTGCTGGAGTGGATTGCCATTTAAGGGCATTGTAAACACAGAGAGAGGTAGGAGCAAAGACAGTGTATTAAGTTTTCACTGTTTTCATTACAAAATTCTGTGTCTTAAAGAAACACATATTTTTTATTTTCCAGTTCTGTAGGTTAGAAGTTCATACGATCTCACCAGACTAAAAGCAAAATGTTGGCAAGCTGTGTTCCTTTCTGGAGGTTGTAAGGGATAATCTATTTCCTGCTCACTTAAGTTGTGGCAGAATTCATCTCTGTGAGGGTGCAGAATGGAGGTTCACATTTTCTTGGAACTTCCCTGGTGGCTTAGACAGTAAAGAATCTGCCTACAATGGTGGAGACGGGGGTTCAATCCCTGGGTTGGGAAGATCCCCTGGAGAAGGAAATGACAACCCACTCCAGTATTCTTGCCTGGGAAATTCCATGGAGGCAAGAGCCTGGTGGACTACAGTCCACGGGGTCGGAAAAGAACAGGACACGACTGAGCGACTGACACTTTGTAAACTGAGGAGGAGTCCCAGCTCCTGGAGGCTGTTGCCCTCCCTGACTCATGGTCTCCTCCCTTCAGCTTCAGAGCCATCAGTGGGGAGCGGGGTAAATCCACTCATGTCTTCTGTCTTCTAGCCTTCTTGCACTTTTTAAGAATTTATGAGATTAGATTGGATCAATTCAATCTAATCTAATCCAGATAATCCAGGATTATTTCTTTTTTTTTTATTTTTTATATATATATTTTTTTATTTTATTATTATTTTTTTTTGATTTTTCTTAACTTTACAATATTGTATTACTTTTACTGTACATCGAGATGGATCCGCCACCAGAATACACGTGTTCCCCATCCTGAACCCTCCTCCCTCCCCCTTCCCACACCATCCCTCCAGGTCATCCCAGTGCTCCAGTCCCAGGCATCTGTTATAGGGCATCGTACCTGGACTGACTCGTTTCAGATATGATATTATACATATTTCAATGCTATTCTCCCCAATCATCCCACCCTCTCCCAGTCCCAGAGTCCAAAAGTCTGTTCTATACATCAGTGTCTCTTTTGCTGTCTCATAAGCAGGGTGATTGTTACCATCTTTCTAAATTCCATATATATGCGTTAGTATACTGTATTTGTGTTTTTCTTTCTGGCTTACTTCACTCTGTATAATAGGCTCCAGTTCCATCCACCTCATTAGAACTGATTCAAATGTATTCTTTTTAATGGCTGAGTAATACTCCATCGTGTATATGTACCACAGCTTGCTTATCCATTCATCTGTGGATGGACATCTAGGTTGCTTCCACGTCCTGGCTATTGTAAACAGTGCTGCTATGAACATTCGGGTACACGTGCCTCTTTCAATTCTGGTTTTCTCAGTGTGTATGCCCAGCAGTGGGATTGCTGGGTCATAAGGCAGTTCTATTTCCAGTTTTTTGAGGAATCTCCATACTGTTCTCCATAGTGGCTGTACTAGTTTGCATTCCCACCAACAGTGTAAGAGGGTTCCCTTCTCTCCGCACCCTCTCCAGCATTTATTGCTTGTGGATTTTTGGATCGCAGCCATTCTGACTGGCGTGTAATGGTACCTCATAGTGGTTTTGATTTGCATTTCTCTGATAATGAGTGATGTTGAGCATCTTTTCATGTGTTTGTTAGCCATCTGTATGTCTTCTTTGGAGAAGTGTCTATTAAGTTCTTTGGCCCATTTTTTTTTTTTTTTTTTTTAATCAAGAATCTCTTTTATTGATTATCAGAAACATTACAAACATCTAGTATGAACAAATTGTAACATGATAGTGTTTAGTTTGAACAATTAATACATTTCAGATATAATATTATACATATTTCAATGCTATTCTCCCCAATCATCTCCCCCCCCCCTGGGCCCCGAGTCCAAAAGTTTTTTTTTTTTTTCTTTTTTTTTTTTTTTGTTTTAAAAAAAGGGTTATTTTTTATCATCTTTCTAAATTCCATATATATGCGTTAGTATACTGTATTTGTGTTTTTGTTTCTGGCTTACTTCACTCTGTATAATAGGCTCCAGTTCCATCCACCTCCTTAGAACTGATTCAAATGTATTCTTTTTAATGGCTGAGTAATATTCCATTGTGTATATGTACCACAGCTTGCTTATCCATTCATCTGTGGATGGACATCTAGGTTGCTTCCACGTTCTGGCTATTGCAAACAGTGCTGCTATGAACATTGGGGTACAGGTGTCTCTTTCAATTCTGGTTTTCTCAGTGTATATGCCCAGCAGTGGGATTGCTGGATCATAAGGCAGTTCTATTCGCAGTTTTTTGAGGAATCTCCATACTGTTCTCCAAAGTGGCTGTACTAGTTTGCATTCCCACCAACAGTGCAAGAGGGTTCCCTTCTCTCCGCACCCTCTCCAGCATTTATTGCTTGTGGACTTTTGGATAGCAGCCATTCTGATTGGCGTGAAATGCTATCTCATAGTGGTTTTGATTTGCATTTCTCTGATAATGAGTGATGTTGAGCATCTTTTCATGTGTTTGTTAGCCATCTGTATGTCTTCTTTGGAGAAATGTCTATTGAGTTCTTTGGCCCATTTTTTGATTGGGTCATTTATTTTTCTGGAATTGAGCTGTAGAAGTTGCTTGTATATTTTTGAGATTAGTTGTTTGTCAGTTGCTTCATTTGCTATTATTTTCTCCCATTCTGAAGGCTGTCTTTTCACCTTGCTTATAGTTTCCTTTGTTGTGCAAAAGCTTTTTAAGTTTGATTAGGTCCCATTTGTTCATTTTTGATTTTATTTCCAATATTCTGGGAGGTGGGTCACAGAGGATCCTGCTGTGATGTAAGTCAGAGAGTGTTTTGCCTATGTTTTCCTCTAGGAGTTTTATGGTTTCTGGTCTTACATTTAGCTCTTTAATCCATTTTGAGTTTATTTTTGTGTATGGTGTTAGAAAGTGTTCTAGTTTCATTCATATGGAGGGGTCTTGTTTTTGTATCCATTCAGCCAGTCTCTGTCTTTTGGTTGGGGCATTCAACCCATTTACATTTAAGGTAATTAATGATAAATATGATCCCGTTGCCATTTACTTTGTTGTTTTGGGTTTGAATTTATATATCCTTTTTGTGTTTCCTGTCTAGAGAATGTCCTTTAGTATTTGTTGGAGAGCTGGTTTGGTGGTGCTGAATTCTCTCAGCTTTTGCTTGTCTGTAAAGGTTTTGATTTCTCCTTCATATTTGAATGAGATCCTTGCTGGGTACAATAATCTGGGCTGTAGGTTCTTTTCTTTCATCACTTTAAGTATGTCTTGCCATTCCCTCCTGGCTTGGAGAGTTTCTATTGAAAGATCAGCTGTTATCCTTATAGGAATTCCCTTGTGTGTTATTTGTTGTTTTTCCCTTGCTGCTTTTAATATTTGTTCTTTGTGTTTGATCTTTGTTAATTTGATTAATATGTGTCTTGGGGTGTTTCGTCTTGGGTTTATCCTATTTGGGACTCTCTGGGTTTCTTGGACTTGAGTGATTATTTCCTTCCCCATTTTAGGGAAGTTTTCAACTATTATCTCCTCTAGTATCTTCTCATGGTCTTTCTTTTTGTCTTCTTCTTCTGGGACTCCTATGATTCGAATATTGTAACGTTTAATATTGTCCTGGAGGTCTCTGAGATTGTCCTCATTTCTTTTAATTCGTTTTTCTTTTTTCTCCTCTGATTCCTTTAATTCTGCCATTCTATCTTCTAATTCGCTAATTCTATCTTCTGCCTCTGTTATTCTACTATTTGTTGCCTCCAGAGTGTTTTGGATCTCATTTATTGCATTATTCATTATATGTTGATTCTTTTTTATTTCTTCTAGGTCCTTGTTAAATCTTTCTTGCATCTTCTCAATGCTTTTGTCCAGACTATTTATCCATGATTCCATTTTGCTTTCCAGATTTTGGATTAATTTTACTATCATTATTCGGAATTCTTTATCAGGTAGGTTCGCTATTTCTTCCTCTTTTGTTTGGTTTGGTGGGCTTTTATCCTGTTCCTTTACCTGCTGGGAATTCTTCTGTCTTTTCATCTTGTTTAAATTGCTAAGTTTGGGGCGTCTTTACTGTATTCTGGTAGTCTGTGGAGTTCTCTTTATTGTGGCGTTTCTGCACTATATGTGGGTTTGTACCGGTGGCTTGTCGAGGTTTCTTGTTTATGGAAGCTTGTATCGGTGTTCTGGTGGGTGGAGCTGGATTTCTTTTCTCTGGGGTGCAGTGGAGTGTCTAGTAGTGAGTTATGAGATGTCTATGCTTTTGGGGTCGCTTTGTGTAGCCTGTGTATTGGAGCTCAGGCTGTGTTCTTGTTTTTCTGGAGAATTTGCTTGGTATGTCTTGTTGTGGAACTTGTTGGTCTTTGTGTGATGCTTGGTTTCAGAGTAGGTATGGAGGCTTTTAATGAGCTCCTGTCAATTAGTGTTTCGTGGGATCAGGGTATGGACTTAAGCCTCCTGGTTCCAGTTATTGGTCTTATTTTTACAGTAGTCTCAAAAACTTCTTCTTCTATAGTGCATTCCACAACTGGACTGCTCAGAGATGTTCACGGAATTATACATAGAAGGAAAAAGGGAGGAAGGAGACAGAGGTGGTCAGGAGGATAAAAGGAGGGAGTGTGAAGGAGAGAGACAGATCTAGTCAGTAATCAGTAAAGAAAAGAAAAAAGGAAAGGAAAAAAGCAAAGGACAAAAAGGAAAAAAAAAAAAAAAAAAAACAGGGTCGCAAAAGTTATATCTAAACGTGGAGATTAAAGAAGTACTAGAGGATAAAAAAAATAATAATAGTAAAAAAAATAAAAGAAACAAAACAAACAACAACAAAAAAAAAATTAAAAGGAAAAAAAAAATTTTTGTTTTCCTTTTTCCAATTAAAAAATAATAAAAATTTAAAAATATATATATATATTAAAAAAAGAAAAAAAAAAAAAAAGGAAATAATGATGGTAAAAATAGTAACAATATATATAAGAGTTTCTCTATTATTGTTGTGGGTTCAGTTCATTTTCAGCTAGTTCCTTGTTCCGGCTTAAATTTCTCAAGATCTATAGGCCCCTTTCTCTGTGGTTGGTCTGTATAGTTCTTTGTTCTGTGCACGGTTCGGCGGTGTTCTGGGCCAAGGCCCGCCACTCGTGTGGTCGGCGCTGCACAATCTGGATTGCCGGCCCAAACTACTCCAGTTAGGCAGCACTCCAGACAATCAGGTGAACGAAGTCTGCGCTGAGGCCCGCAGAGGGGGAGGGGTCGGCGACGGGAATGGCGGGCGGGCGGGTGGGGGAGGGGATGGGGTGGCCCTCGTGGGAGCCGCCGGCACAGCGGGCGGGGGCACGCCTGCGCGGGAGTGGCCGGCGGGGGAGCGTCCAGTGGGGGAGAGTCCCGCGGGGGAGCGTCCCTCTGGGGAGCGCCGGCAGCGGAGCGTCCCGCGTGGGAACGGCCAAGGCGTCTCCCTGCCCAGCCCCGGCTCCCCAATGGCAGATGCGGGCGTTTGCAGCGGTGCTTTTCCGCTGCGGAAGTTACCGCAGGGCCCGCAGTCTGTGGGTTCTAATTGCTCAACTGTTCTCCTCCCTGTTATGATAGTCTCCGTGTTTCCCAGGTTCGGCGCAGATTCCGCAGGGAGAGTGTTTCCTGGTGTTTGGAAACTTCTCTTTTTAAGACTCCCTTCCCCGGACAGAGGTCCGTCCCTCCCTCTTTGTCTCTCTCTGGCTTCTATATTCTTTCCTACCTCCTTTAGAAGGCAGTGAGTTGCTTTTCTGGGTGTCCGACGTCCTCCGCCAGCACTCCGAAGCTGTTTGTGGTATTTACTCGGCGCCCAGATGTCCCATTGATGAATTTGTGGAGGAGAAAGCGTATTCCCCGTCCTAATCCTTCGCCATCTTAACCGGAAGTCCCAGGTCTGGCCCATTTTTTTTTTGGGTTTTTTATTTTTCTGTTATTGTGGTGTAGAATTTTTTTTTTTTTTTTTTTTTTTTTTTTTTTTTTTTTTTTTTTTTTTTTTTTTTTTTTTTTCCCTTTCTTTTGTTTTTTTTTTTTTTTTCTTTTTTTTTTTTTTTTTTTTTTTTTATTTTTTTTTTTTTTTTTTTTTTTTTTTTTTTTTTTTTTTTTTTTTTTTTTTTTTTTGGGGGGGGGGGTGTATGATATTTTTTTTTTATTTTTTTTATGTTTTTTTTTTTTTTTTTTTTTTTTTTTTTTTTTTTTTTTTTTTTTTTTTTTTTTTTTTTTTTTTTTTTTTTTTTTTTTTTTTTTTTTTTTTTTTTTTTTATTTTTTTTTTTTTTTTTTTTTTTTTTTTTTTTAACACTTTTTTCTCAACAATTTTTTTTTTTTATTTTTTTTTTTTTTTTTTTTTTTTTTTTCTTTCCTTTTTTATTTAATTTTCTGTATATATATGTTTTTTTATTTATAATTATTTAATATAATCATTAACCTTAGCACAAAGTCCCTTTTGTCACAGTAGGTAACATCATCCTAGGTTCTGGGAATTAGGACATGATGTATGAGAGGGAGGCATTATTCTCCCTACCACAGACAGGGCAGCAGGGCTGATTGAATGCAAAGAAAAAGTTAACATAAAGAAAAGAAGGAGGTAAGATTAAGTAGGAAGGGAAGATGATATTGATCCAAACATATTTTATGATTGGAGTTTTTAGGCTTAAATCTAAACATAAAGCTCACTCCTAGTGATTCTGAAACTTTTATCCATATCGTTATTAATCAAGAAATGTATACCAAGTTTTTATTTTTAGTGATTGTATTGGTGGCTCAGCGGTAAAGAATCCACCTGCCAATGCAGCAGACCTGAGTTCAATTCCTGTGTCAGGAAGATCCCCTGGAGAAGGGAATGGCAACCCATGCCAGTATTCTTGACTGGGAAAATTCCACGTCCAGAGACGCCTGATGGGCTACAGTCCATAGGGTCACAAAAGAGTCGGGCACGACTTAGTGACTAGACAACAACAATCACAAAACAATACTTTTTAAAATGTAAAATAATACCACAAATATACTTAAAAAGCTTCACCTCCTTTCCCTATCTCAGCCTATCTGCTATTCAGGGCCACTGTTGTTTTCTACTCCTCCTCTCCCAATCACAAAACAGGATTCTCTCTCTGAGATCCCTCCTCTGTGTTGACAACATTTCTATAACAACTGTTGACCCAGGAAGCTGTCTGACCTTGAAGCACATCACCATCTCCAAGACCTTATGTAAGCTGTATTTGTTGGCGGGAGCCTGTAGCTCATTTTTATATGACTTGACCTTTATACAAATAGAGTAAAAAAAAAAATCTATACTTATACAATGTCAATTTCTTATTAACTAATTGGATAGGATTTCATGGAACACTATGTCTCTGACTAGACTCACAGTCCAACTTTCATTTTGTTTTCTTTGGACTGAGTTTCCCACACCCCAGTTTGAGTCTGCAGTGTCATTACTAAAAGTATGGAGGACCATCCCTGTTCTCAAGAATAGCAATAAGAAGTCCCCCAAAGGCTCTTTGAACCTCTAAATTGAGGTGGAGATGAAAGGAGAAATGCTCTTTGTCTTAAAGATTATCTTCTTTCTTCATGAAAGAAGTCAGTCTTAATACTGAAAAATGTAAGAACAAGACAACTCAGTTGCAGAGATGAACATCTAAAAGCATAAAAGAATGGTAATTTGCTGTAGCTAAAAATAGACCCCCACCTTGATGCATTTGCAACATGTGGGTTGTTGGCAGTGTGACCAACCTTCATCTGTAAAGAGACAACGTCAGAGCCTGCAGTCAAAAATCAGATACAGTTGATTTTAATGTGCTTTGCTTCTAAGTGGGACACATTCCAGTGATTTCTTCTTCTGACTCTCCTCACACTGATAATCAGAAGCATAATTATTACATTTCTGGTTCCAATCATTTATCACATGGCTACTCTGCAAACAATACAGTTGTGGCCCTTGCCTTTAGAGGGCTTAGGTCCAGTAGGAGAAGGAAACACAAAGCAAGTAATTACACACATTATTCATTCATTACATATGGGATAAGTGACAACAAGCAAAAATGGTCAGTGCTATGTACATTTATAAAGGAAAGTACTAAATTAGTTTTCTAAAATGATCAGTGCTCTCTGTAGCCTTTTGAACTTCATAAACTGTATGCTTTGTTTCAAAATCAGGTGATTCCTTCCTACTACCTTCATTTTTCTGGCTTTTGGAAATTGTCTTTGCTTCCCCAAACTGAACCTCCCTACATGCTCTTAGGGTACTTCTCTAGTGGCTCAGATGGTAAAGCATCTGCCTGCAACGCAGGAGACCTGACTTTGATCCCTGGGTGGGGAAGATCCTCTGGAGAAGGGAATGGCTGCCCACTCCAATATTCTTGCCTGGGAAATCCCATGGACAGAGAGCCTTGTGGGCTAGAGTCCATGAGGTCGTAAAGAGTCAGACATAACTAAGTGAATAACATTTTCACTTCATTACATGATCTCACAGCACTCTGTGATTGATCTGTAGCTCATATCTTGTATATATTTAGCAATTGTTTTATTTATTTACTGGCCTATATGTCCCTGTAGGCCATAAGCTTCTCGAAGGCAAGACTGTGTCTTATTCAGTGACATATTTCCTACTACATAATAAACACCAGATAAATGCTGAGAGAGTGAAAGAGAGTCATTTGACATTGGGACTCTGATCTCTTCGGTGAAGCCATTTATCAGTTAAGTTCCCTCTTTTCCTTTCTCACTTGTTTCTTCAACGCAGATCTTTCAAGTTGGCTCTTGAACATGTTCAAGCTGACTCTGTAAAGAAATCCTCCCTTGATTAGCTATCTCACCCAGAACTGCCTTATTTCTCTTCTTATCTTTATAGCCCAGCTTCTTGAAAGAAGTATTTTCTCTTGCTGTCTCTACTTTCCTTTGTTCACCCAGTCCTCTGCCCCTCATCTTACCACACTCTCCAGCTTATTGCCGGGGAAGGCAATGGCACCCCACCCCAGTACTCTTGCCTGGAAAATCCCATGGATGGAGGAGCGTGGTAAGCTCCAGTCCATGGGGTCGCTAAGAGTCGGACACGACTGAGCAACTTCACTTTCACTTTTCACTTTCATGCATTGGAGAAGGAAATGGCAACCCACTCCAGTGTTCTTGCCTGGAGAATCCCAGGGACAGCCGTCTACGGGATCACACAGAGTCGGACACGACTGATGCGACTTAACAGCCAGCTTATCAGTGACAATGATCTCTTATCGAACTGACTTCTCACAATGCGGTCATCCTTTGTTGCCATTCTTGCTGCTCCATCTTGGTCTCCACGGTGGGCTCCTCTTCCTCTGCCTGCTACTCCTCAAAGGCTGGTTTCCCCAGTATTTTTAGTCCTGGATCTCTTCTATTCTCAATACACATAATTTCTCTAAGGGATATTATCTGTTCCAGTGATTCAAACAACCAGCTGTATCCTGCTGATCCAGCCCAGATGTCTCTCCTGAACTTATATATCTCTATTGACTCTTGATTGAATATACACACGTGGATGTTCACCAATTGCTTAAACTCAAACTGTCCAAATCTGAACTAATGAACATTCCAAATTGGGGAAGAAGTATGTCAAGTCTGCATATTGTCAGCCTGCTTATTTAACTTATATGCAGAGTACATCATTTGAAATGCTGGGCTGGATGAAGCACAAGCTGGAGTCAAGATTGCCAGGACAAAGATCAATAATCTCAGAAATGCAGTTGACACCACCCTTACGGCAGAAAGTGAAGAGGAACTAAACAGCCTCTTGATGAAGGTGAAAGAGGAAAAAGTTGGCCTAAAACTCAACATTCAAAAAACAAAGATCATGGCATTTGGTCCCATCAGTTCAGTTCAGTTCAGACGCTCAGTCGTGTCCGACTCTTTGCGTCCCCATGAATTGCAGCACGCCAGGCCTCCCTGTCCATCACCAACTCCGGGAGTTCACTCAGACTCACGTCCATCCAGTTAGTGATGCCATCCAGCCATCTCATTCTCTGTCGTCCCCTTCTCCTCCTGCCCCCAATCCCTCCAGAATCAGAGTCTTTTCCAATGAGTCAACTCTTCGCATGAGGTGGCCAAAGTACTGGAGTTTCAGCTTTAGTATCATTCCTTCCAAAGAAATCCCAGGGCTGATCTCCTTCAGAATGGACTGGTTGGATCTCCTTGCAGTCCAAGGGACTCTCAAGAGTCTTCTCCAACACCACAGTTCAAAAGCATCAATTCTTTGGTGCTCAGCCTTCTTCACAGTCCAACTCTCACATCCATACATGACCACAGGAAAGGGAAACAATGGAAACAGTGACAGACTTTATTTTCTTGGGCTCCAGAATTACTGCACATGGTGACTGCAGCCATGAAATTAAAAGACAGACATTACTTTGCCAACAAAGGTCCATCTAGTCAAAGCTATGGTTTTTCCAGTAGTCATGTATGGATGTGAGAGTTGGACTATAAGGAAAGCTGAGTGCCAAAGAATTGATGCTTTTGAACTGTGGTGTTGGAGAAGACTCTTGAGAGTCCCTTGGACAGTAAGGAGATCCAACCAGTCAATCCTAAAGGAAATCAGTCCTGAATATTCATTGGAAGGACTGATGTTGAAGCTGAAACTCCAATACTTTGGCCACCTGATGTGAAGAACTGACTCATCTGAAGACCCTGATGCTGGGAAAGATTGAAAGCAGGAGAAGGGGATGACAGAGGAAGAGATGGTTGGATGGCATCACTGACTCAATGGACATGAGTTTGGGTAAACTCCAGGAGATGGTGATGGACAGAGAAGCCTGATATGCTTCAGTCCATGGGGTTGCAAAGAGTCAGACATGACTGAGCAACTGAACTGTACTGAACTTTCCAAACTAGCCTTCCTGTTTTCTACCTTGGTAAATAGTATCACAGTTATCTGACTCCTCATTACTCTTCACTTTTTACTTTTGTCACTACAAGCAATCCCCAGGATTTATCCCCTGCCCCCACCTGGCCAGAATTCTCTCTTTTTAATTTTATTATGGTTTCCAGCCCCAAGGAACTATCCATCTGATCTTGCATATTGACCATCTTTTCTGGCAGAGGCTTTAACATCTTAATCATTAAATTTCAGTTCCAGTATTGCTTTGTCTCTTGGCAGTGTGTTGCTTTTTCTTGCCTTTTCTGTAATTTTTTGTTTAAAGTTTTAAGACAGAGATGCTGAGGCAGAGAGTATTATGCCTGGAAATGGGCATGTCTTTCCTTCTGCTGGGACTTTAGTGTGGGGATTTGAATTAATCTAGTTAGGAATTAAGGATTCAGGTTCACTTTTGCTATAGTTACCCTTGCATTAAGCTTCAAATGCCTCTAGGGACCCCTTGTGTTTCTGGTGGGGCTAGTTTGTCAGAGGGTTTTCACAATGTCTGCCCCAACCTCTGCTTTAGGTTTTCCCTTTGCACTGTATCAAAGAGGGCCTGTTTCTATGCTGCTGGAACGTTCCCACTGGTATCTTACTGTTCCTTATTATTTAGTGTTTTCCAACCTTGTAGGGGAAGTGAAGGGAGGTTTTTGTTCCTCTGATTCAGTTTCAGTCTTAGCAGGCTCCATGTCCCTGGGTCTTGGGATGTTTCCTTTCCAGGGTTCCTACCCCTCCCACAGTTGCAGTTCTAGCTACATCATGTATTCCTTCCCTTCTCCTTGGAGTAGAGTTTTCCTACAACCTTCTCCAGCTGCAATGTATTTTCACCAGAGCTCGAACAGCAACAGTCCCTCTCACCTCTTTGGACCCCAGGAATTGTCACAGCTCTTTTCCTCCACTCCTTTACCTTTGCTTGCTGTCTCTTTCCTGGCTTCTGTTCTGCAGACTTTCAATATGCTCAGGTCCTTCACAGCCTAACTGATTCATTAAATAGTTTATCTTCTATGAATCTACTTCCACAGTCCTCTCCTACTCCTCAGTCTTTCCAGTCTGGCCTCCACTGTTCTTCAGATGTTGGTTTTGTCAAAGTTTCTATGGCCAGAATTGGGCCCTGTAGACCACGATCCTCAGAGACCAGATGACTGGATGCACCATTTGCAGATCATCTCTGCAAAATAATGACCGAGAAGTAGGAAAACAAACGCCAGAACACTAACCAAGCCAACCATGAACAAACATTACAGTCAATGATTTATAGTGGAGCAGAAATTTGCTCTCAAAAAGTAGCCTTGGCATATATACACCGTCATGTGTAAGAGAGATAGCTAGTGGGCAGCTACTGTATAGCACAGGGAGCAGGGAGCTCAGCTCAGTGCTCTGTGATGACCTAGAGGAGTGGAATGGGGGTGAGAGGGAGGCTCAAGAGGGAGGGGAGAGATATACATATATAGTTGTGACTGATGCACATTGTTGTACAGTAGAAACTGACACGACATTGTATCAATAATGTGTAACAGTGGAGAGAAAGCGATTTTGATGTTTTCCCATTTCACACTGTAAAGTGGCCTATGTATCATTCATTTTAAAGGTTAAGAAGTTAAGAAATCAAAGCTCAGTGAGGTTGTCAAGAAGTTAGTAATTTCAAATTCGTGTTCGTTGACTGTAAACTCAGTGCTCTGAAACTTCACTGAAATATCAGGAAAGATCTGTCAAGTTTTTTTCACTTCTGGCTTCATTGTGTGATGTAAGAACACATTGGTTAATTTGCATGGACAGATTGTTTTCTCACTAAAACAACTAAAGGCTTCGTAGCATTTTGGATAAGTCTAAGCCGGGAAAAGAAAATAATTTTGAGATTTGAACTCTGGATGAACTTCACATATTTTTAGCAGGCCTTTGTGGGTATTTAGTGGAGCCCATTACTGTTTTTGATTAAGACTGGAATTTCAATTGTGCTTTGGATTTTCAAAATGTATTTCCATAATTTTGTCCTCCTCTCCCCTTCTCTCCCCACTGCTCCCCACTTTCTGCACAATAACTCCTTCAGGTACATGCTAGGGGTTACTCGACCAGGATCACATACCAGGCTGTGGCATCAGCTGACCTGGCGGTAATGCCAGTTGGCCAGCCATCCCTCTGAAAGCTTCCCACACAGATTAGTTTCAGATGTAGCAGTGCAAGTATGGGCTCTGGTTGGAAGGAAGTTGTAAATAAAAGTGACAGCCTGTAATTTCCTTGTGTCTTTTGTTTTGGAATTTGCAAGTAGATTATTTGAGATATTAGTGGGACTCCTTAGACCTGTCCCTTTGAGGAAGAAACCCAGTTGACTTCCTTTTTTCTGACTTCAAGCGTAGCTGTACTCTCCTTAACAATTACATGCAATTTTTTCCAACTGTGTTGTTTGTCACAGGTCCATCTTATATACAACCTTAGCAGTAAAGTGCCTCTATTAATCTTCACATTTTAGGAAAAGAAAATTTGTGCATTTTACTGGTGTATAAACATAAGCATTAGCTTGCAGCTTTGCAGGATGCAGAAGGTTAGTCAGATCCTCTGTGTAGAGGAAGAGTCTCTCTGTGCTATACATCAGCTTCCCACTAGCTGTCTATTTTGCACATGGTAGTGTATATATGGGACTTCTCAGATGGTGCTAGTGGTAAAGAATCCACTTGCCACTGCAGGAGACATAAGAGATGTGGTTCGATCCCTTGGTTGGGAAGATCCTCTGGAGGAGGAAATGGCAACCCACTCCAGTATCTTGCTTGGGAAATCCCATGGGCAGAGGAGCCTGGCAGGCTTCAGTCTATAGGGTCGCAAAGAGTCAGATATGAATGAAGTGACTTAGCATGCATGCATGTACACATTTATATGAGTACGAATAAAAAGAGTAATTCTTGGATGTAAATGTAACATGATAGATGCAAGATCTATATGAGGAAAATTATAAAACTCTGATAAAAAATTTAAAAAGATCTAAGTAAATGGAAAGATATTCCACTCTCATGGATGTGAAAACTCAAGATGTCAGTTCTTCCCAGCTTGGTCTATAGATTCAATGCAATCCCAGTTGAAATCCCAGCAAGTGGTTTTGTGAATACTGACAACTAATTGTCAAGTTTACATGAAAATGCAAAAGACTCAGAATAGCCAACACAACATTGAAACAGAAGAACAAAGTTGGACAACAGATATAAACAAACATATGAAAAGATATTCAGCAGCATGTCATTAGGAAATTACAAATTAAAACAGTGAGTTACCACTACATACTTATTAAAATGGCCCAAATCCAATCATGGACAATACCAAATGCTGACAAGAATGTAGAGCAATGGAAACTCTGATTCATTGCTGGTGTGAATACAAAATAGCACAGCCACTTTAGAAGACAGTTTGGTGATTTCTCATAACACTAAGCAAATGCTTACCATATGATCCAGCAATCATACTCCTTGGTATTTACCTAAATGAGTTGGAAAATTATTTCCCCTCAGAAACCTGCATGTGAATGTTTAAGCAGCTTTCTTTGTGATTGCCGTAAACTGAAGCCTGTAAGATGTCCCTCAGTAGGGGGGTTGATAAATAAACTGTGGTACATCCATACAATGGAATACTACTCAGCATTAAACAGAACTGAGCTATCAAACCAGAAAAAGATTGGAGGAAACTTAAGTGCATATGGCTAAGTGAAAGAAGCCAATCCCAGTAGGGATAGTCCAACTACATGACATTTTGGAAAAGGCAAAATGATGGGCACAGTAAAATGCTCAGTGTTTGCCAGCGGTTCACAGGAAAAGAGAAGGAATGATCAGGTAGACTGCAGGGCATTTTTAGGAAAGTTAAATTATTCTGTAAGGTATTGTAATGGTAGGTACAAGTCACAATACGTTTGTCAAAATCCATTGAACTGTACAGTACCAAAACAAACTTTGATATAAACTCTGGACGGCCATCATGGTCAACAAAAGAGTCCGAAATGCAGTACTTGGATGCAATCTCAAAAACGACAGAATGATCTCTGTTCGTTTTCAAGGCAAACCATTCAATGTCACAGTAATCCAAGTCTATGCCCCAACCAGTAACGCCGAAGAAGCTGAAGTTGAACAGTTCTATGAAGACCTACAAGACCTTTTAGAACTAACACCCAAAAAAGATGTCCTTTTCATTATAGGGGACTGGAATGCAAAAGTAGGAAGTCAAGAAACACCTGGAGTAACAGGCAAATTTGGCCTTGGAATACGGAATGAAGCAGGGCAAAGACTAACAGAGTTTTGCCAAGAAAATGCACTGGTCATAGCAAATACCCTCTTCCAACAACACAAGAGAAGACTCTATACATGGACATCACCAGATGGTCAACACCGAAATCAGATCGATTATATTCTTTGCAGCCAAAGATGGAGAAGCTCTATACAATCAGCAAGAACAAGACCAGGAGCTGACTGTGGCTCAGACCATGAACTCCTTATTGCCAAATTCAGACTTAAATTGAAGAAAGTAGGGAAAACCACTAGACCATTCAGGTATGACCTAAATCAAATCTCTTATGATTATACAGTGGAAGTGAGAAACAGATTTAAGGGCCTAGATATGATAGATAGAGTGCCTGATGAACTATGGAATGAGGTTCGTGACATTGTACGGGAGACAGGGATCAAGACCATCCCCATGGAAAAGAAATGCGAAAAAGCAAAATGGCTGTCTGGGGAGGCCTTGCAAATAGCTGTGAAAAGAAGAGAAGCAAAAAGCAAAGGAGAAAAGGAAAGATATAAACATCTGAATGCAGAGTTCCAAAGACTAGCAAGAAGAGATAAGAAAGCCTTCTTCAGTGATCAATGCAAAGAAATAGAGGAAAACAACAGAATGGGAAAGACTAAGGATCTTTTCAAGAAAATCAGAGATACCAAAGGAACATTTCATGCAAAGACGGGCTCGATAAAGGGCAGAAATGGTATGGACCTAATGGAAGCAGAAGATATTAAGAAGAGGTGGCAAGAATACACAGAAGAACTGTACAGAAAAGAGCTTCACGACCCAGATAATCATGATGGTGTGATCACTGACCCAGAGCCAGACATCCTGGAATGTGAAGTCAAGTGGGCCTTAGAAAGCATCACTACGAACAAAGCCAGTGGAGGTGATGGAATTCCAGTGGAGCTATTCCAAATCCTGAAAGATGATGCTGTGAAAGTGCTGCACTCAATATGCCAGCAAATCTGGAAAACTCAGCAGTGGCCACAAGATTGGAAAAGGTCAGTTTTCATCCCAATCCCAAAGAAAGGCAATGCCAAAGAATGCTCAAACTACCGCACAATTGCACTCATCTCACACGCTAGTAAAGTAATGCTCAAAATTCTCCAAGCCAGGCTTCAGCAGTATGTGAACCGTGAACTTCCTGATGTTCAAGCTGGTTTTAGAAAAGTTAGAGGAACCAGAGATCAAATTGCCAACATCCGCTGGATCATCGAAAAAGCAAGAGAGTTCCAGAAAAACATGTTTCTGCTTTATTGACTATGCCAAAGCCCTTGACTGTGTGGATCACAATAAACTGTGGAAAATTCTGAAAGAGATGGGAATACCAGACCACCTGATCTGCCTCTTGAGAAATCTGTATGCAGGTCAGGAAGCAACAGTTAGAATTGGTCATGGAACAACAGACTGGTTCCAAATAGGAAAAGGAGTAAGTCAAGGCTGTATATTGTCACCCTGTTTATTTAACTTATATGCAGAGTACATCATGAGAAATGCTGGACTAGAAGAAACACAAGCTGGAATCAAGATTGCCGGGAGAAATATCAATAACCTCGGATATGCAGATGATACCACCCTTATGGCAGAAAGTAAAGAGGAACTAAAAAGACTCATGATGAAGGTGAAAGTGGAGAGTGAAAAGGTTGGCTTAAAGCTCAATATTCAGAAAACGAAGATCATGGCATCTGGTCCCATCACTTCATGGGAAATAGATGGAGAAACAGTGGAAACAGTGTCAGACTTAATTTTTCTGGGCTCCAAAATCACTGCAGATGGTGACTGCAGCCATGAAATTAAAAGACGCTTACTCCTTGGAAGGAAAGTTATGACCAACCTAGATAGCATATTCAAAAGCAGAGATATTACTTTGCCAACAAAGGTTCGCCTAGTCAAGGCTATGGTCTTTCCTGTGGTCATGTATGGATGTGAGAGCTGGACTGTGAAGAAGGCTGAGTGCCGAAGAATTGATGCTTTTGAACTGTGGTGTTGGAGAAGACTCTTGAGTGTCCCTTGGACTGCAAGGAGATCCAACCAGTCCATTCTGAAGGAGATCAGCCCTGGGATTTCTTTGGAAGGAATGATGCTAAAGCTGAAACTCCAGTATTTTGGCCACCTCATGCGAAGAGTTGACTCATTGGAGAAGACTCTGATGCTGGGAGGGATTGGGGGCAGGAGGAGAAGGGGATGCCAGAGGATGAGATGGCTGGATGGCATCACTGACTCGATGGATGTGAGTCTGAGTGACCTCCGAGAGCTGGTGATGGACAGGGAGGCCTGGTGTGCTGTGGTTCATGGGGTCGCAAAAAGTCGGACATGACTGAGCGACTGATCTGATCTGATCTGATAGTTAATAATATTGGTTCATCAATTGTAATAAATTTACTAGAGCTATATAAAAGAATAATAATAGGGGAAATTGTGTGTGTGTTTTGTGTGTGTGTGTGTGTGTGTGCAGGCATAGAGGCCATATGAGAACTCAGTGTACATTTTGATCAATTTTTATGCAAACCTGAAGCCTCTAAAAAATAAAGTGCATTGATTAAAAAATTTTGAATTGAGAGTTGGCAGAGAACAAGATCAGGTGATTTGGAGGTGAACACAGTTTGCACTGCCGTACTGTGCTTAGTTGCTCAGTTGTGTCTGGCTCTTTGCAACCCCAGGGGCTGTGTGTAGCCTGCCAGGCTCCTCTGTCCATGGGATTCTCTAGGCAAGAATACTGGGGTGGGTTGCCAGGTCCTCCTCCAGGAGATCTTCCCAACCTAGGGATCAAACCCAAGTCTTCCACATTGCACGTGGATTCTTTATTGTTTGCATTATCTAGAGGTTAATTAGCTCTGGAACTTTCTTGGAAACCAAAACACATGGGATTTGAGTATGCTTTTCGAAATCTCATTGCAGATGGAAACTTTGGACACCTGGAGAAAGTATGACTAGAAGATGCTTTCTGAAGGAAGATAGAGTATTTGTAGAAGTGATGAATTCAGCTGACACTAGCTCCTCTTTCCTCATAATCTCAAGTGATTGAGATGGCTAGTTCTTGTGCCCAGGAAGTTGACCTGGCTGCCACCCACAGCCACCACAATTAATGCACCTCACCCTAGTGACTAATCACGTTTCTCTAGTCTGGGGAGACTCCTTCCCCTGCAGGTATCACAATGCTGTTGGGCTCCTTTGAAGCTGGCCTCTGTCCTAATCCCCTGTTTTTAAACCCAGTACAAATTTCCCTAGGACTGGGGCAGAATGTTAAGATAACTCTAGCCAAGGGTGTTCCCAAGAGCCCTGTCTTTTCTGAAATTCAACACACTCCAGAAAATTCTTGTTATTGCCATCTTTTCCTCCTATCACCCATCCTTCAAAGTTTGGGTTTGTGCCTCCAGTACAAAGAGGATGCTATTTTTCTAGTAGCATCAGTTCAAGTGAATTCACAGAAATTGCCCTTGGCCATTGAACTTTCTCATTTCACCTTTCTAGATGCTTCTGAGTCTCCCTTTCTCTCTCTCTCTCTTTTTTTTTTTTTTGCTTATGAGACTCTTTAATATCCTGTTATGGATTTATTAGCCTTCAATTAACTTACACTCTTTTTGAATCAGTGGCTCCCACTGTGCACTTATAAACTCATTCAGCAATACAAATGGAAGTGTCATGATCTGGCTTTGATAAGCTTGGTTTACCTCTATGAATGTACCAAGCTAGAACTATCTTTCTATTTTAGACTTTCTCATGGGAGAATTTCTGATTCCTAAAAACCTGCCAGGGGTAAATTTAGAGGTGATCTATAGCAATATGACCAATGCCCCCAAAACAGAATTGATATTGTGGACATATTTCCCACAGACTAGGAACCAGTGTGTACAATACTGTGTTTATAAACTCACATATTTGTTTGAAATTCAAATATGCCTACAGAACCATGAAAGTATGAAGGTGTAGGGTGACTTTTACGTGGCTGCAGATAGAATCGAACAATTAAGTGAAGCAGTAACAACCCAAACCCCCAGGCATGAGATAGAAACATGAGGAAAGATGATGTAGAATAGTCATCAGAAGGAAAAGAGGAGGAGAGAGAGGTCTGGTGGTCCCAATAAAGCAGGCCAAGATTGCAGGGCCATGACGATCTGGAAACCAGGCTACCAGTCAGGTCCGAGGAGAGAAAGAGTACAAAAAGAAGTGCTCTAAAAGCTGGGTAGCTTCTATGTTAACCACCAGACTTTGTGTGAAGTATCTAGACATCATGACTATGTAATCTGAGGGAACCTCAGTCCTCAGATTTATGGATTCTAGATTCGTGTTTCAGACTAGTCTCGGGTGTTGCCTCCTAGATGCTGTGCTCCTCCTTTTCTTCACCCCTGCATGCTAGCCCTCACCCTTTCCTGAGCCCCAGCTACCACTGTTGTTGCATGTCATAGCGAATATGTGTTTGCCTCTGTTTAAGAGGAAGAAAAAATGCTAAACACAAATAGAATATAAATAAAGTTTTCCCTCTTTCATAAATCAGAGATTTGAAATGCAGACACATGGGCGCGAAAATACTTCGTTGAAGAAAGACAGTAGGTTTGCTTTGGTTCTGTGATTCTCTGGACCCTTTCTCCAGAGATGGGGGAGGTGATCCTGAGCCCTATGTTTGTTTGGACATTAAAGATCCAGGGATATCTGCTGGACAGACTGTACTGGATTCTAGAACAAGACTGCCGAGGAAGCAAAGTTCTCACTTTAAAATAACATCTCTCTGGACAAGTGTCTCTTGATAGGGTGAAGGGCCTTGCATATTGGAATGAGACAAAAGGTAACTATGGGATTTTGAACTTTATTTCAAAAGAGAGCTTGTGGGTTCCAGGAAGTTGCTTGTTTAGTTTTCTTAAAATATTTTTGAAAGAAAACAGTGGATAGTTCTTTATAAATTGATCAAGTTTTTACCAGGTTCTCAGTTACTATTCTCACTTGTGGGTAGTGTCTAGCATAACTGATTGATTAAAATTAGTGATTGCTGTGGGCTCTGGGCTCAAACTATTTTTTCTTTCTCAATCACTTTTAATTATGCATAGAAACATTTCAGTTAAGGTAATTGAAATGCTATTATAATCTGTGAAATCCTGAGCAAAGTATTTGCATTTCTGAGTCCATTTCCTTTTTGTAAACTGGGGCTAAAGGAAGTTTGAGCTGAGAAATAAATAAGCTCTTAAAGTGAAAACCTTAGAATGAAGGAGGGACTCAATAAATGCTAGTGACTTCTTTCCCCCATTTCAAATGTTTTAGTGAGCTTCTTGAATCCTTTCTCTTCGTAAAGACTTGTAAATAAGGATGACTTGAGGAACATTTCCCTACCAATCTGTTCTCATAAGAGAGTAAGATTTATTCCTTCAATGTTCACAGAGTACTTTTCATGTGAAGGTGGATGCCAAGTGGTAGGGGAACGATGAAACTCTACACTGCACATCCCACATCCTGAAGAAGCTTCTAGTGCAATGGAGAGTATAGAGCAGGACATGATAGGCATTCTGTAAATAAGCAAATAATGTACACTCTGGGAGCCTGTGTGGGAAAAGTAGGGTTGTTTCTGGTTGGAGTGAGCATCGTTTGGGGACAGAATGGAGCCAGCGTTGACTGAGTGCTCACCAAGTGCCAACAGGGTGAGATGACCTTGTACATGTTGTCATATGTAATCCTCATAGTAATCCTGTGTAGCATGGACTCACAGATCCATTTTATGGGTCAGAAAACTGAGGCTCTGAGATGGTAAGGAACTTACCTGAAATTACCCAGTGAGTGAATGGTAGAGTCGGGACACTAAGCAAATTTTATTTTATTTGTTTGCTCTTTTCTCTAATCCACACTGCTTCAAGATACTGGGGACAGATGATCATTCCAGGCAATGTATCCATTCTTCATAGTGGATATGATAGGGATGCTAGAGGGGTCTTGCCTTCACAGGTGAGAAAAGAACAGGAGAAAATCATGGACAGGACAAGATAGTCTCACTCCTGGTCATGGAATCTTCTCAAGACACCACTGCCACGATGGAGACCCACCAAATAACTGGATCCATAATGCCTCTTAGTGGAGCAATCTAGAGCTTAAATAAGAAATGCCACTGATGAATTAAAAACAAAAAAGCAACATGAGGACACTTCCGCCTGGCACGGTCACCTGAGAGCACAGTCACACTTCTGGCTCTGCCATCCATGTCCTGCTGCCCAGAGAAGCCTCATGTGATTGTCCCCATGTGTCTTGGCTACCCACTCTTTATAATCCTTTAGGCTTCTAGTGAAAGGGGCATTTAGGTTATTGTTTGTGTGTGTTGTTTTTTAAGAAATCGGGTTGACTTTTCCCCTTGTTTAGACAGAGAGTCTCTCTGGACAATTTGGAGTATCTCCAGGAACAGTAATCTTCTCTGAAGGGGGTTGCCCTGAACAAGGAGAAGTGCTTGCTCTTCAAAAATGACTCCTTAGAGAGGCCGTCAGCTGTGTCATTTTTGCACAGTCAGGAAAGTTTCATCCTCAGATAAGGAATTTGAGAAGAGTTGGCTGTGACTGCCTGAAAAACTCCCCAAGGACAAACGTCCAGAAAACAGTTACCCCCCACTACCCAGGGGCCAAGGTCTCTTTGTTTATTCCCCCTAGTAACTTTTCCTGCTTTCCTCTTCCATCTGTATCCATCTTACACCCGGTTTGGAGTCTGGAAGGAATCATAACCCCTGGAACAACATCTGGAATGATCTATAAGGAATCAGTTTATAATGTGCCTTTTTCTTTCATTCATTCATTTGTTAGTTCATTCATTATTTATTTATTCATCTGATCAGAATTTTCTATTGTTAAGCAACACTTGTTACAGGATATCCTTGTTTTTCTAACTACAGTGGTGGAGAGGATGCTGACTTCCTTTGTTTTGTTCCTCTAAAGACCCTCTAGAGCAGGGTTTCTAAAGAATTACATAGCTTGATAAATGGCACTTCTATTCTTCATCAGGTTGTTGGAAACTTCTTTCATTGAAAGTGAACCAGTTTTCCAGCTTAGACCTCCTTAAGGATCCATGAACATTCAAAGACGCAGAGAACCCAAAGCCTGTGCTCTGTGACAAACTAGAGGGGTGGGATGGAGGGGGAGGTGGGAGGGAGGTTTAAGAGGGAAGGGACATATGTAAACCTATGGCTGATTCATGTTGATATATGGCAGAAACCAACACAATATTGTAAAGTAATTATCTTCCAACTAAAAAGAAAATAAAAAAAAAAAAAGAAAAAAAAATATACAGCAAAAGACAACCAGTGGGGGTTTAGGATCTTGTATGTTGGCCAGAATCCAAGTCCGTAGAGCACTCAACTAGGAATGGAGCCTTCCGCTCTGGCAAAGGCACACTCCTGAGGGTTGTGGGTTGATCTGAAGATACAAGCCACCGGGCGTCTTTCTCATTCCCCACATCTCCATTAGTAAAATGGTAGCACCTTGTGGTGTTTACATGTTAACAAGAGTTTTGTTCTTAATTGTGTCCCTAATGCATTGTCATGGGTCTCAAATGGTACAGAATCTCTCTGTGGTGCAGGAGGCTTAGGTTCAATCCCTAGGTCGGGAAGGTCCCCTGGAGAGGGGAACGGCTACCAACTCCAGTATTCTTGCTTGGATAATCCCATGGACAGAGGAACCTGGTAGGCTACAGTCCATGGGGTCACAGAGTCACACACAACTGAGCGACTAACACCTTCACACTTTCAATGCATCGTCAGGGAGGATGGCAATATAAAGACCGTAAAGAACCTCATTATTAATGGTGTATCATATGTTAAAAGAACATTTGCTTATACCCTGAGGATATACTATGGAGATTTTTATACTCATTTATCAAATCAAATGTCAGCCAGAATACCATTTTGAAACAGAAGTGACTCAGTGCAGTGAGCAGGCCCCAGGCTATACTTCGTGCTATTTGATGTCTCCCATCATTTTTGCCTTTTCCTCTCCCCAACTTTGACAGTCCCCTGTCTTTCCCCCTGGCACATCTCTCTTTCCTCTTCCATATCAAATCTCCTGTATCCAGAAATTATCCAAAACTTACTACCCCTTGGGGATAGAAATGATTCAATTTTTATATTTCACTGATGCGACTTTGAATGCAATGAAAAAAAAAAAAAATGAAGGCTTAAAATGCAGACTTTCCTATATGTAGGTACTGGATGGAAGTTCTTTAACTGATGAGAGCTTCCTAGAGTCCCTGGCACGAAGTAGGTTTGTTAATCTAACCTCTGTTATTTGACTTCTCAGCAACATTTGACATATTAACAACTCCCTCTTTTATAAAGCTCTCTCCTGTCTTGGGTTTTCTGTTGCCATAATCAAAACAATTTTTTTGGCTGAACCTCATGGCATGTGGGATCTTAGTTCCCCAAGTAGGAAGCAAACCTGCACCCACTGCCTTGGGAACAGAGTCTTAGCCACTTGACTCCCAGGGAAGTCCCTATTATCATACTTTATGGCTTCCCCATTTCATTGTCTGAAGCATCTCAGATTCCTTTGATGGGTGCATCTCTAATCAAACTCTCCTCAGAGTCAGTCTCAGACCCTTTTCTTTCTTTCTCTCTGCTCTCCCCTAGGTTGGCTTGTCCATACTTGTGGCTTTAAAAATCATCTTTGTGTAGATGACTGATGACATTTTTATATCCAGCCCCCTGAACTTTAGACTCATTCATTTACCAACTTAAGGTAGCTAAATAAAAAACCTGGCCTTTTTACCTTTAACTTATTTCACTACTTTCCCAGTGTTCCTTGTCTAAATAAATGATACAGCCCCAAAGCTATGACTTATGCTAGAAATTTTTAGAACCATCTTTGATTCTTCTCTTTTCCTCACTCCTTGTGTCAACTGCATCATCAAATCCTGTCAATTTTACTACCAAGGTATATCTGAAATCCGTCAGCTTCTATTCACCTCCAGGGACACCATCCTGATTCATGCATCATTATACCTCCCCATGGGCCTCCCTGGTGGTTCAGCAGTAAAGAACCTGCCTGCCAATGCAGGAGACAAGAGTTCGATCCCTGGGTCAGGAAGATCCCCTGGAGAAGGAAATGGCAACCCACTTCAGTATTCTTGCCTGGGAAATCCGACGGACAGAGGAACCTGGTGGGCTAGAGTCCATGGGGTCCCAAAGAATTGGGCATGACTTAGCAACTAAGCAGCAACAACAATCTCTCGCCTAGAATCCTGGAATAGATCCCTAACCAATATCTCTGCCTCTTTTCTTGCCCTCTTCCCCATCTCACCAAATTATTATTCAACAAAACATGAAAATGTAGTTGTTAATAGTGAATCCTCAGATGCGATTGTTTCAAGTATATGGCAAAGTGATTCAGTTATATATTACATATATCTATTCTTTTTCAAGTTCTTTTCCCATTTATGTTATTACATAATATTAAGTAGAGTCACCTGTGTTATACAGTATATTCTTGTTGGTTATCCATTTTAAATATGGCAATGAGTACATATTAATTCCAAGGCCTCTAACTATCCCTTCCCCATGGTAACCATAAGTTCATTCTCTAAGTGTATAAGTTTATTTCTGTTTTATAAAGAAGTTCATTTGTATCATCTCTTTTTAGATGTACTCCAATATAAAATAAAATGTTAAAAAAGAGTGGATACTCAGGAATGGTATGACTTAGGTTTGAATCCTGGCTCTGCAGCTTACAAACTACAGGAACTTAGGCAATTTATTATTTTTTTTCTGTGCTGCAGTTGCTTCAATTATAAAAGGATGATCCTAATAGTACCTACCATACAGAGTTATGATGATTGAATCTTTTCCCCTTTTGAAGTGAGTAGAATTCTTATTGTTGTTCAGTCACTAAGTCATGTCCAACTCTTTGTGACCCCATGGACTGCAGCATGCCAGGCTCTGCTGTCCTTCACTATCTCCCAGAGTTTGCTCAGATTCATGTGTATTGAGAACTCATTAATATGTCAATAAAATATGTCCCCCACACCCCCACCCATTCTTAAGATCCTTCAGTGGCTTCCTATGTACTTGATATAAAATTCAAGCATCAAACCAAATCTTCTACGTCCAATGCACCCTGGCCCTGGCTCCACTCTGACCTCCTCTCAGTGCACTCTCTTCCTCGCTGTGACCCAGACACACAGTCTTCTCTGGGGTCTCAGGTATGCCATGCTTTTTGCGGCCTCCTTACAAATAGCTGTGAAAAGAAGTCAAGTGAAAAGCAAAGGAGAAAAGGAAAGATATAAGCATCTGAATGCAGAGTTCCAAAGAATAGCAAGAAGAGATAAGAAAGCCTTCTTCAGCAATCAATGCAAAGAAATAGAGGAAAACAACAGAATGGGAAAGACTACGGATCTCTTCAAGAAAATCAGAGATACCAAAGGAATATTTCATGCAAAGATGGGCTCAATAAAGGACAGAAATGGTATGGACCTAACAGAAGCAGAAGATATTAAGAAGAGGTGGCAAGAATACACAGAAGAACTGTACAAAAAAGAGCTTCACGACCCAGATAATCATGATGGTGTGATCACTGACCTAGAGCCAGACATCCTGGAATGTGAAGTCAACTGGGCCTTAGAAAGCATCACTATGAACAAAGCTAGTGGAGGTGATGGAATTCCAGTTGAGCTATTCCAAATCCTGAAAGATGATGCTGTGAAAGTGCTGCACTCAATATGCCAGCAAATTTGGAAAACTCAGCAGTGGCCACAGGACTAGAGAAGGTCAGTTTTCATTCCAATCCCAAAGAAAGGCAATGCCAAAGAATGCTCAAACTACTGCACAATTGCACTCATCTCACATGCTAGTAAAGTAATGCTCAAAATTCTCCAAGCCAGGCTTCAGCAATATGTGAACCGTGAACTTCCTGATGTTCAAGCTGGTTTTAGAAAAGGCAGAGGAACCAGAGATCAAATTGCCAACATCTGCTGGATCATGGAAAAAGCAAGAGAGTTCCAGAAAAACATCTATTTCTGCTTTATTGACTATGTCAAAGCCTTTGACTATGTGGATCACAATAAACTGTGGAAAATTTTGAAAGAGATGGGCATACCAGACCACCTGATCTGCCTCTTGAGAAATCTGTATGCAGGTCAGGAAGCAACAGTTAGAACTGGACATGGAACAACAGACTGGTTCCAAATAGGAAAAGGAGTACGTCAAGGCTGTATATTGTCACCCTGCTTATTTAACTTCTATGCAGAGTACATCATGAGAAATGCTGTACTGGAAGAAACACAAGTTGGAATCAAGATTGCTGGGAGAAATATCAATAACCTCAGATATGCAGATGACACCACCCTTATGGCAGAAAGTGAAGAGGAACTAAAAAGCCCCTTGATGAAGGTGAAAGTGGAGAGTGAAAAAGTTGGCTTAAAACTCAACATTCAGAAAATGAAGATCATGGCATCTGGTCCCATCACTTCATGGGAAATAGATGGGGAAACAGTGTCAGACTTAATTTTTCTGGGCTCCAAAATCACTGCAGATGGTGACTGCAGCCATGAAATTAAAAGATGCTTACTTCTGGGAAGGAAAGTTATGACCAACCTAGATCACATATTCAAAAGCAGAGTCATTACTTTGCCAACAAAGGTCCATCTAGTCAAGGCTATGGTTTTTCCTGTGGTCATGTATGGATGTGAGAGTTGGACTGTGAAGAAGGCTGAGCGCTGAAGAATTGATGCTTTTGAACTGTGGTGTTGGAGAAGACTCTCGAGAGTCCCTTGGACTGCAAGGAGATCCAACCAGTCCATTCTGAAGGAGATCAGTCCTGGGATTTCTTTGGAAGGAATGATGCTAAAGCTGAAACTCCGGTACTTTGGCCACCTCATGTGAAGAGTTGACTCATTGGAGAAGTCTCTGATGCTGGGAGGGATTGAGGGCAAGAGGAGAAGGGGGATGCCAGAGGATGAGATGGCTGGATGGCATCACTGACTCTATGGATGTGAGTCTCAGTCACCTCTGGGAGCTGGTCATGGACAGGGAGGCCTGGAGTGCTGTGGTTCATGGGGTCGCAAAGAGTCGGACACGACTGAGCGACTGATTTGACCTGATCTGATCTTATCAGAAGGGAATTTTCATTCTTTGTTCCCTCTGCCTAGAAACTTCAAACACCTGACCCCTTCCCCTACTCCAGGCCCAACGTCGGTGACATGTCTTCTCAGCAGCTTCCTCTCGCGGTGCTATTTAAGGTGGATTCCTTATCCACCTTATACCAAACACTTATTACAGTATTTGGTGATTTTATTTGTTTTTGTTTTCTCCCACCTCACCAACGTGTAAGCAGCTCTGTGAAGGCAGAACCATGACTTTCAAGTTCATTGTTGGATCAGTAGCGCCCGGCACATAGTAAGTGCTCAATAGTTACTGAATGAATGAAATGAACAACTGCTAAGCCAACACTGACCTTCAGTAGGAAGTCAGGTGTAAGCCAGAACCCAGGTTCTGCAGGATATATCAGATGATATACCTATAAGTACTGCCTCCCAGCCTGCTTTGTTGTTCAATAAAGCAAACACTACAGTGGAACTTTGTCAGCTAGTGAAGGAGGAGCCCCAGATACGGAGCCAGTCCAGGATCTGATATTAACCGGCTCTGCGACCTTGAACCGGCTCTATACATCTCAGAAACCCAGCCTCTTATTGGAGAATGAGAGTGATTGGAATGAACAACTCTTACAATTCCTTCTAGCATACATATTCTGTTTCGGATGTTACGTTTTCTGCAGAGAAAAGAAAACTGGTGCAGCATTTAGCGTTCAAGGGGGAGATAAATCACACGCTGCGTTTTAGGAGAATAAAAGAATCATGAGTGTGTGCTTGGAAGGTTTCTCTTTGGGAGTATCTTATAATAAGTTGGTGCAACTTCATCCACTTGATAGTTATTTTTTCATTACTGCGTATCCCCTGAGTCGTGCTCACTGTACCCTGTCTGGAAGCAGGTCCTCTCCATTTTCTTTGTTTCCGTAGCTCACACACACACCCACCCACCCACACCCACAAGCACACACCCACATACACACACTCACTGACTCATGTACACACCCATCTTCTTTATTGCTAAGCTTTTTTCCCTTTTGCCACCTAGCAAAATCTCTCTTCCATCACCTTATGAAGAAGAAACATCCCTAATTCCATCAGATAGAGACCACCGGCTCTACCTCCACCCAGAAAGGGAAGGCAGAGTCTCCATGTTTTCAACCAGCTCACTTGAAAGCCTTTGTGGGCGCCCTAGGTCCTGCCCAGAGCCTCCACAAATGTCTCCAGTCGCTGCTTCTTCCCCATGCACTCAGTCACTTTTCCACAAGAACAACTATTTTCACAAGAACTATTTTTGACTGAATGAATAATTAATATTAATGCAATATTATTAAGATTAATATTGAAAGGATATAATTTTAATATATTTTTATAGTATAATAATATGATATTTTATCTACTTTTTGGGCTTCCCTGGTGGCTCAGAGGTTAAAGTGTCTGCCTGCAATGCAGGAGACCTAGGTTTGATCCTTGGGTTGGGAAGGTCCCCTGGAGAAGGAAATGGCAACCCACTCCAGTATTCTTGCCTGGAGAATCCCATGGGCAGAGGAGCCTGGTGGGATATAGTCCACGGGGTCGCAAAAAGTAGGACATGACTAAGTGACTTCACTTTTACTTTATCTACTTTTAGGGATAATGAGATCTTCCAGGTTTTGTACAAAGGGAAGCGTCCATAAGTAAGGATCCATAAGGAGTTAAGTAGATATGCTTAAAAATTTCCTCTATGCAATATTTCAAGTATACAATATTGTATTATTTAAATATAGTCTCCATGATGTACATTAAATCCTCAGAACTTACTCATTAAAAAAAGATAAGCCTCTCTGTACCATCTTTTATTGCTTAAATTCTACCAATTTTTAAAGGACCCACTCACTTGCTGCCTCCACCCTAACTTTTCTTCATCCCTTTGTTAGGAAGCACTCTGCCCTTTCTTTGAACTCCTGTAACATTTCATTCATTTATTTATTCATCTAGTCAACAAATATATACTATGTGTAGATAATAATCTCTGCTCTCATGATGGTTATAATCTAGTGGGGGATACAAAAATGAATACATATATATTATGTTATGCTCAGTTGTGTCTGACTCTTTGCCACTCCATGGACTGTAGCCTGCCAGGTTAGAAGGAGATAAGTGTCATGGAGAAAAAGAGATAGGAAAAGGGTATAGAGAGGTCCAGTGTTGGGGTGAAAAGGTGTCAATTTTGAGTAGAATAGCTAGTGGGGAGATGATCTTCAACCTGAGATCTGCTGGAAGTGAGGGAGTAAGCCGGGAGTGTGCTTCAGAGGAGGAAATGACAAGTGGAAGGTCATTGTGCCAGGAGAGATGTGAATGAGAGCGTCTAACAGCTGAAGAGAGCAGATGCGTGATTGTGGGGGGATGGGCTGCATGCTATGCTATGCTAAGTCACTTCAGTCGTGTCCGACTCTCTGCGACCCCATAGACAGCAGCCCACCAGGCTTCCCCATCCCTGGGATTCTCCAGGCAAGAACACTGGAGTGGGTTGCCATTTCCTTCTCCAATGCGTGAAAGTGAAAAGAGAAAATGAAGTCGCTCAGTCATGTCCGACTCTTAGCGACCCCATGGACTGCAGCCTACCAGGCTCCTCCGTCCATAGGATTTTCCAGGCAAGAGTACTGGAGTGGGGTGCCATTGCCTTCTCCGGATGGGCTGCATATCCTATAGCTATTTAAGGATTTGGCTTTTACTCAGAAAGTGATCAGAAGCCATTAACAGGGTTTGAGGAGAGAAGTGATGTTACCTGACTTAAATTTTGAAAGGATTGTTTTGGCTGCAAGGCTTCAAAATAGGCTGAGATGAAAGCAAGAGTATTGTCAAAAGGATAAGACATTGGTGGTAATGGTGGAAGTGATGAGATCCAGTTAAATTTTACAAATGTTTTGAAAGTAGATAGGTAGGAAAATACACTCAGATGTGGAGTTTTAGAGAAAGATAGGGAAGGCAGTAGGTTTGGGGAAGATTAGAAGTTTAGTTGTGGACATGTTACTACAGAGGTTTCTCTGTGATATTTAGATCTAGATTTGGAGTAGAGAGTTGTATTTATGAGACTGGAGCAATTGGAGAAGTCCAGGCCTAAGATGTAAATAAGTCATTTGTGTATAAGTGATGTTTAAAGATCAAGACATTATCAGAAATTGATGCTTTTATCTGTGTCCCCTTTAGGCATGCTTTCTATATTTTATTATTAGTTGTAAATTTCCTCTCATCCATCATTAGATTATTTTCTTGGGGATAGATCCTCTGTGTGAACTCTCACAGAGCCTAGCCCAGAACCAAGCTCTAGGCAGATCTTAGTAAATGATTTCAGTTAACAGTGCAAGACAGCACGATTAGGAGTTTAAACTGTGGTAGAGTTGATGCTAAAGATTTCAGCAGATGATGTGCTGAATGTGGTCTGGGATGATCTGGCCCAGAACATAATAATATAAGAAAAGCAAAGGAATCAGATAAGGGGAGCAGAGATGGGAGAAAAGACCCAAGGGTTAGGGGAACATGAAAATGAGACTTGTTCTGGTTCTACAAAGATTATGCTAATTTAAGCAGAGACACCAAATCTGGAGTTTGAAGGCAGAGGATGAGACGGTTGGATGGCATCATCGACTCAATGGACATGAATTTGAGCAAACTCTGGGAGATAGTGAAGGACAGGGAAGCCTAGTGTGCTGCAGTTCTTAGGGTTGCAAAGAGTCAGACATGGCTGAGCGCCTGAACAGCAACTATCAAAGACTGAACATTTGGCCCCCTTCCTCAAATTCATATGCTGAGAATTAATCCCCAGTGTGATGGTATTTGGAAGTGGGACTTCAGAAGGTGATTAAGTCAGGAGAGTAAAGTCTTCAAGAATGGATTAGTGCCCTTGTGGAAGAGACTCCAGAGTTCCCATGCCCTCTTTCCGCCATGTGAGGACACAGTGAGAAGGCAGCCATCTCTGAACCAGAAGGAGGATTCCCAGACACCAGATCTGCTAGAACCTTGACTGCGGACTTCCCAGCTTCCAGAATTGTGAGGAATAAATGTCTGCTGTTGAAACCACTCGGTCTATGGTATTTTTGTTAGAGCAGTTGAATGACTAAAAGTGATAAGAGGAGGATTGAGGAAGGGGATGGCTTAAAGTGGTGATTCTCAAATGTGATCCTTCTTGGAGGGCTTGTTATTAATAACACACAGATTGCTGGCCCCATTCCCAGAATTTCTGACTTGGTTGGTCTGGAGCAGGGAGGAGAATCTGTATTTCTAACAAATTTCTAGTGCTATTGTTGTTGCTCCTTTGAAGTCTGCATTTTGAGACTCATTGGCTTAGAAATAAGATAGTCTTTCTTTTCTTTTCCTTTTTAAAAAGTCAATAATATGATTATTAATCACCTCTACAAGAGAAACAACTAGAAAACTATCTTTTCATAAGTCACTAAACCTAATTTTTATACACAGTGGGGTTATAACAGGGCAATGTTAGTTGGTTCATTTTATATTCAGTTTCCAAAGAAGTTAACTGACATTTAATAGTTTGATAATTGATCTATGTCATCTTATATTGTTGGTATAACCTTTGATGAAGAAAAGGAAAGTATTTCTGAAAGCTCAAGCACCTTCAGTTCCCCCCTCAGTTTTATTGAGATATAATTGACATACAGAGGTGACTGTATTTAAGTTGTACAGCATAAATTACATATATTGTGAATAATTACTACAAAAAGTTTAGTAAACATTCATCATCTTATGTAGACAAAAAAAATTTTTTTTCTTGTGATGAGAACTCTTAGGAGTTACTTAACAATTTTCACATATATCATACTTTGATAGCTATAGTCATCATCCTGTACATTATGTCCCTAGAAATATTTATAATTGGAAATTTGTATCTTTTACCACTTTTATCTAATTTCTTCTCCCCTCATCATCTTCAATGTTTAATTTCTGTCACTTGGGAATGAAAACTAGGTCATTGTAAATTCATGAAATTTTTCATAAGATTATATCAAAAGTCTCCAGGGATAGCTCATGTAACTGGAAAAATGGGCTTTTAAAAATAATTGGCAACATGTACTTTGCAAAAACATACATAACAAAATCATATTATGATTTGTTAAGTACTCTCAGTACTCTTGCCTGGAAAATCCCCTGGGCGGAGGATCCTGGTAGGCTGCAGTCCATGGGGTCGCTAAGAGTAGGACACGACTGAGCGACTTCACTTTCACTTTTCACTTTCATGCATTGGAGAAGAAAATGGCAACCCACTCCAGTGTTCTTGCCTGGAGAATCCCAGGGATGGGGGAGCCTGGTGGGCTGCCGTCTATGGGGTCACAAAGAGTCGGACACAACTGAAGTGATAGCAGCAGCAGGAGCAGCTTCTCGAACTTTTGGCCTTTCAGGTTTTTATTTCAGTCTTACAGATTGCGTCACTTTTTAAACAAGTTAATTATTTTTGCTGGCTGTACTCAGTACCACCTCCAACTCTCAACAGATTTTCCTTTAAGCACTGGGATAGACATGGCATACCTGGCATCAACATACATCCTGAGATGTGAGGTTATAGAATTGCAGAGCTTGAAGAGAATACAGATTATTATGAAGTCCAGGGCCCTCCCTTTACATATTTATTTATTTAATAATTATTTATTGAGGTCATGATATGTTCCCAATGCTAAGCTAGATGTTGGGGATATAGCAATTATAGTAGTAACCATGCCATTTAATATTTATACTTCCTGTGTACTACACATATTCCAAAGTTTTACATCTTTTACTTTTTCAATAACCACAAGAAGCCTATGGAGTAGTACTCTATCTCTGAAAGTCAGGGGTAGGCAAACTATGTCCTATGGCCTGTTTTTGTAGGGCCCATA